>CM071844.1:66024010-67224010 GCA_036507285.1 Trichosanthes cucumerina
AAGTTTGCCATTCAGAAAGGTTGTCTTGACGTCCATCTGCCATACCTCGTAGTCATAATACGCGACAATGGCCAGAAGGATCCTGATTCGACTTTACCATGGCAACAGTGAAAAGGTCTCCTCATAGTCAACCCCTTCAACCTGGGTAAAACCCTTTGCCACTAGTCGGGCTTTGAAGGTTTGCACCTTCTCATCTACGCCACGTTTACGCTTGTAGATCCATTTGCAACCAATAGGTTTTACACCATCCGGTTGATCCACAAGCTCCCATATAGAATTGAAGTACATAGACTCCATTTCCTGGTCCATAGCTTTAATCCACTCGTCTTTGTCAACATCAACCATTGCCTGATCATAGGTCAATGGATCCTCATAGTAATCATCAGGAGCTACAACTGAGGTTTTAACTAAACCCATGTAGCGATCAGGCTGTCTCACAGTCCTCCCACTACGTCGAGGCATTCCCAACTCTTGGGAACGAATTTGACTAGACGTGCTAGGATCAACAACATTTGTTGACGTATTAGCCCCATCAACAACTCTTGTTGATGCACTGTCCATTTAATTCAACACAATTTTACTCCTTGGTAAATGATCCCTGACGTGGTCTTCCTCTAGGGAAGTGGTGTTTGTCGACACAAGCACCCTATTTTCCTTAGGATCGTAAAACAGACCACCCCTAGTCTCTTTAGTGTAACCTACGAATAGGCACAATTTCGAACGGAGTTACAACTTTTTCGGGTTTGACACCAACACGTGGGTCGGGGATCCCCAAATCCTGAAGTGATGTAAACTGCCTTTACGTCCACTCCAGAGCTTGAAAGGTGTTTCACAAACACTTTTCGATGGAACATTGTTCAAAATATAAACCGCAGTCTCCACTGGGTACCCCTAAAAAGAATCAGGGAGACGAGCATAGCTCATCATCGACCGAACCATGTCCAACAAGGTTCTGTTCCTCCTCTCCGATACACCATTCTGCTTTGCCATACTAGGTGCTGAGAGTTGGGACGTAATTCCGTGTTCTATCATATTGTCCTGGAATTCAGTGTCCATGTACTCTCCACCTCGATCCGATCGAAGTGTTTTAAGCGATTTACCTAAGAGGATCTCAACCTAAGTCTTGTACTCCTTGAACTTTTCAAGAGTTTCAGACTTTTTGTGCATTAGGTAAATATACCCATATCTGGAGTAATCGTCTATGAAAGACACGAAGTACTCATAACTGCCCCGAGCTTTAACATTCATCGGACCACAGAGGTCAGAATGTACTAACTCAAGAGGCTCTTTGGCTCTATATCCTTTTCCACTAAAAGGGCGTTTGGTCATCTTGCCCTCAAGGCATGACTCACACACCGACAAAGAGTTTTCTTCCAACTCGTTTAGAAGTCCACTCTTCACTTGTTTCTCAATCCTATTGAGATTAATGTGGCCTAACCGTAGATGCCAAAGATTGGCATTTTCTTTTGGAGAAACTTTTGCTTTCTTAGTTCGTGTTTCTGCGGTTTTAAACAATTCAGTATTCAAAACACTTTTGACCGAATTAGGTTTCAAAACATATAGATTATTTTTTGAGTGAAGTCAACAAATAACATTCCTTTGAAAGAAATAAACGCTTTATTTAATTCAAAAGAAACCGAAATACAATGTTCAATTAAGCAGGAAATGGAAACAAGGTTTCTAGTAAACCCTGGAACTATGTACAAATTGCCCAACAATAAGTACTTCCCGCCAAAGTACAGCTTCACGATGTCGATCGCTGCAGCAGAGACAAGCTCCCCGGATCCAACCCGTAGAGTCACCTCACCCTCTCGTAGCTGGCGGCTGCAAATCAATCCCTCGAAAGAAGAACAAACGTGGTTAGTGGCGCCCAAATCTAATATCCAGGCAGAGTCACTACTCTCCACTAAACATGTTTCTGTCACAAGTAAATCACATTTACCTTGATTCTTCCTCTCGGCCAGGAATTTGGGACAGTTTCTCTTCCAGTGTCCGCATTGCAGTGGAAACACTTTCCTTTCTCTGCAACCTCCTTGACCTTCTTTCCCTTCTGGGCGACAGCTCGGTAAGTTTTACCCCTCTTCATCCTCTTCTTTCCTTTCGGGCGTGAAGGAGAACCAGGCTTCATCCCAGAGGTAGAACCCCTGTGATAAGACCTATAGGCAACATTTGCCTCAGATTCCTTGACCCTGTTCAAGGATTGGAAATTTTGTAGCTCATTGAGGAGGGTAGTCAGAGTGTAGCTAATTTTGTTCATAACAAAGATTGCTACGGCCCAAGGAAACTCTTCGGAAGAGTCTCCAAAATAAAACTGACCTAACTCGATTCGTCGATCGAAGCCCCGTTCATCTCGGCCAGATTAAAGTGGGTCATCATGTCTAGAACGTGTTCACGGACAGACGACCCCTCTTTCATCCGTGCATTGAAAACGTATTTGAGCTAGTCATGCCAGACCTGAAAGGACTGTTGTTCAAACATTTCCTGCAAGGACTCCATGATCTCCTTAGTAGAGACCATCAGCTCATGCTTATTTGCCAAGACATCAGACATGCTGGCAATTATGTAGACCTTGGCCTTTTCATTGGCCCTGATCCACCGATCGTACGCATCGCGAACACTTCGCGACGCGGTCGAGCCCGACATCTGAGGATACTCCTTAGATAACACGAACTTTATGTCGTCAGTTGCCAAAATTGTATTAATGTTGTTTTTCCAACTCTGGTAATTATCTCCCACTAACTTATCGGATGCGAGTAAAGTTATTATTGCGCTAGACATTTTTAGCTGAAAAATAAGAAAAACTTTTTGAAATCCAATCATGTTTTAGCAAAATTGTTTCCTGATCCTAGGTCATTTAAAATTTTGCAATGATACCCTAAAGGTTTAGAATGATCGCCACCGAAGGGTGAATAGAACACTTCTCCTCTAGGACGAGACTTTCACGATCAGACCCTAATCCCAGAATAACTATTATTCCATTAGGCGTCCAATTACCATTATTCGCTCGAATTCATTAACACTTAACGAATTCTGTGAATGTCACCCTCAATCTTTAAGTTTCCAAGTATCCGTCCAAACAATAGGCATCGAATGGTGAACCAAGAAGGAAAACCAACAAGGAAACTGTAACCCTTTCGGGATTTCACGGTGTTCCGACTCCCATGATCAAGCCTTCCGAAGGGATTGTCTGGTCCAGGCCAAACTAGCAGGCAGATCATAGGCGTCTCACGGTGTGAATCGAAAGAAGAGACCGTGGGTCTCGTTTTCACAAGTCCCGCTCCCACTCACTATAAGTACTCTCTCCATCCACGATGATATTGACCTATACAAATGCCATCCGAAGGGGGACGCTCCCATTTGTGCCACGAGGCCGAGTATAGATCTCACGGTGCGGACTTAAAGGAGATTTGTGGTTGGAAATGCAAATGTATCTCATACACTATATTTTCGCCCACTCAACACTTTAATTTTATTAGGGATTGACCTAGATAAACCGGCTAAAATTTACCTAACTCTACCAATATAACTCTTATATGGTATTAACCTAAGTTTATAATCACATTATTAACTTAGGTCTATGTGAGTAAATCAATTAACACTTAATTTACGACACTCACGAGAATATAACCTAAGAATCTCCAGACCGAATTCACTCCCAGGTCGGTTTCCAGGTAGGGGTGTTCCACAAGCGTCAACTTAAATACCCCAGCCTTAGACAAAACCTTCCTAAGACAGAGTTACTTATCAGTCTCCATTCAGAGTTACTAATTATTCAAGTTTTAAACTTTTTAAAACTAATAATTAACTTAGGTTGCATGCATTTCTATGTTATAGTGTTTGATCATCCATCACATGAATAATACTATACTATAAGATACATTCATCACATGAATTAAATGCATGAGCATGCTTTTAATTTAAAATATAACACTTATATTTAAATAAATTAAAACATGCATACATTATATTATAACTCTTATAATATAACCCTATCATGCATACTATATATTATAACTCTTATAATATAAATATGATGAATGAAATGTTTAACCTAAGGTGGGATTTTAAATCTATATGACATACATTATGCACATACGAAAAACTGCTGCCCACTAAGAGATTAACTCCAACATTCTCGCGAAATCGCCTTCAGCAACTGCCCCTCAACGCGTGCAGCGTTGCAACGCTGTCACCTAAAGCGACGTTGCAACGCTACACCCAACATTGCAACGCTGCTCTGCAACAATGCCTCCGTCCACAAGGACAGCGTTGAGAGCCATGACGCGGCGTCCCAACGCCATCGACAGAACATCAAACACTTTGTTGTTCTTCCACCGATTTCCGCTTTGATTTCTTCACAGCAACTCTTGCCACGAACGACTCGGACTTACAGACTCGATTTACAAAAAAATTCCCAAAAACAACGGGCCCTTACATTGATCTCATCAACATAAATTGTAAATCTAATCTAGTGCAAAAAACCGAAAACATCCATTATGCAAACCAAACAATCATCTCATGAAATTATGGCAAATTACCCATCTAATTTTAACAAAAAAGTGCATAAATGAAGAACCATCGAAATGGCTCTGATACCAATTTAAGGGAATGAAAATTACCGCGCAGCGAAAGACGATAGAATCGTCGAGGTATCATTATGCAACTTGTATTTATTAAAATCAATCTAACACTTAGACGTAGGCTAAACATGCTGAATAGGAAGAAATTTACATCAAGAAGACTAACTCAGCAATTTCTTCCTCGGATCACGAACTCTTCGTGCTTCTCGATCTCAACGAATTCTTCCCACGAACGAATCCCGAACACCACCAAATGGTCTTCTCGGTTGTTCTCTTTTGGAGAAGGGAAGTTGGTGGGAACTAATTTGTGTTTTGGAGAGGGAGGAGAAATGAGAGAGTAGAGAGAATTCTTGTTTCTTCTCTTTGATCAAAATAAAAAAAAAAAAAAAAAAGAGAGATAAGCATATCAATCCCTTCTTGCAAATGGTTTAAATTGTGGAATGAGAGAGTTAATATCTCCACATTATTACCACTTTACCACAACCATAGGTTCTGAAAATCTCATTTGCATAACCACATAATATAAGGTATCTCATATCTCATATTTCAAATCTCATTTGCAATAATTGTGGATTAATTAAATTGAATAACATCCAATTTAATTTCTCTCAATCTAATTCTCCAATTAGCCCTAATTCAACAATTAGGCTAATCTATAGTTTATTATGAATCTCATTCACATTAAACTATATATTATATCATTCATATCTCATACAAATGACATAAATGCCCTTAAAGTTAAATTGAACACTTAGAATTCATACCAAAACATTAACCCTTCTTTTAACCCAAATTGAGCCAACCGAGGGACCTAATGGACCTATAGTGACAGGCTCCAATGATCCGAGATTAACCTATCAAACTCTACCCGGTTAACAAACATTCATTAGCTACGGTAACATTCCACTATAGCCCGTAGCTGCACTCCCGTCAGTGCAGAATATTACGTGTCCACGATATAACCAATGCCCATGAGTCGACCCTTCACAGGTTGTTCGTAGACACGGTTGGGTCAAATTACCGCTTTTACCCACTCTCTACTTCTTGTTCCTTAAGTCCCCACTTTGCTCCTCTAATGAACAACATATTGTGATGGTCCAACCATTCACAACTCCCTTCTCGGGCGAGTGAGAAGGTGGGCGCCCGTTGTCCAAGCCCTGGAGACATCACTTAAGGGAACAACCCACTAGTTTCCCTAAAGGCGGGAACGAGTGAATTTCATCTCGCGTAGTTAAGTTCCCAGCTCCCTACTTGGTCCTGTCCCTGAGAAGAGAGGCATATTGGGCGAGTAACTGTGACTACCCTCACCAGTACTAGTCAAAGGACGCACTTCGCAGACAGGAGTCCGTAACACGCTCGTGATTCGTGTCGAGTCACTAATGGTCATCTACAAAGTTATTAGTCTCATCACAAGCGGTGTTACATCGGTGGGTCTAATAATTCACGGTCCAGATCTTGTACAATCTCATTGCACAGGATGCCCCCATTCGCATGTCAACCACATGAACGAGTCAGATCACCTCGTTTGTATCTAATACAAAGCGGGTCACATCCACAGTGTATCCAAGATTAGGTCTCCAACCCTATCCATATACTGTAGACCGTTCGGGTCATTAACTCGAACGTGATCCTCCCTGTGTGTCCACTACACACCGTTCAAGTTCTAGTTCTCTCATAAATTCAATGATCTGGAGCTTAGTTTATTGGAAAAGTTTATAAATATTGTGAGACACAAGTGATGAAATGAATAACTCTTATTAATTTCAAACAATATATTACAAACACGAGATTAGGACAAAAATCCCAACAAGTATATGGGTAAGGTTGGAGACCTAATCCTTGATACGCTGTGGATGCGACCCGCTTTGTATTAGATACAAACGAGGTGATCCAACTCGTTTCTGTAGTTGACATGCGAGTGGGGGCATCCTGTGCAATGAGATTGTACAAGACCAGATCGTGAATTATTAGACCTATTTATGTAACATCTTAACACTATAGGACTAATAACTTCGTAGATGACCAATAGTGACTCGACCTTAATCCGAGCATGTTACGGACTCTTGTCTGCGGGGGTCTATCCTTTGACTAGTACGGGTGAGGGTGGTCACATTTACTCGCCCAATATGCCTATCTTGTAAGGAACACGACCACGTGGGGAGCTGGGAACTTGACTTCGCGAGATGGAATTCACTCATTCCCGACTTTAGAGAAAGTAGAGGGGTTGTTCCCTTAAGTGTTGTCCCTAGGGCTTGGACAACGGGCGTCCACCCTCTCACTGGCCGGAGAGGGTTATTGTTTATGGTTGGGCCATACAACATTGTTTTTCATTAGAGGAGCAGTGGGGACTTAAGGAGCAAGAAGTAGACACTAAGGTAAAACGGTAATTTGACGCACAATATCTACGAACAACCTGTGAAGGGTCGACTCATGAGCATTGGTTATATCAATGGACACAACTTGTCCTACAGTTATGGGAGTGCAACTACGGGTTTTAGTGGAGTGTTACCGTAGCTAATGAATGTTGAGTAACCAGGTCAAAGAGTTTGACAGGTTAGTCTTGGATCATTGGAGCTCGTCATTTGTAGGTCCATTAGGTCCCTCGGTTGGCTCAAACTTAATACATAGAGGGTTTACAGTTTGGTGTGGATTTGAAGTGTTCAAACTCATTAAAAGGGTATTTATTCATTTATATGAGATATGTTTGATATATTATATAATTTAATGTAAATGAGATTCATAATAAACTATAGGTTAGCCTAATTGCTTAATTAGGGCTAATTTAGAGAAATTGGATTGAGAGAAATTAAATTGAATGTGATTCAATTTAAAATCCACAATTATACAAATGTGATTTGTATAATGAGATATGAGATATCTTATTATATGTGGTTATGCAAATATGAGATATCTTATTATATGTGGTTATGCAATTATGAGATATCTTATTATTTTGCATAAACTATGGTTGTGGTAAAATGGTAAATAGGTGAAGATTTCAACTCCACCTATCACCATTAATTAAAGCCTTTGCAAGAAGGCATTTGGTAGATCAAGACTCTTTTTTTGGATTTCATCCTAGAGCTCTTACAATAAATTCTCTCAACTTCTCTCTCAAACTTTCTCTCCATCCCTTTACCAAAGGAGTCCCTTTACTCTCCCTTTACCAAAGGAGAACAACCGAGAAGTCCTTTCGGATGTGTCCGATCGTTCGATTGTTAAGAGAGTTCGTGAACGTGGAGATCGAGAGGATGAAGAGTTCGTGACTGGAGAAGGATTTCGTGAAGAATGGTTCTTCAACAAGTAAGTATTTTCCTTAATGTAAATCATGTTTAGCCTAGATTCCATAGGATAGAATTAATTTTAAGAAACATTTTCACAACGAAACCACAACGATTCAAAGTCGTTTTTTCACTATGGGAGTTTCATTCCCTTCAAATAATTAAAATTTATAAAAGTTATAAAAGGGGTTTTAGAAACCATAACCTATAACAAAGAACTGCATGCAAACATAGGAACTTGGGTTAAATGAAATTAGTTTTAAATTGTTTAAAATTAATTTAGACCTAAGTTTAATTTCTAATAAGATTAGAAATTTGTCACACCCCCTCCCGAACCACCTGCTAACTTAGCCCGGAAAGAGGCATGAAGCCAACAGACATTGTTTACCTCTTAACAATACCTGATGACCCTGTTCTACCTGATAAACATACTATGCTCGTATATGGTAAACTTTAACATAACACAGCGGAAACTTGATAACTACTAAACATACATAGGGAGAAACATTTCTTAAGTCTCTCATTTGAAAACTTAAACGAGCAATAGCATCACAACCCAGAACATGCCAACCCACTGTTTATACAACCTCTTATGTACAAACAACTATAACTACATAACGACTTGCTATACAACACCAACCACGTACAAAATATTAAAACTTATGAAATTTCCAACAGACTATGGCAGGATGTCAGGTACCAGGAGCTCGATCTCTACCTGAAAAGGTTTTGAAAACATTGAAAGAATGAGCTAAAAAGCTCAGTGAGTGTCTATCTTTAAAACATTATAAGCTCACAGGTGAATCATAATAATGGCAGATTATAAGTAGAAAATAGCTTAACATCTGTTTGTAAACATAAACAAACCATGCTTCCAATTACAGGTTTAAGTCACCACTTATGCAAAGCACACAACTCGAAATGTACTATCATATCGAGGGTAGATAGATCAATAATATAGAAGCTCATAACAATAAAACACATGACATGATACCACATTCGAACCATAGAGGTGGTAGAGTTACATTTATACCTATAAGGTTCATACCTCTCTCTCTCACGTGCACGTGGAACACCTTTGGTCGTTTGGTTCTCCCTAATACCTTCTCTATGTACTTCAGTATTAAGGTAAAACAATTTACTACCCGAATACCTTCTCATTGTCCTTCAATATTAAGGTAAAACCATTTACTACCTGAATACCTTCTCATTGTCCTTCAGTATTAAGGTAAAACCATTTACTACCCGAATACCTTCTCATTGTCCTTCAGTATCGAGATATCATGATTCATTCCCCCCCTAAGTACCTTCTCGAATGTCCTTCAGTATTAGGGGTTAACCACAAACAAGAGCATAATTTGTGTACCATGGAAATCATGTCTTTATAACACATACAACAATTTCTTGACATTTTCACATTATCATCTAAACATGTTCCCAAGTGGATTTACACAAAACATTCTCTAAAGGAAAGCATACTTTCATAATTTAGTTTCCATACTTGGATTTATAGTTACAACTAATTCAAAGCATGCTTAGGTTCCATCATGAACTTTATGTTAGAAACTCCATGAAGCTATACATAATTAGTTCAAACATGATGTAATTATCAACACTTATGTTCTTGAAGAAAAACATAGGTCAAGCATAGTTCTAAAATAGAGTCACTCACAGTATTAGAATTAGAACCTTGGCTTGTAAACTTGACCTATTTGATCTTGGCCTGTCAAACAAACAAACTCAACCATTAGAACCTCGAGCTCATGATTTTTTACCTTAAAATTGCAAGAAAACACACTTTCAAATTTCCAGCATATTCAGATTTTCTGCCCTGTTTTCAGACAGCCATAACTCCTTCATTACTTATCCAAAAATAATTTAATTTATACCAAACTCTTCCTTTTTGAACCCTCTAAAAATAATATGAAGACATGGAATTGAAACTCCAAACGGATTTGTTCAGAAATACCTCGAAAGCTACTTTCCTCAAAACAGACTTCTGCTGTTTCCAGATTCGGATTTCCTGCTGCACAACAAATTTAACCTGATATTTAAAACATGTTCTAGACATTGTATACTCCCGTTTTCTTCATGGAAGTTGTAGGAAATTCAATAAGCTGTCCAACCATACCAATTAGAGCTTCTAACTCCAAGTATACAGATCAGAACAACCAAAACATCAGAGACTTCCCAGATTTGACAGCAAATTCTGTCTTCTGTCTTCCTCTTAACAAAACAGTAAGTTAACTTCAGTATTAGCTCGAGCTTCCTTCACGAAATTTGTTCCAAATTGAGTTAACTTTCGTGTATCAAAAACTCAACTCTTACCTCTTCTTGGTGATCTCGAAAGGATGAAAATATCAGAACTGGGATGAAATGGTTTCCTTGCTGCTACTTTGAGTTCTTCTCCTTTCTTCTGTAACTTCAACCCCAAAACCAGGTTCTTCTTCTTCCTTGAACTTCACCTCACGAGGCCTCAGCTTTTTTTGTGAAAAATGAGTTTTAAAAAATGGTTTTTAAAATAAATTAAAGAAAAGCAATCGGTGGAGGCAATGTTTGTCCTTTTCCCTTTTGCTTTTTCTTTTATTTTTCCTTTTCTTTTTCCTTTCCTTTATCCATTTCTTTCTTTTCTTTTCTTTTCTTTACTTTTCTAAACAAAACAAAACATGATATAATATCCATTCCTTTCCTTTTATTTTCTTCATTATTTTTAAAGCAAACCAAACCAAAATGGTTTAAGCTTTTCCTTCCTTGTTTTCCTTTTATCTTTCACTTCATTTCTTTTCTCTTGTTTTTTTTTATAAGGAAGTTCGAAAGAAAGATCTTGGGTGTACAAAATTAGTCTTACATAGTATTTTAAAGAGTTTAAAATATAGTAGGACAATAGGACATTGGTTATGACGGAACTTTACCAATGATGTTTTGTCTAAAGTTAGGGGTACTTAAGCTGACGGTTAACGGAAACCTCCTACCTGGGAACTAACCTGGAACTTCAGTTGAATTAACCATAGCCCTATGTTATATCTAGGTAAGTCATATCTCATATAAATGACATAAATACCCTTTTAATGAATTTGAACACTTCAAATCCACACCAAACTGTAAACCCTCAATTTATCCAGTTTGAGCCAACTGAGAGACCCAATGAACCTACAGATGACGAGCTCCAATGATCGGAGACTAACTTGTCAAACTCTTTGACCCTGTTATTCGACATTCATTAGCTACGATAACACTCCACTAAAGCCCGTAGTTGCACTCCCATCACTGTAGGACAAATTGTGTTTATCGAAATAACCAATGCCTGTGAGTCGACCATTCACAGGTTGTTCGTAGACACTGCTGGGTCAATTTACCGTCTTACCCCTATGTGTACCTCTTACTCCTTAAGTACCACTGCTCCTCTAATGAACAACAACATTGCATGGTCCAACCATAAACAACATCCCTCTGGGGCCAGTGAGAAGGTGGGTGCCCGTTGTCCAAGCCCTAGATTAAACACTTAAGGGAACAACCCCTCTAGTTTCCCTAAGTTGGGAACGAGTGAATTCCATCTTGCGTAGTAAAGTTTCCAGCTCACCACGTGGTCCTGCCCCTAAGAAGATAAGCATATTAGGTGAGTGACTGTGACCACCCTCGCCCGTACTAGTCAAACGACATACCCCCGCAGACAGGAGTTCGTAACACACTTTGGATTAAGGTCGAGTCAGTATTGATCATCTACGAAGTTATTAGCCCTATACTGTTAACGGTGTTACATCAGTAAGCCTAATAATTCACGGTCCGGTCTTGTACAATCTCATTGCACAGGATGCCTCTACTCGCATGTCAACCACATGAACGAGTTGGATCACCTCGTTTGTATCTAATACAAAGCAGACCGCATCCACAACGTATCCAGGATTAGGTCTCCAACCCTGTCCGCATACGGTAGATCGTTCGGGTCATTTACTCGAACGTGATCCTTCCTGTGAGTCCACTACACACCGTTCAAGTTCTAGTTCTCTCATAATTCAATGACCCTGGAGCTTAATTTATTGGATTAAGTTTGTACATCTGCGAGACACAAATAGATGAAAAAATAACTCTTATTTATTTCAATATTACAAACATATACGGGATTATGACATACATCCCAACAGTTTATGGCTCCAAGGTACTCCTTGGATCATCCCAAGATTACTTCTCTTGGGGTTTATGCTCTCATCCGGAATCACAACGTATGTCGTTATCCAGTGATTATACATAGTTGAGGTTGTCCTCAAGTTTAAGCGGGATTGCCATTAATCCTTATGGAGATTATTTGGACTTCCCGTCTCCTCGTAGAAGGAAAATTTGGTTGTCCAACAATCGTATCGCTTCATTTCTTCTTATAAGAGGAATTTTCGGTCATCCAGGTTCCTTATAACTTCACATCAAGCTAGCCTCAGAACATGAGAGAAGAAAATAGAAATTGAAGTGAAAATGTGGGCTCGGCTCAACCTCGTCTAGGTCAGCGTCGACCTCGGTCAGGTCATCCTCAGCCTCGGCTTATTCTGGTCGACTCGACCTCGTCCAGGTCAGCCTCGACTTCGCCCAGGTCAACCTAAGCCTCGTCTAGGTCGACCTCGACCTCGATTTATTCTGGTCGACCTCGGCTTAATCTGATCGACCTTGGCTTTTGGTTTGTTCTGTCTAGCTTCTGCTTTTTGTTCAAAGAGAAGCATATCTCCTATTTAGCTTCTGCTCTTTGTTCAATAGGGAAGCATATTCCCTCGTAGCTCCCTACTCGAGTAGAAGTTTCAGTTGTGGAAATAATGCTTGAATGATACAATTATAGCTTGAGAAATATGATTCATTCATAATAAGATTTCAGTCATACATGGTTTTCTAAATGCTAACAAGAACAATCCTAGCAGAAGAGGAGAATAGAACAAGATAATCTATTGATAATAGACTCTAAGGTGTTCTGCATTCTAATGTTGGGAAAGAACTATACCCCGATGATCAATTAGAGTGTACGTTCCAGGCCTGACAATTCTAGCAATTTGGTATGGTCCTTCCCACGTTGGACCTAGTGCACTAGATGATGGATCCTTGGTATTTTGCATGACTTTTCTTAGTATGAGATCTCCTTCTTTGAAACTTCGCTTTTTGACTGTTGCATTGTACTACCTTGTAATTCTGTTCTTATATTCTGCTGCTCGAAGACGAGATTTTTCCCTGTGCTCTTCTAGTAGGTCTAAGCTTAGTCTCATTGACTCCTCATTCTGTTGAGGGTCAAATTCTTCTACTATTGGCGAGGGTAAACAAATTTCAACAGGGATGACTGCCTCTGCACCATAAGTAAGTGAGAAAGGAGTCTCACCTGTGGTAGATCTTGCAGTGGTTTTGTATGCCCATAGCACGTTAGGCAACTCTTCTGCCCATGCTCCCTTCAGATTTTCCACTTTTGTCTTAAGATTTAATTTGATAATCTTGTTCACTGCTTCCACTTGCCCATTGCCTTGAGAGTGTGCTGGAGATGAACGTCGATGATCAATATTGAGATCTTTACAAAATTTGTTGAATGTTGCATTATCGAATTGTTTTCCATTGTCTGAAATAATGACATTAAGAATTCCAAAACGAAATACTATATTTCTTGAAACAAATCTAGTTATCTTCTTTTCTGTGATTGTTGCCAATGCTTTTGCTTCAACCCACTTTGTGAAGTAGTCGACTGCCACCACTACAATTTTAGTTTGCCCTTTACCTAGGGAAAAAGGTCCAATTAGATCTATTCCCCACTGTGAAAAAGGCCAGGGACTCACTATGTTTGACAATGGTTCTGGCGGTTGCCTTGGAATTGGAGCAAATCGTTGACATTGATCACAGGATCTTGTGAAATTTCTTGCATCCTGAAGCATTGTCGACCAGTAATATCCTTGCCTTGTGATCTTATGACATAAGGATCTTCCGGCTGAATGGTTGCCACATATTCCTTCATGGATTTCTCTCATCACATATTCTGCTTCAATAGGTGTAAGACATCTCAGAAGCGACATTGAATAACAACTCTTATATAGTTTACCTTCTCTGAGTAGGTAATGAGTTGATCGTCTCTGTACTCGCTTGGTTTTACTTTTTCCAAGGGTTATTTCCCCTCTTTCAAGTATTCCAATATTGGATCCATTCAGGAGGAAACCTTCTCGGCCTCAGCCAAAATCTCCTCGGCTTCGATCGAGCCTTTCTCGATTTTTGCCGAGTTGCCTTCACCCTTTGCCTCATCTGGCTTGCTTCCTTATTCCATTACCTCTCCTCCACATATGGTTGGTTCGTATAGGATTTCAATTGGAATTGTTCAACTCAGTTCAGTTTAATAAGTTGTTGCTATCAAGCTAAATAATCAGCATTGGCATTTTGTGATCTTGAAATTTGCTGGAACTCGTGTTTGGAGAATGAGGCAAGTAGCTCCTTGACCTTTGACAAATATTTTGTCATTCTCTGTTCTTTAGCTTGATATTTATTGGTTACCTGTTTTACTATTAGTTGAGAATCACTCAAAACTAATAGATTAGAGATTCCTATCTCATTGGCGATCATCAATCCTGCTACGAATGCTTCATATTCTGCCTCATTATTTGACGCCCTAAACTTGAATCTGAGAGCATATTCATACTTTTCTCCTTCAGGGGATTCAAGTAGAATTCCTGCTCCACATCCTTTGACATTAGAGGATCCATCAACGAATAGTTTCCAGGGAAGATTAAGGTTTTCTAGGTTTATAAGTCTTCCCCAACTAGGACAAATTGGAGTATATTGTACACAGGGTTTCAATGCCCTAGTTTATTCTAGTATATTGTACACAGGGCTTCACCATACTATAGATCCTTCGTTAAGAGTAAATACTGACCCTGATGTAGATTTCCAAGAATCTTTATCAGTTTGAAAGTCAGAATCTGTGTATCCTATAAGGATCAAATCCTTAGCCCCAAACACAAGCATGTAGTTCCTTGTTCTCCGAAGATACTTAAGGATCGTTTTAGCCGTTGTACAGTGTCCAAGTCCTAGATTGGATTGATACCTACTGACCATTCCAACTGCAAAATAGATGTCTGGCCTAGTACACAACATGGCATACATCAGGCTCCCAACAGCTGATGCATAAGAAATCTGTCTAATGACCTCAACTCCTTGAGGTGTCTTAGGGCATTATTCCTTAGACAAATGAACTACTTATCTAAAAGGCAATAAACCTTTTTTGGAGTCTTGCATCTTAAACCTCAACAACACTTTGTCGATGTAAGATGTCTGAGACAAGGCTAGTGTTTTATTCTTGTGGTTTTAGACAATCTGGATCTCAAGAACAAACTGCGCTTCACCCAAATCTTTCATTTGAAATTGCGTAGCTAGCCAATTCTTAATGTTAGTAAGATAACCTACATCATTCCTAATGAGTAGGATATCATCCACATATAGAACTAGGAATGCAACAGAACTATTGATGATTTACTTGTAGACACAAGGTTCATGATCATTCTGATCAAAGCCAAAAGATGTGATTGCCTCATCAAATCTAATATTCTCGGACCTAGAAGCTTGTTTCAGTCCATAGATTGACCTTTTATGCCTGCAAACCTTTTGTTCTTGTCTTGGTTCAAGGAACCCTTTGGGTTGGTCCATGTAAATGTTCTCGTCAAGATTGACATTGAAGAATGCTATCTTGACATCCATTTGTCATACCTCATAGTCATAATATGCGACAATGCCAAGTAGGATACAGATAGACTTTACCATTGCAACAGGCGACAAGGTTTTCTCATAGTCAATCCCTTCAACCTAGGTATAACTCTTTACTACTAGTCTAGCTTTAAAGGTTTGCACCTTTCCATCTACACCATGCTTTCTCTTGTAGATCCACTTACAACCTATAGGTTTTACCCCATCAGATTAATCTACAAGATCCAAAATAGAATTGAAGTACATGGACTCTATTTCTTGGCCCATGGCTATGACCCATTTGTCTTTGTCTTTGTCAACCATCTTTTGATGATAAGTCGATGGATCCTCATATTCGTCATCTGGTATAACAACTTGGGTTTCAGATAAACCCATGGAACGGTCAGGTTATGTTATAACCCTCCCACTACGTCGAGACATACCCAACTCTTGAGATGAACTATCATGACTAGACAAGCTAGTATCAACAACTTTTGTTGACATTTTAGCTTTATTAACAACCGTTGCTATTGTTCCATCTAACTCACTTAACACAACTTTACTCCTTGGTTTGTGGTCCCTGATGAGGTCTTCCTCTAATAAAGTGACATTTGTTAACACAAGTACCTTATCTTGCTTAGGATCATAGAATAATCCACCTCTTGTCTCTTTTGGGTTGCCTACGAATAGGCATAATTTTGAACGTGAATCCAGCTTCTTTGGATTTGTCACAAGCACATGTGTTGGACATCCCCAAATTCTGAAATGACATAAACTACATTTACGTCCTTTCCAGAGTTCAAAAGGTGTTTTCAGAAACACTCTTTGATGGCATATTGTTCAAAATGTATCTCGCAATCTCTACTGCGTAACCCCAAAAGAAATCAGGGAAATGAGCATAACTCATCATTGATCGAACCATGTCCAACAAGGTTCTATTTCTCCTTTCCGATATACCATTTTGTTGGGGTGTACCGGGTGCTGAGAGTTGGGATGTAATTCCATGTTCTATCATATAGTTCTGGAATTTTAAATCCCTGTACTCTCCACCTCGATCTGATCAAAGTGTTTTAATTGTTTTAACTAATTGATTTTTAACTTCAGTCTTCAATTCCTTGAACTTTTCAAGTGCTTCAGACTTATGATGCATTAGGTAAATATGCCCAAATCTGGAATAATCATGTATGAAAGAGATGAAATATTCATAACCTGCTCTGACTTTAACATTCATCGGACCACAAAGGTCTTAATGTATAAGCTCAAGAGGTTCTTTGGCTCTATAACCTTTTCCACTAAAAGGTCTCTTAGTCATTTTGCCTTCTAGGCAGGATTCACATATAGGTAAACTATTTTGTTCTAACTCATTTAGAAGTCCATTCTTTACCAATCTCTCAATCCTATTGAGGTTTATGTGGCCCAATCTAAGATGCCAAAGATGAACATTTTCTTTAGGAGAAATCAGTTCGTGTACTTGCTATTTTGAATAGTTCAGTGTTTAAAACTAATTTAAATGAATTAAACCATTGCAAATAATTCTCAAGAACAGCAACAGATAGTTCAATACTTTTTCAAAGAAATAAATACTTTATTCAATTGAAAAGAAATTGAAATACATTGTTCGCTAAGGCAAGAAATAGAAATAAGGTTTCTAATAATCCCTGAAACTACATACATGTTATCAAATAACAACATTTTCTTGCCAGACAATTGCTCTTTATTTGCTCCTTTTCTTTTTCTTCTGTATCTTTTTAAGTTCAGAAGAATAACTGCAGTACTTAGTTCTAGAGTATGAACCCTATTGAGAACTTTTGGAATGGGCAAACAGATTTGCCTCTCCTGTTGTCCCCTATCATCCATAAGAAACTGGTAATTTTGCTGCTCATTTAGCAGAGAAGTAAGATCATACTCTATGTTGTTCATCACTACATTGCTGCAGAATTGCAGAAAACTGTTCGGAAGAGATTCTAGGATGAACGATATCTGACCTTTCTCGTCTATGACCGTCCCGTTCATTTTCGCTATGTTGAAGTGAGCCATCAGATTGGGAACATGTTCTCTTACTTACGTCCCCTCCTCCATGTGGGCGTTGTAAACGTACTTTAGGGCTTCATTCTGAATTTGTTTGGACGGTTGTCTAGACAAATTTAGCATAAAATCCATGATCTCACGAGTTGAGACCTTGCCCTTCAGCCTCCTGGCTAAAACATCAGGTATGCTAGTAAGGATATAGGCTTTTCCCTTTTCATTAGCATTGATACAATGGTCATACGCATCCTCAACCCATTGAGGTGTGTTTTGAGCAGGGAATTGAGGGCACACCTCATTGAGAACGAACTTAACATCATGTGCAACCAAAATTATGTTGAGTCTATTCTTCCAAGTCATTATGTTCTCTCCGGTTAATTTTTTCGCACCCAGTAAGGAAATAATTGAGCTTGACATTTTGCTTAAATTTACAAAAAAAAACTTGTATAAGTTTCTCGCTATAATTGTCTAATCCAATCATATTTTAACTAATTATGTAACGATTCCTAAGTCATTAATAATTTGCAATGATACTCCAAAGGTTTAGAATGTATGGCACCGAAGGGTAATAAAAAACACTTCTCCTCTAGATCAAGACATTATTGACAAAAACCTAATGCCAGAATAACTCTTATTCCTATAGGCTTTAGTTACCATTATTTGGTCAGGATACATACATTGCTTATGTACCTTGTGAGTGTAACCCTCTGTGTTTAGACCCCAGAGTCCCCATCCAACAAAATCAGCCGAAGGGAGGACTAGGTTGAAAAACAGGCTAAGGAAATCTTTATCCCTTTCGGGTGTCCACTGTGTTCGATCCCCTATGATCAAGCCATCTGAAGGGATTGTATGGTCCAGGCCAAACTAGCAGGCTGACCATTGTGATCTTACGGTGTGAACCGACAAAAGAGACCATAAGTTTTGTTTTCACTAAGCCTGCTCCCACTCACTATAAGTACCCTATCCATTCACCTTGATATTGACTCATACAAACACCATCCGAATGGGGGTGCTCTCGTTTGCACGATGAGTCCAAGTATGAGTCTCACGGTGTGAACTTCTCGAAGAAACTTTGGTGAAATTATATGTATCATATACACTTTTCCTCCCACTGGATACTTTAACTTTATAGGAAAATGACTAAGACTAAACCCGACTAATGGTTACCTAAACTTATCAATATACTTTATATTGACAATCAATATAACACTTATATTGATTTTATCCTAAGTTTACTAATATAACTCTTTATATTAAACCTAGGATTTCTAGTTTATTAACCCCATAATAAACCCACTGACGCTATTATAATTTATAAACCCTCTCATTAAAATTCACTCCCTGGTCAGTTCCCAGGTAGGGGTGTTTCATTTCTGTCAGCTTAAATACCCCAGCCTAGGCAGTGTAGGGATTGGGAATTCCCGCAGCGGAAGACGTTGTGAAACGTCGTTGATCCATGTGTAAATCTTATCTTAAAACAAACCTATCTCATAGATTCCTAGGCTAAACATGCATATAAGAAGAAAAATAGTAAGGAAACTCGCACTTACTTGTTGAAGAACTCTTCTTCAACGCTTTCCTTCTCCGGTCACGATCTCTCTCGAACCAACAATCTCCTCGATCTCGATCCTCAAACGGAACAACAAGACACCTCCAAAGGGTCTTCTCAGTTGTTCTCGGGAGGTTGAGGGAGAGTAGATGGGAGTCCCTATGGATTTTGGGTGAGGAGAGTTTGAGAGAATTGAGAGAGAGTTGAGAGAGAATTGTCTTGCTCTATTTGGATGAAATTCCAAAAAATGGCAATTGACTTACCAAAAGTTTCTTGCAAAGCCTTTAAATACTATTGTGTGATGGAGTTAAAACCTCAACCAAATCACAATTTTACCACAACTATATGATATGCAAATAACATTTGCATATCACATAATATAAGGTATCTCATACCTTATTATACAAATCTCATTTGCATAATTGTAGAATTTTAAATTGAATCGCATTCAATTTAATTTCTCTCAATTCAATTTCTCCAATTAACACTAATTAATCAATTATGCTATACTATAGTTTATTATGAATCTCATTCACATCAAACTATATATTATGTCATCTATATCTCATATAAATGACATAAATACCCAAATAATGAATTTGAACACTTCAAATTCACACCAAACTGCAAAACCCTCAATTTGTCCAATTTAAGCCAACCGAGGGACCAAATGGACCTATAGATGACGAGCTTCGATGATACGAGACTAACCTGTCAAACTCTTTGACCCAGTTATTAAACATTTATTAGCTACGGTAACACTCCACTAAAGCCCGTAACTGCACTCTCATCACTGTAGGACAAGTTGTGTCCATTGATATAACCAATACCCGTCAGTCGACCCTTCACCGGTTGTTCGTAGACACTGTTGGGTCAAATTACCGTTTTACCCCTGGTTCTACTTCTTGCTCCTTAAGTCCCACTGCTCCTCTAATGAACAACTACGTTGCATGGTCCAACTATAAACAACAATCCTCTCGGGCCAGTGAGACGGTGGGGCCCCATTCTTCAAGCCCTAGAGACAGCAGTTGAGGGAACAACCCCCTCTAGTTTTCCTAAATCGGGAACGAGTGAATTCCGTCATGCGTAGTCAAGTTTCTAGCTCCCCACGTGGTCTGTCCCTGAGAAGATAAGCATATTAGACGAGCAACAGTGGCCAACCTCACCCGTGAAGGGAATGAAAATTCCCGCGCAGCGGAAGACGATTGAATCGTCGTGGTATCATTATGCAACTCGTATTTGTTAAAGCCGATCTAACACTTAGACCTAGGCTAAGCATGCTGAAAAGGAAGAAAAACAGTGAGAAGAACGTACTAACTTGTTGTAGACTATTTATCAACTTCCTTCCTTGGTCACGAACTCTTCGTGCTTCTCAATCTCAACGAAAACTTGAACTCACGAACAAGATCTGGTCACAACCACTTGGAAACTCGATTGTTCTTCTTTTGGAAAGAAGGAAGATGGTGGGATCTTAGTTTTGGAGAGGGAGGAGAGTTGAGAGAATTGCTTGAGAGAGAATTCTCTTCTTTTGGTTGACATTCAAAAAATGAGAGAGTGAGTTCCATTCCTTCTTGCAATAAGGGTTTATATAGTAGAATTGATGGAATTAAAATCTCCACATAATTACCACTTTACCACAACCATAGGTTATGCAAACCTCATTTGCATAACCACATAATACAAGATATCTCATATCTCATATTGCAAATCTCATTTGCAATAATTGTGGATTAAATTGAACCAGATCCAATTTAATTTCTCTCAATTAATTTCTCCAATTAGCCCCAATTCAACAATTAGGATAATATATAGTTTATTATGAATCTCATTCACATTAAACTATATATTATATCATTCATATCTCTTATAAATGACATAAATGCCCTTAAAGTGAAATTGAACACTTCAATTTCATACCAAAACATTAATCATTCTTTTAACCTGATTGAGCCAACCGAAATAACCTAATGGACCCTCATGATGGCGGGCTCCAATGATCCGAGATTAACCTGTCAAACTCTTTGACCCAGTTAACCAACATTCATTAGCTACGGTAACACTCAACTATAGCCCGTAGCTGCACTCCCGTCAGTGTAGAATATTACGTATCCACTGATATAACCAATGCCCATGAGTCGACCTTTCACAGGTTGTTCGTGAGACCTTACTGGTCAAATTACCATTTACCCTCAGTGTCTTCTTCTTGTTCCTTAAGTCCCCACTGCTCCTCTAATGAACAACATATTGTGATGGTCCAACCGTACACAACACCCTTCTCAGGCCAGTGAGAAGGTAGCCGTCCGTTGTCCAAGCCTTAGAGACAGCACTTAAGGGAACAACCCCTTTAGATTCCGTAAAGGCGAGAACGAGTGAATTCCATCTCGCGCAGTTAAGTTCCCAGCTCCCTACTTGGTCCTGTCCTTAAGAAGATAGGCATATTTGGCAAGTAACTGTGACCACCCTCACCCGTACTAGTTAAAGGACGGACCGCATGAGCGAGTGTCCGTAACACGCTCGAGATTCGAGTTGAGTCACTAATGGTCATCTACGAAGTTATTAGTCCTTACTGTTAACGGTGTTACATCAGTAGGTCTAATAATTCATGGTCCGGTCTTGTACAATCTCATTGCACAAGATGCCCCCACTCACATGTCAACCACATGAACGAGTCGAGATCACCTCGTTTGTATCTAATACAAAGCGGTCGCATCCACGATGTATCCGAGGATTAGGTCTCCAACCCTATCCATATCTCGTAGACCATTCGGTCATTAACTCGAACGTGATCCTCCCTGTGTGTCCACTACACACCGTTCAAGTTCTAGTTCTCTCATAAATTCAATTACCCTGGTGCTTAGTTTATTGGAAAAGTTTATAAATATTGCGAGACACAAAGTGATGAAATGAATAACTCTTATTAATTTCAAACAATATATTACAAACACGAGATTAGGACAAAAATCCCAACAACCCGTACTAGTCAAAAGACAGACCCCCGTAGACAGGAGTCCGTAACACGCTCAGGATTAAGGTCGAGTCACTAATGGTCATCTACGAATTTATTAGTTCTATATTGTTAACGGTGTTACATCTGTACGTCTAATAATTCACGGTACGGTCTTGTACAATCTCATTGCACAGGATGCCCCCACTCGCATGTGAATCACATGAACGAGCTGGATCACCTCGTTTGTATCTAATACAAAGCGGGCCACATCCACAGTGTATACAGGATTAGGTCTCCAACCCTATCCATATACTGTAGACCGTTCAGGTCATTAACTCGAACGTGATCCTCCCCGTATGTCCACTACAAACCGTTCAAGTTCTCAGTTCTCTCATAATACAATGAACCCTAGAGCTTAGTTTATTAGATTAAGTTTATGAAAAATGCGAGACACAAAGTTCGAATAAATAACTCTAATTTATTACAACTTGGAATATTACAAACTACACGAGATGAGGACATACATCCCAACAAACTCCCACTTGGACTAAGCTAGTGGAGTACATAATACATTTTTCAAATGTACAGTATAGTAATAGAATAAAAGTAATACAATAAACTAGGGCATTGAATACCCCTTTACAATACTCCTACTTGCCCTAGTTAGGAAGCACTCGAAGACCTAGACTCTTTAGGTGACCCTCAAACACCTTAGCTGTGAGGGTCTTTGTAAATGGATCAGCAACGTCATGCTCTGAAGCTATTTGCGTGTCTGTCACGTATCCACGATGCACAATCTCCCGTATCAAGAGATACTTACGCTCAATGTGCTTGCCCCTTTTATGACTTCGAGGTTCTCTTGAGTTGGCTACTGCACCACTATTGTCACAAAACAGCGTGATCGACAAGTTCATATTTGGAACAACTTCCAAATCTAGCATGAACTTCTTAAGCCAAACAACTTCCTTTGCAGCATCACAAGCCACAACATACTCGGCTTCCATCGTGGAATCAGCGATGAATCCCTACTTGATGCTTCGCCAAACTACAGCTCCTCCATTCGGAATGAAGGTTGTCCCCGAAGTGGATTTCATAGAATCCTTATCGGTCTGAAAGTCAGAATCTGTGTATCCCGTAAGGATCAAATCCCCACTCCCATACACAAGGTTGTAGTTCTTCATTCTTCTAAGATACTTGAGGATTGCCTTTACGGTTGTCTAGTGATCTAATCCTTGATTGGATTGATACCTACTGACAATCCCAACTGCATAACAGATGTCGGGCCTCGTACACAACATGGCATACATCAGGCTCCCTACAGCTGAAGCATAGGGAATTCGTTTCATATCCTCAACCTCTTGAGGAGTCTTAGTACATTGATCCTTTGACAAGTGAACCTCATGCCTGAAAGGAAACAACCCCTTCTTGGAGTTCTGCATCTTATATCTAGACAACATCTTGTCAATATAAGACGGCTGAGACATGGCCAACGTTCTGTTCTTTTGGTTCCGTACAATCTGGATACCCAGAACATACTGATCCTCTCTCAAATCTTTCATTTGGAATTGTGATGCCAACCATTCCTTAATGTCAGTAAGAAATCCTACCTCATTCCCAATGAGAAGGATATCATCCACATACAATATTAGAAATGCGACAGTACTGATAACGATTTTCTTGTAGACACAAGGCTCGTCAACATTTTGATTACAACCATAAGATTTGATCGCCTCATCAAACCTTATATTTCATGACCTCGAGGCTTGTTTTAGTCCATAAATAGACCTTCGAAGCCGGCAAACCTTTTGCTCTTGGCCTTGGGCAATGAACCCCTTGGGTTGGTCCATGTAGATGGTCTCGTCAAGGTTGCCATTCAGAAAGGCAGTCTTGACTTCATCTGCCATACCTCATAGTCATAATATGTGGCAATGGCCTGAAGGATTTTGATAGACTTAACCATGGCAACATGAGAAAAGGTTTCCTCATAGTCAACCCCTTCAACCTGTATAAAACCCTTTGCCACTAGTCTAGCTTTCAAGGCTTGCACCTTCCCATCTACGCCACGTTTACGCTTGTAAATTCATTTACAACCTATAGGTTTTACCCCATTCGATTGATCCACAAGCTCCCGGACGGAATTGAAGTACATCGACTCCATTTCCTAGTCCATAACTTTAATCCATTCCTCTTTATCAATGTCTGTCATTGCCTGATCATAGGTCAATGGATCCTCGCACCCATCATCAGGGGTGACGACTTGGGTTTCAGCTAAACTCATGTAACGTTCAGGCTGTCACACAACCCTCCCACTACGTCGAGGCATTCCCAACTCTTGGGAACGGACTTGACTAGACGAGCTAGGATCTACGACACTTGTTGATGTACTAGCCCCATCAGCAACTCTTGTTGACGAACTATCCATTTCGTTTAACACAATCTTACTCCTTGGTAAGTGATCCCTGATGTGGTCTTCCTCAAGGAATGTGGCGTTTGTCGACACACCCTATTATCCTTAGGATCGTAAAACAGACCACCCCTAGTCTCTTTTGGGTAACCTACAAAGAGGCAGAACTTTGAACCGGGTTCCAACTTCTTCGGGTTTGACACCAACACATGGGTCAGGCATCCCCAAATTCTAAAATGACGTAAACTTATTTTACGACCATACCAGAGTTCGAAAGGTGTTTCACAAACACTCTTCGATGAAACTGTGTTCAAAATGTATACCGCAGTGCGTAACCCCAAAAAGAATCAGGGAGACAAGCATAACTCATCATCGACCGAACCATGTCCAACAGGGTTCTGTTTCTCCTCTCCGATACACCATTCTTTTGTGGCATACCAGGTGCTGAGAGTTGGGACGTAATTCCATGTTCTATCATATAGTCCTGGAATTCAGTGTCCATATACTCTCCATCTCGATTCGATCGAAGTGTCTTTATAGTTTTACCTAACAGGTTCTCAACCTCAATCTTGAACTCCTTGAACTTTTCAAGAGTTTCAGACGTCCGATGCATTAGGTAATCGTACCCATACCTTGAATAGTCATCTATAAAAGATACAAAGTATTTGTAACCACCTTGTGCTTTAACACTCATCGGACCACACAGGTTAGAATGTATGAGCTCAAGGGACTCTTTGGCTCTATATCCTTTTCCACTAAAAGGACGTTTGACCATTTTGCCTTCAATGCATGACTCACAAACCGGTTAAGAGTTTTCTTCCAACTCGCTTAGAAGCCCGCTCTTCACTAGTCTCTCAATCCTATTGAGATTTATGTGGCCTAACCTTAGGTGCCAAAGATGGGCACTTTCTTTTGGAGAAACTTTTACTCTCTTAGTTCGCGTTTCAGCCGTTTTAAACAATTCGGTATTCAAAACACTTTTGACCGAAGTAGGGTTTAAAACATACAAATTACCCTCAAGTGAAGCAGAACATAACAAATTTCAGTTTCGAGAAATAAACGCTTTATCACTCTTGAATGAAACGGAAATATCTTGTTCTAATAGGCAGGAAATAGAAACTAGGTTTCTAGTAAACCCTGGAACTATGTACATATTATCCAATAATAAGTACTTCCCGCCAAAGAACAGTTTCACCGTGTCGATTGTTGCAGCTGAGACAACTTCTCCGGATCCAATCCTGAGTGTTATCTCACCCTCTTGCAGCCATTGCCAGGAACTTAATCCTTGAAAAGAAGAGCAAACGTGGTTAGTGGTGCTTGAATCCAATATCCAGACAGAGTCACTACTCTCCAGTAAACAAGTTTCTCTGACAAGTAAATCACATTTACCTGTCTTCTTCTTTTCTTCAAGGAACTTTGGACAACTCCTTTTCAGGTGATCATCCCCGTTGC
Source organism: Trichosanthes cucumerina (assembly GCA_036507285.1). NCBI lineage: Eukaryota > Viridiplantae > Streptophyta > Magnoliopsida > Cucurbitales > Cucurbitaceae > Trichosanthes > Trichosanthes cucumerina. The sequence continues at coordinate 66,049,929 of CM071844.1, forward strand.
AATAGAAACACTTTCTTGCAACTTCCTTGATCTCTTTGCCCTTTAGGGCAGCAGCGCGGTCAACCTTAACCTCTTTCAACTTCTCCTTCTTCCCTTTCGAGCCTTAAGAGACTACAAACTTTATCTATAGGTCGAACCCCTGTGAAATGGTCTAAAGGCAACACTTGACTCAGCTTCATGTCCCCTGGTTTGCACCAAAGACTGGAAGGTGTGTAGATCGTTGAATAGAACTGTTGGACCGGGCACCTAAGGACCCTCCTTAGTGAGTGCAAACTCTTGATCGTCATTTACCAAAATCGTGTCAATATTGTTGTCCACGAAAAATATCGTCGACTAACTTAACGGAAGCTAAAGGAGTGTTAAAAGCGTTTGACATTTTGTTGCTGAAAAATGAAGAACTTTGTATTAGTCTCGCAAAAACTCTTGAAAATACAATTAGGTTTCAGCAATTTTTATCCTATGATCCCTAGGTCATTTAAAAAATTGCAATGATACCCCAAAGGTTTAGAATGACCGCCACCGTAGGGTAGACAAGGTCATTCCTCCTCTAGGACGAGACTTTCTCGACCAAACCCTAATACCAGAATAACTCTTATTCCATTAGGCATCTCGTTATCATTTTTTGGTTTGAATCCGTTAACTCATAATGAATCCTGTGAGTGTCACCCTCAATCTTTAAATTTTCAAGTATTCGTCCAAACAATAGTCGTTGTAGGGAGGACTACAAAGGAAAACCAATAAGGAAATCGTATCCCTTTCGGGAATTCACAGTGTTCCGACTCCCATGATCAAGGCCCTACGTAGGGATTGTCTGGTCCAAGCCAAACTAGCAGGCGGATCATAGGCGTCTCACGGTGTGAATCGAAAGAAGAGGTCGTGGGTCTCGTTTTCACAGGTCCTGCTCCCACTCACTATAAGTACTCCCTACATTCACGTTAAATATTGACCCATACAAATGCCACCCGTAGGGGGACGCTCCCATTTGCGCCACGAGGTCGAGTATGGATCTCACGGTGCGAACTTAACGGAGATTTGTGGATGGAAAATTAAATGTATCTCATACACTTTATTTCCTCCCACTCAACACTTTAAATTAATTGGAATTGACCTAGATAAACTGGCTAAAATTTACCTAAGTCTACCATTATAACACTTATATTGGATTAGCCTAAGTCTATAATCACATTATTAACTTAGGTCTATTTGAGTAAATTAATTAACTCTTAAATTAACGACACTCACAAGAACGTAACCTATGAATCTCCGAACAAAATTCACTCTCAGGTCAGTTCCCAGGTAGGGGTGTTCCACAAAGCGTCAGCTTAAATACCCAAACCTTAGACAGAACCTTTCTTAGACAGAGTTACTTATCAGTCTCCATTCAAAGGTCATATTTGATTTTCTTATTCTAATCTAATTAGAACTAGAATGCCTAAGTCTAATTATTCAAGTTCTAAACATTTTAAAACTAATAATTAACTTAGGTTACATGCATTTCTATGTTATAGTGTTTGATCATTCATCAGATGAATAATATTATACTATAACATATATTCATCACGTGAATTAAATGCATGAGCATGCTTTTAATCTAAAAAATATAACACTTATATTTAAATAAATTAAAACATGTTGACATTATATTATAACTCTTATAATATAATCCTATCATGCATATTATATATTATAACACTTATAATATAAATATGATGCATGAAATGTTTAACCTAAGGTGAGATTTTAAATCTATATGACATACTATATGCACATAGAATAAATATTTCATACATCTCATGCATAAAATAAAAAAATAGAAAAAATTGGATCGATTTTTAGCATCCTAGGGCCATAAATTTAATTAATTAACATTAATATAACATTTATATTAATATTAATTAATAAAATTAATTAAAATAGATTTATATAAACAATTTACAAAAGAAAATAATTAAAAATAAAAATAAAAACGGAAGCACGTCTTACCAAGCTCGAACCGCTGCCCTCATGCCCCTCTTTCTGCCACTACACGCACGATCTAATTGCTAGAAATCGCCCACTACCCGACATCTTTGCATTGATGTGGCCAGTGTTGCACATCGGGTGCGCAATGCCTCAGCGTTGCAACGCTGACCTGAAGCAGCACCTTGATCAGCATGGACAACGTTGAGACGCCGATGAATAGCGTCTGAATGTCGTCGATAGAACAACAAACACCTTTGCTGTTTCTCGTCGTTTTTCGTCCGTTTCCGATCCGATTTCTTCACAGCATCTCATGCCACGAACGACACAAACTTACAGACTCGATTTACATTAAAAATGCCCAAAACACCGGGCCTTTACATTGATCTCATCAACTTTAATGCAAATCTAAACTAGGCGCCAAAAACCGAAAACATCTAAAATTGCAAACCATTAACATTCATCTCATGAAAATTAATGCTATCCACCTAATTTTAAGATATCACAGATTACACAACGAAGAGAAACGATTGGTCTAATACCAATTGTAGGGATTGAGAATTCCTGCAGCGGAAGACGTTGTGAAACGTCGTTGATCCGTTGTGTAAATCTTATCTTAAAACCTATCTCATAGATTCCTAGGCTAAAACATGCATATAAGAAGAAAAATAGTAAGGAAACTCGTACTTACTTGTTGAAGAACTATTCTTCAACGCTTTTCTTCTCTGGTCACGATCTCTCTCGAAACAACGATCTCCTCGATCTCGATCCTCGAACGAAACAGCAAGACACCTCCATAGGGTCTTCTCGATTGTTCTCGGGAGGATAAGAGAGAGTAGGTGGGACTCCCTTTGGATTTTTGGTGAGGAGAGTTTGAGAGAATTGTCTTGCTCTCTTTGGATGAAATTCCAAAAAATGACAATTGGCTTACTAAATGCTTCTTGCAAAGCCTGTAAATACTATTGTGTGATGGAGTTAGAACCTCCCCCAAATAACAATTTTACCACAACTATATGATATGCAAATCACATTTACATATCACATAATATAAGGTATCTCATACCTTATTATACAAATCTGATTTGCATAATTGTGGAATTTTAAATTGAATCACATGCAATTTAATTTCTCTCAATTCAATTTCTCCATTTAGCACTAATTAATCAATTAGGTTATACTATAGTTTATTATGATTCTCATTCACATCAAACTATATATTATGTCATCTATATCTCATATAAATGACATAAATACTCAAATAATGAATTTGAACACTTAAAATTCACACCAAACTGTAAACCCTCAATTTGTCCTATTTGATCCAAATGGGGCCTAATGGACCTACAGATGATGAGTTTCAATGATCAGAGAGTAACCTGTCAAACTCTTTGTCCCAGTTATTCAACATTCATTAGCTACGGAAACACTCCAATAAAGACCGTAGTTGCACTCTCATCACTGTAGGACAAGTTGTGTCCATCGATATAACCAATACCCATGAGTCGACCCTTCATAGGTTGTTCGTAGACACTGCTTGGTCAAATTACCGTTTTACCCTTGTGTCTACCTCTTGCTCCTTAAGTATCACTACTCCTCTAATGAACAACTACGTTGCATGGTCCAACCATAAACAACAACCCTCTCGGGCCAGTGAGAGGGTGGGGCCCCATTGGTTCAAGCCTTGGAGACAACACTTAAGGGAACAACTCCTCTAGTTTCCCTAAATCGGGAACGAGTGAATTCCGTCTTGCGTAGTCAAGTTTTCAGCTCCCCACGTGGTCTTGTCCCTGAGAAGATAAACATATTGGGCAAGCAACAGTGGCCACCCTCACCCGTACTAGTCAAAGGGCGGACCCACTGCGATGTGGAGTCCGTAACACGCTCAGGATTAAGGTCGAGTCACTAATGGTCATCTACGAATTTATTAGCTCTATATTGTTAACGGTGTTACATCAGTACGTCTAATAATTCACGGTCCGGTCTTGTACAATCTCATTGCACAGGATGCCCATGTCAACAACATGAACAAGTTGCATTACATCGTTTGTATCTAATACAAAGCGGGCCGCATCCACAGTGTATCAAGGATTAGGTCTCCAATCCTATCCATATACTTTAGACCGTTCGGGTCATTAACTCGAATGGGATCTTCCCCGTGTGTCCACTACACACTGTTCAAGTTCTTAGTTCTCTCATAATACAATGACTTTGGAGCTTAGTTTATTGAATTAAGTTTATGAAAAATGCGAGACACAAAGTTCGAATAAATAACTCTTATTTGTTACAACTTGGAATATTACAAACTACACTAGATGAGGACATACATCTCAACAGACAGAACATTCCTTAGACAGAGTTAATCTTTTAATCATTGTTTATAAATTACATGGTTCCTAATTCTAGTCTAATTAGAACTAGATACCCTAAGTTCTATTATTTCCAAGTTCTAAACATTTTACAACTAATAATTAACCTTAGGTTACATGCATACTATGTTATATTTGCTTGATCATTCATCACATGAATAATAAACATACATAACTGTTGGGATTTGTGCCCTAAACTTGTGTAATTTTGATCAAATAAATAAAGAATTATTTGTTTTGATAAAATTATATTCTTGCTTTATAAATCCAATAAACTAAGCTCCAAAGTTATAATGTATCTTGAACATCAGTGTAGTAGACACTATTTGGATTATGTTCAAGAGTATAACCTAAATGGTCTATGGTATAAGAATAAGGTTGGAAACCTTAGTCTGGTAACACCATGGATGCGACCCACTTTGTAATTAGTACAAATGAGGTAATCCAACTCATTTATGTGGTTGACATGCGAGTGGACGCATCCTGTATGAAGAGTTTATACAAGACCGGACTGCAAATCATTAGTCTCACTAGTATAACGTCGTTAACAGGATAAGACTGATAATATATAGATGGTCATTAGTGACTCGACCTGAATCCTGAGCAAGTTAAGAAACTCTTGCTTATAGAGGTTTGTCCTTAGACTAGTATGGGTGAGAGTGGTCTGTAGCCGACTCAATAAGCCTACCTTCTAAGGCACAGAACCACGTAGGTAGATGGGGACTTCCAACCTATTTACTAATGAGGGAATGAAGAAAGGATGGGATGGTAATTTCCATCCTATTTCCTTATAAAAGGCTGCATGAGATGCAATTTGATTTTTTTGAGCAAAGTGAATCTCTTTAAGAAACCCTAGACCATTCTCTCACATTGTGTTGGAAAGAGTTCCAACTACAATTTGATAAGATCATCTCACCTCAGCTAAAAGGAACTCATATTCCTCCCTCACCTATAGAACAACGGAGAAGATCCGGTGGTAGTGTCCGTGATCGTTCAGGTTCGAGTTGCTGAGATCGTGATCGTGGGAGAAGGAGCACTTGAAGAAAGAGTTCTTCAAAGGTATATGTCTTGTTGTCCATCTTGTAGAAATGCATGTTTAAACTAGTTAGATTAGTTCATGATTGTAATCCATGTAACTAAATTAAGAACACGCGATTAACAATCTCTTCCGCTACGAGATTCAATCCCTTCAATCTATCTTATTGTCTATCTTGTAGAAATGCATGCTTAATCTAGTTAGATTAGTTCTTGATTGTAATCCATGTAACTAAATTAAGAACACGTTATTAACAATCGCTTCCGCTGCGGGATTCGATCCCTTCAATTCGTATCGGAGCCCAATTGTGTTCTTTATTTTCGTTATGGAATTATCAAGAACAAGGTGGAATTTACTGTTTTTCATGTGATGAATGAACAGTTTGCAAATTAGATGGTTTCAATTTTGGCACTTAGATTTACATAATTTCGTTGAATTGTTCAATGCAAGGGCCTATTGTTTTGGGCATTTTATTATGTAAATCGAGTTTGTAAGTCCGTGTCGATCGAGACAAAGTGGTTGCTGAGAAGAACGGACAAAAACGTAATTTTAATTATATATTAAATATAAAAAAATGTTTTATATTTAATTTATATTTAATTTACTTAATTTTAATTAATATAATTAGATTATATTAATTAAAATTAATTTTATGGTGCCAAAATTTATCTAATTTTGCTATTTAAATTATGTAATTGTTGTGTAATTATTGTCATGCATGATGTATGCTTTTAATTTAGATATCCCACCTTAGGTTAAGCATTTTCATGCATCATTTATAATAAAAATAGTTATATTATATAGTTTGCATGATTAATTAATATGAAGTGTTATATTAATTTATGAACAACATTGACATGCATTATATTTCATGAGATGATTATGCTATGTATGTCTTATTATTCATGAGATGAATGATTAAACACTATAACATAGTATGCATGTCACCTAAGGTTACTACTACAAAAACTATATTTCTTGACGCTTATAAAATGTCAAATTTTGCTTTACTTGACGTTTTTCAAACCGTCAAGGAATCCACCGTCAAGAATAATATACAATACTTGACACTTATACAGTGTTATGTATAGTCTTTTTTTTACACTTATAATGTGTCATTTTTAACATGAAAGCTTGACACTTTTTATTCGTCAAATGTAATTTTATCTTTACTTTGAAAAAGTGTCAAATTTGTGTTAATACTTGACATTTTCTCTGTGTCAAATATATGTTTCTCTTGACATTTCAAGAATGTCAAATATAAATTATTTGACGATTTAAATGAGTCAAATATAATTTTATCTTGACGTTTAAAAAATGTCAATAGGAATTAGATCTTGACACATTATACATGTCTTGTTGGTTTGTGTTTTTTTTCAATCTATTAAATATTCTCTATCATCTTGAATTTTCTGCACTGTGTTCCAATAATCAATATTGAAAAATGCATAATTTTATCAACCAATCATCCACACTTTAACAAAATTCACATCTTTAACAATATCAAACTATTAAGCTCATGAACAATTCTAAAATTACAAGGACTTATCAAACCTCATGTCAACAATTCAAAAATTGCAAGAACTATTGTAACGATCCTAAACCATAAACTCAACTAACATTCAAGGAGGTTTACAAAAAAAAAGAACTTTACATTCACTAGCCTAACACACTGTAAAGGGTTTAAACATGAAACTTATTGACAACATTATGACCAAAACTTTGAAAACGTCACCATAATTCTGCAACACCTTTGTCACCCGCCAAGTAGTTGAGTATTACCTGCAAAACACAACATTAAGCAACAAGGGTGAGCATAAACAAACTAAGTAAGCAACCTACCTCTAATAATTCAGAACTCTAAAACATGCAACGAGTGAATTTACTCAATCATGGCAACCCCTCTTAAAACACAACGATCTCGAATACTGGCTACCCATATGCCTACTCCATTCACTCCCTCACATCCCGAATAGTGAAGGAAAGCAACCATCACGCTAATCCTAGGAAGCATAATCAAAGGGAGGGAATGAGATCTAGCCTAATGTCATAAACGTCGACTGTTGCGTAAATTTTGCAATACCGCAAGTGTACGGGTCAAGTTTTAATATAGTGAATTTGAGTACGAGTATCATCCACAGGGTTGAGTATTTAATTCAATTAATTCCTAGCAATAACACCATTCAATTTATCTAGAAAATTAGACTTTAAAGTGAGGTGAAAACACAAAATCAAAGAGTGAAAGTTGAGAACAATTAGGAGAGACGAATATCTTAGGGACTAAATTTCACCAATTATTTAACTATTTTATTGAGATCATGCTAATTAGTTATTGCACTGCTTTTCCACTGCTTTTCTAAACCAATAAACTAAGATAACAAATAACCTCTCTCGAGGCAAGTGAATCTCATGCAAGACATAGAATTAAACATCTTTGTTCAACCTAAAAATCAAACATGGTACTAAGTTCAATTCTTATGGGTTTCTAATATCACTTCAATCATTCTCATGTCAAAGTAACTATCAGTCATGCAAAAGAGATCAGATCTAAAGTATCTTTCTCAAGAATAAATTCAGACCTAAGAACAAATAAATCGTGATCAAGAGTCTATAAGCATTAAGGATGCAATTGCATGAATAAAAGCATTATAATAAACCAAAGGCAGTCAATTCAACAAAATAACATAATTAAAAGGCTACATTATCCCTAAGATAACAAGTTTAGCTACTCATGTCCACTATAAATCCTACTAAACTCAAATACAAAACCATAATTCAACAATAAAAGTGAAAAGAACGAAGAAAGAACTCTTGTGGCATGAACGACAACGATCCCGACACCTATGACGAACCCCGAGCTCCAAAAAGTCTCCTTCTTGAAATCTCTCCAAAATCTTCTTATAATCTCTCACAAATATGTCTAAACAATGGTGTCAATATCTCTCCAAAAAGGTCTTCCCCTCCAAGATGCATCTTTTCCTTTTTATATCAATAGGACGACGTTGCAACGCCGGGAATGGCATTGCAACGTCGTGCCCTAGCGAATAAACCATAAATGGAAAATATCAGGCAGCATTGCAACGTTGCTGCCCTCGCGCACCCTTTTCTTATCGAAGTAGCATTGCAACGCTGCTACCCTCGCGTGCCTTGTGGTATCGAAGTAGCGTTGCAACGCCATCGCTACGGATCTTCATGGCGTCTTTTCTGCGTGTGGAGCGTTGCAACGCCATCGGTAAGTGCTTCCATAGTAGACGGCTGCACACAGAGCGTTGCAACGCCCTGAATGGTGTTGCAATGCCATCTCCTCGGATTTGATGGCTTGTTTTGACCTTGCTTCTTCCATTTAATGTCAATTTTGGCTCCTTTTTCACCCATAATTCTCCATCCATGCTCATATTGCTCTTTAACCTGAATTTCAACAAATTAATTACATTAAGGCTCTGAAATTATCATAAAACTAACACAATTTAAGCCTAAGGATAACACATTTTGTGTGCTATCAAACCCCCCAAACTTAAACAATTGCTAGTCCTCGAGCAAAAATGAGAAAAAGACGGATCATATCGAGTAAGTTTCATACTACTGCACTCAAACCTCGTGGAATTGTATGAATCGAGAAATACATTCATCAAAAAGGTAACATTGATTAAAAACTACATAATAAGATTTTTAAAATTAAATCAAATTATTCCTTGAGTGGGTGTGTGATAGCCTTTTCCAGTTTAGTCCTTATAAGCCCAAGATAACCTTATTGAGTCTTCTGTTCATTTTCCCTCTACACTGGCCCTAGGCTCCAAATCTTCAGCTCATTTACATAATCAGAAAATTTTTACCTTTTATCACTGTTTTTCTTTCACCCCTAAACTTAAACTTTATTTTACTAACAACATATTTATTATTATTATTATTATTATTTTTGAAGGGAATCCTTCAGTCGTCTATGCCTTCTCTCCAACATATTAACACTTTGTGGTGAAAATAGCTGACTACGAGCATAGATACCATATAGATTGTCAAAGACTACTTGCATCCTAAGTTTAATCCTTCAAAAGACAAGTATTGGTCACAATACTTAAGATGTTGGAGTACCCTCTTATTTATCACTTTTTTTTTAGTGGAAAAACATTAACAAAAAGTATAATTTTCAATTAAGCAAACTTGCTCTTTCATTAGCTCCTAAGCCTATCGAGGTAACAACGATCTTCTGGACAAAATAAACTTGGCCTAAGCATTCAGGACTTTTCCGGGATTGACTAAGTGCAATTAGGTTCAAGGAATTCTCTAATCAATTTTAAACATCCTAAAATTGGAATTTAATCAAGTTCTCTAGGCTGATGAACATTATTCACAATTCTCAACTAAATTTCATCAGTGGTTATCATAGTCAAAGTATGAAAACTTACAATGAGTAATCCATTCCATTAACCTGAAATTGATCAAATGCAAAAACACACAGCAGAAAAGAATATGATAGAAGATGGAATGTAATCAGATAAATCTCATGCAGTAAAGAGTAATTAAAAGTCATACAATCACCCCCAAACTTGAGAACAACATTGTCCTCAATGTGCAAATACAGATAAGAAAATAACATCCAAATAAGCTAAAGAGACAACGGGGGAGAGAAAAGAATTGTACTGCCCTGAACATGAAAAAGTCTCATTCCTCATCAGAAAAGGCGTAAGGAGGCATAGGGCCCGAGAATGAAGGATCTGCGCCATGAATGTGCCGGAGACAGTCATAAAGGTGGCGGTGAGAGGCCTCACTATACTGCAGATGTCTCATGATCCAACGCTCCTCCCTACGACTCTGAGTCTCATGCTGGTCGAACCGCTGCTCGAGTCTAGCCATGGCCTGAACCAGATCCTAGTACTCCTGTGGGGCAGGGCGCTGTGGTGACTCATGTTGCTCCTCCTCTCCTATCACACCCTCGACTGCGTCAAGGAAAAATTCGTGCTCGTCTGCTTGCATTCCCGCAAGTGTTGTTTGATTATGATCCCGAAGTCCCATGATGTAGTTTTTATCCATCACCCCCTTGGGGTGAATCAACTCCTCCTCGGATGTCCAGGTCACTCCGGCAAGACGACAGAGGGCGGTGATGAGAGAGGGATGGCCTAGTCCGCCCGTGGTCGTGCCTCGCCGCACGTGCCTGATATATCGACTGATGACTTTGCCTACATCAATCGTCTTGCCAGTGACAATGGCGTACAAGATGATAGTGCGCTCCTTCGTCACGTCACTCATGTGTGCAACCGGTTGGAATCTAGCACAGATAAAACTGTGCCACAATCTGCTGGACACGGTGAGGTCCGCTGTCCGGAGTTTGGATACCTAGCCTCTCTTTGTTACCCATTGAGCCCCAGGCCGTGCTAGCGTAGCAAGTACCTGTGCAGAGTCGAACTGTGTCCTGGCATACATAGTGTACTCATCAGTCTCATAGTCAGGTAAGTGAAAATACCTGTTAATGGACACAACGTCAAACGGGATGTGTTTCCCTCGCACGGTGGTATGGTAAGCCTCCAGAGGCATGTTAGCGTAAAATTCCCGCACAAGCGGGACCACTCCTGCCTCGGGTTGTTGCACCAACAACTCCCAATATCTCTGCCGAATGGTAGTGTAGATGTCCTGGTGATGGGAGTTATCAGGAACAATGCCCCGCTCAGGAACCAGAGCGCGATGCACTACATAACTCTGGTACCAACTCACAGCTTCAGCATCCACGAACCGTCGTCCATCATATTCAGAACTAGAGCCAGTTGTTGTCTTTGCCATTTTTGGTGCAATATGGGAACAGTGTAAAAGAAAGAACTAGACAAGGGCACGTAACAAAGTTAGTGCAAAGTAAGAGGGAAAACAAGGAGATGCCCTATGGATGGTGCATGAAGTAAAAATGAAAATGAACTTTGAAGTTCTCTACCCAAGGATGATGTAAATGGGGGAGAAAGATAAGAACCCAATGATTCTTGCCACCTATCAATCATGAACAAGAACTGGAAATACAACCCAAGAAGGCCATATATAAAAGTGAACCACTTCATCATATGCATACTAGGGGCAAGGGAAAAATAAGCATAAGCCCAAAGACAATCCAAGCAAAACAATTATCCATGCCTCATCCAACAATAAGAATAAGTTCCCAATTAGTAAGTGAAGACATCCAAATGTCCAAATTGACATACTAATTCAACTACAAGGTCAATCAACTCATCTCATGCTCATGTAGGAAGGTCCAAAGAGAAAGCACAAACACAACTAAAGAGCAAGGAAGTGTCTTACCAAGATCAAAATGCACCTAATGATCAAGAACTTGTCTTACCAAAATTAATGAGCAAAGATACAACCACACAACCAAATCATATATTTATCAAAATGCACAACTAAGGAGGAGAGACTTATGTTACGAAAATGGCCCGCCTTCTGAAGGTCAAAGTTAAGAGTTTTGATGGCCCAGTAGGCTTTATGTCTCAGCCCCACAGGTAAATGGCACGCCTTGCCAAACACCAATCGGTACGGTGATGCACCTATCGGTGTTTTGAAGGTCGTACGATATGCCCATAGTGCCTCATCCAACTTGTGGGCCCAATCCTTCCTGTTGGTTTTGACTGTTTTCTCCAGAATGAGTTTAATCTCCCTATTTGAGATCTCAGCTTGGCCATTTGTCTGAGGATGATATGCTAATGAGACCTTATGCCTAACTCCATACCTGGCTACATAGAATCAAACAGTTTATTGCAAAAGTGAGTGCCCTCATCACTAATAATAGCTCGAGGGGTGCCAAATCTCGTGAAAATATTTTTGTGTAAAAACTTAATGACAACACGAGCATCGTTTTTCTTAGCGGCAATGGCCTCTACCCACTTAGAAACATAATCTACTGCAACCAGGATATACAGATAACCATGTGAAGAGGGAAAAGGCCCCATAAAATCTATTCCCCAGACATCAAATAATTCAACGTCAAGAATAGGGGTAAGAGGAAGTTCATGCTGACGTGAAATATTACCTGTGTGTTGGCATCAACCACAAGTTCATACAAAAGTATAACAATCTTTAAAAAGAGTAGGCCAATAAAAACTTGATTGTAATACTTTAGCAGTTGTTCGAGTGGGTCCAAAATGTCCTATTGGAATGTAGGCAATTGATTCAGTGATTTATTATAGTAAGTAATTTCATGGTCCAATGTCCCTAGCTCATCTAAAATTGAATTTGTCATGCAAGTTTCTAAGGGATCAACATATAAAACTAGCTCCTTAAATGAATGAACAGCAGCATCCAAAATATTGATCATGTTACAGGTACTTACCTCATTTGGGTACTTCAAGGATCGAAATATGTCAAATACAACCTTGTCCTCACCGACCCTTAGAGTTAACTTACTGTCCTGCACATCTATCGATGCTCTTCCAGTGGCTAAGAAAGGTCGTCCCAAAATAATTGGGACCTCAGAATCTTCCTCCATGTCCAGGACCACAAAATCTGCAGGAAAAATAAATTGTTCAACTTTTACCAACACATCTTCTATAATACCTCTGGGATATTTGATAGAACGGTCAACCAACTGTAGTGAGATGGTTGTAGGTTGAACCTCCCCAAGACCTAGTTTCCTGTAGACAGATAAAGGCATCAAATTAATACTAGCCCCTAGGTCACATAAAGCTCTATCAACAAAAATACTACCAATATTGCAAGGAATAGTAAAACTCCCTGGATCTTTCAATTTTTGTGGTAGTTTCCTCTGGAGTACAGCACTGCCTTCTTCAGTGAGATTGATTGTCTCATATTTATCAAACTTCTTCTTTCTGGACAGGACTTCTTTCATGAACTTTGCATATTTGGGCATTTGTTCCAAGGCATCTGCAAAAGGAATATTAATATGCAGTTTCTTAAACATATTAAGAAATTTAGCAAAGTCAGAGTCAGTCATTTTCTTTTGAAAGCGCTGAGGATATGGAATAGAGTTAGGAATAATAGGAATAGAGAAATCAGAAATCTTCTCTGTTTGTTTCGATGTGCTTGCTTCCTCAACCACTTCCTTTGTATCTTCCTTGGCATCAAGATTGAGCTGCTCTTCAGGATTTACCTTTTCAATTTCAGCAAGCTCCTTACCACTTCTTAAGGTCATAGCTTTGCACTATTCCGTAGGATTCACCTCAGTGTCACTAGGAAACTTACCTTTTTGCAGTGTGTTCAGGGTGGTTGCCATCTGACTGATCTGTACCTCTATGTTCTTAATGGATGCTCCATGTGAGTTCACTGTGCTACTCAGACTAAGCACTACATTTTCCAACTGGTTGGTTCGATTCCTGGATTCAGTGATGAATGAACTCATCATGTCTTCCAGGGATGGTTTACCCTCAGCTGTAGATGTAAATGCGTAACCTGGAGGAGGCTGCAAAACATTCTTTTTATTAGCATAAGAAAAATTTTCATGATTACGCAAACCTGGATGATAATGAGTGGGCAACTGATTTTGATTCTGATTGCCACGGTACCCATAACCTCTGTTGTTCACATATTGAGCCTGCTCAGGTTCCAAATCTTCAACACTTGCAAGTTTGTTAGCAGCTGCAACTGTAGCTATGGATTCACTGTTACTTGTGCCTGCAAGTTTATTCAAAGCACTAGTTAGAGAAGCCATATGGAACTTGATGGAACTTACCTCATCTATCTCATACATCCCTGCCACAGGTTTGGCAGTTGATCTTTCAGAGTGCCAATTATAACTAGTGGCCGCCATCTCCTCAAGCAAAGTACGAGCATCCTCTGCAGACTTAGAAAATATTGACCCCCCAGCAGCTGCATCCAAAAGAGATTTATTATTTCCAGATAATCCATTATGAAATAATTGAATTTGCAACCAGTCAGGATAACCATGTTGTGGGCATTTTCTAAGTAAATCTTTGTATCTTTCCCAAGCCTCAAACATTTGTTCTCCATCCTGCTGTCTGAAAGTGTCAATCTCAGTGCGCAGCCTCGTAGGCTTGGCAGGTGGGAAGTATTTAGCCAAGAATGCATGGGCTAATTCCTCCCAAGTGCTAATGCTACCAGGGGGTAAGGACTCCAACCAGAATTTTGCCTTATCCTGCAGAGAAAAAGAAAACAATCGTAAGCGAATAGCATCAAGAGATACACCATTAATTTTTACTGTGCCACAGATTTCAGCAAAGGATCTCAGATGCAGATTGGGATCCTCAGTGGCATGTCCTCTGAAGGCTTTTTCTCGAACCATCTGGATGAGACCTGTCTTTATCTTAAAATTATTAGCTTGAATAGGAGCATAAATAATTCCAGATTGGTTTCCAGCAAAAGTGGGTTGGAAGTGCTCTCTGATGGACTTATACTCTCCCTGTTGCTCCTCCATGATTCTGACATTGTCCTTAGTCTCCTTAAGCTTCCTTCTGAATGTTATGTCAACTTCAGGATCAAAAGGAACTAGATCAGTTTTTGAGTTACTTCGCATGCAACACACAACACAGAAAAATAGAAAATTTAAAAAAAAAAAAGAAAAACACAAAACTAAAAGAAACACAAAACTTAACACAAAATCACAATAAACAAAAACAACAAAAAAGAAACATAGACTCTAGATTAAGACTAAGTGACTTCTTAATAGTATCAAAAGAATTAAATAAACGTCGATCCCCGACAACGGCGCCAAAACTTGTTGCGTAAATTTTGCAATACCGCAAGTGTACGGGTCAAGTTTTAATATAGTGAATTTGAGTACGAGTATCGTCCACAGGATTGGGTATTTAATTCAATTAATTCCTATCAATAATACCACTCAATTTTATCTAGAAAATTAGACTTTAAAGTGAGGTGAAAACACAAAAACAAAGAGTGAAAGTTGAGAACAATCAGGAGAGACGAATATCTTAATGACTAGATTTCACCTATTATTTAACTATTTTTTTTGAAATCATGCTAATGGGTTATTGCACTGCTTTTGTAAACCAAGAAACTAAGATAACAAATAACCTCTCTCGAGGCAAGTGAATCTCATGCAAGACATAGAATTAAACATCTCTGTTCAACCTAAAAATCAAACATGGCACTAAGTTCAATTCTTATGGGTTTCTAAATCATTTCAATCATTCTCATGTCAAAGTAACTATCAGTCATGCAAAAGAGATCAGATCTAAAGTATCTTTCTCAAGAATAAATTCAGACCTAAGAACAAATAAACCGTGATCAAGAGTCTATAAGCATTAAGGATGCAATTGCATGAATAAAAGCATTACAATAAACCAAAGGTAGTCAATTCAACAAAATAACATAATTAAAAGGCTACATCTATCCCTAAGATAACAAATTTAGCTACTCATGTCCACTATAAATCCTACTAAACTCAAATACAAAACCATAGTTCAACAATAAAAGTGAAAAGAACGAATAAAGAAGTTTCGTGGCGTGAACGGCAACGATCCCGGCACCTATCACGAACCCCGAGCTCCAAAAAGTCTCCTTCTTGAAATCTCTCCAAAATCTTCTTACATTCTCTCACAAATATGTCTAAACAATGGTGTCAAAATCTCTCCAAAAAGGCATTCCCCACCAAGATGCATCTTTTCCTTTTTATATCAATAGGACGGCGTTGCAACGCTGGGGATGGCGTTGCAACGCCGTGCCCTAGCGAATAAACCATAAATGGAAAATATCGAGCGCGTTGCCGCGGCGAGGACAACGTTACCAGCAACTGCCGCCCTCGCGCGCCCTTTTCTTATCGAAGTAGCGTTGCAACGCTGAACACAGCGTTGCAACGCTGCTACCCCCGCGTGCCTTGTGGTATCGAAGTAGCTTTGCAACGCTGCAAAGCAGCAGCGTTGCAACGCCATCGCTACGGATTTTCATGGCGTCTTTTCTGCGTGTGGAGCGTTGCAACGCCATCGGTAAGTGCTTCCATAGTAGACGGCTGCACACAGAGCGTTGCAACGCCCTGAATGGCATTGCAACGCCATCTCCTCGGATTTGATGGCTTGTTTTGACCTTGCTTCTTCCATTTAATGTCAATTTTGGCTCCTTTTTCACCCATAATTCTCAAACCATTCTCATATTGCTCTTTAACCTGAATTTCAACAAATTAATTACATTTAAGCCTAAGGATAGCACATTTTGTGTGCTATCATCGACTAAGGAGGATTAAGACGATTAACATACTTACAACACTTACAGGGGTTCGAAAAAGATTAAAACGCACTTAGACTTACAAAAATGGCTCAAAGCCTCGCTAGTTGATGCTCAGATCAACTTTCTTTTGCTAAATCGACTTCCATGGCTTATGGTTAACAAAAATGAACCTATTCGTGTTATGGCCCATAGATGAAAGTATTAAAAACTACAATTAAAAGGTATTCGAGCAATAGAACCAATGTAGGATAATTTAATCTCGTTTGAATGGGCTTAAAGGGACTAATCTTGCTAAACGAGACAAAACGCTTTGTTGAAAGTGTGTTGGAGGATGCCCGAATCACACTCAAACTGCAAACTGAAGGTTTGTACTTGTTAGAACCAATACTACATTACTGAAATTGATTTGAGAGATTTAAAACATCCAAAGTGTAACGACCCTAAATTCTGGGGGTAAACCTAACTTGAGCGTTACTTAAGACACGTCGTTCACTCCGAAATTTTGGCAGCATAACGACGCTACTAGGACTTTTCCAAAATTTCAATGACCTGTTTTAACATCAGAAACATTTCAAAAACAAACCATTCTTCCCAGCCACCCACTAACTTCAAATACACAAGGGTTGGGGTCCAACAATCAGTTATTTCTCAACAGAACAAGACTAATTTCATAAATGATCACACGACTTATGACTTAAAACATGCCAAGAAAGTTCAGCAGAACAAGCAATCCTACAAGTGTACTTAAACCAGAAAAGTTCCAACAACTCTCAAGTGCTAAACTAGACTAAAGGGGTGAAAACGGACTTTATAGCCTCACAGTTCGACGCTTAAAGGAATAAAAAGTTTGTTGGAAATTGTATCTCGATGACAAATAACCTGAAAATTGTGTTTCATGTAAAACTAGCTAGTTGAAGAAAAAAAATTAAAACATAAGAGAAATTTTAACCATCTTTCATGTAAAACTAGCTGCTTGAGGTATTAATTGTTTGACCTTATACTAAGTTTCATTCAAGCTACCAGAGACAACAAGTCTAATATAAAAGTTAGCTAAAATGAAAACTCATATTTGAAACTAAGAAAAGAAACAAGAGTTCATTATCTGCCTAATTGTGAACCAAAACTTAGGCCATCTTTGAAGAAAAAAGTAGATAGTATTGCTTCATGTCATACCTCTTCATACTTTTCATCTCCAAGTGTAAACTGAATGACAAAACATTCATATGGGTGAAGATATTCTTTCTTTAGAAACTCTTCCAGGTATGTTCTTAAGGACACTACCAACTCCTATCAAAGGAAACAAGATATCATGATATTGGCTTTTACAATTTTCATTTAAGATTATAGTGCACCAGAATAATTTTTTACATCAGATAAAAAAGCTAGGTAATATTTGGGATATAAGGACAAACTTTCATCAGTGTATCAAGTTGTTTAACATAATTATTTATCTCCCTCTTTACAATATTAGCTATTCCTTAAAATGAATACAAGAAAGGCAACATAAAGCAGAAGGCACTTTTGTTTTTGTCCACTTTCCAACTAATCAGATCAAAAGACCAGCTTAGAAAACACATAAACAGAGTCACATGCTAGCTAACCCTCTTTTCCTTCTTTAGTGAAGAATAGAAAATATCAAGAGATGGCATCACCATGGCAGCTTCTCAAATGCACCCAAACTCTCAAGACTTATTTTTTCTCTTTCTTGGAACCAAAGCATAATAAAACAACCAGATTCCGTCAGTTAGACTTAAACTAGAACACCACAGACAAGAGTTAAACATGAAGCTGGCTCCTCCAAGTGAATATTATGTAAGTAGTAAAAATTAATGAAAAGAGAGATAAAAAGAGAGAGTATGATATGTTTATACAATAAATGATGTGAAATGGATGAGATGATGAGCATTCTAATGAACAAAATCAATTTCAGTTTAAGGTGAATCCTTCAAAATAATATAGAAATCTTGTTCAGTAGAGTGATAATCAACTAAACTCTAAGTTCTACCACTTCTTTTTTTAGTAGGTAATATACTTCACTTACATAAAATTAACATGTACAACACCATAACTTTCGAATTGAAATCAATGCAAACTACAAAACTGAATACTTTTGCTTCATTTTCATCTTTTGTTTCGTTTTTTGGTATATAACCATCATTGACGACGTTATATGTTTCAGTTTGGACCAATCTACAGAAGCTTTGATTTGGATAATTCCTAGAAAAGCTAACTCTAAGAGATAAATATTGATCCAACCAACTAGCACACATTTCTTCTATATTTTAACTTTGAAAATAAGTTCACTTTCCATGTAATGTTAATTTACATAAAGTTTAGGCAATATATTAAAAATGAATATTAATCTGATGGCTAGAACTTTTATCATTCAATTATATAGAAAACAATATGGTATCAAACAGTACTTGAAACTTTTTTTCACCCATATCTAAGCCAAACAAAATACATATCCTATTGGTAAATATAATTTTAGATTATACTTTCTTCAAGTTGAAGGTCCGTGTGGTCCATGGTTCTCATCCCTATCCCAAAACGAAATGGTAGAAACTTTTTTCTCAGCCCATCCTCCACATTTTCAAAGATATTCCTTGTTTCCATGGCAGAACCTCCATGTTTTCAAAAGAGGTTCATCACTCGGATGGTAGAACTTCCATGGTTTCATAAAAGATCTATTGCTCCCACGACGAAACCTCCATGTTTTCAAAAGATATAAAGAGTTATATTAGCAAACTTAGGATAAAATCAATATAAGAGTTATATTGATTATCAACATATACAGTTATAATAACAAATCCTGAGTGAGATTTTTTTATAAAAACGCACGGACATATTGGATTATTTTGATATCTTTTTTTCAACAGATATTCACTGAGACGATTGTACCACATTTGTCCTGATTGTTTTAATCCATATAATGATCTTTGTAACTTTATTGAATGGAATTCTCGAGAACTTGATCATATGTTTCTGGTATTTTAAATTCTTCTGGGATTTTAATATAAATGTCATTATCTAGAGATCTATATAAATACGTCGTGACTACATCCATTAGATGCATATCAAGTTTTTCATATACAGTCAGGCCAATCAAATATCTTAGCGTTATTGCATCCACCAAAGGAGAATATGTCTCCTCATAATCAATACCAAGCTTTTGTCAGAATCCTTGTGCAGCAAGTCTCGCTTTATATCTTGTGACATCATTATTTTCATTTCTTTTCCTTACAAATACCCATTTGTATCCCCACAGGTTTGACACCTTCTGGTGTTAGGACTACTGGTCCAAAAACCTCAAGTTTTGAAAGTGAGTTAAACTCTGTTTGGATTGCTTCTTTCCACTTTGGTCAGTCCTTTCTACGTTGACATTCTTTGATAGATTTTGGATCAAAATCGTCACTTTCATGAATAATATCGTGAGTAACATTATAAGCAAAAATGTTATCAACAATGATATCATTTCGGTTCCATCTCTTTTCTGTTGTAATATAGTTTATAGAAATTTTCTTATTATCCTCAAGCGTTTGATTTTCATCAATACTCTTGTGAGTAGTTGTATTCTGGATTTCTTCTGGAACATCCATACCTTTTATTAAATCATTTTGATTCTCAACTACTTTTCTTTTTTGAGGATTTTTATCTTTGGAACTCATTGGTCTACCACACTTCTGGCAGGCTCCAGACTCATTATTGACAACTTGTTCCTTTGGGATATCAATTTTTGATGGAGCATTTGCAACTGGTATATATGATTTAGTCACTCTTTTAACATCTGTGAATGCATCTGGTAATTGATTTGCTATATTTTGCAAATGAATTATCTTTTGAACTTCAAGTTCACATTGATCTCTACGAGAATCTAAATAAGATAATAACGATGCATTCCATGTAATTTCTTTTTCCAACTTCTTAATTTCTTTCCCTAATGTTGGAAAATTTGTCTCATTAAAATGACAATCAGCAAATCATGAAGTAAATACATCACCCCTCAAGGGTTCAAGATATTTAATAATTGATGGGGAATCATATCCGACATATATTCCTAACCTCCTTTGAGAACCCATCTTAGTACGTTGTGGTGGATAAATTGGAACAAATACTGCACATCAAAAAATTCTCAGATGGGATTTATTTGGTTGTTGGTCATAAGCTAATTGCATAAGGGAATATTTATTAAAGGATACTGGCCTAATACGTAATAATGATGCAACGTGCAAAATAGCATGACCCCAGCCCGATGTAGGAACTTTAGCTCTCATAAGCAATGATCTTGAAATTAGTTGCAGATGTTTTGTAAATTATTCTGCTAGACCGTTTTGTGTATGAACATGAGCTACAGGATGTTCAACACTTATCCCAATTGACATACAATAATTATAAAAGTTTGGGATGTAAATTCACCAGCATTATCAACTCGAATTGTCTTAATTGTATAATTAGGAAATTGTGCTCTTAACTTAATTATTTAAGCAAGTAAACTTGCAAATGCAAGATTTCGACTTGATAATAAGCATACATGTGACCATCTTCTGGATGCATCAATTAATACCATAAAATATCTAAATGGACCACTTGGTGGGTTAATAGATCCACAAATATCACCTTGAATTCGCTTTAAAAATGCAGGTAATTCAAACCCCACATTAGCTGGTGATGGTCTAATAATTAATTTCCCTTGAGAGCAAACATCACACGATAACTTATTGGATTGAAGAATCTTCTGGTTTTTTAAAGGATGTCCATGAATTCTCAACAATTTTCCTCATCATTATCGATACTAGATGACCCAATCAATCATGCTAAACACTGAATATTTCTGGATTCATGAACTTTTGGTTCATTGTTGCATAGCTTTCGATTACTCATATATGAGTATAATATGATCTAGAAAAAAAACAGACAGTGTTTCTAACATACGTTTTTCATGTGAAACAATAGATGTGATATAGAGACACTCTATATTATTTTTACTATCAGTTTTAACATGATAACCATTGTTATGTATATCATTGAAACTCAATAAAGGGAAAAATACTTTTTTTGTCCCTCATATTTTTAGTTTGTGTCTATTTAGTCCCTAGGTTTTAAAATTGGGCAATCAAGTCCTCTAATTTTGTTAAATAGTTCTATTGGGTCCCAGTGTTGTTAATTTTTTTAACGAAAGCTGACGTGTTTAATTTTAATATTAAAATAATAATTTTAAAATAAGATAATAATATGAAAAATAAAATAATAGATTTTTTTTTAAACAAATACTATTCTCTCTCACCTTCCCCTCCTTCCACCATCTTCCCCCTTTCATTTTCCCATCCACCCACCTTCTTCCGACCTGGTGTTCTCTTCACCCAACTCTCACTT
Organism: Trichosanthes cucumerina; assembly: GCA_036507285.1. Taxonomy (NCBI): domain Eukaryota; kingdom Viridiplantae; phylum Streptophyta; class Magnoliopsida; order Cucurbitales; family Cucurbitaceae; genus Trichosanthes; species Trichosanthes cucumerina. Next base: position 66,071,790 of record CM071844.1, read on the forward strand.
GGATCCTATCTTCTTCTTCTTCCTCTCTTTTCTTCAAACCCTCTTTTCTTCCCTACTCTCTCTTCTAATTTCTTCTTCTTCAAAGATCGACAATCTACTCAAACAAGTCGCCCTCAAATTTTCAGGTCAACAATGGCCAGAGGCATCTGAATGTGAACGGTGACGACATTTTAGAACGACACAATCTGCAACGATTTGAAATTCAGAGTAGCTTCAGATTTTGATTTCAATTTTAATGGTGACGACATTTGTACTGTAACCCTGAAGAATCAGAACGAGTTAATCTGAGAAATTAATGGAAACGAGAGAGGAAGAATGGTTAGAGAAGCAACGGAGAAATGGAGTATAAGGGCGATGAAGCATCTAGCAGTCTGAAGAAGAATAATTAAAGACATATGTGAGGGGAAAAGGGGGAAGAGAAAGATCGAGAAAGGGGATGGGGATGGGGTTCACGTAGAAAGAGAAAATAGAGGAGAAGGGTAGATCTTGAATTTTCTTTTTAAAAGTTATTATTTCAAATAAAATATTATTACTATTTTATTAAATTATTATTTATTTTTAAAAGCATTTACGTTCGCCATCACTTAACCTCCGTTAGATATTTAACAGCTGAGGTTCCCAGTAGAACTATTTAACAAAATTCGAGAACTTGATTTCCCAATTTTAAAACCTAGGGACTAAATAGACACAAACTAAAAATATGAGTGATCGGAAAGGTATTTTTTCCCTCAATAAATTTCCCTTTGATTTTCTAGAGAACAAAGTATTATTAATTGAAAATTTTGTCCCTCTAGGCAAGATAAAACTTGTTTTTCCAAAACCTTCAATCAAGTTTGCAGAACCTGATATAGTATTGACTTTTGCTTTCAGCATTGTCAATTTAAAAAAATACTTTTTGTTATGTATTGTGTGCGTAGATGCGCAGTCTGCCAGACATATATCTTCATTGCTTATTTTTTAGTTATTCAACATATGAAAATTGTCCATATTTTTCATTAAACAAAAATAATTACAATAAGAGATACATAATACAAAAAGTTTAAAGCTAAAAGAAATATAAAACTGAACATTAGTATTAAAAATTCTCAAAATCAAAAGAAGTATTTGTTATTCCATCAATTATGACAATCTTCTCTTCGGGAGATACAAATGAGTCTGTCATACCTCAATTTTTATACTGGATGGGTTAAATATATCATTATCTTGATAAACAAGATTTGCTTCTACATTTTTCCTTGTTCCTTCAGGGAAGTTTAATAGAGATCAACAGAGTGTTTGAGCGTACAACAGGTACGTGATTAATGTTTAGTCATTTCACTTTGCAAGCATTTATGTTCATCATCTCTTGAACTCTTATTTTATGGAGTTTTTCCTTTATAATTATCATTTCGTGTTGTTCTCTTGACATTTCAATGATTATAATGACCACCACGATTGTTAAAATTCATAGCATTCCCTTCAGGGAATGGCGTTGCTCCAGTTTGCCACGATTTATGAGTTCAAAATATTTTAAAACCATCTCTTTCAATATTGCTACTCCAGGAGCATATTCGACACATAACCAATAATATTTTTCATTATTGTCAAGAGATGTGAATTCTAATTTTATAAGGTTTGTTATAGTAATACTTCACAAATCAAACATTGTATTGATATTAGACATTTAATACATACCAAACACATCAAATACCATTTAATTTATTGTATAAAAAAGGGCATACCTGTAAGACCTACCTTTGGCGGGAGAAATGGCAGAGCCTTGTGCTGATAACGTGTTGAAAAAATAGGATGGAAACTGGGTATAATTTTACCAATATTTAAATACTAATATAATAATAATAATAATAATAATATTGTTGGGTTTTATGTCCTAAAACTCGTGGTTTTGTAAACTGAATGTATATTCTATATCACAATAAAGTTGTTATTGAAATTTATTCAGTAAAGGTGTTATTGACTATTGTGTATTGTGTAACCTTAATCCAATAAAGAACCATTGGCTATAGGATGAATACTTGAACTTTATGTGTGACATAAAAGTGGATCAAGTTCAAGTTATAGCCAGAACAGTCTATAGTATAAGGATAGGGTTGGGGACCTTATCCTGGGGACACTATGGACGCGACCCACTTTGTAGAGAACAAACGATGTGATCCTAAATCGTTCATGTAGAGACATGTGAGTGGGGGCGCCCTATGCAATGAGTTTGCATAAGACCGGACCGCGCAATAGTCACTTAGACTTTATAACTCCGTTTACTGTCTTAACTGACTATATTCATCCGATAACCTAGGTAACTCGATCTTAATCCTGAGCGTTCTATGGACTCCTGTTTATTCGAATTATCCTTAGATTTGCATGGGTGAGAGTGGCTCGAGACTGCCACTCAATAAGCTCGCCATTTCAGGATAAAATCGGGTAGATAGTTGGGAACATAGTTCGCAAGATGGAATTCACTCCTACCCGCTTTAGGGATTAGTAGAGAGGTTGTTCCCTTAAGTCTCGACTCCGGTGTCTTGAACAAAGGGCCCACCCCTCTCATTGGCCCGAGAGGGATTCGGTTTGATGGTTGGACCACAAATCAATTGTTCATTAGAGGATCAGTGGGACTTAAGGAACAAGAAGTAATAACAAGGGTAAACGGTAATTTTGACCCAGCTGTAATTACGAACGACCTGTGAAGGATCGACTTACTAATCATGGTTATATCGAGTGGACATAAATATATCTACAGTAAGGAGAGTACAGTCACTGGACTTTAGTGGAGTGTCCCGGAGGTTAACGAATGTTGATTAGCTAGGCTAAAGAGTTTAGCCGGTTAATCTCGTATCGTTGAAGCTCATGATCTGTAGGTCCATTAGGTCCTCCTTACTAGCTCGGACTTAGCCTTATAACATTTTGAGAGAAAAGAATTTGAATTGTTCAAATTCGAGTTTGGGAGAAAGCGTTATTTATATGTGATATATTTAACGAATCATAGCTTAATTATGAATTAAACTATGATTAATAAGAGGTGGATATATTTAAATATGATTTAAATATCGGATCGGTTTATAGCATGAATAAGGATTCATGTTCGAAAAATCGATCGGGATCGGGCAATATATTTAATTTAATATTTGATATTAAATTAAATTAAAAATTAATTAATTAAATTAATTATTTAATAATTTAATTAATTAAATTAATTTTAATTAAAAATCAATTTAATATTGATTTTTGAATTAAAATTAAATGAAAATTAGTGGATTTTCATAGATTTTCAATAAAATCCAAAGTACAACTTGCCCAATCCCTCTCATCTTCAAAATTCACCAAAATTAGCCACCTCCAACTCAAAACATCCTCATCACCCTTGAGTTGTCACTCCATTGAAGCTTTTTAAAGCTTTATATAATGGTGATTTGAGGTGTTTTGAGAGAATTTTTACAGAAAATTCTATATTCCCGAATTAGTGACCTTTGAGGACTTTTATTGAAAATTCTCTCAACCTAGGATCCCGCAATCCATTCTAAGGCCTGAGGATAGTAGGGAAGACTCTAACGGTGGTCCACGAAGTGTTCGTACTGAAAACCATCAACCGAGTGAAGAGAATTTGATATTCAAAGTTGAGTTTTCTATCCCTCTGTTTTTCTAGCTTTGAGCATGCATTTTATTTTACAAAATTGATCAACTTAGAGTGTTCAAGATCCAAAATTGCTTCCGTTTTCTTAATCTAGACTCTTTCAAATATGGATATATATATAATATAAATGACAGATTGTGTAAATTTATGGCAAATTAAAAACAAGTGAAATTGGAGAAAGTGGGAGAAAATGGAAAATATTGGAGAGAATTCACCCAATTGTTATATCTTTTACATGATCCACCAAATGCCACTATTTATAGGCAATTTTGCAAGGATGAGTTGGTACATTTGGACACTAAACATTGGTAAATTTTGGACACTAAGCATTGGAAAATTTTGGACACATGGAGGACACTTTGGCTATAGAGGGTTTGCCACTTGACATGGATATTAAAATGACATGTGGAATGGACATTTACATGTGTAATGTTTACAATACTTTCTATTTTTCTCTCTAGACGAGAGAAAACAAAAAGCATGTTGCTTGAATCCGTCAACTAAAGAAGGAGAAGCAACCGAGAATGCGAAAAGAAGAAAAGAATGAAAACTTTTGATATATTGAATATACCAATGGTATTATCTTCACCCTTATTAATTTAATTACTAATTTTTAGAGTGTATATCAGTTTTGCCTTATTTTTATTGTGTATACACTATTTTTCAATAATAATCATTATTAATTTTGATGAATGGAGAATAAAGTATATTTTCCAATATAGAAGCTTGAATACAAACCTCATAACTATGTATCTCTAATTATTCTAGGAAATCCACTTCGGGGTCAGCTTTCATTCTGAATGGAGGAGCTGTAGTATGGCGAAGCATCAAGCAGGGATGCATCGCAGATTCCACTATGGAAGCAGAGTACGTTGCAACTTGTGAAGCTGCAAAGGAAGTTGTTTGGCTTAGAAAGTTCATGAAAGATTTGGAAGTTGTTCTAAATATGAACTTGCCAATCACACTGTTCTATGACAACAGTCGGCAGTAGCCAACTCCAGAGAGCCTCGGAGCCATAAGAGAGGCAGACACATTGTGCGAAAGTATCTTCAGATACGAGAGATTGTGCACCGCGGAGACGTGACAGTCACGCAGATAGCGTCGAACCACAACGTAGCTAATCCATTTACAAAGCCCCTCACGGCTAAGGTGTTTAAGAGTCACCTAGATAGTCTAGATCTTCAAGTACTTCCTGATTAGGGCAAGTGGGAGATATGTAAACGTGTATTCAATGCCCTAGTTTATTTTATTATTTTATTGTAATTTATGTACATTTCATAAATGTATTTGCTCCACTAGCTTAGTCCAAGTGGGAGTTTGTTTGGATGTTTTGTCCTAATCTCGTGTTTGAAAATTACTATTTGAAATTAATAAAGAGTTATTCATTTCATCATTTTGTGTCTCGCATTTTATACAACTTTGACCAATAAACTAAGCTCCAGGGTCATTGAATACATGAGAGAATTAGAACTTGAACGATGTGTAGTGGACACACAAGGAGGATCACGTTCAAGAAAATGACCCGAACGGTCTACAGTATAAGGATAAGGTTGGAGACCTAATCCTGGATACACTTTTGATGTTGTTGGGATTTGTGCCCTAAAACTCGTAGTTTGTAATTATGTTCTAATTAATGTAATAAAGTGTTATTATTTCAATAAAGTGTTATTGTTCGTTATCTACGAGTTTGCCTTTATTTAAATCCTAAATCCAATAAACTAAACATCCAAGGTTGTTAAATGAATCTTTAACTGAATGTAATGTACATAAAAATGATCTCGGTTTGAGGTACAACCTAAAGGGTCTATAGTTAGGGGATAAGGTTTGGGTACCTTACCCTGGTAAAACTATGGATGTGGCCCACTTTGTATTTGATACAAACACTGTTATCCTAACGTGTTCGTGTAGATGATATGTGAGTGGGGATATCCTATGTAATGAGATTACATAAGATCGGACTACGAAATAGTAACCTCTAGCTGTAACTTCGTTGACTACTTAGGTTTCTATTTCACTAGGATGACCTAGGCAACTTGATCTCAATCCTGAGCAGGTTACGAACTCCTGTTCGCGAGGGATTGTCCTTTGACTAGTATGGGTGAGAGTGGCCAGATTCGCCGACTCAATATGCCTACCTTCTTGGGAACAAGACCGAGTGAGCGGCTGAGAACTTAACTTAGCAAGATGGAATTCACTTCTTCCCGCCTACTAGGGTAAGTAGAGGAATGTTCCCTTAAGTGGTGTCTCCGGGACTTCAACAAAGGGCCCGACCCTCTTATTGACCCGAGAGGGTCTCTGTTTGTTGGTAGGACCACAAACAAATTGTTCATTAGAGGAACACTAGTAATTAAGGCACTAGATGTAACCCAGGGGTAAAATGGTAATTTGACCCAGTTGGTGTTACCAACATTCGTGAAGGATTGACTTGCTGTTATTGGTCAATATCCGTGGACACAAAAATATATCTGCAGTGAGTAGAGTGCAGCTGCGAGACTTGAGTGGAGTGTTCTCGCAGTTAACGAATGTTGATTGGGAGGTTAATGAGATTAACCGAGCAATCACGTATCGTTGGAGCTTCTGATCTGTAGGTCCATTAGGTCCACCTTCTAGCTCGTAAAGGGTTCTTAGATCATTAGAATTTGAAATGTTCAAATTCATTAGGGAATAAACTTAATTTATATTGATACAATATAATATATAGTTTTGGAACTATATATTATAAATTTAATGTGGATATGATTCACATTAAATTATATGAGAGAATTGAATATTTGAAAGAGTTCGAATATTATATTAAATGTGAATGTGATTCACATTTGAAAACTATAGGTTAAAATTTAATGTGCACTGGATGTACATTAAAACTATAGGTTAAATGGGTAATATGATTAAATGAGATTTAATCTAAATTAAATATATGATATTTAATTATTTGAATATGATTTAAATTAATAATTAAATTTGATTTAATTATATTATTATTATTATTATTATTATTATTTTAATTATAAAATAAGGGAACGTGTCATCAGGACACGTTCCCACTACCCCCCTACTTCTCCCTATCGATAGTACAACAGGGAGAAGGGGGTTGCTCTTGCAATCGATCGATCAACCTGTTTTAGGCAATTGGAGAATTGCTCTCTCTCACACTCTCTAGAATTCCCAAAACCTTCCAATTGTTGGATCCTTCCCACCAAGGAAGATCTAAGCATTCAGAGACATAGGAGGTTCTCCTGTTGGTAGTGTCTTTCGTGGAGAAAAACAGAGAAGTTTTGATGTATTGCTGAAAAGCTAAGAGCAAGGAGTTGTTGTGCTGGAGAATTAGAAACTACAAATGTATTCTTATTCTTCTCTTCATAGTTTAATTGTTAAACTTAACATGTTTGCATGTATGCTATTATCCATGTCTAATAGGATTAGAATTTAATGCTTGTTCTGTTTTATTTGTCAATTTACTGGTTTTTGTTTAAATTAAAACAATCAAGCACATTTACGATTCCAAACCACGTTTCCGCTGCTCAAGGAGATCAGATTTCTATCAGATGTGGCCCGCTTTGTATTAAGATATAAACGAGTTGATCTGACTCATTCACGTGGTTGACATGCGAGTGGGGCATCCTGTACAATGAGATTGTACAAGACCGGACCGTGAATTATTAGACCTACTGATGTAACACCGTTGAAAGTAAGGACTAATAACTTCGTAGATGACCATTAGTGACTCGACCTAAATCTGGATTGTGTTACGGACTCCTGTCTGCGGGGGTCTGTACTTTGAGTAGTACGGGTGAGGGTGGTCAAAGTTACTCGCCCAATATGCCTATCTTCTCAGGGACAGTACCAAGTAGGGAGCTGGGAACTTAAGTACGCGAGATGGAAATCACTCGTTCCCGCCTTTAGGGAAACTAGAAGGGTTGTTTCCTTATGTGTTATCTCCAGGGCTTCGACAACGGGCGCCCACTCTTTCACTTGCATGAGAGAGTTGTTGTGTATGGTCAGACCATAACAATGTTGTTGTTCATTAGAGGAGTAGTGGGGACATAAGGAGCAAGAAGTAGACACAGGGGTAAAACGGTAATTTGACCCAGCAGTGTCACGAACAATCTGTGAAGGGTCGACTCATGGGCATTGGTTATATTAGTGGACACAACTTGTCTTAAAGTGACATGAGTGCACCTACGGGCTTTAGTGAAGTGTTACCGTAGCTAATGAATGTTAATTAACCGAGTCAAAGAGTTTGACAGGTTAGTCTCGGATCATTGGAGCTCGTCACCTGTAGGTCCATTAGGTCCCTCGGTTGGCTCAAACTGGATTAATAGAGGGTTTACAGTTTTGTGTGGATTTGAAGTGTTCAAATTTATTAAAGGGTAATCATGTCATTTATATGAGATATGATTGACATATTATATAGTTTAATTTGAATGAGATTCATAATAAACTATAGGTTAACCTAATTGCTTCATTAGGGCTACTTTGGAGAAATTGAATTGAGAGAAAATAAATTGAATGTGATTCAATTTAAAATCCACAATTATACAAATGTGATTTGTATAATGAGATATGAGATATCTTATTAAATATGGTTATGCAAATATGTTTGGCATAACCTATGGTTGTGGTTAAATGGTAAATAGGTGGAGATTTCAACTCCACCTATTACCATTATTTAAACTCCTTTGCAAGAAGGATTTCACACTTGATTGTTCATTTTTCAGAATCTTACCAAAAACAACAAGAATTTTCTCTCAACTTCTCTCTCAATTCTCTCCTCCCCTTTCACCAAAAAGGAGTCTCACTACTCTCCTTCTACCTAAAAGTGAACAACCGAAAAGCCTATCGGAGGTGTCCGGTTCATTGGTTCGTTCGAGAAGATCGAGTTCGTTGAGATCGTGTTCGCGAAGAGTTCGTGACCGGAGGAGGGAAAAATGAAGAACGGTTCTTCAACAAGTAAGTCTCTCTTACTGGTTTTTCCTTCTAGAATGCATGTTTAACCTAGGAGTTACTATGAGATAGTTTCAATTTTATGAAAATATTTTTCACAACATACCACGGCGATTCAATCGTTTTTTCGCTGCATAGGATTTTCATTCCTTCAATTAGTATTAGAGCTAAATCGTGGTTTTTCGTTGTGCTAATGTTTTTCTTAAAATTAGGTGAGTATTGCTTCAATTCATGAGATGTAATTGTGGTTTGCATAAATTGGATGTTTTCAGTTTTGGCATTAGTTTTAGGTTTATTTTATGTTGATGAGATCAATGTAAAGGCCCGTATTTTTGGGCAAATTAGAAAATAAATCGAGTCTGTAAGTCTGTGTCTTTGTCGACAAGAGTTGCTGTGAAGAAATTGGAGCAAAAACGGGCGAAAAACGACGAAAAATAGCAAAGAAGCTTGTTGTTCTGTCGACAGTGTTGAGGCGCTGTTTTTCGGCCTCTCAACGTTGTCTGTGTGGGTGGAGGTTGTGTTGTAGAGCTGCGTTGCAACGCCCTGGCGTAGAGACGCGGTGTGCGACGCTGAGTGCGACAACATTGCAACGCAGCGTGCGTTGAGGGGCAGTTCGCGGGCGGTTCGCGCGAGACGTGGGCGTGGAGTCCGTTGCTTCAACGTGGGGCAGTTTTCATATTTAGTTTTTTTTTCTAAAATGTATTTTATATTTTATTTAATTACATTAATTAATTAATATTAATATAAAAGTTATATTGATGTTAATTAATTCATTTAATGTCCCCTAAGTGCCAAAATCGGTTCAATTTTTGCTATTCATTTATTTTATGCATGGGATGTACGAAATATTTAATTCTATGTGCATATTGTATGTCATATAGATTTAAAATTCCACCTTAGATTAAACATTTCATGCGTCATATTTATATTATAAGTGTTATAATATATAGTATACATGATAGGGTTATATTATAAGTGTTATGATATAATATATGCATGTTTTAATTTATTTAAATATAAGTGTTATATTTTTTTAGATTAAAAGTATGCTCATGCATTTAATTCATGTGATGAATGTAAGTACTCTCTCCATCGGAGGCCCTTGATCATGGGCCCGTGAGACGCCTATAAGTATGATCACGGGCCTATAAGTATGATCCGCCTGCTAGTTTGGCCTTGATCAGACAATCCCTTCGGAGGCCCTTGATCATGGGAGTCAGAACACCGTGAATTCCCGAAAGGGATACAGTTTCTTTGTTGGTTTTCCTTCTTGGTTCACCCTTTGGTGGCTATTGTTTGGACAGATACTTGGAAACTTAAAGATTGAGGGATACACTCACGGGATTCATTAAGAGTTAATGGATTCAGACCGAAAAATGGTAACTGGACCCCTAATGGAATAAGAGTTATTCTGGTATTAGGGTCTGGTCGAGAAAGTCTCGTCCTAGAGGAGGAGTATTTCTCAAATTTTTAATGACCTAGGGATATAGGATAAACTTTTGCTCAAACTTGATTTGATTTCAAAAAGTTTTTTGCGAGACTGACACAAATTTTCGCTTCCGACAAACTAGTGGGAGATAACTACCAAACTTGGAAAAACAATATAAACACGATTCTAGTAACTGACGACCTTAAGTTCGTGCTCACTGAGGAGTGTCCTCAATTTCCGAGCTCGACCGCGTAACGAAGTGTTCGTGATGCGTACGATCAATGGATAAGGGCCAATGAAAAGGCCAAGGTCTACATCATTGCCAGCTTATCTGAAGTCTTGGCAAAGAAGCATGAGTTGATGGTCACCGCTAAGGAGATCATGGATCCATTACAGGAAATGTCTGTAGGGATGTATGTCCTAATCTCGTTTAGTTTGTAAATTAACATTTGAAATTAACAAAAGTTATTTATTTCCTCATTTTGTGTCTCGCAGGTTGTACAAACTTTGTCCAATAAACTAAGCTCCAGGATCATTGAATATATGAGAGAACTGAAACTTTAACGGTGTGTAGTGGACACACAGGGAGGATCACGTTCGAGTTAATGACCCGAACGATCTACAGTATATAGATAGGGTTGGAGACCTAATCCAGGATTCGTTGTGAATGCGATCCGCTTTATATTAGATACAAACGAGGTGATCTGACTCGTTCATGTGGTTGACATGCGAGTGGGGGCATCCTGTACAATGAGATTGTACAAGACCGGACCGTGAATTATTAGACATACTAATGTAACACCGTTAACAATATGGACTAATAACTTCGTAGATGACCATTAGTGACTCGACCTGAATCTTGAGCGTGTTGCGGACTCCTGTCTGCGGGGACGTCTTTTGTCTAGTACGGGTGAGGGTGGTGACAGTTACTCGCCCAATATGTCTATCTTCTAAGGGACAAGACCAAGTAGGGAGCTGGGAACTTAACTACACGAGATGGAATTCACTCGTTCCCGTCTTTAGGGAAACTAAAGGGGTTGTTCCCGTAGGTGCGGTCTCTAGGGCTTGGACTACGGACGCCCACCCTCTCACTGACACGAGAGGGTTGTTGTGTATGGTTGGACCATTAAAACGCTATTGTTCATTAGAGGAGCAGTGGGGACTTAAGGAACAAGAAGTAGACACAGGGGTAAAACGGTAATTTGACCTAGCAGTGTCTACGAACAACCTGTGAAGGGTCGACTCATCGGTATTGGTTATATAAGTAGACACATCTTGTCTTACACTGACGGGAGTGTAGTTACGGGCTTTAGTGGGCAGTTCGCGAGGACATGGGCGGTTGAGAAGATAAAACTTCGTAGGGCATTAACTTATTTTCGTTTTTATTTATTTTGTTTTGCAAAACGTAATTTATTTATTTATTTATTTTATTTTATTAATTAATATTAATATAAATGTTAATTAATTAAATAAATGTCCCTAAGTTCCAAAATCGGTCAATTTTTGTTATTTAATTATTTTATGCATGAGATGTATGATTTAATTAATTCTATGTGCATAATGTATATCATATAGATTTAAAATTCCACCTTAGGTTAAACATTTCATGCATCATTTATAATTATAAGTGTTATAAAATATAGTTTGCATGATAGGTTATATTATAAGTGTTATAATATAATTAAATGCATGTTTTAATTTAATTAAATATAACTGCTATTTTTTAGATTAAAGTATGCTCATGCATTTAATTTCATGTGATGAATTTTTTGTTATAGTCTATAGTTATTCATGTCATGAATGATCAAGCACTATAACATAGAAATGCATGTACCCTAAGTTAATTATTAGTTTTAAAGTGTTTAGAACTTGAATAATTAGACTTAGGTTTTCTAGTGCTAATAAGATTAGAATTAGGAAATCAAAATATAATCTTTGAATGGTGACTGATTAGTAACTCTGTCTAAGGAAGGTTTTGTCTAAGGCTGGGGTGGTCAAAATTACTCGCCCAATATGTCTATCTTCTCAGGGACATGACCACGTGAGGAGCTGGGAACTTGACTACGCGAGATGGAATTCACTCGTTCCCGTCTTTAGGGAAACTAGAGGGGTTGTTCCCTTAAGTGTTGTCTCCAGGGCTTAAACAACGGGCGTCACTGAAACGAGAGGGTTGTTGTGTATGGTTGGACCAGTACAACGTTGTTGTTCATTAGAGGAGCAGTGGAGACTTAAGGAACAAGAAGTAGACACAGGGGTAAAACGGTAATTGGACCCAGCAGTGTCTACGAACAACGTGTGAAGGGCGGACTCATGGGTATTGGTTATATCAGTGGACACATCTTGTCTTACACTGACGGGAGTGCAACTACGGGCTTTAGTGGAGTGTTACCGTAGCTAATGAATGTTGATTAACCGGGTCAAAGAGTTTGATAGGTTAATCTCGGATCATTAGAGCTCGTCACTGTAGGTTCATAAGGTCCCTCGGGTGGCTCAAACTGGATTAATAGAATGTTTACAATTTTGGTGTGAATCTGAAGTGTTCAAGTTCACTAGAAGGGTTATTAGGTCATTTATATGAGATATGAATGATATATTATGTAGTTTAATGTGAATGAGATTCATAATAAACTATAAGATAACCTAATTGTGGAATTAGGGCTAACTTGGAGAAATTAGATTGAGAGATATTAAATTGAATGTGATTCAATTTAAAAATACACAATAATACAAATGTGATTTGTAAAATGAGATATGAGATATCTTATTATATGTGGTTATGCAAATATGATTTGCATAACCTATGGTTGTGGTAAAATAGTAAATAGGTGGAGATTTCAACTCCACCTAGCACCATTATATAAACCCCTTTGCAAGAAGGGTTCATTGATCATTTTGCTCATTTTTGGAATTCTCACCAAAAGAAACAATTCCATTCTCTCTCAAATTCTCCTCCCTAAACCAAAGAAGGATTCCACCATCCTTCTTCTACCTAAGGTAGAACAACCGAGAAACCAAGTGGAGGTGTTTGATTCGTTGTTCGTGTGAGGAGATTGAGATCGTTGAGAACGACTACACGAAGAGTTCGTGATCTACGGAAGAAAAGCTTGAAGACCGTCTTCAACAAGTAAGTACCATTCTAACTTGTTGTTTTTCCTTCTAGAAAAGCATGTTTAACCTACTATTAGATAGTTTAATTTTAACAAATTGTATTGCACAACGATACCACAACGATTCGATCGTCTTCCACTGGGCAGGGATTTTCATTCCCTTAAGTTTGGACAACAATCCTTTCAGGTCTGGCATGACTCGCTCAAACACGTCTTCAACGCCCAGATGAAAGAAGGGATGTTTGTCCGTGAACACATTCTAGACATGATGACCCACTTTAATTTGGCGGAGATGAACAAGGCTTCGATCGATGAGTCGAGCTAGGTCAGCTTTATACTGGAGACTCTTCCAAAGAGTTTCCTTCCGTTTCATAGCAATGATGTTATGAACAAAATTAGCTACACTCGACCACCCTTCTGAACGAGCTACAGAACTTTCGGTCCTTGATGAGGATCAGGACACTAGAAGTTGAGGCAAATGTTGCCTTCAGGTCCTATCACAGAGGTTCGACCTCTGGGACAAAATTTGTGGCTTCTTCTCAACCGAAAGGGAAGAAGAAGAAAATGAAGAAGGGCAAAGTTGACCGCATTGCAGTCCAAAAGGGCAAAAAGGTCAAAGAAGTTTCAGAGAAAGGAAAGTGTTTCCACTGCAATGGGGACGACCACTGGAAGCGTAACTGTCTCAAGTTCCTTGCCGACAGGAAAAATACAGGTAAATGTGATTTACTGGTAACTGAAACTTGCTTAGTGGAGAGTAATGACTCTGCCTGGATATTGGATTCGAGCACCACTAACCATGTTTGTTCTTCTTTTTAGGAATTAGTTCCTGGCAGTAGCTGCGAGAGGGTGAGATAACACTACGGGTTAGATCCGGAGAGGTTGTCTCTGTTGCAGCGGTCGGCACGGTGAAGCTTTATTTCGTCGGAAAGTACTTATTATTAGATAATTTGTACATAGTGTCAGGGTTTACTAGAAACCTTCTTTCCATTTCCTGCCTAATTAACCAATGTATTACTATTTCCTTTGAATCTTGTAAAACGTTTATTTCTTTCAAAGGCAATTTACTTTGTTCTGCTTCAATTGAGTCTAACTTGTACGTTTTGAAACCTAATTTGGTCAAAAGTGTTTTGAATACCTAATTGTTTAAAATGGCAGAAATACGAACTAAGAGAGTGAAAGTTTCTCCTAAAAAAATGTCCATCTTTGGCATCTATGGTTTGGTCACATCAATCTCAATAGGATTGAGAGACTAGTGAAGAGTGGACTTCTAAGCGAGTTGGAAGAAAACTCTTTACCGATGTGTGAGTCATGCCTTGAAGGCAAAATGATGAAACGTCCTTTTAGTGGAAAAGGATATAGAGCCAAAGAGCCCTTTGAGCTTATACATTCTGACCTCTGTGGTCCGATGAGTGTTAAAGCACGAGGTGGTTACGAATACTTTCTATCTTTTATAGATGACTATTCAAGGTATGAGTATAATTACCTAATGCATAAGAAGTCTGAAACTCTTGAAAAGTTCAAGGAGTACAAGACTGAGGTTGAGAACCTGTTAGGTAAAACCATAAAAACACTTCGATCGAATCGAGGTGGAGAGTATATGGACACTGAATTCTAGGACTATATGATAGAACACGAAATTATGTCCCAACTCTCAGCACCTGGTATGCCAGATCAGAATGGTGTATCGAAAAAGAGAAACAGAACCCTGTTGGACATGCTTCGGTCGATGATGAGTTATACTTGTTTCCCTGATTCTTTTTGGGGGTACGCAGTGGAGATTGCGGTGTATATTTTGAACAACGTTCCGTCGAATAGTGTTTCTGAAACACCTTTCAAACTCTGGAATGGGCGTAAAGGTAGTTTACACCATTTCAGAATTTGGGGATGCCCGACCCACGTGTTGGTGTCAAACCCGAATAAGTTGGAACCCCGTTCAAAATTGTGCCTATTTGTACGTTACCCAAAAAAGACTAGGGGTGGTCTATTTTACGATCCTAAGAAAAATAGGGTGCTTGTGTCAACAAACTCCACTTTCCTTGAGGAAGACCACATCAGGGATCATTTGCCTAGAAGCAAAATCATGTTAAATGAAATGGGCAGTGCATCACAAAGAGTTGTTGATGGGGTTAGTACGTCAAGAAGTGTTGTTGATCCTAGCACGTCTAGTTAAGTCCATTCTCAAGAGTTGGGAATGCCTCAACGTAGTGGGAGGGTACATTTCATGGGTTTAGCTGAAACCCAAGTCCTCACTCCTGATGATGATTGTGATGATCCATTGACCTATGATTAGGCAATGGCAGACGTTGACAAAGACGAATGGATTAAAGCTATGGACCAGGAAATGGAGTCGATGTACTTCATTTTCGTCTGGGAGCTTCTGGATCTACCGGATGGGGTAAAACCTATTGGTTGCAAATGGATCTACAAGCGTAAACGTGGCGTAGATGGAAAAGTGCAAACCTTCAAAGCACGACTAGTGGCAAAGGGTTTTACCCAGGTTGAAGGGGTTGAAGATGAAGAAACCTTTTCACCTGTTGTCATGGTAAAGTTGATCAGGATCCTTCTGGCTATTGTCGCATATTATGACTATGAGGTATGGCAGATGGATGTAAAGATCGCCTTTCTGAATGGCAACCTTAACGAAACCATATGAAGGGATCGAATCCTGTAGCGAAAGCGATTGTGAATCGTGTGTTCTTAATTTTGTTACATGGATCTCATAAACAAGAACTAGATCTAAAATTAAGCATGCTTCTAGAAGATGGACAACAAGTAATTACCTTTGAAGACTTCTTTCTTCAAGTGTTTCTTCTCCCACAATCACGATCACAGCAACTCGAACCCGAAGGGATGAAGACACCACCACCGGATCTTCTTCGTTGTTCTCTAGGTGAGGGAGGAATGTGGGTTCCTTTAGGATAAGGTGAGAGGGTTGTGAGAGAAGTTGTGTTTTTGTTTTGTAGAACTTTTCTAACAAGACAAAACACATGATAATCTAGGGTTTTCCAAGATTTTGCTTAACCTTCAAATTGCATCTCATGCAACCTTTTATAAGGAAATAGGATGGAAATTACCATCCTATCCTTCCTTCATTCTCTCATTAGTATATAGTTTATATGTGAATCTAATTCACATTAAAACCATATATTATATCAATTATATCACATACAACTGATATAACACCTCATATATGAAATTGAACACTTCAATTTCATTCCTAATTTTATACCCTCAATATTACCATGTTGAGCCAACGGAGGGATCTAATGGACCTACAATTCATGAGCTCTAATGATGTGAGATTAACTGATCAAACTCTTTGATCCAGTTAATCAATATTCATTAACTACAAGTCACTCCAATATAGACTTGTAGTTGCACTCTCCTCACTGTAGATTATATTGTGTCCACTGATATAATCATTACCCATGAGTCGACCCTTCATATGTTGTTCGTAATCACGAATGGGTCAAATTACCGTTTTACCCCTGTGATTACCTCTTTGTTCCTTAAGCACTACTGATCCTCTAATGAACAACAGGTCTAAGGTCGTACCATAGACTCATACTCTCATAGAGAGTGGGCCCTCTTGTTTAAGACCTGAAGGTTCTTAAGGGAACAACCTATCTAATTCCTTAGTGTAGGAATGAGTGAATTTCATCTTTCATAGTTAAGTCACCAGCTACCGACGAAGTTTTGTCCCTGAGAAGGTAGGCTTATTGATTCGGCTACACGCCACTCTCACCCATACTAGTCTAAGGACAAAATCCCTATAAGTAGGAGTTCTTAACTTGCTCAGGATTCAGGTCGAGTGACTAGTGACTAAGATTGCCTCATCAAAAAAACACTTTATTCAAAGAGAAAGAAACAGAAATACATTGTTCTATAAGGCAAGAAATTGAAATAAGGTTTCTAGTAAACCCTGATATCACTAATATATTGTCTAGCAACATATATTTCTTGCCAAAATAAAGCTTCATCGTGTCTATTGCTACAGTTGAGACGACTTCTCCATTTCCAACCCGGAGCGTTATCTCTTCTTTCTGTAGCTGCTGCCAGGAATCAGTTCCCTGAAAAGAAGAGCAAACATGATTAGTGGCACATGAATCAAGTATTCAAGCAGTTTTTTCATTATCCACTTAACAAGCTTCAAAGCAAAGTAAATCATATTTACCTTCCTTCTTCTTTTCTGCAAAGTACTTCGGACAGTTCCGTTTCCAATGCCCGTCTTCGTTGCAGTGGAAACACTTTCCTTTGTCTGCAACTTTTTTGACTTTCTTGTCCTTCTCAGCGGCAGCTTTGTTAGCTCGTTTCCCTTTATCAACCTTCTCCATGTTCTTCTTCTTCCTTTCAGGTTAGTAGAAGATGAAACCACTGTTTTTGATCCAGAGGTTGAACATCTATGATAACTCCTATTGGCAACATTTGGCTCCCCTTTCGATCCCTAAATCTTCATCAAAGATTGAAAGGTCTGAAGTTCGTTCAGAAGGGAGGTAAGATTAAAAGCAAGCTTGTTCATAACAACATTACTTCTAAATTTTAGGAAACTGTCTGGAAGGGTTTCCAGAATGAAGCTGACCTGGCTCGATTCATCGATGTAAGCACCATTCAACTCTGTGATGTTAAAGTGTACCATCATATCTAGGACATGATTCCGAATAGATGAACCCTCTGACATCCTCGAGTTGAATATATACTTGAGCGCATTGTGTCGGGCCTGTGTAGACTGTTGTCCAAACATACCCTGCACTGAATCCATGATTTCCTTAGCGCTTATCATGCCCTCGTGCTTCTTGGCTAATATGTCAGACATACTTGCCAGCATATAGTCCTTGGCCTTATCATTTGCCTTGATCCATCGATCATATGCATCACAAACATTTCGTGAAGCATTCGAGCCTGGCATCTGAGGACACTCCTTAGTTAGCACAAACTTCAGATCATCCACTACAAATATAGTGTTGAGTTATTTTTTCCACGTCATCATATTCTCTCCGGTTAACTTTTTCGCACCCAATAAGGAAATTATAGAGCTAGACATTTTGCTGAAAAAATTTACAAAACAAAACTTTTATAAGTTTCTTGCTATAATTGTCTAATCCAATCAAGTTTTAGCTAATTATTAAATGATTCCTAGGTCATTTATAATTTGCAATGATACTCCAAAGGTTTAGAATGTATGACACCGAAGGGTAATCAAAAACACTCCTGCTCTGGATCAAGACACTCTAGACCAAAATCTAATGCCAGAATATCTCTTATTCCTATAGGCTTTAGTTAGCATTATTCGCTCAGGATACATACACCTCTTATGTACCTTGTGAGTGTAACCCTCTGTCTTTACACCCTAGAGTCCCCATACAATAAAATCCGCCGAAGGGAGGACTAGATTGAAAAACAAACTAAGGACATCTTTATCCCTTTCGGGTGTCTACTGTGTTCGATCCCCTATGATCAAGCCCTCCGAAGGGATTGTCTGGTCCAGGCAAAACTAGCAGGTTGACCATAGTGATCTTACAGTGTAAACCGACTGAAGAGACCATAGGTTTTGTTTTCACTAAACCTGCTCCCACTCACTATAAGTACCCTCTCCATTCACCTTGATATTGACTCATACAAACAGTATCCGAAGGGGGACGCTCCCGTTTGCGCCACGAGGCCATGTATGAGTCTCGCGGTGTGAACTTCCCGGAGATACGTAGGTGGAAAAATATGTATCATATAGACTTTTCCTCCCACTTGATACTTTAAGTCTATAGGAATTTTACTTAGGCTAAAAACTCGGCTAATGGTTTTACCTAAACTTATCAATATAACTCTTATATTGATAATAAATATAACTCTTATATTGATTTTATCCTAAGTTTGCTAATATAACTTTTTATATTAAGCTTAAGATTTTTAGTTTTTTAACCCCTTAATAAACCCCCTGACGCTATTATAATTTATAAACTCTCTGATTAAAATTCACTCCCAGGTCAGTTCCCAGGTAGGGGTGTTCCGTTTCCGTCAGTTTAAATTCCCCAGCCTAGACAGAACTTTCCTTAGACAGAGTTCCTCTTTTACTCATTGTTTATAAATTACTTTGTTCCTAATTCTAATCTAATTAGAACTAGATAACCTAAGGACTATTAATTCCAAGTTCTAAACATTTTAAAACTAATAATTAACCTTAGGTCACATGCATACTATATTATAGTGCTTGATCATTCATCTCATGAATAATAAAACATACATAGCATAATCATCTCATGAATTATAATGGATGTCAATGTTGTACATAAATTAATATAACACCTTATATTAATTATTCATGCAAACTATATCATATAACACTTTATATTATAAATGATGCATGGAAATGCTTAACCTAAGGTGGGATATCTAAATTAAAAGCATACATTATGCATGGCAATAATTATACAACAATTGCATAATTTAAATAGAAAAATTAGACCATTTTTGGCACCCTAAATTTAATTTTAATCAATATAATCTAATTATATTAATTAAAATTAATAAAGTTAAATATAAATAAATATAAAACGTTTTTTATATTTATTATATATAATAAAAAAACGTTTCTGCCCGTTGCTCCTTTCCGTGAAACGCTTGTGGCGTTGCAACGTTGATACAAGTGTTGCAACGCTGCTCTTTGTCCTCTTCTGCCCGTTGAAGCGTGCCTCAGCACCAGCGTTGCAACATTGTCGTCTTCTCGACGCATTGCGCGCTTGTCGCGATGGCGTTACAACGCCAATGAGCAGCGTTACGCGCCATTCACAGAACAACAACAACATTTCCTTTTTCTTTCTCGTTTTTGCTCCGTTCTTTTCAGCAACCACTTTTCCTCGATCGACACGGACTTACGAACTCGATTTACAATCAAAATTGCCCAAAAACACCAGGCCCTTACATTGAACGATTCAATAAAAAGTGTAAATCTATGATGCCAAAAACGAAAACATCTAACTTGCAAACCGTTTACTCATCTCATGAAAAATAGTAAATCCCACCTTTGTTCTTGATAAATCACGAACGAAAATTAAGAACACAATTGGGCTCTGATACCAATTGAAGGGATCGAATCCCGCAGCGGAAGCGATTGTGATTTGTGTGTTCTTAATTTTGTTACATGGATCTCATAATTAAGAACTAGATCTAAAATTAAGTATCCTTCTACAAGATAGATAGCAAGTAATTACCTTTAAAGAACTCTTTCTTCAAGTGCTCCTTCTCCCACGATCACAATCTCAACAACTCGAACCCAAACGGATGAAGACACCACCACCGGATCTTCTCCATTGTTCTCTAGGTGAGAGAGGAATGTGGGTTCCCTTAGGATGAGGTGAGATGGTTGTGAGAGAAGTTGTGTTTTTGTTTTGTAAAACTTTTCTAACAAGACAAAACACTTGATAATCTAGGGTTTTCCAAGATTTTGCTTAACCTTCAAATTGCATCTCATGCAACCTTTTATAAGGAAATAGGATGGAAATTACCATCCTATCCTTCCTTCATTCTCTCATTAGTATATAGTTTATATGTGAATCTAATTCACATTAAAACCATATATTATATCAATTATATCACATACAACTGATATAACACCTCATATATGAAATTGAACACTTCAATTTCATTCCTAACTTTATACCCTCAATATTACCATGTTGAGCCAAAGGAGTGACCTAATCGACCTACAGTTCATGAGCTCTAATGATGTGAGATTAACTGATCAAACTCTTTGATCCAGTTAATCAATATTCATTAACTACAAGTCACTCCAATATAGACTTGTAGTTGCACTCTCCTCACTGTAGATTATATTGTGTCCACTGATATAATCATTACCCATGAGTCGACCCTTCATATGTTGTTCGTAATCACGAATGGGTCAAATTACCGTTTTACCCCTGTGATTACCTCTTTGTTCCTTAAGCACTACTGATCCTCTAATGAACTACAAGTCTAAGGTCCTACAATAGACTCATACCCTCAAAGAGGGTGGGACCCTGTTGTTCAAGACCTGGAGTCAATTCTTAAGGGAACAACCGATCTAATTCCTTAGTGTAGGAATGAGTGAATTCCATCTTGTATAGTTAAGTCCCCAGCTACCTACGAGGTGTTGTCCATGAGAACGTAAGCTTATTGAGTCGGCTTTAAGCCACTCTCACCCATACTAGTCTAAGGACAAACCCCCTAGAAGTAGGAGTTCTTAACTTGCTCAGGATTCAGGTCGAGTCACTAATGACCATCTATAAATTATCAGTTTTATCTTGTTAACGGTGTTATATTGGTTAGAAAAATAATTTGCAGTCCGGTCTTGTATGAAATCATCATACAGGATGCCCCCACTCGCATGTCAACCACATGAATGAGTTGGATTACCTCATTTTTACTAATTACAAACTGGGTCGCATCCATGGTGTTACAAGAATAGGGTTTCCAACCTTATTCTTATACCATAGACCCTTTTAGGCTATATTCTTGAACACAATCCAAATAGTGTCTACTACACTGATGTTTAAGATACATTATAGTTTTGGTGCTTAGTTTATTGGATTTATAGAGCAAGAATATAATTTCATCAACACAAATAACTCTTCATTTATTTGATCAACATTACATAAGTTTAGGGCACAAATCCCAACACCATCTACATGGAACAGCCCAAAGGGTTCATTGCCCAAGGCCAAGAGAAAAAGGTTTGTCGGCTTCATAGGTCTATTTATGGACTAAAACAAGTCTCGATGTTTTGGAATATAATTTGATAATGCGATCAAATCTTATGGCTTTGATCAAAACGTTGGCGAGCCTTGTGTCTACAAGAAAATCATCGACAAAACTGTCGCATTTCTCATATTGTACGTGGATGATATCCTTCTCATAGGGAATGAGGTAGGATTTCTTACTGACATAAAGAAATGGCTAGCTTCGCAATTCCAAATGAAAGATTTGGGAGAAGAACAGTATGTTCTAGGTATCTAGATTGTCCGGAACCGGAAAAATAGAACGTTGGCCATGTCTCAAGCGTCATATACTGACAAGATGTTGTCTAGATATAAGATGTAGAACTCCAAGAAGGGTTTGTTGCCTTTCAGGCATGGGGTTCACCTGTCTAAGGATCAATGTCCTAAGACTCCTCAAGAGGTTGAGGATATGAGACGAATTCCTTATGCTCCAGCTGTTGGGAGCCTCATGTATGCCATGTTGTGTACTAGGCCCGACATCTATTATGTAGTTGGGATTGTCAGTAGGTATCAATCCAATCGAGGATTAGTTCACTAGATAGTCGTAAAGGAAATCCTCAAGTATCTTAGGAGAACGAGGAACTACAGCCTAGTGTATGAGAGTGGGGATTTGATCCTTACGGGATACACAGACTCTGACTTTCAGACCGATAAGAATTTTAGGAAATCTACTTCGGGGTCAACCTTCATTCTAAATGAAGGAGTTGTAGTATGGTGAAGCATCAAGCAGTGATGCATCGCTGATTCCACTATGGAAGTTGAGTACGTTGCGACTTGTGACGTTGCAGAGGAAGCTGTTTGGGTTAGGAAGTTCATGACATATTTGGAAGTTGTTCCAAATATGAACTTGTCGATTACGTTGTTTTGTGACAACAGTGGTGTTGTAGCCAGCTCGAGAGAGCCTCGGAGTCATTAGAGGGGCAAGGACATTGAGCGGAAGTATCACCTGATATGGGAGATTGTGCACCGCGGCGACGTGACAGTCATGCAGATAACGTCGGAGCACAACGTTGTTGATCCATTTACAAAGGCCCTCAAGGCTAAGGTGTTTGAAGGTCACCTAGAGAGTCTAGGTCTTCGAGTGCTTCCTAACAAGGGCAAGTGGGAGTATTGTAAATGGTATTCAATGCCCTAGTTTATTGTGTTACTTTATTGTAATTCTTGTACATTTAAGTAATGTATTTACTCCCCTAGCTTGGTCCAGGTGGGAGTTTGTTGGGATGTATGTCCTAATCTCGTCTTGTTTGTAATATTACCATTTGAAATAAATAACAGTCATTTCTCTCATCACTTTGTGTCTCGCAATTTTACAAACTTTGTCCAATAAACTAAGCTCCAGGGACATTGAATTTATGAGAGAACTAGAACTTGAACGGTGTGTAGTGGACACAAAGGGAGGATCACGTTCGAGTTAATGACCCGAACGGTCTACAGTATACGGATAGGATTGGAGACCTAATCCTGGATACGTTGTGGATGCGGCCCGCTTTGTATTAGATACAAACGAGGTGATCTGACTCGTTTATATGGTTGACATGCGAGTGGAGGCATCATGTGCAACGAGGTTGTACAAGACCGGACCGTGAATGATTAGACCTACTGATGTAACACCGTTGACAGTATAGGACTAATTACTTCGTAGATGACCATTAGTGACTCGACCTTAATCCTAAGTGTGTTACGGACTCCTATCTCCGGGGGTCCGTCCTTTGACTAGTACGGGTGAGGGTGGTCACAGTTACTCGCCCAATATGCCTATCTTCTCAGGGACATGACAACGTGGGGAGCTGGGAACTTGACTACGCGAGATAGAATTCACTCGTACCCGACTTTAGGAAAACTAGAGGGGTTGTTCCCTTAAGTGCTGTCTCCAGGGCTTGGACAACGAGCGCCCGCCCTCTCACTCGTCCGAGAGGGGTGTTGTGTATGGTTGGACCATTACAACGTTGTTGTTCATTAGAGGAGCAGTGGGGACTTAAGGAGTAAGAAGTAGACACAGGGGTAAAAGGGTAATTTGACCCAGCAGTGTCTACGAACAACCTGTGAAGGGTCGACTCACGGGCATTGGTTATATCAGTTGACACAACTTGTCTTAAAGTGACGGAGAGTGAAACTACGGGCTTTAGTGGAGTGTTACCGTACCTAATGAATGTTGATTAACCGAGTCAAAGAGTTTGACAGGTTAGTCTCGGATCATTGGAGCTCGCCACCTATAGGTCCATTAGGTCCCTCGGTTGGCTCAAACTGGATTAATATAGGGTTTACTGTTTGGTGTGGATTTGAAGTGTTCAAATTCATTAAAGGGTAATTATGTCATTTATATGAGATATGATTTACATATTATATAGTTTAATGTGAATGAGATTCATAATAAACTATAGGTTAGTCTAATTGCTTAATTAGGGCCAATTTGGAGAAATTGGATTGAGAGAAATTAAATTGAATGTGATTCAATTTAAAATCCACTATTATACAAATGTGATTTGTATAATGAGATATTAGATATCTTATTAAATATGGTTATGCAAATATGATTTGCATAACCTATGGTTGTGGTTAAATGGTAAATAGGTGGAGATTTCAACTCCACCTATTACCATTATTTAAACTCATTTGCAAGAAGGATTTCACACTTGATTGTTCATTTTTTGGAATCTCACCAAAAACAACAAGAATTTTCTCTCAACTTCTCTCTCAATTCTCTCCTCCCCTTTCACAAAAAAGGAGTCCCTCTAATCTTCTTCTACCTAAAAGAGAACAACTGAGAAGCCTATCGAAGGTGTCCGGTTTGTTGGTTCGTTCGAGGAGATCAAGTGAAGGGAATCGACGTCCCCGCAGCGGAAGCGATTGCGAATCGCGCGCTCTTGATTTAGTTACAACGGAAAATTCAAGAACGTAAAACATAGATTAAACACATATAATAAAGAAATGGACAGCAATAAGTTACCTTTGAAGAACCTTTCTTCAAGTGCTCCTCTCTCCACGGTCACGATCTTAGCGACAAGAACTCTAACGTGCAAATACACGACCACCGGATCTTATTCATTGTTCTCTAGGTGAGGGAGGAAGGTGGGTTCCCTTTAGGAGATGTGAGGTATTTTGAGAGAGAGATGTTTGTGTTGTCTTGGAACTCTTCCAACAACAACAACAAGTGTGCTTGTAAAAAACCTACACCTAGTTGCATCTCATGCAACCATATACATAGGGGAATGGGATGGAAATGACCATCCTACCCCTCCTTTAATCTCTCTTTAGTATATAGTTTATATATGAATCTAATTCACATTAAAACTATATATTATATCAATTATATCATATATAATTGATATAACTCCTCATGTATGAAATTGAACACTTCAATTTCACTCCTAACTTTATACCCTCAATATTACCATGTTGAGCCAACGGAGGGATCTAATGGACCTACAAATCATGAGCTCCAATGATGTGAGATTAACTGATATAGTCATTACCCATGAGTCGACCCTTCACAGAATGTTCGTAATCACAGTTGGGTTAAATTACCGTTTTACCCTTGTGATTACCTCTTTGCTCCTTAAGCACCACTGATCCTCTAATGAACAACAAGTCTAAGGTCCTACCTTAGACTCATACCCTCATAGAGGGTGGGGCCCCGTTGTTCAAGACACAGAGTCGATGTAACGCCCCGTGCCCGTGATCCTCTGCGACACAGTTTGCGTCACTATATCATCCATGACCGCTTGTAAGAGTGAAGACACTATCCCCACAAACCAACACGGTCCTTTCAAAGATGCTTTGTCCTCACTCACATGCTCCCTAGGAAAATTCCCAGGAGGTCACCCAACATAGAATTGCTCTAAGCCAAGCACGCTTAACTGTGGAGTTCCTATGATTCAGCCACCGAAAAGGAAGGTGCACCTTGTTGGTATAGGTAGTAGCTATCAATTCTTTTAAGCTTTTCTCAACTATACTTCCATATCCTTATTGTCATTCTCATGTACCCCTCTTTCTCGGGTACCATACTTTCATATCCTCAGGATCCCTCTCATTCAGATGTGGACTCGGTTCATTCATGTACCCTCTTCCTCGGGCGTCACATGCCCACCAGCTTCCGCCTTGGTTCGTCCCCGAACCACATCTTACTGGGAGAGGTTCCGCTCTGATACTATTTGTAACGCCCCAGGCCCAGGATCCTCTGCGACCTGGTTGCGTCACTATATCATCCATGACTGCTTGTAAGAGTGAAGACACTATCCCCACAAACCAACACGGGGTCCTTTCAACATGCTTTGTCCTCACTCACATGCTCCCTAGGAAAATTCCCAGGAGGTCACCCAACATAGAATTGCTCCAAGCCAAACACGCTTAACTGTGGAGTTCCTATGATTCAGCCACCGAAAAGGAAGGTGCACCTTGTTGGTATAGGTAGTAGCTATCAATTCTTTTAAGCTTTTCTCAACTATACTTCCATATCCTCATTGTCATTCTCATGTACCCCTCTTTCTCGGGTACCATACTTTCATATCCTCAGGATCCCTCTCAAGCTTTTCTCAAAGCGTTAGGCACACAGTTAGACTTTAGCACAGCTTTTCACCCACGGACGGATGGGCAGACAGAGCGTTTGAACCAGATCTTAGAAGACATGTTGCGAGCTTGCACCTTAGATTTCCCAGGTAGTTGGGACACTCATTTGCATTTGATGGAGTTTGCATACACAATACGATTATCGGCGACCATCTAATGGCTCCATTCAAGCCCTTTATGGAAAGCGTTGCGAACCCCTGCTTTTAACGGGAGGAAGTTGGTGAACGCCAGTTATTGGGTCCAGAATTGGTGCAGGTCACTAATAGTGCAATTCAAAAGATAAGGGTGCGAATGCAGACCGCCCAAAGCAGATAAAAGAGTTATGCCGATTCGAGACGAAGGGACCTAGAATTCGGAGTTGGGGACCACGTATTCCTTAAGGTGGCCCCAATGAAAGGGATTCTAAGGTTTGGTCGGAAAGGGAAATTGAGTCCGCGCTTTATAGGGTCGTTTGAGATTTTAGAGAGGGTTGGTGTGGTGGCCTACAGGTTGGCATTGCCGCCTTCCCTATCAGCAGTTCATGACGTATTCCATGTCTCCATGTTAAGAAAATACGTTCGGACCACCCCACGTAATAGACTTTGAACCGCTTCATTGTTGGCGGGATTTAAGTTATGGTGAACGACCTGTACAGATTATTGCGAGAGATCAAAAGACCCTCCGTAACCGTGAGATCAGCTTAGTTAAAGTTTTATGGAAAAACCACCGCACGGAAGAAGCTACCTGGGAGCGAGAAGAAGAAATGCGAGCTAAATACCCAGAACTATTCCAAGAGTAGGAACTTTCGAGGACGAAAGTTCTTAAGGAGGGAAGATTGTGACGACCACAACCACAGGTACTAATTGTTTATTGTATTTAACGTTCTAACAATCTTTATGTCGGGTCGGATTAGTGAATTTTCATCATGCTCGGTAAGATTGAACCCTGAATTTTATATGGTTTAGAGTGATTTGTTTTCTTTTAGAAAAATATATACATATATGAATAAATAAAGGAAGAGGAGGTGACAATGGCACTTTAGTAAATAGTGCCTAAGTCAAGGGCTAATTGTGGCTTTTGGAAATAACCTAGGTTTTTTTTTATTTATTTTTCTTCATTTAGTCTTGCAACCACAAAGGAAAACCCTAGGCTCCTCCTTCTTCTCCTTCCCTTGCCCTAGCCGATCCCCTTGCTGCAGCTCCAGCCAACCGTGACTGCCTCACCACCTTCGACGAACAGACGCGCAAGGAATCGCCGGTGAGAGCCCCGACCACCAAAAACACCGTCGACGTCTCGAACGGAGCTGCCTCACCACTATCGACGAACAGAAGTGCGAGAATTGTCGGCGATTACCACTGACCTCCAACAGCGCCACTGCCGTCACGAGCTTAACGCGTTCGCCGGCGAGTACCTCCTGAGCGTTCGCCGTTACCGTCAGTGCCGCCGAGATCTGCGAGTGTCGAGAGTCCTGTCTGTCGGAATTCATTCACGTTTTTGCCCAGCTCAACCACGATCACGTGTTGCTCACGAGTGCACCATTCGACCAGCAAACCTTCACCTTCGTCGTTATGCTGCCGTCAAGGGCTATTTGAAACTGAGATTTCCAGACAGGTGAGCCTATGTGAGACCTTCTCTGTTTTGGAATGAATGATTTAGTTATTGATTGATAGATTGAAATTTGGGTTGCATATTGTTGAAGCATACCCTGTGAGGCTTAAACGTAGCGCGGAGCCGAGAGTTCCGGACCTTAGATCGAGCTAAGGTGTATTCAGCATACACTTAGGAGTCGAGGTAATCAGAGGAAGTTGCATTTACGTCTATAATATTGTAGGAGAGTGGTGCTCGGAGTGTAATTCCAAAGGATAATTGTGAAACAGGTCCTTCAAAGGGAGCGTACACGCTAGGAACTGAAATTAAGACTCGAGTTGGACTTCGAGTCGAGGTAAGGGTCCTTGTGCCGAACTTTTATAAATGGGATCAAAGAAAACGAATTTCATTATTTTATGCGAAAATAGTTCGTTATTGTACATAAAAATGTTTCATGATTTTATGTGAGAGCACATCCTTATTTCATCCTTATTTCATGAGAATATCCTGAAAGTAGTTCATTATTTTATGTGAGGGTATTTCAGTATTTTATGTGAGAATATTTCATGATTTCATGCGAAAGTTTTCTGTTATTGAAAGTACGAAATCGATCATGCTTAAAAGTATTATCTCCAATATGTTGTGAAAAGTTATGATTTGCATATCAGTATCACTGTTTCATGACATGTGCATTATAGTCACGATAGATGATGGGACCTCATGCATGGTATGTATGTCATGAAATGATTTGAATTAGAATGTGGAAAATTGGTCTCCTGAGTTCATTGTATGCATGGTCAAACGTGCATTAGAGACCCTATGGGTCAAGCTTATAGGGGGTCTGTGAGGGACTCAATCCATACAGGGTCCAGTGAGGGACTCAAAACACTTATAGGGTCTCATGAGGACTCAAATTCTTATAGGGTCATGTGAGGACTCAAAATGAAATGACTCAGGGTGACCAATTAGCCATTTACAGTAAAAGGAAGTTATGCATTACAGTCACGGTTGATATGAGAAAGCCCTAGGTCCCACATATGAACATTTTGGATCACGTTTAAAAGTCACGATTGTATGTGTGTGCATGTCCCAAACCTCGGTAGCGAGGTCACTTACGGGGTATTGTATTACAATACTCACCCTTTTATTTTAAAATATTTTTCAGGTAAGGCCAAGGACGTACGGGGCGAGTGACGGAGGCGCGTTGTCAAAACCATGAGGATAGTCATGTTTTTCCGCATTTTTCCTTAGTAATTGATGTTGTCGTTTTATGATTTCGAAGTTTTAATTTTATTTCCAGAATTTTAGTAGGCCAAGTTTAAAAACGTTATTTTAAATGTTTTGACGCTTTCTTCGGGATCCCTAAAGATAATTTTGTTATTTTGGCGATTTAAATATTGTTTTATGTGCTTTTGGCCTAAGAATGCATGCATGCGTAGTAGTGTCCCTAGGAATTATAGTTATTGAAAAGTAGGGGCGTTACAGTCAGTTCTTAAGGAAACAACCTATCTGATTCCTTAGTAGAGGAATGAGTGAATTCCATCTTGCACAGTTAAGTTCCCAGCTACCTACGAGGTTCTGTCCCTGAGAAGGTAGGCTTATTGAGTCGGCTACAGGTCACTCTCACCATACTAGTCTAAGGAAAAACCCCTATAAGCAGGAGCTCTTAACTTGCTCAGGATTCAGGTCAAGTCACTAATGACCATCTATAAATTACTAGCCTTATCCTCGTTAACGCGGTGTTATCTTTGGTTAGACTAATAATTTGCGATCCATCCTTCTTGTATGAACTCTTCATACAGGATGCCCCACTCGCATGTCAACTACATGAATGAGTTGGATTACCTCATTTGTACTAATTACAAAGTGGGTCACATCCATGGTGTTACCAGAATGAGATTTCCAACCTTATTCTTATACCATAGACTATTTAGGTTATAATCTTGAAGTCAACCCAAATAGTGTCCACTACACTGATTTCAAGATAAACGTTATAACCTTGGAGCTTAGTTTATTGGATTTATAAAAGCAAGAATGTAATCTTATCAAAACAAATAACACGTTATTTAATTGATCAAAATTACACAAGTTTAGGGCATAAATCCCAACACACTCAACACAATTTTACTTCTTGGTTTGTGGTCCCTGATGTGGTCCTCCTCTAAAAAAGTGGCATTTGTCGACACAATTACCTTGTCTTTCTTAGGATCATAGAATAATCCACCTCTTGTTTCTTTTGGGTATCCTACAAATAGGCACAATTTTGAACATGAATCCAATTTCTTTGGGTGTGTAACAAGCACATGTGTTGGACATCCCCAAACTCTGATATGACATAAACTACCTTTACGTCATTTCTAAAGTTCAAAAGGTGGTTCAGAAACACTCTTTGATGGCACATTGTTCAAAATGTATGTTGCAGTCTCTACTGCATAACTCCAAAAAGAATTAGGGAGATGAGCATAAATCATCATTGATCGAACCATGTCCAACGATGTTCTATTTCTCCTTTCTGATACACCATTTTGTTGAGGCATACCGGTGCTAAGAGTTGGGATGTAATTCCATGTTCTATCATATAGCTCTGGAATTTTAAATCCATGTACTCTCCACCTCGATCTGATCGAAGTGTTTTAATTGTTTTACCTAATTGATTCTCAACTTCAGCCTTGAATTCCTTAAACTTTTCAAGTGTTTCAAACTTATGATTCATTAGGTAAATATGCCTAAATCTTGAATAATCATCTATAAAAGAGATGAAATATTCATAACCTGCTCTGGCTTTAACATTCATCAGACCACAAAGGTCTTAATGTATAAGCTCAAAAGGTTCTTTGGCTTTATAACCTTTTCCACTAAAAGGTCTTTTAGTCATTTTGCCTTCTAGGCAGGATTCACATACAGGTAAAGTATTTTCTTCTAAGTCATTTAGAAGTCCACTCTTTACCAAACTCTCAATCCAATTGAGGTTAATGTGACCCAATCTAAGATGCCTTAGATGAGCATTTTCTTTAGGAGAAATTTTACGTTTTTTAGTTTGTGTGTTTGTTGTTTTAAATAATTCAGTGTTCAAAACAGTTTTGACTGAATTTGGTCTCAAAACATACAAACAATTTTCTAATGAAGTTGAACACATTTCCACACCTTTTTTTGAAATAAACACTTTATTTAAAGAAAATGAAACTAGATGAATTGTTTCCTTAAGTGCTTGACGTCAGGGCTTGAACAACGGAGCTCCGCACTCTCATTGGCCCGAGGGACATTATTTATGGTAAGACCATAAACAAGTTGTTCATTAGAGGATTAGTGATACATAAAGAGCAAGAGGTAGACAAAGGGAGAAAACGGTAATTTGACCCAGTTATGACTACGAATGACCTGTGAAGGGTTGACTCATGGGCATTGGTTACATCGATGGACACAACTTGTCCTACATTAAGGAGAGTGGAGCTACGGGGCTATAGTGGAGTGACCCCGTGTTGGGATTTATGCCCTAAAACTCGTAGTTTGTAATTATGTTCTAATTAATGTAATAAAGTGTTATTATTTCTATAAAGTATTATTGTTTGTTATCTACGAGTTTGCCTTTATTTAAACCCTAAATCCAATAAACTAAACATCCAAGGTTGTTAAATGAATCTTTAACTGAATATAATGTACATAAAAAGGATCTATCGTGTATTTGATAGAACTATGGATGTGGCCCACTGTGTATTTGATACAAGCATTGTGATCCTAACGTGTTCGTGTAGATGACATGTGAGTGGGGATATCCCATGTAATGAGATTACATAAGACCGAACCACAAAATACTAACCTCTAGTTGTAACCTCGTTGATTAGTTAGGTTTCTATTTCACTAGGATGACCTAGGCAACTTGATCTCAATCCTTAGCAGGTTACACTCCTGTTCGCGAGAGATTGTCCTTTGACTAGTATGGGTGAGAGTGGCCAGATTCGCTGACTCAATATGCCTACCTTCTTAGGGACAAGACCGAGTGAGGAGGGTGGGGACTTAACTTAGCAAGATGGAATTCACTCTTTCCCGCTACTATGGTAAGTAGAGGAATGTTCCCTTAAGTGGTGTCTCTCGGGACTTGAACAAAGGGCCCACCCTCTCATTGGCCCGAGAGGGACTCTGTTTGTTGGTAGGACCACAAACAAATTGTTCATTAGAGGAGCATTGGTACTTAAGGCACAAGATGTAACCCGGGGTAAAAAGCGGTAATTTGACCCACACAATGTGTTACGAACATTAAATGAAGGATTGACTTGTTGTTATTGGTCAATATCCATGGAAACAAAATATATCTGCAGATGAGAAGAGTGCAATTGTGTGGGACTTTAGTGGAGTGTTTCCGCAGTTAACGAATGTTGATTGGGAGGTTAATGAGATTAACCGAGCAATCTCGTATCGTTGGAGCTTCTGATTTGTAGGTCCATTAGGTCCACCTTTTAGCTCGTAAAGGGGTTTTAGATCATTTGAATTTGAAATGTTCAAATTCATTAGGGAATAAACTTAATGTATTTTGATACAATATAATATATAGTTTTGGAACTATATATTGTAAATTTAATGTGAATATGATTCATATTAAATTATATGAGAGAATTGAATATTTGAAAAAGTTCAAATATTATATTAAATGTGAATGTGATTCACATTTGCAAACTATAGAATAAAATTTAATGTGCATTTGTTGTACATTAAAACTATAGGTTAAAAGGGTAATGTGATTAAATGAGATTTAATCCAAATTAAATATATGATATTTAATTTGTATTATTTAAATATGATTTAAATGAATAATTAAATTTGATTTAATTATATTATTATTATTATTATTATTATTTTAATAATAAATGAGGGAACGTGTCACCCAGACACGTTCCCCACTACCCTTCCCCTTCTCCCTATCGACAGTTTAACAGGGAGAAGGGGGTTGCTCAATTGGATTGATCGATCAATCACATTGAAGTCACAGAAGGAAAAATCCCTCTCTCTCAATCTCTAGAATTCTCAAAAATTCTTCCAACTGTTGGAATCCTTCCCACAAAGGAAGATTTAAGAACTCAGAGATATAGAAGGTGCTCATTGTTTTGTTGTGTCCTATTGCTGGAAGAAAACAGAGATATTTTGGAAGTTCTTGAACTACTGGAATTTGCTTGGAGTAAAGAGTTGCTGTGAGTCTACAAAGGTAATAATTTCCTTTCCTTTCTTAGTTTAATTGTTAAACTTTATGTATGTTTGTATGCAATTAATCCATGCCTAATTGGATTAGAATTTAATGCTTGTTCTGTATTTTTTTATCAATGTACTGGTTTTTGTTTTTAGCAAAACAATCAAGCACATTAACGATCCCAATCACGTTTCCGCTGCTCAAAGAGATCACATCTCCATCAATTGGTATCAGAGCAATGCTTGTATTGTTTTGTTTTGAAACAAAATTGCATTGATTTTGGTGGGAATTGCATTGGTTTGTTGTAATACTGTTTAGGAGTTTTTTTGCCATAGTTTACCTTTGATTTTGATCATATTGTATGTAAAGGCCTCTGCGTTTTTGGGCAAAAAGTGCAAAATTGAGTCTGTAATTGAGTTACGAGCCATTCGGGATAAGTTTCATTCAATTTGGTTGAGAATCGAAGGAGAAATTTGAAGAACGAAGTTGTCGTGTTCGTGAGCTTCACTCATCATTGTCGAAGCGAAGCGGCGTTACTGTGACGAAGAAACGTCGCCGCAACGCCGCCGCTCCCCTATCGACGTGGGCACTCAAGGAGTCAGCGGCGTTGTAACGTTGCCCCTCAGCGTTGCAACGCCATCCCGATACCAGGCGCACAAGACGACGAAGCGGGCGTTGCAACGCCGTGGGGCATTCCAGCAGTTGCAGACCGGTTCGGTTGGTTCAAGTTTTTTGGTCCGGTTCAAGCGATTCAAGAGCGGTTCAAGGTGTTATCGGACCGGTTTCATGAAATAAATTAATGTAATTTATTTTTTTTACACTTTAGGGGTCAAATTATTCCGGTTTTACAGCT
Organism: Trichosanthes cucumerina; assembly: GCA_036507285.1. Lineage (NCBI taxonomy): Eukaryota > Viridiplantae > Streptophyta > Magnoliopsida > Cucurbitales > Cucurbitaceae > Trichosanthes > Trichosanthes cucumerina. The sequence continues at coordinate 66,105,806 of CM071844.1, forward strand.
TTTTATCTATATGAATGTCATTTAGATTATTCCCACCTTAGGATAAGCATGCTCATGCATTTTATTTATATAAATGTTATATGAATATGGTTGAATGCATGACTAATTTATTTTTTCATGAGTAATTAATTATAAGTGTTATAATTAGATTATATGGAAAATAAATTGCATGGAGCATGAAATTACTTAGTTTAAAATAAATGTTATTTTGTTTAAGTAATTTTATAATTCAAGTAGTTGAATTTCTTTTATAATTCCAATTTGAATATTGATTGTTGGATTTATAATATAGTTTCTTTATTAAAGGAGTTTTAGAAACCATAACCTATAATAAAGAAATGCATGCAAACATAGGAACTTGGGTTAAATTTAATTAGTTTTAAATCGTTTCAAAATTAATTTGGACCTAAGTTTCAATTTCTAATAGGATTACAAATAAGTCTTACGTAATATTTTAAAAAGTTTAAAATATAGTAGGACTTTAGGACTTTGGTTATAAGGGAACTCTACCGGTGAAGTTCTGTCTAAGGCTGAGGGTACTTAAGTTGACTGATTAACTAACACCTCCTACACGAACCGACCGGAACTGAGTTGAATTAACCTCAATTCTGAATTATCTCTAGGTAATTAAAATATTTATTCACCTAGACATAAGGTTTTAAGACCTAGTTATAATAGTTATAATAGGCATAGACTTAGATAGATTCTTTTAGCCAGAATCCGACTAAGTTAAATATCATACCCTAATTTTAGGAACTTCAGTGGGAGAAACATCGAGTTTACTCTCACGTCCTCAAGAGTTCACACCGTGAGTTCCATGCTCGGCTACGTGGCGTCAATAGGGTGTCCCCCTACGGTATGTGTTTGCATGGTTCAATACCAAGGTGAATGAGGGAAGTATCCATAGTAAATGAAGCAGGGCGCGTGTCAATGTATCCTACGGTCTCCTTCATTAGGTCGCACCGTGAGATTTCTATAGTCCGCCTGCTAGGTTGTCCTGGAACAGACAAACCCTATGGAGGGCCTGATTATAGGGATCAGAACACCGCGAACTCCATAAATGGATAGGGTCTCTTAGGTTGTTTGCCAACAGTTGTCTTTCTTAATAGTAGCCTGTTGGCTCGGGCCTATTGGATCTGAAAATGGTAGGGTCACATTTACGGGATGAGTTAAGTTAGTTAACAAGTCCTTGACCAACAAACGGTAGCTAAGAACCATTGGGACATGAGATGTTCTGGTAGTGGGAATTAGCTGAGAAAGTCTCAATTCAAGGGAGGAATGACTGACCGCCCGACGGAGGCTTTTGTTATAAACCCTTGAAGTATCGTTGCAAAATTAAAGGTTTAACTTAAACAGTGGATTTTAGTTTAAACACTAGGGTTCTTTAATAATTTTGCTAAATTAGATTGGTTTTTAAAATGGGTTTAAAATGCATAACTAATTATAACTATTTTGGATTTTCAGCATGTCGTCCTCATTTATAGCCTTACTAAAAAAGAAACGCTTAACTGGTGAAAACTTTACTACGTGGAAGTCAAACCTGGATGTGATCCTTGTTTTTGATGACCTTCGGTTCATACTAACTGAGGAATGTCCTCAGATTCCTGCTCAAGACGCACCTCAATCAGTTAAGGACGCGTTTGACCGCTTGGCCAAGGCAAATGAAAAGGCCAAGGCATATATTCTGGTTGGAATATCTGATGTTTTAGCCAGGAGATTGCAGGGTATGGTCTCAGCTCGTGAGATCATGGACTATCTGCAAAATTTGTCTAGACCACCGTCTGAACAAATTCGACATGAATCCATCAAATACATTTATAACGCGCACATGAAGGAGGGAATTTCAGTGAGAGAACATGTTCTCGATCTTATAGTTCACTTCAACGTGGCCGAAATGAACGGAGCGGTCATAGATGAGCAAATTCAGGTATTCTTCATCGTGGAATCTCTTCCGAAGAGTTTCCTGCCATTCCGTAAAAATGCGGAGTTGAACAAAAAGGAGTATAACTTGACTTACCTCCTAAATGAACTACAAACTTTTGAGTCTCTTATTAAGAATAAGGGACAGGCTGATGGAGAGGCAAATCCGTTTGCCCATTCCAAAAGGTTCTAGAAGGGTTCATCCTCTGGGACTAAGCCCTGTGGTTCAACTCGAAAGAAGAGGAAAGGAGGAAAAGGAAAAGCTTCTGCCACTGCAGATATTGAGCTCAAAGAGAAGAAAGGTAAATTAGATTTACATGTTCTTGAAACATGTTTAGTGGAAAATGATGATTTAACTTGGATACTTGATTCAGGAGCCACTAATCACCTTTGCTCTTCATTTTAGGAAACTAGTTCCTTCAAGGAGCTCGGAGAGGGTGAGATGACGCTCAGGGTCGGAACGGGAGACGTCGTCTCAGCTCGTGCAGTGGGAGATGCTAAGTTATTTTTCGGAGATAGATTTCTTTCATTAAAAAATCTGTATATAATTCCTAAGCTTAAAGGAACTTAATTTCTATCTCTTATTTAATAGAACTTGGTTATTGTATTTCTTTTTCAATCAATGAAGCGTTCATTTTGAAAGAGGGTGTCAATATTTGTTATGCTAAATTGAAAAATGGCTTGTACGTACTGAAACCAAATAAAACCAAAGCAATTTTAAATCATGAGATGTTTAAGAATGCTAACACTCAAAATAAAAGGCAAAGAATTTCTTTAAATAATAATACCTATCTGTGGAATCTTAGACTTAGTCATATTAATTTCAACCGGATTGAGAGACTTTCTAAGAATGAACTTCTAAACAAGTTAGAAGATGATTCTTTACCGCCTTGCGAGTCTTGCTTGGAAGGTAAAATGACCAAACAACCTTTTACTAGAAAATGTTATAGAGTTGTACAGCCCTTAGAACTTGTGCATTCGAATTTTTGTGGTCCGGTGAATGTTAAAGCTCGAGGAGGGTACGAATATTTCATCTCTTTCATAGATGATTATTCCAGGTATGGTTATCTATACCTAATGCATCACAAGTCTGAAGCTCTTGAAAAGTTCAAAGAGTATAAGGTTGAAGTAGAGAATGCATTAGGAAAAACCATTAAAACACTTCGATCAGATCCAATAAACTAAACATCCAAGGTTGTTAAATGAATCTTTAACTGAATGTAATGTACATAAAAAGGATCTCGGTTTGAGATACGCATAAACGGTCTATAGTTAGGGGATAAGGTTTAGGTAGCTTACCCTGGTAAAAATATGGATGTGGCCCACTTTGTATTTGATACAAACACTGTGATCCTAACGTGTTCGTGTAGATGACATGTGAGTGGGGATATCCTATGTAATGAGATTACATAAGACCGGACCACGAAATAGTAACCTCTAGCTGTAACTCCGTTGACTTGTTAGGTTTCTATTTCACTAGGATGACCTAGGCAACTTGATCTTAATCCTGAGCAGGTTACAAACTCCTGTTCGCGAGGGATTGTCCTTTGACTAGTATGGGTGAGAGTGGCCAGATTCGCCGACTCAATATGCCTACCTTCTTAGGGACAAGACCGAGTGAGGGGCTGGGGACTTAACTTAGCAAGATGGAATTCACTCTTTCCCGCCTACTATGGTAAGTAGAGGAATGTTCCCTTAAGTGGTGTCTCCGGGACTTGAACAAAGGGCCCGACCCTCTCATTGGCCCGAGAGGGACTCTGTTTGTTGGTAGGACCACAAACAAATTGTTCATTAGAGGAGCATTGGTACTTAAGGCACAAGATGTAACCCAGGGGTAAAACGGTAATTTGACCCACCTGGTGTTACGAACATTCGTGAAGGATTGACTTGTTGTTATTGGTCAATATCCATGGAAACAGAAATATATCTGCGGTGAGAAGAGTGCGGTTGTGGGACTTTAGTGGAGTGTTTCCATGATTAACGAATGTTGATTGGGAGGTTAATGAGATTAACCGAGCAATCTCGTATCGTTGGAGCTTCTGATTTGTAGGTCCATTAGGTCCACCTTTTAGCTCGTAAAGGGGTTTTAGATCATTTGAATTTGAAATGTTCAAATTCATTAGGGAATAAACTTAATGTATTTTGATACAATATAATATATAGTTTTGGAACTATATATTGTAAATTTAATGTGAATATGATTCATATTAAATTATATGAGAGAATTGAATATTTGAAAAAGTTCAAATATTATATTAAATGTGAATGTGATTCACATTTGCAAAGTATAGGATAAAATTTAATGTGCATTTGTTGTACATTAAAACTATAGGTTAAAAGGGTAATGTGATTAAATGAGATTTAATCCAAATTAAATATATGATATTTAATTTGTATTATTTAAATATGATTTAAATGAATAATTAAATTTGATTTAATTATATTATTATTATTATTTTAATAATAAATGAGGGAACGTGTCATCCAGACACGTTCTCCACTACACTTCCCCTTCTCCCTATCGACAGTTTAACAGGGAGAAGGGGTTTGCTCAATTGGATTGATCGATCAATCACATTGAAGTCACAGAAGGAAAAATCTCTCTCTCTCAATCTCTAGAATTCCCAAAAGTTCTTCCAACTGTTGGAATCCTTCCCACAAAGGACGATTTAAGAACTTAGAGATATAGAAGATGCTCACTGTTTGGTGGTGTCCTGTTGCTGGAAGAAAACAAAGAACTTTTGGAAGTTCTTGAACTACTGGAATTTGCTTGGAGCAAGGAATTGCTTTGAGTCTACAAAGGTAATAATTTCCTTTCCTTTCTTAGTTTAATTGTTAAACTTTATGTATGTTTGTATGCAATTAATCCTTGCCTAATTAGATTAGAATTTAATGTTTGTTCTGTATTTTTTGATCAATGTACTGGTTTTTAGTTTTAGCAAAACAATCAAGCACATTAACGATCCTAATCACGTTTTCGCTGCTCAAGGAGATCAGATCTCCATCACCCCATAGTTAATGAATGTTGATTAACATGATCAAAGAGTTTGGTCAGTTAATCTTGGATCATTGGAGCTCATGATCTGTAGGTTCATTAAGTCCCTCGGTTGGTTCAATTATGGATTTAATGAGGGTATAAAATTTGGAGTGAATTTGAAGTGTTCAAATTCACATAAAGGGTATTTATGTCATTTATATGAGATATAGTTGGTGTAATACATAGTTTGATGTGAATAAAATTCATATTAAGCTATACTAGAAGCCTAATTATGGAATTAAGACTTAGTGGGAGAAATGAATTTGAGAGAGGTAAAATTGAATGTAACTCATTTTGATTCCACATTATGCAAATGAGATTTGTATAATAAGGTATGTGATACCTTATACTATATAATTATGTAAATATGATTTTCATGTTATATACTTGTGGTAAAATGGTGAATATGTGTAGAATTTGTCTCCACCCCTCACTACTATATAATGGTATTTGTAGAAGCATCTCAAGGGGAACAAGCTCTTTTTTTGGATTTCTCACAAAAGAGCTCTCTAGAATTTCTTTCTAATTCTCTCAACTCTCTCCAAACCCAATTCTAAAGGGGAACCCACTTTGCTCCCTCATCCATCGAAGAACAACCGAGAAGTCTTGGTGGAGGTGTCCAAAGACCTTGTTTGGTTCATGGTTCGTTGAGAAACCATTGTGGAGATCGTTGAGATCGTGATCCCGGGAAGAGGAAAACGAGAACAAAGGTTCTACAAAAGTTAGCTTTCTGTTTTTTGCTCTCTTTAATGCTTAACCTACTGATTTGTATCTAATGTATGTCAATTTTAAGTAGTTTTTTGAGTAACACAACGGGACAATGTCATTCGCATCACTTCCGCTGCGGGATTCAATCCCATCACCGACATCTACCGATAATGACAACTCTAACGACCACACCAGTGACTCGACCATCGCTAACGACTACCTCCAGCGACCACTTGGTTTTTCATTTTTGACGACCACATCGACTCTGATGGAAACTCTAGCGACCACCCGACAATAACAACTTCGACGACCATACCGGCGACTCGACCACCGCTGACGACTGCCTCCGACGAATACTAGATTTTCCATTACCTCTTCAATTTGTCGTTTTCCATTTTTGTTGATCACTTCCACAACAACTCCGATGACAACTTTGACAACCACCGACAACAACAACTCCAACCACCACACCGGGAACTTAACCACCATTGACGATTGCCTCTTCCGACCACTTATTTTTTCATTTTCTCTTCCATTTGTTATTTCCATTTTTTATCATCACTTTGACAACAATTCTAGTAACAACTCCGGCGACCACAAACAACGACAACTCAGACGACCACACCGACACCTCGCCATCATTGACGACTGCCTCAAGCGAACACTTGACTTTTCATTTCTGGAGACCTCTTCGATAACAACTCCGACGACCACCCAATCACCACTGACAACGACAACTTTGGCGGCCTCCTTGACAATCTAACCACCTCATCAACTCGACCACCCTAATAATCCGAGAATCTACTCAATTTTTCAAATAGTTAAAATAAAACTCAGAAATAGCTACTAAACAATTTGGTTTTGCATAATAACATGCAATTATACTCTCAAACCTTTGAATTCTATAAATTTTTTACAAAAAAGACAAAAAAAAACAAGTTTGTATTTTTTGTTCATTTTTTTTTTGTTTAATATACACTCAAATGTCTCAATTATGTCCTTTTGTTTCATGTCAGATGCAAAACTTTTGAACTGTGTAACTGTATGTGTAAACTCGTGGTAAAGGTGTTCAAAAAACAGGGTTATCAACTTGTTTTTGTTAGGTTGGGTTAAAAAAGATAAAACTTTATGGATTTGGTTGGTTCATGGGTTCACGAAAATTAGGTTGGGTTGAACCTAGAACCGAACCAACCCGAACTTTATATCAATTTTAGAAAAATATTTTGTACTTATATTACAAATGTACATATACTTATTTTAATTTTATACTTATTTTTAGATTATTTATTCTTCAATAATTTTTTTAAATAATGTTTTAGTATTTTGAAAGGTAAAAATTCATAATATAAATTAAAATTAAGTTGTTAATCTTAATTCAATATTAAAAAATAAATATATATATTTTTACATATCAATACTTAAATTTTTTAAAAACTAAAAATTTAACTATATAACCCGACCAACCTAAACCAACCCAACTCAAATGTTTCATGGTTGGGTTGGGTTGGGGTTCATCACTTAATAAATGTTGTTTGGGTTGAAGATATTTGCAACTCGAATAGTTGGGATGAGTCTAAAAAGTACCTCAACCCGATTCAACCCAACCTATAAACACCTCTAACTCGTTGCATGCTATGTTTTCTTCTTTCTAAATGCTACAAATTGTTCTAACTGTTTAAAACTCTTTTTTTATTCGTCAACTACAACATAAATTGAAAGTTTTATCCAAAAGCTACTTAGATAATTGATCCATGTTAAATAGTAGCTTCTACAATTCACACTACAAAATTTGAAAGAAATTAAGTAACTAAAAGGAAAAATGTGAAACAAAGTTGTACCAAATCCATAGTTCGAACATCTGCACTCCAAACACAAAACTTTCGGTTTCGGACTTGAACATTGCACCACAAATACGGTTTACGATTCCTGAGCTTGTAACCCCTAAAAGCAAACCCCCAGACTTCTGATTCTCAAGATTCTGATTCAGAACCTACGTCCCAAATAACCCCTAATTGTCTTTACCCAACCTTAGATTTGTATTTTAAGCTTAAAGTAGGTAAAAAATCCATTTCTTACTAGCTTTGTTATGGTGTATTAATTTTCATTCAAAAATTTCAATTTTATCCATTCGACTTTGGACATAGAAGTGTTGCAAAATTTACTATATGTTCAATTTTTGTTACTTCATCAAGTATTTTTTACCTAAAATTATATAAAAGTCTTAGTTAACTTACTAATTTAAATAAGATCAATTTTTGCTTAAATTAGATTAGATTAATATATAAATTAACCATTGAATAACTATGTCAATACTCACAAAATTTAGTCTAATGTGTCTTTTCTTTAAATTTCTATGTATTATACATATATTTTAGAGTTATTTGAACAGATAAAAATACTTTTTTTTTAACAAGTTTTTAAATAATTACAATATTTTTTAAGTTTAAGCTTGTAATATTGTTTTTCTTTTTTAAAAAAATTAATATGGTAATACTTATCTAAACAAGACATGCAATTGATTAGGTGGTAAATTTCCTGTTTTCTCCCCCTTAAAAATAATGCAATGGATTAATGTGTTGTTTAATAATGATTTTTTTCGTAATTTTTATAAAAAAATTAGTAAAATCCTATCGCTAGATTTGTATGTACTTCAAAATTTAATGGAGAAGAAAAAACTAGAAAGGATTTAATTTAGATATGAATAATGGAAAAATAATGGAATTAACGTCCACAAACACAGCATGTTACTCCGACAGGTTGCAACCTGGCTATTCCAACAGCAGACAAGTGGCGTTGGGCCATCACGTGATCATCACGCGCACTTTCAAACTCTTCCAATTTACCAATTTACCCTCCTCCCCATGCTAGCCGTTGCAGCCCTTTTTTTGTCGATGTTGTGGCCTTCCCAAACCTTCCAAATCTCAAGGGCAAATTCGTAGTTTCGCATCCCCGTTTCCCTCTCTTCTCTTTCCCAACTGTAGTTTTGCCCCTTCCGTGGTCAATCAAAAATCCACCAAATCGGAGCTTTTCCTCACTCACACTCTCACTGAAACTGTCCCCCTCTCTCTCTCTCTCTCTCTTCTTGTTTCGCCGAGATTCTCTCTCCTAGGGTTTTGGTTTTGGTTGCAGTTTTTCCATGGCTTCTTCGTCCTCTGATCCTGGCTTGAAACACGAAGCCGGTGCCTGTAGTGCCGCTGCTGCTGGAGGAGGAACGGCGGAGTCTTCGGAGGTCGTAATGGCGAATGATCATCTTTTACTGTATAGAGGATTGAAGAAAGCGAAGAAAGAGAGAGGTTGCACTGCCAAAGAGCGCATCAGTAAAATGCCTCCGTGTGCTGCTGGAAAAAGAAGCTCGATATATCGCGGAGTCACTAGGTAATTCTGATATTATACAGCTTCGTAGTTAGTAGTGTGTTTGATTGCTGATAAAATGATGAGTTCTGTTTTTCATGCTTTTTTTTTTTTTTTTGGGTTTGGAAGTGATAAGAGTTTAATTGCCTTAGAAATTCTCGGAAAATTACTAATCGGAAGAGTCTAGAATTGTTGCTCACTGCCCGGATTGTGTTGATGACTTAGTCCCGAAAGAGTTGAGTTTGTGTTCATATAGGGCAATTTTGTTACTTGGGGACAAGGATACGATCAAGTAACTTTGTACGAGTGTATTGGTAACCTGAGCTAATGGCCACTGCAGTGTAAACCATAAAATCACGCCTTAGTTGTTGAAATCGATAATTCTCGCGAAGGTGAAAGAACTACACGAATGTCTTGATGAGTAACTGCATTTTATCCAGAGCTAAACAGAGGAGGAATTTTGCGATAGTGCTTATCTGTCAGCAGGTGTGATATATAGTATTGAGTTCATGAGGTCGGTCAGGGCTGTTTATTGAACTAGAAATAAGAGTGGAAAATGTATACGTATTGGCCATTGTAATCATCATTCTTTTGAAGTCGCCGACCTCATTACGCATCGTATCAAGTCAGTAGATGTGGGCAATACATATTATTGTCATAGGATGATCAATTGTTTGTTTGACTAAAATATTGTTTTCTTATTATTTTTATTTAGTGAGGTTTGATTATCTGACATTGCTTGTGATGTACGCCTGATCCTTATCTTTTCCTTTTTCTTTACTTACTAGTGCGTGTAAATGGTTTGATGATTTTAGGCATAGATGGACTGGTCGTTATGAAGCTCATCTCTGGGATAAAAGTACTTGGAACCAGAACCAGAACAAGAAGGGAAAGCAAGGTCTCTCTTTCTCTCTCTCCCTCTCTCTCTCTCACACTCACAAACACACAAATATCGATGTGAAACCAATCACTGATTTTCTTGTGATTACCGAGTACTGACACCATTCTTATCATTTGTTTTCTATTTAAAATGTACATGGAACTGACATACGATTGATCATTCCAGTGTATCTGGGTAAGTTAGTATTCTGATAACTTTTCCTCTACGTTGTTTTTTAACATTGACTGAGACTGGATTATTTTACCCTTTACACTTATTTTAATAATAAATAGCATGAATTTGCAGGAGCATATGATGAAGAAGAGGCAGCTGCTCGGGCATATGATTTGGCAGCCTTAAAATATTGGGGTCCTGGGACTCTTATTAATTTTCCTGTGAGATGTCATTTAGTCCCCCCTTCCCCCTCAAGAAATGGAAAAAATGGAAAAAAAAAAAAAGGAAATTGGTTCTTACATGCCATAGTTTCCTCATTAATGTTTTATTTATACTTCGAAGCATATATTCCTCTTTTTGATGCTTGTTCTTACAAAGTTCGGAGTTACAAACTACATTTTGTTGAAAATTTAAATTGTGTGACACCTTCTATCTTTTGATAAGTTTATAAAATATGGATGTTCTAAAATATTTATACGACTACCCTAAACAGTTCTGAAAAAAAGTATTTTATTATTTAGAGAAGTATCTACACCTACTTGTATTCTTCGTTCTGCTTGATTTTCTGTGTGTAATGAGAAATGAAATATCTGCATTTTGCAGGTGACTGATTATACAAGGGACCTAGAAGAAATGCAGAATGTTTCAAGAGAGGAATATCTTGCATCTCTAAGGAGGTTAGTAGACACTGTTGAAACATCTTTCGGTGATAAAATCTGCTGCTGCTTATATAATTATACACTTTTCAGAAAGAGCAGTGGATTTTCCAGGGGAATATCTAAATATCGTGGTCTCTCAAGGTAATTTTTTTCCTCACGAAAATGTTCTATTCTATTTAACTGTGTGGTTTATTTTAAAAAATTATGTTATAGAGTGTTAACCTCTTCCAGGTCGTCTTGATAATTTATAAATATGTAGGTTATGATTTATAATTTGAATGCCTCATATGATTAAAACTTTTTTTTTTGAGTACCCATATGATTAAAACTATTATCATATTATGCAATTTCTTTTATCGTTTTAATTTTATTTATGGAAACCAAATTTTCATTTAGGGCATACAAAAAGACAGCCCGGCAAAAGGAGTTATACAAAAGATCATATCCGTAAAATTCTAAATCGTTATGCTTTTTGTAGGATTGGGTGAAGGTTTAGAGTCAGACATATATTGGTACATTTCACCCAACCACAGAATAAGTTGTGACAATCATTTTTGATTTCATGGTTTTGTTAGCATAATAATGATCTTGGTTGAGTTTGATATGGTCTTCAGTATGAAGAAAACCTAAAAAGGATAAGCTTGACCTTTATGGACAATTTGAATTGTATTCGGCGTGGCTCTGGAAGAGTTGCATTGTGTCATTCTCTTAAATTTAGAGATATACTCAATAATATGATGCTGGGTATTTAAGGGACGTACTTTTGATGTTATAATCGAACCTTTTATTATATGTAAACATGATTATATGTCATGCTTGGGTATCCTTGCATCGAGGAGAAAATGGAACCCTTTGGCTTCAATTTATTAGAGTTTTTTTTTTTTCGGAGCCACCTTTCACGTGAGGGGAACAATAGAGCCTTCAACAGCTTAGAAAGATGTTTAATACCTTCTTAGATACTATTTCTTTTGTGACTCTTTTAGTTTAAATTTTATAGTTGATACTCCTTTCAACCATTATAGTTTAAATGTTCTTTGCGCCAATTGGAAGAGTTTTTGGGTAATCTTCCTTGGCAAGGGCTTGGCCTCCCTCACCTTTTTCTTTCATATCATTTTTGAAATTGGTTGGTTTTTTATTTAAAAAAGAAGAGATATTTCTCTCTTTATGTGTCTTCTGACTGTGGTTGGACTGCTAATCTTATCATTTGCTTTCTGCCAATTAATATATTGCTAATTTGCTATTGTGCAACTGATTCCATTTCTTTATTAGAGTCCTTTGAGGTAGAATAGAATCTTTGAATCAGTCTATTATTTGGTTTCTCTTCAGTTTTCCTTCTCCACTTGCAAATGATCTTTGTATCATATTGAAATTTTTATTTAGAGTGTAATATTTACATTATTGTTGTGCCTTCAAATAGAACTCTTGATGGACATGATGCACACTACGTCTTTTTATAAATTAATAGTATCATTATTTCTCTGTCTTGCATTTTGTTGATCTCTGTGTTATTGTTGCTGGTTTTGTAAACTAGTCGCTGGGATCCTTCATTTGGTTGTATGTCGGGCCCTGATTACGTCAACAGCATAAATTATGGTATGTTTTCTAAAATTATTATCATCACGTCTCTAGTTTCAAGGACAGTTCTCTCCTGGCATTTCTTTGATTGCTGAGTTTATACTTAAAAGAGGACAAGAATCTCTCATGTGAATAATAAACAGTGCCTACCCTCCAATGTAATTTTAAGGTGCTGGAGATGATCAAACAACGGAAAGCGAATTCGTTCACAGCTTCTGCATTGAAAGGAAGATTGACTTAACCAGTCACATTAAGTGGTGGGGGCCCAACAAAACTCGAACAGCCAGTGCTGGCTCAAAGTCCTCAGAAGAAGACAAACATAGTTGTGCTGGAGAAGTTGGCAGTGAACTCAAAGCTCTTGGACAGACTGCCCGTCCGATGGAGCCATATGAGATGCCCTGTTTGGGTACATTACATGGGGTAAAGAAGGTTGCTTCAAAGGTCTCTGCTTTAAGCATTTTGTCACGGTCAGCAGCCTACAAGAGTTTTCAGGAGAAAGCTTTGAAATTACAGGAAATTAACAAAGAGAATGATGAGAATGAAAATAAAAACACTATTAACAAGATAGATCATGGGAAAGCTGTTGAAACACATACAAGTCATGGTGATGATCCCAGTGAGAGATATGGGGTTGCTTTTGGAACAAGTGGTGGATTGCCACTTCAGAGAAATATGTTTCCCTTGACTCCATTCTTAACTGCACCTCTTCTTAGCAGTTACAACACTGTTGACCCCTTGGGAGATCCGATTCATTGGACATCTCTCGTTTCCGTTCTTCCCACTGGACTTTCTCGTTCTGCGGAGGTTAGCATATTCACTATCCTTGTTTGGAGAAACGTAAAGTAAAATTTTAGGGTGAATTTGAGATTACTTTTAGAAGGATGAAAATTACTTTTAGCAAATTAAAATTTTATAATGTTCGGTTACTTTAAGGTGATTTCTGAAAATTATAAAAAAGCCTAAAAACATTTTAGAGTACTTTTGAAACAAACATTTGATTATTGTTTGTCCGGAAAGTGCTTATAGAAAGCTATTCTCAAAAGATTCCAGCTTCACTCATAATATATGTTAATGGTTCAGCCTGCATTGACCTGAATTAAAATAACCCTAGAAAAATAAGATGAAGATATAGTTCTAGTGAAATATATCATGTTGCTTTAAGTCCAAAGGCTCGTGGAGAACTGTCATTGCTTTCTCATAACCTCGGTTCCATAATGCAGGTTACAAAGACTGAAACCTCTTCAACTTACACTTTGTTTCGGCCCGAGGAATAAAGTTAAAGGAATTCCTCGCCTACGCCCACGATGAGGTTTGAATCGAACTCAGTTGGATTGCGGATCGGTGCTGATATTGCAGAATCTCTACATGAGAACAAGCTGTAAGGAATAGAGCTTTACATAAATCACAATATCACAAGAACATGTTATGCATCATACTTACGGTCACCGGAGGCTTTTCTTGATTTTTTTAAAATGCAGGAGGTGATAAGCACAAAAGGAACCCATACAGTTGAAGAAGAAAGGAAATATAGTCTTATATCACACGTTTGTTTTATATCATGCATTCGTATCTGTCTGATAGTTAAAAGTCATATAAATTTGATTTCTTTCTCGAATGTCTGTATTACTTGTGACATTTATATCCAGTTATCGATATCAAGATCTCGCTGCTGTTATCCATTTCTCTCTTGGTTTCTCCCTAGATTGATTGATTTCGGACAATTGTCTTTGTTGGATTCAGACAAAATTGGTTGCATTGTTTTATAATCATTCTATTTCTTTTAACCAAATGTCTGTTTTACATCCAGTTATCTAGTTATCTGGTGATCATAGTTGGAAGGATAGGAATGGCGGGTACCTTACCTTTGGAAAGATACTCAGATAGAGATGACCCCACCCTGGGAACCACCCCGTCCCTCCCTTCCATGTCATTCCCGTCCTTGCGAAATTCTCCATTTAATCTTGTGAAAACGGGTAGGGGATTTCTGCAGGGGAATAATTTGCCCGTCATTTCTATTTTTCTAAATCTTGTTAAATGATTTCTGTTTTTTTTTTAAAAAAAATTTATTTAAATGATTAATTTTTAATTAGAGATTTTTATTAAGGGATATATTTTTTTAAAAATAAAATGATATTTAATAAAAAAAATTAAAATTATTGTTTATTATATATATATATATAATATATATTTAAAAATAAATTGAGGCAGAGATGGGGAGCGGCTCGGGGACGAGAAATGTATTTTCTGTTCTTGTTTAGCCAACAGGAAAAAATTCTTCCTTACTCTTCTCATTTTTTTCTAAACGAGAATTTTCGCTCTCGCAGGTACAATGGATATTCCTACAGTCAGATGACCCGTCCTGCTGTGCCTACGAAGAGTTTTCTCTAATCAAAATTCAAATGACCCATATTCTGCAATAATTTACTTTAGGATTTCACAGCATACGAAGAGTTTTCTCTAATCAAAATTCAAATGACCCATATTCTGCAATAATTTACTTTAGGATTTCAGATTTTCTAACGTCTGCGAGCGGATTTATTTACCTACAAATAAATTAAACCCTAAGATTAGACTTGGATTGCTTCAAAAACCACTTGTCAGTCACTAAATTTGAAGGACACGTGTGTTGAGTGCTTTTAGACGTGATCATTGTTTACTGAAACAATGATAAAACGTAAATAGGAACAAAGGCCTCCCACTACGATGAAAATGAGAGAATTTGAATATGAAAAAAAAAAAAAAAAAACAAAGAGAGAAAAAGAGGAATCCAAAATTTGTTTATGTTGTGAAATTGAGAGGTAAAATCGGACACCAAAATTTTACCAAAATATATAATAATATAAATAATGATAATAATAAAAGGAAATTGGAAATTGGGATACATAAAATGAAGAAAATGAGAAAGTGAAGAAAGTTGGAGAGTATTGGTCTATAATTTCACTAATTGTGTATGTTCAACAAGATCCACTACAAACCAGTATTTATAGGAAAAATGAAATGACAACAAGGATGTGGATCTATTTAGACACCATATACGAATAGATGGATGACACATGGAGGACACATGTGCAATTGGACCTTTGACACATGGTCAAAGGAGAAATGTGCATCTATTTTATTGTAATATTCACAATACTCCCTCTTAAAGGACATATCTATTTGGACACCAAACATGACTAGATGGATGACACATGGAAGACACATGTGCAATTGGACCTTTGACACAATCAGCAAATCGTGCAGTAAAAACACCTCCCGTCAGGAGTTCAAGATATTTAATAATAGATGGGGAATCAAATCCAACATATATTCCTAACCTCCTTTGAGTACTCATCTTAATACGTTGTGGTGGAGCAATTGGAACATATACTGCACATCCAAAAATTTTTAGATGAGAAATAGTTGGTTGTTGGTCATAAGCCAATTGCATTGGAGAGTACTTAGTATAAGCTACTGGCCTAATGCGTATTAGCGATGCAGCATGCAAAATAACATGCCCCCATACAGATATTGGAAGCTTTGTTCTCATAATCATTGGTCTAGCAATTAATTGCAAACGTTTTATAAATGATTCTGCTAAACCATTTTGTGTATTAACATGTGTTACATGATGTTCAACATTTATCCCAATAGCCATACAATAATTATTGAATGCTTGGGATGTAAATTTACCAGCATTATTAAGACGAGGTCTTAATCGTATAATCAGGAAACTGTGGTCTTAGCTTAATTATTTGAGCAAGTAGCCTTACAAACGCAAGATTTTGACTTGATAATAAACATATATGTGACCATCTGCTGAATTCGTCAACCACTACCATGAAATATCTAAATGGTCCACTTGGTGAGTTAATAGGTCCACATATATCCCCATGAATTCGTTCAAAAAATGCAGGTGATTCAGTCCCACTTTAGTTGGTGATGGTCTAATGATTAATTTTTCCTTAAAGCAAAAATCACATGAAAATTCATTCGATTGAAGAATCTTGTAGTTCTTTAATGGATGCCCATGTGAATTTTCAATATTTTTTTTCATCATCATTGATCCCGGATGACCTAATCGATCATGTCAAACACTGAATATTTCTAGATTCATGAACTTCTGGTTCATTGTTGCATATATTTCAATTACTCGTATATGGGTATAATATAATCCAGAAGAAAAAGCAGGTAGTGTTTCTAATATACGTTTTTCATGTGAAACAATAGATGTAATATAGAACCACTCTATATTATTTTTGCGATCAGTTTCAACATGATAACTATTGCCACGTATATTTTTGAAACTTAATAAGTTTCTTTTCGACTTGCTAGAATACAAAGTATTATTAATTATGAATTTTGTTTCTCTAGGCAAGATAAAACTTACTTTTCCAAAACCTTCAATCAAGTATGGAAAACATGATATAGTATTGACTTTTGTTTCCTAGCAATGTCAATTTAGAAAAATATTTTCTATTTATAAGTATTGTGTGAGTAGTTGTGCAGTCTGCCACACATAGATCTTCATTGCTCATTTTTGAGTCATTCAACATATGAAAACTGCTCATATTTTTTTATTAAACAAAAATAATTACAGTAAGAAATACATAATACAAAAAGTTTAAAGCTAAAAAGAATATAAAAAATGAACATTAGTACTAGACATTCTCAAAATCAAAAGAAACACTTGCTAATCCCTCCATTGCTTCAATCTTCCCTTCAGGAGATGCAAAGAAGTATGTCACATCCAAATTTGTCATATTGGATGGGTCAAATATATCATTATCTTTATAAGCAAGATTTGCTTCCACATTTTTCTTTTTTTCCTTCAGGGAAGCTTGATAGAGATCTACTAAATGTTTGGATGTACGGCAAATACATGACCAATGTCCAGTCATTCCACATCGAAAACATTTATTCTCATCACCTCTTGCATTCTTATTTTGTGGAGTTTTTTCTTTGTGATCATCATTTCGTGTGGGTTTCTTGAAATTTGGATAATTATAATGCCCACCACAAAAATAATTATTTCTTCCCCTACTGCGGTCGACCACGACAACGACCTCAACCTCGATTGTTAAAATTTACAACATTCACTTCAGGAAATGGTGTTGCTCCAGTTGGCCGAGATTCATGATTTTTCATTAATAGCTCGTTATTTTGTTCAACCACGAGAAGATATGAAAAGAGTTTTTAATACTTTTTAAACCCTTTCTCTCGATATTGCTGCTGTAGGGGCATATTCTGTTGGGATTTTTGCCCTAAACTTATGTAATTTTGATCAAATAAATAAAGAGTTATTTGTTTTGGTAAAATTATATTCTCGCTTTATAAATCCAATAAACTAAGCTCCAAGGCTATAATATATCTTGAACATTAGTGTAGTAGACACTATTTGGATTGTGTTCAAGAGTATAACCTAAATGGTTTATGGTATAAGAATAAGGTTTAAGGTTGAAAACCTTATTCTGGTAACACCATGGATGCGACCCACTTTTTAATTAGTACAAATAAGGTAATCCAACTCATTCATGTGGATGACATGCGAGTGGAGGCATCCTATATGAAGATTTCATACAAGACCGAACTGCAAATTATTAGTCTGACCAGTATAACACCGTTAATAGGATAAGACTGATAATTTATAGATGGTCATTAGTGACTCGACCTGAATTATGAGCAAGTTAAGAACTCCTGCTTATAGGGGGTTGTCCTTAGACAAGCATGCGTGAGAGTGGCCTGTAGCCGACTCAATAAGTCTACCTTCTCAGGGACAGAACCTCGTAGTGAAGGGATCGAATCCTGCAGCGGAAGCGGTTGTGAATCACGTGTTCTTAATTTTGTCTCACAGATTTCAATCAAGATCAAACTAAGTACGATTAAGCATATAATTCTACATAGGACAACAAGAGATTACCTTTGAAGAACTCTTTCTTCACGTGTTCCTTCTCCCACGATCACTATCTCAGCAACTCGAACCCGAACGTATGAAGTTGACACCACTAGATCTTCTCTGTTGTTCTCTAGGTGAGGGAGGAAAGTGGGTTCCTTTAGGATAAGGTGTAGGGGTTGTGAGAGAGGTTGTGTATGGAACTCTTCCAACAACATAACTATGTAATTCTCTAGGGTTTCCAAAGTTTATTTGCATCTTTTAAAGTTGCATCTCATGGCACCATTTATAGGGAAATAGGATGGAAATTACCATCCTATCCCTCATTCATTCTCTCATTAGTATATAGTTTACATATGAATCTAATTCACATAAAAACCATATATTATATCAATTATATCACATATAACTTATGTAACACCTCATATATGAAATTGAACACTTCAATTTCATTCATAACTTTATACCCTCATTATTACCATGTTAAGCCAACGGAGTGACCTAATGGACATACAGTTCATGAGCTCCAATGATGTGAGATTAACTGATCAAACTCTTTGATCAAGTTAATCAATATTCATTAACTACAAGTCACTCCACTATAGACTTGTAGCTGCACTCTCCTCACTGTAGATTATATTGTGTCCATTGATATAATCATTACCTATGAGTCGACCGTTCACAGGTTGTTCGTAATCACGGTTGGGTCAAATTACCGTTTTATCCCTGTGATTACCTTTTTGTTCCTTAAGCACCACTGATCATCTAATGAACAACAAGTCTAAGGTCCTACCATAGACTCATACCCTTTTAAGTCAGTTTAGAGGGCAGGGCCCCGTTGTTCAAGACCTGGACTCAGTTCTTAAGGGAACAACCTATCTAATTCCTTAGTGTAGGAATGTGTGAATTCCATCTTGCCTTGTTAAGCCCCCAGCTACCTACGAGGTCTGTCCCTGAGAAGGTAGGCTTATTGAGTCGGTTACAGGCCACTCTCACCCATACTAGTCTAAGGACAAACACATATAAGCATGAGTTCTTAACTTGCTCAGGATTCAGGTCGAGTCACAAATGACCATCTACAAATTATCAATCTTATCCTGTCAACAACGTTATACTGGTTAGACTAATAATTTGCAGTCCGGTCTTGTATGAACTCTTCATACAGGATGCCCCCACTCGCGTGTCAATCCACATGAATGAGTTGCATTACCTCATTTGTACTAATTACAAAGTGGGCCACATCCATGGTGTTACTAGAATAAGGTTTCCAACCTTATTCTTATACCATAGGCCCTTTAAGTTATACTCTTGAACACGATCCAAATAGTGTCTACTACACTGATGTTCAAGATACATTATAACCTTGGAGATTAGTTTATTGGATTTATAGAGCAAGAATATAATTTTATCAAAACAAAAAACTCTTTATTTATTTGATCAAAATTACATAAGTTTAGGGAACAAATCCCAACAATCTCCCACTTGACCTAAAGCTTGTGGAGTATTAAAACATTACAATAATGTAAATACAATAAACTAGGGCATTTAAACCCTTTGTACAATATACTCCAACTTTCCCTAGTTGGGGAAGACTTGTAAACCTAGACCTTCTAGGTGACTCTCAAATACTTTAGCCGCAAGAGGTTTTGTAAAAGGATCAGCAATGTTGTGCTCTGAGGCTATCTTCGTGACGATCACGTCTCCTCGATGCACCATCTCCCAGATGAGATGATATTTTCGCTCAATATTCTTTCCCCTCTTTTGACTTCGGGGTTCCCTTGAATTTGCCACGACACCACTGTTATCACAATACAGTGTGATAGGCAAACTCATATTTGGAACAACTTCCAAATTTAACATGAATTTCCTTAACCAAACGAGCTCTTTAGCTGCTTCACAAGCTGCTACATATTTGGTCTCCATGGTGGAATCAACGATGCATCCTTGCTTGATACTTCGCCATACTACAACTCCTCCGTTAAAAGTAAATACTGACCCTGATGTAGATTTCCGAGAATCTTTATCAGTCTGAAAGTCAGAATTCGTGTATCATGTAAGGATCAAATTCTTAGCCCCATACACAAGCATGTAGTTCCTTGTTCTCCGTAGATACTTAAGGAATTGTTTTAACCGTTGTCCGGTGTTCAGGTCCTGGATTGGATTGATACCTACTGACCATTCCAACTGCAAAATAGATGTCTGGCCTAGTACACAACATGGTGTACATCAGGCTCCCAACAGCTGATGCATAAGGAATCCGTCTCATATCCTCAACTTCTTGAGGTGTCTTAGGATACTGTTTCTTAGACAAATGAACTCCATATCTAAAAGGTAATAAACCCTTTTTGGAGTTCTGTTTCTTAAACCTCGACAACACTTTGTCGATATAAGATGTTTGGGACAAGTCTAGTGTTTTATTCTTGCGGTTCCGAACAATCTGGATCCCAAGAACAAACTGCGTTTCACCCAAATCTTTCATTTGGAATTGCGTAGCTAGCCAATTCTTAATGTCAGTAAGATATCCTACATCATTCCCAATGAGTAGGATATCATTCACATATAGAACTAGGAATGCGACAGAACTATTGATGACTTTCTTGTAGACAAAGGGTTCATCATCATTCTGATCAAAGCCAAAAGATTTGATTGCCTCATCAAATCTTATATTCCAGGATCTAGATGCTTGTTTTAGTCCATAGATTGACCTTTTAAGCCTGCAAACCTTTTGCTCTTGTCCTGGTTCAATGAATCCTTTGGGTTGGTCCATGTAGATGTTTTCGTCAAGATTGTCATTCTAAAAAGCTGTCTTGACATCCATTTGCCATACTTCATAGTCATAATATGCGACAATGGCAAGTAGGATATAGATAAACTTTACCATAGCAACAGGTGAAAAGGTTTCCTCATAGTCAACCCCTTCAACCTAGGTATAACCCTTTGCTACTAGTTTAGCTTAAAATGTTTGCACCTTTCCATCTACACCACGCTTTCTCTTGTAGATCCACTTACAACCTATAGGTTTTATCCCATCAGGTTTATCTACAAGATCCCAAACAGAATTAAAGTACATAGACTCCATTTCTTGGTCCATGGCTGGTCATTTGTCTTTGTCTTTGTCAACCATCACTTGATTATAAGTCGATGGATCCTCACAATTGTCATCTGGTATGAAAACTTGGGCTTCAGATAAACCCATGTAACGGTCAGGTTGTGTTATAACCCTCCCACTACGTCGAGGCATACTCAACTCTTGAGATGGACTCTTTAGACTAGACAACCTAGTATCAACAACTTTTGTATACTTACTAGTTTTATTAGTAACCTTTGCTATTGTTCCGTCTAACTCACTTAACACAATTTTACTTCTTGGTTTGTGGTCCCTTATGTGGTCCTCCTCTAAGAAAGTGACATTTGTCGACACCAAAACCTTATCTTCCTTAGGATCATAGAATAAACCACCTCTTGTTTCTTTTGGGTAGCTTACGAATAGACACAATTTTGAATGTGAATCCAACTTCTTTGGATTTGTCACAAGCACATGTGTTGGACATCCCCAAATTCTGAAATGACATAAACGACCTTTATGTCATTTCTAGAGTTCAAAAGGTGTTTTAGAAACAATTTTTGATGGCACATTGTTCAAAATGTATCCCGAAATCTCTACTGTGTAACCCCAAAAAGAATTAGGGAGATGAGCATAACTCATCATTGATCGAACCATGTCCAACAAGGTTCTATTTTTCCTTTCCGCTACACCGTTTTGTTGTGGCGTACCGGGAGCCGAGAGTTGGGATGTAATTCCATGTTCTATCATATAGTTCTGGAATTTTAAATCCATTTACTCTCCACCTCGATCTGATCGAAGTGCTTTAATTGTTTTACCTAATTGATTTCAACTTTAGTCTTGAATTCCTTGAACTTTTCAAGTGCTTCGGACTTATGATGCATTAGGTAAATATGCCCAAATCTAGAATAATCATCTATAAAGGAGATGAAATATTCATAACCTCCTCTGGCTTTAACACTCATCGGACCACAAAGGTCAGAATGTATAAGCTCAAGAGGTTCTTTGGCTCTATAACCTTTTCCCCTAAAAGATCTTTTAGTCATTTTGCCTTCTAGGCAGGATTCATATACAGGCAAAGCATTTTCTTCTAACTCATTTAGAAGTCCATTTTTTACCAATCTCTCAATCCTATTGAGGTTAATGTGACCCAATCTAAGATGCCAAAGATGAGCATTTTCTTTAGGAGAAATTTTACGTTTCTTAGTTTGTGTGTTTGCAGTTTTAAATAATTGAGTGTTCAAAACCATTTTGACTTAATTAAGCCTTAAAACATACAACCCATTTTCTAATGAAGCTGAACATATTTCCACACCTTTCTTTAAAATAAACAGTTTATTCAAAGAAAAAGAAACAAAAATACATTGTTCTATAAGACAAGAAATTGAAATAAGATTTCTAGTAAACCCTGGTATCACTAATATATTGTCTAACAACATATATTTCTTGCCAAAATTAAGCTTCATCGTGCCTATTGCTACAGCTGAGACGACTTCTCCATTTCCAACCCGGAGCCCTTTCTGTAGCTGCTGCAAGGAATCAATTCCCTGAAAAGAAGAGCAAACATGATTAGTGACACCTGAATCAAGTATCCAAGCAGTTTTATCATTATCCACTAAACAAGCTTCTAAGCAAAGTAAAACATATTTACCTTCCTTCTTCTTTTCTGCAATGTACTTCAGACAGTTCCGTTTCCAATGCCCGTCTTCATTGCAGTGGAAACACTTTTCTTTGTCTGCAACTTCTTTAACCTTCTTGCCCTTCTGGGCGACAACTTTGTCAGCTCGTTTCCCTTTACCAACCTTCTTCATGTTCTTCTTCTTCCCTTTTAGGTTAGAAGAAGATGAAGCCACTGTTTTTGATCCAGAGGTCGAACCTCTATGATAACTCCTACTGGCAACATTTGCCTCACCTTTCGATCCCTGAATTTCCATCAAAGATTGAAAGGTCTGGAGTTCATTCAGAAGGGAGGTAAGATTAAAAGTAAGCTTGTTCATAATAACATTACTTCTAAACTGTAGGAAACTATCTGGAAGAGTTTCCAGAATGAAGCTGACTTGGCTCGATTCATCGATGGACGCATCATTCGACTTAGCGATGTTAAAGCGTACCATCATATCCAGGACATATCCCGAACAGATGTACCTTCTGGCATCCTCGAGTTGAATATATACTTGAGGGCATTGTGTCGGGCCTGTATAGACTGTTGTCCAAACATACCTGCACTGAATCATAGAGCTAGACATTTTGCTGAAAAAATAAAAAACTTGTATAAGCTTCTTGTTATAATTGTCTAATCCAATCATGTTTTAGCTAATTATTAAATGATTCATAGGCCATTTATAATTTGCAATGATACTCCAAAGGTTTAGAATGTATGACACTGAAGGGTAATAAAAAACACTCCTCCTCTGGATCAAAACACTCTTGACCAAAATCTAATGCCAGAATAACTCTTATTCCTATAGGCTTTAGTTACCATTATTCGGTCAGGATACATACACTTCTTATGTACCTTGTTAGTGTAACCCTCTATCTTTAGACGCTAGAGTCCCCATCCAATAAAATCTGCCGAAGGGAGGACTAGAATGAAAAACAGACTAAGGAAATCTTTATCCCTTTCGGGTGTTACTGTGTTCTATCCCCTATGATCAAGCCCTCCGAAGCGATTGTCTGGTCCAAGCCAAACTAGCAGGCTGACCATAGTGATCTTACGGTGTAAACCGACAGAAGATACCATAGGTTTTGTTTTCACTAAACCTGCTCCCACTGACTATAAGTACCCTATCCATTCACCTTGATATTTACTCATACAAACACCATACGAAGGGGGAGGCTCCCGTTTGCGCCACGAGGCCAAGTATGAGTCTCACGGTGTGAACTTCTCGGAGAAAATGTAGGTGAAAAAATATGTATTATACACTTTTCCTCCCAGTGGATACTTTAAATCTATAGGAAATTTACTTAGGCTGAAATCCAGCTAATGGTTTTACCTAAAATTATCAATATAACTCTTATATTGATGATCAATATAACTCTTATATTGACTTTATCCTAAGTTTGCTAATATAACTCTTTATATTAAGCCTAGGATTTCTAGTTTATTAACCCATTAATAAACCCGCTGACACTACTATAATTTATAAATTTATAAACCTTCTGATTAAAATTCACTCCCAGGTCAGTTTCTTAGTAGGGGTGTTCCGTTTTCGTCAGCTAAATACCCAAGCCTAGACAGAACCTTCCTTAGATAGAGTTACTCTTTTAATCATTGTTTATAAATTACTTGGTTCCTAATTCTAATCTAATTAGAACTAGATAACCTAAGGTCTATTAATTTAAAGTTCTAAACATTTTAAAACTAATTATTAACCTTAGGTGACATGCATACTATGTTATAGTGCTTGATCATTCATCTCATGAATAATAAAACATACATAGCATAATCATCTTATGAATTATAATGCATGTCAATGCTGTCCATAAATTAATATAACACCTTATATTAATTATACATGCAAACTATATAATATAACACTTTATATTATAAATGATGCATGAAAATGTTTAACCTAAGGTGGGATATCTAAAATAAAAGCATACATTATGCATGACAATAATTATACAACAATTGCATAATTTAAATAGAAAAATTAGACCAATTTTGACACCCTAAAATTAATTTTAATTAATATAATTAGATTATATTAATTAAAATTAAATAAAATAAATATAAATAAATATAAACGTTTTTATATTTAATATATATAATTAAATAAACATTTTTTCGCCGGTTTGAAACTGCTGAAACGCCTTTGGCGTTGCAACGCTGCAATTTATCAGTTTTGGACCATTGAAGCGTGCTGCGAAATGCCTTCGGCGTTACAACGCTGGCTCTAATGCGTGCCTCCATCTGCAAGCGTGGCGTTGCAACGCCAATGAACAACGTTGCAACGCTGCACGCAGACAACAAGCTATCCTCCATCGTTTTGCCTCGTTTTTGCTCCATTCTTCTCAGCAACCACTTTGTCTCGATCGACACAGACTTACAGACTCGATTTACAATTAAAATTGCCCAAAACACCGGGCCCTTACATTGAACGATTCAATGAAAATTGTAAATCTAAGTGCCAAAATTGAAAAACATCTAATTTGCAAGCCGTTCATTCATCACATGAAAACCGTAAATCCCACCTATGATCTTGATAAATCTAGAACAAAATCAAGATCACAATTGGCTATGATACCAATTGAAGTGATTGAACCCCGCAGCGGAAGCGATTGCGAATCACGTGTTCTTAATTTTGTCTCACAGATTTTAATCAAGATCAAACTAAGTACGATTAAGCATATAATTCTACATAGGACAACAAGAGATTACCATTGAATAACTGTTTCTTCACGTGCTCTTTCTCCCACGATCACGATCTCAGCAACTCAAACCCGAATGTATTGTTGGGATTTTTGTCCTAATCTCGTGTTTGTAATATATTGATTTAAATTAATAAGAGTTATTTATTTCATCACTTTGTGTCTCGCAATATTTATAAATTTTTCCAATAAACTAAGCTCCAGGGTCATTGAATTTATGAGAGAACTAGAACTTGAACGGTGTGTAGTGGACACACGGGGAGGATCACGTTCGAGTTAATGACCCGAACGGTCTCTGATATATGGATAGGGTTGGAGACCTAATCCTGGATACACTGTGGATGCGACCCGCTTTGTATTAGATACAAACGAGGTGATCTGACTCGTTCATGTGGTTGACATGCGAGTGGGGGCATCCTGTGCAATGAGATTGTACAAGAACGGACCGTGAATTATTAGACCTCATCGATGTAACGTCGTTGTGATGAGACTAATAATTTCGTAGATGACCATTAGTGACTCGACACGAATCCCGAGCGTGTTGTGGACTCCTCATGCGCGAGGTTTGTTCTTTGACTAGTGCGGGTGAGGGTGGTCACGATTACTCGCCCAATATGCCTATCTTCTTAGGGATGAGAACCAAGTAGGAGTGGGAACTTAACTACGCGAGATGGAATTCACTCGTTCCCTTTTTAGGAAAACTAGAGGGTTGTTCCCTTAAGTCTTTGTCTCGGGGCTTGGACAACGGCGCCACCTTTTCACCGGCCGGGAAGGGTGTTGTGTATGGTTGGACCATCACAATATGTTGTTCATTAGAGGAGCGGTGGGGACTTAAGGAACAAGAGGTAGACACAGGGGTAAAACGGTAATTTAACCCAGCCGTGTCTGCGAACAACCTGTGAAGGGTCGACTCATGGGTATTGGTTATATCAGTGGACACGTAATATTCTGCAATGATGGGAGTGCAACTACGGGCTATAGTGGAGTGTTACCGTA
Organism: Trichosanthes cucumerina; assembly: GCA_036507285.1. Taxonomy (NCBI): domain Eukaryota; kingdom Viridiplantae; phylum Streptophyta; class Magnoliopsida; order Cucurbitales; family Cucurbitaceae; genus Trichosanthes; species Trichosanthes cucumerina. Next base: position 66,132,413 of record CM071844.1, read on the forward strand.
GCTAATGAATGTTGGTTAACAGGGTCAAAGAGTTTGGCGAGTTAATCTCGGATCATTGAGCTCTGTCACCTTTGTAGGTCCATTAGGTCCTCGGTTGGATCCATTTGGATTTAAGAAGGATAAAGTTTTGGTATGAAATTGAAGTGTTCAATTTCACCTTAAGAGGATTTATGTCATTTATATGAGATATGAATGATATAATATATAGTTTAATGTGAATGAGATTCATAATAAACTATAGGTTAGCCTAATTGTTGAATTAGGGCTAATTGGAGAATTTGATTGAGAGAAATTAAATTGGATGTGATTCAATTTAATAAATCCACAATTATTGCAAATGAGATTTGCAATATGAGATATGAGATATCTTATATTATGTGGTTATGCAAATGAGATTTGCATAACCTATGGTTGTGGTAAAATGGTAAATATGTGGACATTTTAACTCAACTAATCCCACTATATAAACCCTTCTTACAAGAAGGATGATAGACAATTCTCTCATTTTTCGTTTTTCAACAAAAGAAGAGAAGGGAAACTCTCTCAATTCTCTCTCAAATTCTCCTCCCTCTCCAAAACCAAAAGGTTCCCACAAGCCTCCTTTCTCTAAAAGAGAACAACCGAGAAGGCACTTTGGTGGTGTTCGGTTCATAATTGTTGGAGGTGTTCGTTGAGTACGAGAAGCACGAAGAGTTCGTGAATTTTGAAGAGGAATTCTTGAAGAGAGTCTTCATTAAGTAAGTAATTTCTTTTCTTACTGTTTTTCTTCTTCTTAGAAGCATGTTTTAGCCTAGATCTAAGTGTTAGATCAATTTTAATAAAAACGATTTGCATAATTGATACATCGACGATTCAATCGTCTTCCGCTGCACGAGATTTTCATTCCCTTCATGTATGAAGTTGACACCACTAGGTCTTTTCCGTTGTTCTCTGGGTGAGGGAGGAAAGTGAGTTTCTTTAGGATAAGGTGTAGGGGTTGTGAGAGAGGTTGTGTATGGAACTCTTCCAAAAACACAACTATGTAATTCTCTAGGGTTTCCAAAGTTTAGTTGCATCTTTTAAAGTTGCATCTCATGCCACCATTTATAGGGAAATAGGATAGAAATTACCATCCTATCCCTCTTTTATTCTCTCATTAGTATATAGTTATAATGTGAATCTAATTCACATTAAAACAATATATTATATCAATTATATCATATATAATTTATATAACACCTCATATATGAAATTGAACACTTCAATTTCATTCCTAACTTTATACCCTCAATATTACCATGTTGAGCCAACGGAGGGACCTAATGGACCTACATTTCATGAGCTCCAATGATGTGAGATTAACTGATCAAACTCTTTGATCCAGTTAATCAATATTCATTAACTACAAGCCACTCCACTAAAGACTTGTAACTGCACTCTCCTCACTGTAGATTATATTGTGTCCATTGATATAATCATTACCCATGAGTCGACCGTTCACAGGTTGTTCGTAATCACAGTTGGGTCAAATTACCGTTTTACCCCTGTGATTACCTCTTTGTTCCTTAATCACCACTGATCCTCTAATGAACAACAAGTCTAAGGTCCTACCATAGACTCATACCCTCTTAAGTTAGTTTAGAGAGCGGAGCCCCGTTGTTCAAGACCTGGACTTAGTTTTTAAGGGAAAAACCTATCTAATTTTTTAGTGTAGGAATGCATGAATTCCATCTTGCATAGTTAAGTCCCCAGCTACCTACGAGGTCTGTCCCTGAGAAGGTAGGCTTATTGAGTCGGCTACAAGCCACTCTCACCCATATTAGTCTAAGGACAAACCCTTATAAGTAGGAGTTCTTAACTTGGTCATGATTTAGGTCGAGTCACTAATGACCATTGTTGCGTAAAATTATATTACAATACCGCAAGTGTACGGGTCAAGTTTTAGTACAGTGATTTGAGTACAGAGTATAGTCCTCAGGAATGAGTTTTCTAGATTAATTAATTACCAAGATACTTTTTCTTAATTTTAGCTAAAGCAACAAAACTTTGATGGATAGTGAAAAGAAAGATAGAAAATAAATGTACAATTGGAGAAACGAATATGATAGAATTGAAGGAAGATGATTTCACAAGATAATTCCTTATTTAACACATGTAATGAACTAATATTATGAATTTATAAACAAGAAATAAATTACTCAAGAAAGTCTCTCGAATAAATCTAAAACATGCTAATCAAATTCCAACTACAACGTTTAGCTACTTAAAATCACCATAAAAACAAGCTAAAGTCATAGGAAAAGTCTTTAAGCTCAATTACAAACTAAAAGAGAGAGAAATAAACTTATGTGTCGATGTGGGTCTCTCGTTCCCGAGCTCCCGTCACGATCTCGAGCCTCCACAAACGCTTTAGCCCCAAGGAATGCTCTTTTTTCTCCCCTTAGAGTGTGTATTTCGAAACTAGGGCTAAAAACTACCAAATTCGGCTCCTCTTGCAATGAAAACAACATGTTGTATTTAGGGTTTTGCGGTACGGCGTTGCAACGCTGGTCATGGCGTTGCAACGTCAGCACTGCTTTACCAACCGCATCTTCTGCGACCATTTTTGTCATATCGTTTCGCTCGGGTGTCCAAATGACCTCCGGTTTGATGCGTTGGAATCGTGATTCGATGTAGAATCTCTCAGTATATTTATTATACTCAAAATACATCTATAGTTTTCTTGGGTCTTCAATTAAGCACACACATGTTCCAAATTGCACCAAAATAACCTCAAAACACTCAATTCTTGCTTCTCAAGCTCAGTTTCCTGAAATTAACCATAAAATGCCATGAAAGCTTATGTTTTAAATATAAAAACTAGCTAAAATATAGAAATAAGATAGCATATTTGCATTCTATCAAATACCCCCACACTTAAGCTTTTGCTAGACCCGAGCAAAACAAAATTAAACTATAAGATCTTTCTTATGCATATATCGGACTCAAGCCTCAGAGATTTAGAAGGAAATTTTAACAATCACGAGAAACATTCGAACATGATACTTCAACAAGCAATTTAAAACTTTTCCTAAGTGTTCCTACATGTGTGTGTGATTAGCCTCTGTTCCTTTAATCTCTACTAAGCCCGGAACAACTTTATTAGGTTTTCCATTCAACTTTCCCCTACACCGGTCATAGTTTCTAATCCTTGAGTCTCCTCACATTCAAGAAATAAACAACTTTACTCAGCACTTAATCACTATTTTGATGTCACTTTTTTTTTCTATTTTCTTCTTTTTTTTCTTTTTTTTTTTGTGCAAGGACACTAGGTTTCACACATCCACTGCAGGGACCCTTACCCAGAGCACTCGCTCAATGAGTGGCCTAACTGATCACAGTGAAGGTAGCTCTTTTTGTCCTCACGATTTTTCTTTAACAAACATAACAACAAAAACAGACGACAACCCTTTCACATAATACACATATTATACAGATCATGCGCTTCATATTGTCATTCACCCTATCCTGCAGTTTAACTCTCAAATCAGTTCTCAGACCTATCGAGGTGACATCAAATTTCTAAACCTAATAATTTTGTTCTAAGCATTTCAAAACTACAAGAACACATGCTATGTGCATAATAGTGCAGGAAACGCTAAAGAAAAATTTTAAATTAACTCAAATTCATATCATGCTCTCAAGTTTTAGCAGAATCACAAAATTTTTTAATTAATTCTCATCCTTGGCTATCATGATCATATTTATGCAAAAGATCAATTAGTAATTCGGTATATACTCAGAACAGTCACAAAAGAATCACAACTTCCCACCCCCAAACTTAAACTAAACATTGTCCCTAGTGTTTTAAAAATAAGCTCAAATCAAGTGAAAAGGGTAAGAGTGAACAATACTGTCCTGAGTAATGGAGATCTTCATTTTTTTAGATTCCTTGGATAGCCAAGACACGTGTGTTGAAGTTCCACAGAACGGGAGCATGGGTTTCAACGAGGGGTGGCATCAACAACAACCTAACGAAGCAAAAAAAACACACTAAACTAAGAACAAACAAATAGAACAAACTAAAAACAGAAAACAGAAATAACAGAAATGTAAAGCTTTGGTTGCCTCCCAAAAAGCGCTTTCTTTCACGTCTTTAGCTAGACTGGACCCATGGTTGGCATCAAGGCACGTAAAATTGCTCATATTTCTTCGGGCTGCTTGAGTCAATATAGCCTTCTAAGTCAAAAAGGCTCTCTTGTTTTTCTTGCGCACCTGAAAGATAAATATTTTTGTTATTTTTGTTTGAAATAAAAGAAAAAAATTCAAAATAAGACTCGTGAGTATAGGAAAAATGGTTATCAAGATTAAAAGAAACTTTTGGAGATAAAGGGAAGGGAGACTTTTCAGCCTCAAACTCTATCACCTGGATTTCTTTTGTGGAAGTGATTGCATTACCATGCTCGGCCTCACAAATCTGTTTTTGGTGTGTTACAGTCCCCTCCAACTCATCCTCACTATCATATGCATAAGTCCTCATATGTTGTTCTTTCTCAGTGGCAAGAATAAGAATTTGCTCCTGTAGGGCCTTAAGGGATTCTACCAGTTGATTAAGATGATGAGTTATTCCATGTATTATTGCCTCAAGTTCTACCACTTTAGCTTCTAACATATCCAACCTTTCTAATTCAACATGAAACAAATTTTTTATCCTCAACTCAAGAGTATATTGCATAAATAAATCCATAAGAGATGAGTTTTCTATAAATTGGTTGGGGTAGGAAAAATTTTGGTTCCAAATGCCTATATGATTACCATCAAAAGAATTTTCATAAATCATAGATTAAGAATGGTAAGGATTAGACATTTGGTATCCAGAGAAATCATGATTCACATACCTAGGATCTGGAGAACGATAATACATTGGCGAAGAATTATGGTCATGAAAAGTCATACTTTAAATCACGACAATTCAAATCTAAACTTTTACACACAATCAACACAACCAAAACAGGAGACAAAAACTCGAACAACACACGAGACTAAATTAAGAACAAAAAAAAAAACAAACAAACAAGGAGAAAAAAATAGAAAAGGAAAGAAACAAATAAGGAAAATAATAAATAATTTAGGAAAAAATAAATAAGAAAAAAATAAGGAAAGAAAAAAAGAAGAAAACAACAAATAAGGAAAAACAAAAAAATAAGGAAAAAACAAAAAATAAACAAAAAACAAAATAAACAAAAAACAAAAAAACAAAAAAATAAGAAAAAAAGAAAACAAACAAGTAAGGAGAAAAATACAAAAAAAAAGAAAACAAATAAGCGAAAAAAATAAATAAGAAAAAAATAAATAAGGAAAAAAAAGAAAAGAAACAAAAAAGGAAAACACACAATAGAAAAAAAGAAAAAGAACAAATAAGGAAAAAAGGAAAAAATAGTAAAAAAACCACAAAAAGAAAGTAAACAAATAAGAAAAGAAAATCAAATAAGAAAAAAAATCAAATAAGAAAAGAAAACAAATAAGGAAAAAATAAATAAGAAAAAACAAGTATGGAAACAAAACACAAAGGAAAAAACAAATATGGAAAAAAATAAGTAAAGAAAACAAATAAGGAAAAGAAAAAAAATAAATAAGGAAAAAATAAAATAAAGAAAAAAATAAAAAAATAAATAAGGAAAAAAACAAAAAAGGAAAAAAAACTTTAGTCTAAAATCTCGAATTTTCTCCCAATATTAATCAATCTAAATAATCGCCATTCCCCGACAACGGCGCCAAAAACTTGTTACCTAAAATTATATTGCAATACGACAAGTGTACGGGTCAAGTTTTAATACAGTGATTTGAGTACAGAGTATCGTACTCAGGAATGAGTTTTCTAGATTAATTAATTACCAAGATACTTTTTCTTAATTTTAGCTAAAGCAACAAAACTTTGATGGATAGTGAAAAGAAATATAGAAAATAAATGTACAATTGGAGACACGAATATGATAGAATTGAAGGAAGATGATTTCACAAGATAATTACTTATTTAACACATGTAATGAACTAATATTATGAATTTATAAACAAGAAGTAAATTACTCAAGAAAGTCTCTCGATCTCTCAAGAGCCTCGCACATACAATAAATCCTATAGTCTCCATATAAAATCTGAGCATGCACGACATTAGGCAACTTTTTTATGTGTTTCCCTAAGATTTCTAGGTCATTCTCATGCAAGAATTCTAAGAGTTTTGACAAACTTGTTCTAATTTAAGCTTTTTCTCTCGAGTCCACTTAAACCAAAGATATAAATGAAATTAAGAATGAATTGCCAAAAATAAATAACATAACAAAGTTCAATACATAATCAAATAAATCTAAAACATGCTAATCAAATTCCAACTACAACGTTTAGCTACTCAAAATCACCATAAAAACAAGCTAAAGTCATAGGAAAAGTCTTTAAACTCAATTACAAACAAAAAGAAAGAGAAATAAACTTATGTGTCGATGTGGGTCTCTCGTTCCCGAGCTCCCGTCACGATCTCGAGCCTCCACAAACGCTTTAGCCCCAAGGAATGCTCTTTTTTCTCCCCTTAGAGTGTGTATTTCGAAACTAGGGCTAAAAACTACCAAATTCGGCTCCCCTTGCAATGAAAACAACATGTTGTATTTATAGGGTTTTATGATGCAGCGTTGCAACAGCGCAGCACTGCTGCCAACTTGGCCATGCTGCGACCATTTTTGTCATATCGTTTCGCTCGGGTGTCTAAATGACCTCCGGTTTGATGCGTTGGAATCGTGATTCGATGTAGAATCTCTCAGTATATTTTTTATACTCAAAATACATCTATATGTTTCTTGGGTCTTCAATTAAGCACACACATGTTCCAAATTGCACCAAAATAACCTCAAAACACTCAATTCTTGCTTCTCAAGCTCAGTTTCCTGAAATTAACCATAAAATGCCATGAAAGCTTATGTTTTAAATATAAAAACTAGCTAAAATATAGAAATAAGATAGCATATTTGCATGCTATCAACCATCTATAAATTATCAGTCTTATCCTGTCAACGACGTTATACTGGTTAGACTAATAATTTGCAGTCCGGTCTTGTATGAACTCTTCATACAGGATGCCCTCACTCGTATGCCAATCCACATGAATGAGTTGGATTACCTCATTTGTACTAATTACAAAGTGGGCCACATCCATGGTGTTACCAGAATAAGGTTTCCAACCTTATTCTTATACCATAGACCCTTTAGGCTATACTCATGAACACAATCAAAATAGTGTCTACTACACTGATGTTCAATATACATTATAACCTTGGAGCTTCACTTATTGGATTTATAGAGCAAGAATATAATTTTATCAAAACAAACAACTCTTTATTTGTTTGATCAAAATTACATAAGTTTAGGGCACAAATCCCAACATGTAGGTAGCTGGGGACTTAACTATTCAACATGGAATTCACTCATTGCTACACTAAGGAATTAGATAGGTTGTTTCCATAAGAACTGAGTCCAAGTCTTGAACAACACAGGGCCCCGCCCTCTAAACTGGCTCAAGAGGGTATGAGTGTATGGTAGAACCATGGACTTGTTGTTCATTAGAGGATCAGTGGTGCTTAAGGAACAAAGAGGTAATCATGGGGTAAAACGGTAATTTAACCCAACTGTAATTACGAACAACCTGTGAATGGTCAACTCATGGGTAATAATTACATCAATGGACACAATATAATCTATAGTGAGGAAAGTGCAGCTACAAGTCTATAGTGGAGTGACTTGTAGTTAATGAATATTGATTAATTGGATCAAAGAGTTTGATCAGTTAATCTCACATCATTGAAGCTCATGAAATGTAGGTCCATTAGGTCCCCCCGTTGGCTCAACATGGTAATATTGAGGGTATAAAATTAGGAATGAGATTGAAGTGTTCAATTTCATATATGAGGTGTTATATCAATTATATGTGATATAATTGATATAATATATGGTTTTAATGTGAATTAGATTCACATATTAACTATATAATAATGAGAGAATGAAGGAGAGATAGGATGATAATTTCTATCCTATTTCCCTATAAATAGTTGCATGAGATGCAACTTTGAAAATAGAGACTTTTTGACATAAAACCCTAGAGTTCCATTTTTGTGTTGGAAAGAGTTCCAAACAAAACCTCTCTCAAACCTCCACATCTCATCCTAAAGGAACCCACCTTCCTCCCTCACCTAGAGAACAACGGAGAGGATCTAGTGGTCGTGTTGCTGAGATCGGGATCCTGGGGAGAAGGAGCTTGAGAAGAAAACAATCTTCAAAGGTATATTACTTGTTGTCCTATGTTATATTACACATGCTTAATCTTAGTTATTTTCTTCTTATTTTAGATATATGTAATAAAATCTTGAACACGCGATTAATAATCACTTCCGCTGTGGGATTTGATCCCTTCAATTTGTATCAGAGTCCAATTATGTTCTTGATTTATCAAGAACAAAGGTGGGATTTACTGTTTTCATGTGATGAATGAACGATTTGCGAATTAGATTTTTTCGTTTTTGGCACCATAGATTTGCATATTTTAAGTTGAATTGTTCATTGTAAAGGGCCTATTGTTTTGAGAAATTTTATTATGTAAATCGAGTCTGTAAGTCCGTGTCGATCGATGCAAAGTGGTTACTAAAAAAAATATATAAAAAACGAGCAAAAACAACAAAAGGTGTTTGTTGTACTGTGTGCAACGTTTTTAGCGTTGCAATGCCAATGAGGCGGTTTTCAGGGAGAAGACAGGTGCAACATTGCAACGTGCCTCCCAGCGTCACAACGCTTGGACGACGAGGCCTTGGCGTTGCAACGCTTGCACGGGCGTCACAACGCTGAAGCCGAAGGCGTTTCACAGCGCGCTCTAATGGGTAGAAACGGACAAAATGCAGTGTTGCAACACCAAAGGAGTTTCAGGAGATGCAACGGGCGGAAAACGTTTGTATTTATATATATATTAAATATAAAAACGTTTATATTTAATTATATTTAATTTTCTTAATTTTAATTAATATAATTAGATTATATTAATTAAAATTAATTTTAGGGTGTAAAAAATGGTCTACTTTTGCTATTTAAATTTTACAATTGTTGTATAATTATTGTCATGCATAATGTATGCAATTAATTTAGATATCCCACCTTAGGTTAAGCATTTACATGCATCATTTATAATATAAAATGTTATATTATATAGTTTTCATGTATAATTAATACAAGGAGTTATATTAATTTATGAACAACATTGACATGCATATTTTTCATGAGATGAATGTGTTATGTATATTTTATTATGATGGAGATCTTATCCCCTTAAGTAGCGAAAACGAGTTTGAGATCGTAATTGCTTGATTGTTTTGGTTAGAAATGCAAAAATCAGTACATTGACAAAACATAACAAACATGCTTATCTAATCGTAATTAGACATGGAGATATACATGCAAACATGCTTAAGTTTAACAATTAAACAAAAAGGAGAAAAAGAAAACCTTTGTAGAATTTCCTTAGCAACTCCTTGCTCCAAGCTTTATAGCAATTCAAAAACTTCTCTACTTCTCTGCTTTTACAACAGGACACCACCAAAAAGAGAACCTTCTATTTTCTGAGTTCTACTTAGACCTCTCCTTTGTAGGAAGGAGTTACAACAATTGGAAGATTGATTGGGGAATTGAATTGGAGAGAAAGAGAGCGTGAGGAAATTTCTCTATGTTCGATCTAATCAAATGAACCCCACGAATGCTTCTGCCCTTCTCACCAGGAGAAGGACTTCACTGGGTAACTCCCCACTCCCTATCGAGGGGGAGTTGGGGAGTAGTGGGAACGTGTCCTTCTGACACGTTTCCAATTAATATTAAATTAATTAATCAAAATATTAATTAATTACATTAAATTAAATCACATTTAATTCAATTATAATATGAATTAAATGATTAAATCATATTTAATTATTTTACCCTTTAACCGATAGTTTAATGTACATCTCATGCACATTGGGATTTAACCTATAGTTTACAAATATGAATCATATTCACATTTAAATTTAATATTTGAACTCTTTCAAATATTTAATTCTCTCATGTAATTTAATATGAATCATACTCACATTAAATTTATAATATATAGTTCCAAAACTATATATTATATCGTATCAATATACATTAAGTTTATTCCCATATGAATTTGAACATTTCAAATTCAAATGATCTAAGAACCCTTTACGAGTTAGAAGGTGGACCTAATGGACCTACAGATCAGAAGCTTCAGCGATGCAAGATTGCTCGGTTAATCTCATTAACCTCCCAATCAACATTCGTTAACTGCGGGAACACTCCACTAAAGTCTCGCAGCTGCACTCTTCTCACTACAGATATATTTCTATGTCCACGGATATTGACCAATAACAGCAAGTCAATCCTTCACGAATGTTCGTAACACCACCGGGTCAAATTCTTGCTTTACCCTGTGTTACATCTTGTGCCTTACGTGCAGTGCTACTCTAATGAACAATTTGTTTGTGGTCCTACCAACAAACAGAGTCCCTCTCGGGCCAATGAGAGGGTCGGACCCTTTGTTCAAGTCTCGGAGACACCACTTAAGGGAATATTCCTCTACTTACCCTAGTAGGCGGGAAGGAGTGAATTCCATGTTGTTAAGTTAAGTTCCCAGCCGCTCACTCGGTCTAGTCCCCAAGAAGGTAGGCATATTGAGTCAGCGAATCTGGCCACTCTCACCCATACTAGTCAAAGGACAATCCCTCATGACGGGAGTTCGTAAATCTGCTCAGGATTGAGATCAAGTTGCCTAGGTCATCCTAGTGAAATAGAAACCTAACTAGTCAACAGAGTTACAGCTAGAGGGTACTATTTCGTGGTCAGGTCTTATGTAATCTCATTACATAGGATACCCCCACTCACATGTCATCTACACGAACACGTTAGGATCACAGTGTTTGTATCAAATACAAAGTGGGCCACATCCATTGTTTTACCAGGGTAAGGTACCTAAACCTTATCCCCTAACTATAGATCCTTTAGGCTGTATCTCGAACCGAGACCCTCTATATGTACACTACATTCAGTTAAAGATACATTTAACAACCTTGGATGTTTAGTTTATTGGATTTAGGTTTTAAATAAAGGCAAAATCGTAGATAACGAACAATAACTCTTCATTGAAATAATAACACTTTATTACATTAATTAGAACATAATTACAAGCTACGAGTTTTAGGGCACAAACCCCAACATATTATGCATGTGATGAATGATCAAACACAATAACATAGAATTGCATGTCACCTAAGGTTAAATTCATTAATTTTAAAATGTTTAGAACATGAAATTAATAGATCTTAGGTTATCTAGTTCTAATTAGATTAGAATTAGAAACCATGTAATTTATAAACAATGATTAAAAGAGGAACTCTGTCTAAGGAAGGTTTTGTCTAGGTTGGGGTATTTAAGTTGACGGAAACGGAACACCCCTACCAGGAAACTGACCTGGGAGGGAATTTTGATCAGAGGGTTTATAGATTATAGTAGCGTTAGCGGGTTTATTAAAGAGTTAATAAACTAGAAATCCTAGGTTTAATATAAAGAGTTATATTAGCAAACTTAGGATAAAATCAATATAAGAGATATATTGATTATCAATATAAGAGATATATTGATTATCAATATAAGAGTTATATTGATAAGTTTAGGTAAAACCATTAGTCGGGTTTAGCCTAAGTCATTTTCCTATAAAGTTAAAGTATCCAGTGGGAGGAAAAGTGTATATGATACATATTTTTTCACCTACATTTCTCTAGGAAGTTCACACCGTGAGACTCATACTTGGCCTCGTGGTGCAAACGGGAGCGTCCCCCTTCTGATGGTGTTTGTATGAGTCAATATCAAGGTGAATGGAGAGGGTACTTATAGTGAGTGGGAGCAGGTTTAGTGAAAACAAAACCTATGGTCTCTTCTGTCGGTTCACACTGTAAGATCACTATGGTCAACCTGCTAGTTTGGCCTGGACCAGACAATCCCTTCGGAGGGCTTGATCATAGGGGATCGAACACAATGGACACCCGAAATGGATAAAGATTTCCTTAGTTTGTTTTTCAATCTAGTCCTCCCTTCGGCGGATTTTGTTGGATGGGGACTCTAGGGTCTAAAGACAGAGAGTTACACTCACAAGGTACATAAGAAGTGTATATATCCTGACCAAATAATGGTAACTAAATTGAGAGGAGGAGTTTTTGGTCATAGAATGTCTGACATTAGGTTTTGGTCAAGAATGTCTTAATTGAGAGGAGGAGTGTTTTTTGATTACCCGTCGGTGTCATACATTCTAAACCTTTAGAGTATCATTGCAAATTATTAATGACTTAGGAATCATTAGATAATTAGCTAAAACGTGATTGAATTTGACAGTTTTCTAGCGAGAAACTTATACAAGTTTTATTTGCAAATTTCAACAAAATGTCTAGCACAATTATTTCCTTACTGGGTGCGGAAAAATTAATCGGAGAGAACATATATAATGACTTAGAAGAATAGACTCAACATAATCTTGGTTGCACATGATCTTATGTTCTTCTCAATAAGGAATGTCCTCAATTCCCTGCTCAAAGCGCACCTCAATCTGTTAAGGATGCGTATGACCGTTGGATCAATTCCAATGATAAGGCTGAAGGGAATCGAAGTCCCCGCAGCGGAAGCTATTGCGAATCGCGTGCTCTTGATTTAGTTACAATAGAAAATTCAAGAACGTAAACATGGATTAAGCATAAAATAAGAGTTTGGACAACAAGTATATACCTTTGAAAAACCTTTCTTCAAGTTCTCCTCTCTCCACGATCACGATCTCAGCAACAAGAACTCGAATGCGCGAAGACACGACCACCGGATCTTCTCCGTTGTTCTCTAGGTGAGGGAGGAAGGTGGGTTCCCTTTAGGAGATGCGAGGTATTTTGAGAGAGAGATGTTTTTGTTGTCTTGGAACTCTTCCAACAACAACAAAAGAGCTTATCAAAAACCTTAACCTAGTTGCATCTCATGCAACCATATATACAGAGAAATAGGATGGAAATGACCATCCTACCCCTCATTAAATCTCTCTTTAGTATATAGTTTATATATGAATCTAATTCACATTAAAACTATATATTATATCAATTATATCATATATAATTGATATAACTCCTCATGCATGAAATTGAACACTTCAATTTCACTCCTAACTTTATACCCTCAATATTACCATATTGAGCCAACGGAGGGATCTAATGGACCTACAGATCATGAGCTCCAATGATGTGAGATTAACTGATCAAACTCTTTGATCCAGTTAATCAATATTCATTAACTACAAGTCACTCCACTATAGACTTGTAACTGCACTCTCCTCACTGTAGATATTATTGTGTCCACTGATATAGTCATTACCCATGAGTTGACCCTTCACAGGTAGTTCGTAATTACAGCTGGGTCAAATTACCGTTTTACCCATGTGATTACCTCTTTGCTCCTTAAGCACCACTGATCCTCTAATGAACAACCTATCTAATTCCTCAGTAGAGAAATGAGTGAATTCCATCTTGCACAGTTAAGTTCCCTGCTACCTACGAGGTTCTGTCCCTGAGAAGGTAGGCTTATTGAGTCGGCTACATGCCACTCTCACCCATACTAGTCTAAGGACAAACCCCTATAAGCAGGAGTTCTTAACTTTCTAAGGATTCAGGTCAAGTCACTAATGACCATCTATAAATTACTAATCTTATCACCTCATTAATCGGTGTTATCTTTGGTTAGACTAATAATTTGCGATTCAGTCTTGTATGAACTCTTCATATAGGATGCCCCCACTCGCATGTCAACTACATGAATGAGTTGGATTACCTCATTTGTACTAATTACAAAGTGGTCCACATCCATGGTGTTACCAGAATGAGGTTTCCAACCTTATTCCTATACCATAGACTATTTAGGTTATAATCTTGAATTCAACCCAAATAGTGTCCACTACATTGATTTCAAGATAAACGTTATAACCTTGGAGCTTAGTTTATTGGATTTATAAAAGCAAGACTGTAATCTTATCAAAACAAATAACACTTTATTTAATTGATCAAAATTACACAAGTTTAGGGCATAAATCCCAACAAAGGCAAAAACCTATATCCTGGCTAGCACACCTGATGTTTTAGCCAGGAGGCTGGAGGGCAAGGTCTCAGCTTTTGAGATCGTAGATTTTATGCTAAATTTGTCTAGACAACCGTCCAAATAAATTCCACATGAAGCCCTAAAGTACGTTTACAACGTGCACATGGAGAAGGGAACGTCAGTAAAAGAACATGTTCTCAATCTGATGGTTCACTTCAACATAGCAGAAATGAACGGGGTGATCATAGACGAGAAAAGTCAGGTATCGTTCATCCTAGAATCTCTTCCGAAGAGTTTTATGAAATTTCACAGGAATGCAGCGATGAATAACATAGAGTATGATCTCACTTCTTTGCTAAATGAGCTGCAGACTTACCAGTCTCTTATGAATGATATGGGACAACAGAATGGAGAGAAAAATCTGTTTGCCCATTCCAAAAGTTCTTAGAAGGGCTCCTCCTTTGGACCTAAGTACTGTAGTTATTGTTCTGAACTCAAGAAGACAAAGAAGAAAAAGAAAAGGAGTAAATAAACAACAATTGTCTGGCAAGAAAATGTTGTTATTTGATAACATGTATGTAGTTTTAGGGTTTATTAGAAACCTTATTTCTATTTCTTGCCTTAGCGAACAATGTACTTCAATTTCTTTTCAATTGAATAAAGTGTTTATTTCTTTGGAAAAGTATTGAAATATGTGTTGCTCTTCTTGAGAATTATTTGCAATGGTTTAATTCAGTTAAAATGGTTTTAAACATTGATTTATTCAAAATGGCGAGTACACGAACTGATTTCTCCTAAAGAAAATGCTCATTTTTGGCATCTTAGATTGGGTCACATTAACCTCAATGAGATTGAGAGATTGGTAAAGAATGAGCTTATAAATGAGTTAGAAGAAAATACTTTACCTGTATGTGAATCCTGCCTAGAAGGCAAAATGACTAAAAGACTTTTAGTGGAAAAGGTTATAGGGCCAAAGAACCTCTTGAGCTTATACATTCAGACCTTTATGGTCCGATGAATGTTAAATGCAGAGGAGGTTATGAATATTTCATCTCTTTCATAGATGATTATTCCAGATTTGGGCATATTTACCTAATGCATCCTAAGTCTGAAACACTTGAAAAGTTCAAGAAATTTAAGACTGAAGTTGAAAATCAATTAGGTAAAACAATTAAAACACTTCGATCAAATCGAGATGGAGAGTACATGGATTTAAAATTCCAGAACTATATGATAGAACATGGAATTACATCCCAACTCTCACCACCCGGTACACCCCAGTAAAATGGTGTATCAGAAAGGAGAAATAGAACCTTGTTGGACATGGTTCGATCAATGATGAGTTATGCTCATCTCCCTAATTCCTTTTGGGGTTACGTAGTAGAGACTGCGGGATACATTTTGAACAATGTGCCATCAAAGAGTGTTTCTGAAACACCTTTTGAACTCTGAAAAAGACGTAAAGGTAGTTTATGTCATTTCAGAATTTGGGGTTGTCCAACACATGTGCTTGTGACAAATCCAAAGAAGTTGGATTCACGTTCAAAATTATGACTATTCGTAGGCTACCCAAAAGAAACAAGAGGTGAATTATTCTATGATCCTAAGGAAGATAAGGTACTTGTGTCGACAAATGCCATTTTCTTAGAGGAGGACCACATTAGAGACCACAAACCAAGGAGTAAAGTTGTGTTAAATGAGTTAGACGGAACAATAGCAAAGGTTGCTAATAAAGCTAGTACGTCAACAAAAGTTGTTGATACTAACTTGTCTAGTCATGAGAGTCCATCTCGAGAGTTGAGTATGCCTCGACGTAGTGGGAGGGTTATAACACAAAACTGACCGTTACATGGGTTTATCTGAAACCCAAGTTGTTATAACAGATGACGACTGTGAGGATCCTTCGACTTATAATCAAGCGATGGTTGACAAAGACAAAGACAAATGGGTCATAGCCATGGACCAAGAAATGGAGTCTATGCACTTCAATTCTATTTGGGATCTTGTAGATAAACCTGATGGGGTAAATGTTGGGGTTTGTGCCCTAAAACTCGTTTATAGTTTGTAATTATGTTCTAACTAATGTAATAAAGTGTTATTATTTCAATAAAGAGTTAATGTTCGTTATCTACGAGTTTGCCTTTATTTAAACCCTAAATCCAATAAACTAAACATCAAAGGCTGTTAAAAGTATCTTTAACTGAATGTAGCGTACATATAGAGGATCTCGGTTCGAGATACAACCTAAAGGGTCTATAGTTAGGGGATAAGGTTTGGGTACCTTACCCTGGTAAAACTATGGATGTTGCCCACTTTGTATTTGATACAAACACTGTGATCCTAACGTGTTCGTGTAGATGACATGTGAGTGGGGATATCCTATGTAATGAGATTGCATAAGACCGAACCACGAAATAGTAACTTCTAGCTGTAACTCCATTGACTAGTTAGGTTTCTATTTCACTAGGATGACCTAGGCAGCTTGCTCTCAATCCTGAGCAGGTTACGAACTCCTGTTCGCGAGGGATTGTCCTTTGACTAGTATGGGTGAGAGTGACCAGATTCGCCAACTCAATATGCCTACCTTCTTGGGGACAAGACCGAGTGAGCGACTGGGAACTTAACTTAGCAAGATGGAATTCACTCCTTCCCGCCTACTAGGGTAAGTAGAGAAATGTTCCCTTAAGTGGTGTCTCCGAGACTTGAACAAAGAGTCCGACCCTCTCATTGGCCTGAGAGGGACTCTGTTTGTTGGTAGGACCACAAACAAATTGTTCATTAGAGGAGCACTAGTATGTAAGGCACAAGATGTAACCCTGGGGTAAAACAGTAATTTGACCCAGCTGGTGTTACGAACATTCGTGAAGGATTGATTTGCTGTTATTGGTCAATATCCATGGACATAGAAATATATCTACAGTGAGAAGAGTGCAGCTGCGAGACTTTAGTGGAGTGTTCCCGCAGTTAACGAATGTTGATTGAGAGGTTAATGAGATTAACCGAGCAATCTCGCATCGCTGGAGCTTCTGATCTGTAGGTCCATTAGGTCCACCTTCTAACTCGTAAAGGGTTCTTAGATCATTTGAATTTGAAATGTTCAAATTCATAAGGGAATAAAGTTAATGTATATTGATACGATATAATATATAGTTTTGGAACTATATATTATAAATTTAATGTGAATATGATTCATATTAAATTACATGAGAGAATTAAATATTTGAAAGAGTTCAAATATTAAATTCAAATGTGAATATGATTCATATTTGTAAACTATAGGTTAAATCCCAATGTGCATGAGATGTACATTAAACTATAGGTTAAAGGGTAAAATAATTAAATATGATTTAGTCATTTAATTAATATTATAATTGAATTAAATGTGATTTAATTTAATGTAATTAATTAATATTTTGATTATTAATTTAATATTAATTGAGAACGTATCAGGAGGACACGTTCCCATTACTCCCCAACTCCCCCTCGATATGGAGTGGGGAGTTACCCAGTGAAGTCCTTCTCCTGGTGAGAAGGGCAGAAGCATTCGTGGGATTCATTCGATTAGATCGAACATAGGAAAATTCCCTCACGCTCTCATTCTCTCCAATTCAATTCCCAAATCAATCTTCCAATTGTTGGAACTTCTTCCCACAAAGGAGAGGTCTAAGTAGAACTTAGAGAATAGGAGGTTCTCTTTTTGGTGGTGTGCTGTTGTAAAAGCAGAGAGGCAGAGAAGTTCCTGAATTGTTGTAAAGCTTGGAGCAAGGAGTTGCTGAGAAAATTCTACAAAGGTATTCTTTTTCCCCTTTTTGTTTAATTGTTAAACTTAAGCATGGTTTTATGTATATCTCCATGTCTAATTAGGATTAGATAAGCATGTTTGTTCTATTTTGTCAATGTATTGGTTTTTGCATTTCTAACCAAAACAATCAAGCAATTACGATTCTAAACTCGTTTCCACTGCTCAAGGGGATAAGATCTCCATCAATTGGTATCAGAGCAATGCTTGTTTTGTTTTTAGTTGAACCAAAATTGCATTGATTTGGTGGGAAATTCATTTTGGTTTGCTGTAAAACTAATTAGGAGTATTTGGCCATAGTTTACTCTTTTGGTTTGATCATTTGTATGTAAAGGCCCCTGTGTTTTGGGCAATTAAGTGCATTATCGAATTTGTATTCGAGTTAAGAGTTGTTCAGGACCAGTTTCATGCAATTCGGTTGAGAATCGAAGGAGAATTGGAAGATTGAAGCTGCTGTGTTCGAAGAGGAAAGTCATTGTCGGCGCGCGGCGTTACCAACGCCGCTTCATCGGCGTTACAGCAACGCGACGAGCGACGCCGCAACGGCGCTTTCCATATCGACGCGGGAGCTCCAGTGGTCAGCGGCGTTGCAACGCTGCCCCTAAGCGTTGCAATGCCATCCCGAAAGAAGGCGCGCACACGGACGAAGTGGGCGTTAACGCTTTCGCATCGCGTTACTGCGCGTGATGGCATTCCAAAGCAATTGCGGTCGTTCAACGGTTTGGTTGATTTTCGGTCCAGTTCGAGCGATTCAAGCCCGATTCAAGGAGTTTTGGACCGGTTTATGCAATAAAATTAGAGTAATTTTATTATTTCTGCACTTTAGGGACCATTTTATTCCAGTTTTACAGCTGTATTTATTTATGAATGTCATTTAGATTTTTTCCCACCTTAGGATAAGCATGTTCATGCATTTTTTTTATTTGTATAAATGTTATATAAATATGGTTTAAATGCATGATTAATTTACTTTTCATGGGTTATTAATTATAATTGTTATAATTAGATTATATGGAAAATAAATTGCATGGAGCATGTAATTACTTAGTTTAAAATAAATGTTATTTTATTTTAAGGAATTTATTTATTCAATTAGTTGATTTTTTTTTATCTATAATTCCAACATTGGTTTTATAATATAGTTTGTTTATCATAGGTTAATTATTAAATTTATAAAAGTTTTAAATTAAAGGGGTTTTAGAAACCAAAACCTATAATAAAGAAAAGCATGCAAACATAGCAACTTGGGTTAAAATTTAAATTAGTCTTAAATTGTTTAAAATTAATTTAGACCTAAGTTTTAATTTCTAATAGGATTAGAAATTAGTCTTACATAGTATTTTAAATAGTTTAAAATATAGTAGGACATTAGGACTTTGGTTATAAGGGAACTCTCTTTGGTGAAGTTACATGTCTAAGGTTGGGGGTACTTAAGTGGACAGTTAGCATCTAACACCTCCTACACTGAGGCCGATCCAACTTGAGTTGAATTAACCTTAGTTCTATTTTATATCTAGGTAATTAAAATGTTTATTCACCTAGACATAAGGTTAAAAGACCTAGTTATAATAGGCATAGAGTTAGATAGATTCTTTTAGCCAGAATCGGACTAAGTTAAACCTATACCCTAATCTTAGGAGCTTCAGTGGGAGAAAACGAGATGTTCGCATCAAGTTTACTCTCATGTCCTCAAGAGTTCACACCGTGAGTTCCATGCTCGGCTACGTGGTGTCAATAGGGAGTCCCCCTACGGTATGTGTTTGCATGGTTCAATACCAAGGTCAATGAGGGATGTATCCATAGTAAATGAGAGTAGGACGCGTGTCAACGTATCCTACGGTCTCCTCCATTAGGTTGCAATGTGTGATTTCTATAGTCCGTCTGCTAGGTTGTCCTGGAACATCCAAACCCTACGGAAGGCCTGACTATAGGGATCAGAACACTGCGAACTCCAGGAATGGATAGGGTCTCTTAGCTAATTTGCCAACAGTTGTCTTTCTTAATAGTAGCCTGTTGGCTCGGACATATTGGATCTTAAAATGATAGGGTAACATTTACAGGATGAGTTAAACTAGTTAACAAGTCCTTGACTAAATAAACGGTAGTTAAGGACCATTGGGACATGAGATGTTCTGGTAGTGAGAATTGGCTGAGAAAGTCTCAATTCAGGGGAGGAATGACTGACCACCCGACGGAGGCTTTTGTTCTAAACCCTTGAAATATCGTTGCAAAATTAAAGGTTTAATTTAAACACTGGGTTTAGTTTAAACACTAGGGCTCTTTAATAATTTTGCTAAATATGATTGATTTTATAATGGGTTAAAAAGGCATAACTAATTAGAACTATTTTGGATTTGGAGCATGTCGTCCTCAATCATAGCCTTATTAAAAAGCGATCGTTTAACTGGTGAGAATTTTACTACGTGGAAGTCCAACTTGAATACGATTCTTGTCGTTGACGACCTACGGTTTGTACTGACTAAGGAATGTCCTCAGGTCCCTGCTCGAAACGCTCCTCAATCTGTTAAGGAGGCGTACGACCGATGGATCAAGGCCAATAATAAGGCCAATGTCTACATTTTAGCTAGTGTTTTTGAAGTTCTAGCCAAAAAGCACGAGGGCATGGTCTCAGCTCGTGAGATTATAGATGGTCATTAGTGACTCGACCTGAATCCTGAGCAAGTTAAGAACTCTTGCTTATAGAGGTTTGTCCTTAGACTAGTATGGGTGAGAGTGGCTTGTAGCCGACTCACTAAGCCTACCTTCTCACTGAGATGAAACCTCGTGAGTAGCAGGAACTTAAGCATGCAAGATGGAATTCACTCATTCCTATCTTGAGGAATTAGATAGGTTGTTCCCTTAAGAACTGACTCCAGGTCTTGAACAACGGGGTCCCACTCTCTATGAGGGTATGAGTCTAAGGTAGGACCTTAGACTTATTGTTCATTAGAGGATCAGTGGTGCTTAAGGAGCAAAGAGGTAATCACAGGGGTAAAACGGTAATTTGACCTAGTTGTGATTACGAACAACCTGTGAAGGGTCGACTCATGGGTAATGCCTATATCAGTGGGCACAATATTATCTATAGTGAGGAGAGTGCAACTACAAGTCTATAGTGGAATGACTTGCAGTTAATGAATATTGATTAACTGGATCAAAGAGTTTGATCAGTTAATCTCACATCATTGGAGCTCATGATCTGTAGATCCATTAGATCCCTCCGTTGGCTCAATATGGTAATATTGAGGGTATAAAGTTAGGAATGAAATTGAAGTGTTTAATTTCATACATGAGGTGTTATATCTATTATATATGATATAATTGATATAATATATAGTTTTAATGTGAATTAGATTCATTTATAAACTATATACTAAAGAGAGAATAAAGGAGGGGTAGGATGGTCATTTCCATCCCATTCCCCTATATATATAGTTGCATGAGATATAACTAGGTTAAGACATTCTAAGTGATTCCTAGAATTTTGTGGTTTTGGAAAAGTTCCAAGACAACAAACATCTCTCTCACAAAACACCTCACTATTCCTAAAGGGAACCCACCTTCATCCCTCACCTAGATAACAACGGAGAAGATCCGGTGGTAGTGTCGGTGTTCGTACGAGTTCGTGTTGCTGAGATCGTGACCGAAGGAGAGAGGAGCACTCGGAGAAAGGTTCTTCAAAGGTAACTTTCTTGCTGTCCATTCTAATTTTATGCTTAATCTAGTTTTTCATGTTCTTGAATTTACCGTTGTAACTAAATATAGAGCGCGCGATTCGCAATCGCTTCCGCTGCGGGGACTTCGATTCCCTTCACAAGCAAGGACGCATCGCAGACTCCACGATGGAGGTTGAGTATGTCGCTGCTTGCAAAGCAGCTAAGTAGGTTGTTTGGCTAAGCAAATTCCTTACTGATTTGGATGTTGTTCCAAATATGGAATTTAACATCACCTTATACTGTGACAACAGTGGTGCGGTAGCCAATTCGAAGAAACCTCCCAACCATAAGCGAGGCAAGCACATCGAGAGGAAGTATCACCTGATACGAGAAATAGTGCAACGAAGAGATGTGACAGTCACAAAGATCGCTTCGGAGCACAATATTGCTAATCCGTTTACAAACACTCTCACGGCTAAATTGTTCGAGGGTCATTTGGAAAGCCTGGGTCTACGAGATATGTACATAGGCTAATCTAGGGCAAGTGGGAGATATGTAATGGGGTATATGGATGCCCTAGTTTATTGTATTTTCTTATCTCTGTAACCACTGTTTTAGATTATGATGTACTTACTTGGAGTTTTAGTTCAAGTGGGAGTTTGTTGAGTTTGCATACCTAAAACTTGTAGTTTGTAATTATGTTCTAATTAATGTAATAAAGTGTTATTATTTCAATAAAGAGTTGTTGTTCGTTATCTACGAGTTTGCCTTTATTTAAACCCTAAATCCAATAAACTATACATCTAAGGTTGTTAAATGTATCTTTAACTGAATGTAGTATACATATTAGAGGATCTCGGTTCGAGATACAGCCTAAAGGGTCTATAGTTGGGGGATAAGGTTTGGGTGTCTTACCCTGGTAAAACTATGGATGTGACCCACTTTGTATTTGATACAAACACTGTGATCCTAACGTGTTCGTATAGATGACATGTGAGTGGAGATATCCTATGTAATGAGATTACATAAGACTGGACAACGAAATAGTAATTTGACCCGAGAGGGACTCTGTTTGTTGGTAGGACCACAAACAAATTGTTTATTAGAGGAACACTGGTACTTAAGACACAAGATGTAACCCAGGGGTAAAACGGCAATTTGACCCAGCTGGTGTTACGAACCTTCGTGAAGGACTGATTTGCTGTTATTGGTCCATATCCGTGGAAACAGAAATATATCTACAGTGAGAAGAGTGCAAGTGCGGGACTTTAGTGGAGTGTTCCCGCAGTTAACGAATGTTGATTGGGAGGTTAATGAGATTAATCGAGCAATCTCGCATCGTTGGAGCTTCTTATCTGTAGGTCCATTAGATCCACCTTTTAGCTCATAAAGGGTTCTTAGATCATTTGAATTTGAAATGTTCAAATTCATAAGGGAATAAACTTAATGTATATTGATACGATATAATATATAGTTTTGGAACTATATATTATAAATTTAATGTGAATATGATTTATATTAAATTACATAAGAGAATTAAATATTTGAAAGAGTTCAAATATTAAATTTAAATGTGAATATGATTCATATTTGTAAACTATAGGTTAAATCCCAATGTGCATGAGATGTACATTAAACTATAGGTTAAAGGGTAAAATAATTAAATATGATTTAGTCATTTAATGAATATTATAATTGAATTAAATGTGATTTAATTTAATGTAATTATAAGGAGGTCACGTTCCCACTCTACTCCACAACTTCCCCTCGATAGGGAGTGGGGAGTTACCCAGTGAAGTTCTTCTCCTGGTGATAAGGGCAGAAGCATTCGTGGGATTCATTCGATTAGATCGAACATATAGAAATTCCCTCACGCTCTCTTTCTCTCCAATTCAATTCCCAAATCAATCTTCTACTTGTTGGAACTCCTTCACACAAAGGAGAGGTCTAAGTAGAACTCAGAGAATAAGAGGTTCTCTTTTTGGTGGTGTCCTGTTGTAAAAGCAGAGAAGCAGAGAAATTCCTGAATTGCTGTGAAGCTTGGAGCAAGGAGTTGCTGAGGAAATTCTACAAACGTATTATTTTTCCCCTTTTTGTTTAATTGTTAAACTTAACCATGTTTGCATGTATATCTCCATGTCTAATTACGATTAGATAAGCATGTTTGTTCTATTTTGTCAATGTACTGGTTTTTGCATTTCTAACCAAATCAATCAAACAATTACGATTCCAAACTCGTTTCTGCTGCTCAAGGGGATAAGATCTCCATTAGTAAAACCTATAGGTTGTAAGTTGATCTACAACAGAAAGCATGGTGTAGATGGAAAGGGGCAAACCTTTAAAGCTAGACTAGTAGCAAAGGGTTATACCCAGGTTGAAGGGGTTGATTATGAGGAAACCTTTTCGCCTGTTGCTATGGTAAAGTCTATCTGTATTCTACTTGCCATTGCCGCATATTATTGAAGGGAATGAAAATCCCCGCGTAGCGGAAGACGATCGAATCGTCATGGTATCATTACGCTAATTGAATTTTGTCAAAATGATCTAATTATTAGATCCAGGCTAAACATGCAAAAGATGAAGAATTTACAGCAAGAAGAACATACTTACTTGTTGTAGACAAATCTTCTTAAATCCTTCCTTGATCACGAACGCTTCGTGCTTCTCGAACTCAACAAAGCCTTCTCTCGAACGAAACCCGAACACAACCACTTGGAGTCTCGGTTGTTCTTCCTTTGGAAAGGAGGAGAGTTGTGGGACTCTTAGAGTTTTGGAGAGGGAGGAGAGTTGAAAGAGTAGAGAGAATTTTGATCTCTTCTCTTTGATCAAAATAAAAAAAAGAGAGAAATGCTTACCAATCCCTTCTTGCAAAGGGTTTAAATAGTGGGAATGATGAAGTTAGGTCTCCAACCCTATCCATATACTGTAGACCGTTTGGATCATTAACTCGAATGTGATCCTCCCTGTGTGTCCACTACACACCGTTCAAGTTTTAGTTCTCTCATAAATTCAATGACCTTGGAGCTTAGTTTATTGGAAAAGTTTATAAATAATGCGAGACACAAAGTAATTAAATAAATAACTCTTATTAATTTCAAACTGTAAATTACAAACACGAGATTAGGACAAAAATCCCAACAAACTCCCACTTGGACTAGGCTGATGGAAAAAATACATTTCTGAAATGTACATAAATTACAATGAAGAAATACAATAAACTAGGGCATTGAATACCCGTTTACACATCTCCCACTTGGCCTAGTCAGGAAGCTCTCGAAGACCTAGACTCTCTAGGTGACCCTCAAACACCTTAGCCGTGAGGGGTTTTGTAAATGGATCAGCTACGTTGTGCTCTGACGCTATCTGCGTGACATTCACATCTCCGCGGTGCCCAATCTCCCGTATCAGATGATACTTGCGCTCAATGTGTTTGCCTCTCTTATGGCTCCGAGGCTCACGTGAGTTGGCTCTCGCACCACCAAGTATCACGCGAGCGATGTGATCGACAAGTTCATATTTGGAACAACTTCCAAATCCGTCATGAACTTAATAAGCCAAACAGTTTCCTTTGCAGCTTCACAAGCCGTAACATACTCCGCTTCCATAGTGGAATCAGCGATGCATCCCTACTTGATGCTTCGCATACTACAACTCCTCCATTCAGAATGAAGGCTGACCCTGAAGTTGATTTCCTAGAATCCTTATCGATCTGAAAGTCAAAATTCATGTATCCCGTAAGGATCAAATCCCCAGTGTCATACACTAAGCTGTAGTTCCTCGTTCTCCTAAGATACTTGAGGATTGCCTTTACGGTTGCCCAATGATCTAATCCTTGATTGGACTGATATCTAATGACAATTCCTACTGCATAATAGATGTCGGGCCTAGTACACAACATGGCATACATCAGGCTCCCTACAGCCGAAGCATATGGAATCCGTCTCATATCCTCAACATCTTGAGGAGTCTTAGGACACTGATTCTTAGACAAGTGAACCCCATGCCTGAAAGGCAGCAAACCCTTCTTGGAGTTCTGCATCTTATATCTAAACAACATCTTGTCAATATAAGATGCCTGAGACAAGGCTAGCGTTCTGTTCTTCCGGTTCCGGACAATCTGGATACCTAGAACATAATGAGCTTCTCCAAAATCTTTCATTTGAAATTGCGAAGCTAGCCACTTCTTAACATCAGTAAGAAATTCTACCTCATTCCCAATGAGAAGAATATCGTCCACATACAACACCAAAAATGCGACAGTTTTGTCAACGATTTTCTTGTAGACACAAGGCTCGTCGACATTTTGATCAAAGCCATAAGATTTGATGGCCTCATCAAACCTTATATTCCAAGACCTCGAAACTTGTTTCAGCCCATAAATGGACCTATGAAGCCGACAAACCTTTTGCTCTTGGCCTTGTGCAATGAACCCTTTGGGCTGGTCCATGTTGATGGTCTCATCAAGTTTGCCATTCAGAAAGGCTGTCTTGACGTCCATTTGTCATTCCTCGTAGTCATAATCCGCGACAATGGCTAGAAGGATCCTGATCGACTTTACCATGGCAACAGGTGAAAAGTTCTCCTCATAGTCAACCCCTTCAACCTGGGTAAAATCCTTTGCCACTAGTCGGGCTTTGAAGGTCTGCACCTTCCCATCTACGCCACGTTTACGATTATAGATCCATTTGCAACCAATAGGTTTTACCCCATCCGGTTGATCCATAAGCTCCCAGACATAATTGAAGTACATAGACTCCATTTCCTGGTCCATAGCTTTAATCCACTCGTCTTTGTCAACATCAACCAGGTCAATGGATCCTCACAGTCATCATCAGAAGCGACAACTGAGGTTTCAGCTAAACCCATGTAGAGATCAGGTTGTCTCACAACCCTCCCACTATGTCGAGGCATTCCCAACTCTTGGGAACGGATTTGACTAGGCGTGCTAGGATCAACAACACTTGTTTACGTACTAGCCCCATCAACAACTCTTGCTGATGTACTTTCCATTTCATTTAACACAATTTTACTCCTTGGTAAATGATCCCTGACGTGGTCTTCCTCTAGGAAATTGGCATTTGTCGACACAACCACCCTTGTCTCTTTAGGATAACCTACGAATAGGCACAATTTAGAACGTGGTTCCAACTTTTTCGGGTTTGACACCAACACGTGGGCCGAGCATGCCCAAATTCTGAAGTGATGTAAACTGCCTTTGCGTCCACTCCAGAGCTCGAAAGGTGTTTCATATACACTCTTCGATGAAACGTTGTTCAAAATATAGACCGCGGTCTCCACTGCGTAACCCCAAAAAGAATCAGGGAGACGAGCATAGCTCATCATCAACCGAACCATGCCCAACAAGGTTTTGTTTCTCCTCTTTGATACACTATTCTGTTGTGGCGTACCAGACGCTGAGAGTTGGGATGTAATTCCGTTGTATCATATAGTCCTGGAATTTAGTGTCCATGTACTCTTCACCTCAATTCGATCGAAGTGTTTTAAGCGATTTACCTAAGAGGTTCTCAACCTCAGTCTTGTACTCCTTGAACTTTTCAAGGGTTTTAGACTTCCTCTGCATTAGGTAAATATACCCATACCTCGAGTAATCGTCTATTAAAGACATGAAGTACTCATAACCGCCCCGAGCTTTAACATTCATAGGACCACAGAGGTCAGAATGTACTAACTCAAGAGGCTCTTTGGCTCTATATCCCTTTCCACTAAAAGGACGTTTGGTGATTTTGCCCTCAAGGCATGACTCACACACCGGTAAAGAGTTTTCTTCCAACTCGTTTACAAGTCCACTCTTCACTAGTTTCTCAATCCTATTGAGATTAATGTGGCCTAACCGTAGATGCCAAAAATGGACATTTTCTTTAGGAGAAACTTTTGCTTTCTTAGTTCGTGTTTCTGCAGTTTTAAACAATTCAATATTCAAAACACTTTTGATCGAATTAGGTTTCAAACCATACAGATTATGCTCAAGTGAAGCAGAAAAATAAGATTACCATTTCTGGAATTAAATGCTTTATTACCATGGAATGAAACAGAATTAAACTGTTCTAAAAGGAAGGAAATAGAAACTAGGTTTCTAGTAAACCCTGGAACTATATACATATTATCCAACAAAATGTAGTTCCTGCCAAAATGGAGCTTCACCATGTCGATCGTTGCAGCAGAGACAAGCTCCCCAGATCCAACCCGTAGAGTCACCTCACCTTATCGCAGCGGCTGCCAGGAATCAATCCCCTGAATAGAAGAACAAACATGGTTAGTGGCGCCCGAATCCAATATCCAGGAAGAGTCACTACTCTCCACTAAACAGGTTTCTGTCACAAGTAAATCAGATGTACCTTGATTCTTCCTCTCGTCTAGGAATTTGGGACAGTTCCTCTTCTAGTCTCCGCCCCCATTGCAGTGGAAACACTTTCCTTTCTCTGCAACGTCCTTGACCTTCTTGCCCTTGTGGGTGGAAACTCGGTCAGTTTTACCCCTCTTCATCCTCTTCTTCCCTTTCGGGCGTGAAGTGAAGGAGTGCGAGTTTCTTCCCGCAGGTCGAACCCTTGTGATAAGACACAGAGGCAACATTTGCCTCGGTTCCGATGCCATGACCTGCTCAAGGACCGAAAAATTCAGTGAGCTCATTGAGGAGGGTAGTCAGAGTGTAGCTAATTTTGTTCATAACAACATTGCTACGAAACTTAAAGAAACTCTTCGGAAGAGTCTCCAGAATAAAACTGACTTGGCTCGACTCATCGATCGAAGCCTCGTTCATCTCAGCCAGATTAAAGTGGGTCATCATGTCTAGAACATGTTCACGGACAGACGACCCCTCTTTGATCCGTGCGTTGAAGACGTACTTGAGCGAGTCATACCGGACCTGAAAGAACTGTTGTCCAAACATTTCCTGCAAGGACTCCATGATCTCCTTGGCGGTGACCATCAACTCATGCTTCTTTGCCAAAACATCAGACATGCTGGCAATGATGTAAACCTTGGCCTTTTCATTGGCTCTGATCCATCGATCGTATGCATCGTGAACACTTCGCGACGCAGTCGAGCCCGACATCTGAGAACACTCCTCAGACAACACGAACTTAATGTCGTTAGTTACCAAAATTGTGTTTATGTTGTTTTTCCAACTTTGGTAATTATCTCCCACTAATTTATCGGATGCGAGTAGAGCTATTATTGCGCTAGACATGTTTTAAGCTAAAAAATTAAGAAAACTTTGTGTTAGTCTCGCAAAAAAGTTTTTGAAATCCAATCAAGTTTTAGCAAAATAGTTTCATGATCCCTAGGTCATTCAAAATTTTGCAATGATACCCTAAAGGTTTAGAATGACCGCCACCGAATGGTAAACAGAACACTCCTCCTCTAGGACGAGACTTTCTCGATCAGACCCTAATCCCAGAATAACTCTTATTCCATTAGGCGTCCAATTACCATTGTTCGGTCGAATTCATTAACACTTAACGAATTCTGTGAGTGTCACCCTCAATCTTTAAGTTTCCAAGCATCCGTCCAAACAATAGCCAACGAAGGGTGAACCAAGAAGGAAAACCAACCAGGAAACTCTATCTCTTTCGAAAATTCACAGTGTTCCGACTCCCATGATCAGGCCCTTCGTAGGGATTGTCTGGTCCAGGCCAAACTAGCAGGCGGATCATAGGCGTCTCACGGTGTGAATCGAAAAAAGAGATCGTGGGTCTCGTTTTCACAAGTCCCACTCCCACTCACTATAAGTACTCTCTCCATCCACGATGATATTGACCTATACAAATGTCACCCGAAGGGGGACGCTCCCATTTGCGCCACGAGGCCGAGTATAGATCTCACAGTGTAGACTTAAAGGAGATTTGTGGTTGGAAATTCAAATGTATCTCATACACTTTATTTTCTCCCACTAAGCACTTTAATTTTAATAGGGATTGACCCAGATAAACCGGCTAAAATTTACCTATGTCTACCAATATAACTCTTATATGGTATTAACCTAAGTCTATAATCACATTCTAACTTAGGTCTATGCGAGTAGATTTCAAACACTTTTAATTAGCGGCACTCACGATAAGTATAATCTAAGAATCTCCAGACCGAATTAACTCCCAGGTCGATTTCCAGGTAGGGGTGTTCCGCAAGCGTCAACTTAAATACCCAAGCCTTAGACAAAACCTTCCTTAGACAAAGTTACTAATCAGTCTCCATTCATAGACTAAACTTTGATTTCCTAATTTCTAATCTCATTAGAAAATATAAAACCTAAGTCTAATTATTCAAGTTCTAATCTCTTTAAAACTAATAATTAACTTAGGTTGCATGCATTTCTATGTTATAGTGCTTGATCATTCATCACATGAATAACTATATACTATAACATAATATAATTCATCTCATGAATATAAATGCATGAGCATACTTTAATCTAAAAAATATAACACTTATATTAATTAAATTAAACATGCATTTAATTATATAATAACTCTTATAATATAACCTATCATGCAAACTATATATTATAACTCTTATAATATAAATGATGCATGAAATGTTTAACCTAAGGTGGGATTTTAAATCTATATGACATACAATATGCACATAGAATTTAATTAAATCATACATCTCATGCATAATTAAATAGCAAAAATGGACTAGTTTTGGCACCTAAGGGCAATTATTTAATTAAATAACATTAATATAACACTTATATTAATATTATTTAACAAAATAATTAAATAAATGAATTTAATACATTTTACAAATAAAGAAATTAAAAATACAAATTAAATTCGGAAGAAAAACGCCCCACTAACTCCAAAAGCAACTGCCCACGTCTGGAACTGCCCGCGAACTGCTCCTCAATGCGTGCAGCGTTGCAACGCTGTCGTTTCCAGCATCGACCCAACGTTCTCAACGCCAGCGACATTGCAACCCTGTCCTGCAGCGCGCCTTGCTCCCGCTGGCACAACGTTGAGACGCCAAGGAGCAACGTCTCAACGCCGTCGCCTGTACAACACACTCCTTTGCTGTTTGTGCTTCGAAAAACGCCCATTTCCGCTCCGATTTCTTCACATCAACACTTGCTACTAAAGACTCGGACTTTACAGACTCGATTTACAACAAAATGCCCAGAAACAACGGGCCCTTACATTGATCTCATCAACACAAATTGTAAATCTAAACTAGTGCCAAAACTGAAAACATCCAAATTCGCAAACCAGCATTCATCTCATGAATTCAAAGTAAATTACCCACCTATTTTAACAAAAACAGTGCATAATGAAGAACCAACAAAATGACTCTGATACCAATTGAAGGGAATGAAAATCCCCGCGCAGCGGAAGACGATTGAATCGTCATGGTATTATTACGCTACTTGAATTTATTCAAAATGATCTAACTATTAGATCTAGGCTAAACATGCAAAAGAGGACGAATTTACAGCAAGAAGAACATACTTACTTGTTGTAGACAAATCTTCTTAAATCCTTCCTTGATCACGAATGCTTGGTGCTTCTCGAACTCAACAATGCCTTCTCTCGAACGAACCCAAACACAACCAGTTGGAGTCTCGGTTGTTCTTCCTTTGGAAAGGAGGAGAGTTGTGGGACTCTTAGAGTTTTGGAGAGGGAGGAGAGTTTAGAGAGTAGAGAGAATTTTGATCTCTTCTCTCTGATCAAAATCAAAAAATGAGAGAAATGCTTACCAATCCCTTATTGCAAAGGGTTTAAATAGTGGGAATGATGGAGTTAAAATCTCTACATTATTATCACTTTACCACAACCATAGGTTATTCAAATCTCATTTGCATAATCACATAATATAAGATATCTCATATCTCATATTGCAAATCTCATTTGCAATAATTGTGGATTAATTAAATTGAATCACATCCAATTTAATTTCTCTCAATTAATTTCTCCAATTAGCCCTAATTCAACAATCAGGCTAACCTATAGTTTATTATGAATCTCATTCACATTAAACAATATATTATATCATTCATATCTCATATAAATAACATAAATGCCCTTAAAGTGAAATTGAACACTTCAATTTAATACCAAAACATTAACCCTTCTTTAAATCCAGATTGAGCCAACCGAGGGACCTAATGGACCTACATTGACGGGCTCCAATGATCCGAGATTAACCTGTCAAACTCTTTGACTCGATTAATCAACATTCATTAGCTACACAGAACACTCCACTATAGCTTTGTAGCTCGCACTCCCGTCGGTCACGCAATATTACGTGTCCACCGATATAATCAATGCCCATGAGTCGACCCTTCACAAGTTGTTCGTAGACACGACTAGGTCAAATTACCGTTTTACCCCTGTATCTACTTCTTGTTCCTTAAGTCCCCACTGCTCCTCTAATGAACAACATATTGTGATGGTCCAACCATACACAACACCCTTCTCGGGCCAGTGAGAAGGTGGCCGCCCGTTTTCCAAGCCCTGGAGAAAACACTTAAGGGAACAACCCCTCTAGTTTCCCTAAAGGCGGGAACGAGTGAATTCAATCTCACGTAGTTAAGTTCCCAGCTCCCTACTTGGTCTTGTCCTTGAGAAGATAGGCATATTGGGAGAGTAACTGTGACCACCCTCACCCGTACTAGTCAAAGGACAGACTCCCGCAGACAGGAGTCCGTAACACGCTCAGGATTCAGGTCGAGTCACTAATGGTCATCTATGAAGTTATTAGTCCTTACTATCATCGGTGTTACATCAGTAGGTCTAATAACTCACGGTCCGGTCTTGTACAATCTCATTGCATAGGATGCCCCCACTCGCATGTCAACCACATGAACGAGTCAGATCACCTCGTTTGTATCTAATACAAAGTGGGTCGCATCCACAGTGTATCCAGGATTAGGTCTCCAACCTTATCCATATACTGTAGACCGTTCGGGTCATTAACTCGAACATGATCCTCCCTGTGTGTCCACTACACACCGTTCAAGTTCTAGTTCTCTCATAAATTCAATGACCATGGAGCTTAGTTTATTGGAAAATTTTATAAATAATGCGAGACTCAAAGTAATGAAATAAATAACTCTTATTAATTTTAACCTATAAATTACAAACACGAGATTATGAAAAAAATCCCAATAAACTCCCACTTGGACTAAGCTAGTGGAAAAAATACATTTCTGAAATGTACATAAACTACAATGAAGTAATACAATAAACTAGGACATTGAATACCCGTTTACACATCTCACACTTGCCCTAGTCAGGAAGCTCTCGAACACCTAGACTCTCTAGGTGACCCTCAAACACCATAGTCGTGAGCGGCTTTGTAAATGGATCAGCTACGTTGTGCTCCGACGCTATCTGCGTGACAGTCACGTCTCCACGGTGCACAATCTCCCGTATCAGATGATACTTGCGCTCAATTTGTTTGCCTCTCTTATGGCTCCGAGGCGTGAGTTGGCTACTGCACCACTGTTATCACAAAACAGTGTGATCGACAAGTTCATATTTGGAACAACTTCCTAATCCGTCATGAACTTCCTAAGCCAAACAACTTCCTTTGCAGCTTCACAAACCGCAACATACTCCGCTTCGATAGTGGAATCAGCGATGCATCCTTCTTGATGCTTCACCATACTACAACTCCTCCATTCGTAATGAAGGTGACCACTGAAGTGGATTTCCTAGAATCCTTATCGGTGCGAAAGTCGAAATCCGTGTATCCCGTGAAGGATCAAATCCCCACCGCTACACTAAGTCAGTAGTTTCTCGTTCTCCCAAGATACTTGAGGATTGCCTTTACTACCGCCCAGGTGATCTAATCTCGGATTGGACCGATATTCACCGACAATTCCTCTTGCATAACGGATGTCGGGCCTAGTACACAACATGGCATACATCGGGCTCCCTACACCAAGCATATGGAATCCGCCTCATCTCCTCAACATCTTGAGGAGTCTTAGGACACTTGATCCTTAGACAAGTGAGCGCCATGCCCGAAAGGCGCAAAGAAGCCCTTCTTGGAGTTCTCATGATCTTATATCTAGACAACATCTTGTCAATATAAGACGCCGAGACAAGGCTAGCGTTACTGTTCTTCCTGTTCCGACAATGATACCTAGAACATAATCGAAGCTTCTCCCAAATCTTTCATTTGGAATTGCGAAGCTAGCCACTTCTTAACGTCAGTAAAAAATTCTACCTCATTCCCAATGAGAAGAATATTATCCACATACAACACCAAAAATGCAACAGTTTTGTCAACGATTTTCTTGTAGACACAAAGGCTCGTCGACATTTTGATCAAAGCCATAAGATTTGATCGCCTCATCAAACCTTATATTCTAAGACCTCGAAGCTTTTTTCAGCCCATAAATGGACCTATGAAGCCGACAAACCTTTTTCTCTTGGCCTTGCGCAATGAACCCTTTGGGCTTGTCCATGTAGATGGTCTCATCAACTTTGCCATTCAGAAAGGCTGTCTTGACGTCCATCTGCCATACCTCGTAGTCATAATACGCGACAATGGCTAGAACGATCCTTATCGACTTTACCATGGCAACAGGTGAAAAGGTCTCCTCATAGTCAACCCCTTCAACCTGGGTAAAACCCTTTGCCACTAGTCGGGCTTTGAAGGTCTGCACTTTCCCGTCTACGCCACGTTTTTGCTTGTAGATCCATTTGCAACCAATAGGTTTTACCCCATCTGGTTGATCCATAAGCTCCCAGACATAATTTAAGTACATAGACTCCATTTCCTGGTCCATAGCTTTAATCCACTCATCTTTGTCAACATCAACCATTGCCTGATCATATGTCTATGGATCCTCACAGTCATCATCAGGAGCGACAACTGAAGTTTCAGCCAAACCCATGTAGCGATCAGGCTGTCTCACAACCCTCCCACTACG
Source organism: Trichosanthes cucumerina (assembly GCA_036507285.1). Lineage (NCBI taxonomy): Eukaryota > Viridiplantae > Streptophyta > Magnoliopsida > Cucurbitales > Cucurbitaceae > Trichosanthes > Trichosanthes cucumerina. The sequence continues at coordinate 66,166,914 of CM071844.1, forward strand.
TCGAGGCATTCCAAACTTTTAGTAACGAATTTGACTAGACGTGCTAGGATCAACAACACTTGTTGACGTACTAGCCCCATCAACAACTCTTGTTGATGTTCTGTCCATTTCATTTAACACAATTTTACTCCTTGGTAAATGATCCCTGACGTGGTCTTCCTCTAGGAAAGTGGCGTTTGTCGACACAAGCACCATATTTTCCTTAGGATCGTAAAACTGACCACCCCTTGTCTCTTTAGGGTAACCTACGAATAGGAACAATTTCGAACAGGGTTCAAACTTTTTTGGGTTTGACACCAACACGTGGGTCGGGCATCCACAAATTCTGAAGTGATGTAAACTGCCTTTATGTCTACTCCAAAGCTCGAAAGGTTTTCATAAACACTCTTTGACGAACGTTGTTTAAAATATAGACCGCAGTCTCCACTGCGTAACCCCAAAAAGAATAAGGGAGACGAACATAGCTCATCATCGACCGAACCATGTCTAACAAGGTTCTGTTTCTCCTCTCCGATACACCATTATGTTATGGCATACCAGGCGCTGAGAGTTGGGACGTAATTCCATGTTGTATCATATAGTCCTGGAATTTAGTGTCAATGTACTCTCCACCTCGATACGATCGAAGTATTTTAAGCGATTTACCTAAGAGGTTCTCAACCTCAGTCTTGTACTCCTTGAACTTTTCAAGGGTTTCAGACTTCATGTGCATTAGGTAAATATACCCATACCTCGAGAATTTGCTAGCTACGCAATTCCAAATGAAAAATTGGTTGTCGCATTCCTTGTTCTATATGTGGATGATATCCTACTAATTGGGAATGATGTAGGTTATCTTACTGACACCAAGAATTGGCTAGCTACGCAATTCCAAATGAAAAATTTGTGTGAAGTGCAGTTTGTTCTTGGGATCCAGATTGTCCGGAACCGCAAGAATAAAACACTAGCCTTGTCTCAGACATCTTACATCGACAAAGTGTTGTTGAGGCTTAAGTTGCAAGACTCCAAAAATGGTTTATTACCTTTTAGATATGGAGTTCATTTGTCTAAGGAATAGTGTCCTAAGACACCTCAAGGAGTAGAGGACATGAGATGGATTCCTTATGCATTAGATGTTGGGAGCCTGATGTACGTCATGTTGTGTACTAGGCCAGACATCTGTTTTGAAGTTGGAATGGTTAGTAGATATCAATCTAATCCAGGACCTGAACACTGGACAACAGTTAAAACGATTCTTAAGTATCTTTAGAGAACAAGGAACTACATGCTTGTGTATGGTGCTAAGGATTTGATCCTTACAGGATACACAGATTCTGACTTTCAGACTGATAAAAATTCTCGGAAATCTAGATCAGGATCAGTATTTACTCTTAACGGAGGAGTTGTAGTATGACGAAGCGTCAAGGTGAATGAGGGATGTATCCATAGTAAATGGGAGAAGGACGCATGTCAACGTATCCTACGGTCTCCTCCATTAGGTCGCACCGTGAGATTTCTATAGTCCGCCTGCTAGGTTGTCCTGGAACATCCAAACCCTACGGAGGGCATGACTATAGGGATCGGAACACATCAAACTCCAGAAATGGATAGGGTTTCTTAGGTAATTAGCCAACAGTTGTCTTTTTTAATAGTAGCCTGTTGGCTCGGACCTATTGGATCTGCAAATGGTAGGGTCACATTTACGAGATGAGTTAAAATAGTTAACAAGTCCTTGACCAAACAAATGGTAGCTAAGGACCATTGGAACATGAGATGTTCTGGTAGTGAGAATTGGCTGAGAAAGTCTCAATTCATGGGAGGAATGACTGACCGCCCGACGTTGCAAAATTAAAGGTTTAATTTAAACACTGGGTTTAGCTTAAACACTAGGGTTCTTTAATAATTTTGCTAAATATGATTGGTTTTATAATGGGTTAAAAAGGCATAACTAATTCGAACTATTTTGGATTTTCAACATGTCGTCCTCAATCATAGCCTTATTAAGAAGCGATCGTTTAACTGGTGAGAATTTTACTATGTGGAAGTCCAACTTGAATACGATTCTTGTTGTTGACGACCTACGGTCTGTACTGACTCAGGAATGTTCTCATGTCCCTGCTCGAAACGCTCCTCAATCTGTTAAGAAGGCGTACGACCGTTGGATCAAGGCCAATAATAAGGCCAAGGTCTACATTTTGGCTAGTGTTTCTGAAGTTCTAGCCAAAAAGCACAAGGGCATGGTCTCAGCTCGTGAGATCATGAGTTCGTTGCAGGATATGTTTGGACAACCGTCTGGACAGCTTCGGCACGAATCCCTCAAATACGCTTATAACTCCCGTATGAAGGAGGGGTCATCGGTGAGAGAAAAAGTTATCGATCTGATGGTCCACTTCAACGTGGCTGAGATGAACGAAGCGGTCATTGATGAGCAAAGTCATGTCTCGTTCATCTTGGAATCTCTTCCGAAGAATTTCCTGCAATTCCGCAACAATGCGGTGATGAACAAGATAGAGTATAACCTGACTACTCTCCTCAATGAACTACAAACTTTCCAGTCTCTTATGAAGAATAAGGGACAGGCTGATAGAGAGGCAAATTTGTTTGCCCATTCCAGAAGGTTCCAGAAGGGTTCATCCTCTGGGACGAAGTTGTGTGGTTCAACTTCTGGGCTTAAGAAGACAAAAAGAAGAAGATAGGAGGGAAAGGGAAGACACCTGTTGCTGACAAAGGCAAGGGAAAAACCAAGGTTGTAGACAAAGGAAAATGTTTCCACTGCAACATTGATGGGCACTGGAAGCGAAACTGCCCAAAATACCTTGCTGAGCTCAAAGAGAAGAAAGGTAAATTAGATTTACTTGTTCTTGAAACTTGTTTAGTGGAAAATGATGATTTTACCTAGATACTTGATTCAGGAGCCACTTATCACGTTAACTCTTCGTTTCAGGAAACTAGTTCCTTCAAGGAGCTCGAAGAGGGTGAGATGACGCTTAGGGTCTGGACGGAGACGCTGTCTCACTGCAAGCGATGGGAGATGCCAAGTCGCTTTTTCGGAGATAGATTTATTTTATTAAAAAATCTGTATATAGTTCCTAAGATCAAGAGGAACTTAATTTCTATCTCTTGTTTAATAGAACTTGGATATTGTATTTTCTTTTTATTAAATGAAGTGTTCATATTAAAAGAGGGTGTCAATATTTGTTCTGCAAAATTGAAAAATGGATTGTATGTACTTAAACCGAATCAGACTAAAGCAATTCTAAATCATGAGATGTTTAAAAATGCTAATACTCAAAGTAAAAGGCAAAGAATTTCTCCAAATAATAATACCTATCTATGGCATCTTAGTCTTGGTCATATAAATCTCAACCGAATTGAGAGATTATCAAAGAATGGACTTCTAAATAAGTTAGAAGATGATTCTTTACCTCCCTGCGAATTTTGCTTGGAAGGTAAAATGACTAAGCGACCTTTTACTGGAAAAGGTTACAGAGCCATAAAACCCTTAGAACTCGGATCTTTGTGGTCCAGTGAATGTTAAAGCTTGAGGAGGGTACAAATATTTCATCGCTTTCATAGATGATTATTCGAGGTATGGTTATCTATAACTAATGCATCACAAGTCCGAGGCTCTTGAAAAGATCAAAGAGTATAAGGCTGAAGTAGAGAATGCATTAGGGAAAACCATTAAAACACTTCGATCCGATCGAGGTGGAGAGTATATGGATTTGAGATTCCAGGACTATATGATAGAACATGGAATTAAATCTCAACACTCAGCACCTAATACACCACAACAAAATGGTGTGTCAGAAAGGAGAAATAAAACCTTGTTGGACATGGTTTGTTCTATGATGAGCTATGCTCCATTGCCTGCCTCGTTTTGGGGATATGCAGTAGAGACTGGAGTTCAAATCTTCAACACTGGTCCATCAAAAAGTGTTTCAGAAACACCTTTTGAATTATGGAAGGGGCGTAAACCTAGTTTACAACACTTCAGGATTTGGGGTTGTCTGACATACGTGCTAGCGAGAAATCCAAAGAAATTGGAACCTCGTTCAAGATTATGCCAATTTGTTGGCTATTCCAAAGAAACGAGAGGTGGTCTTTTCTACGACCCACAAGAAAACAAGGTGATTGTATCGACAAATGCCACTTTCTTGGAGGAAGATCGCATGAGAAACCATAAACCGCGTAGTAAATTAGTGCTAAATGAAGCTACAAATGAACCAACAAGAGTTGTTGATCAAGCTAGACCATCATCAAGAGTTGATGGAGAAGCCAACACCTCAAATCAGTCTCGTCCTTCTAAGCCGTTGGGAATGCCTCGACGTAGTGGGAGGGTTGTTTCCCAACCTGACCGCTACTTGGGTTTAGCTGAAACTCAAGTCGTCATACCTGATGACGTCGTAGAAGATCCATTGTCTTAAAAACAGACAATGAATGACGTAGACAAGGGCGAATGGATCAAAGCCATGGACCGAGTCAATGGACTTCAATTCAATAAGGGAACTTGTAGACCAATGTTGCGTAAAATTATATTGCAATACCGCAGTGTACGGGTCAAGTTTTAGTATAGTGATTTATGAGTCCAAGTATCGTCCTCGGGAATGGGTTTCTAGATTAATTAAGTACTAAGATACCAATTCTCAAATTTAGCTAAAGCAACAAAACATGGATATGTGTTTGACAAATAAGACAACCAAACAAACAAACATGTGGAGACACGAATCGATAGAATTAAAGGGAGTGATTTTACAAGTTAATAACCTAACTACACATGCATTGACTTCATGAGATGAATTTATAAACAAGAAGTAAATTACTCAAGAAAACCTCTCGGTTCTTAGTGAGCCTCACACATGCAATAAACTCATAGTCTCCATATGAACCTACAACATGCATGGCATTAAACAACTTTTTTATGTGTTTCCCTAAGATTTCTAGGTCACTCTCGTGCCAGACTTCTAAGGGTCTTGACAATTTTGCTCTAATTCAAGCTTTATCTCTCGAGTCCACTTAAATCAACAAATTAAGAAGTCAAGAACGAATTGCCAAAAATAAGGACAAAACATGCTTCAAAACATAGCAATAAAGTCATAACAAGTAAATCAAATCCAACTACAATGTTTAGCTACTCTAAATCACATGAAAAATAAACTAAACAAGTAGAAAACATCTTAGAACGCTATTACAAATTGAAAGAAAGAGAAATAAACTTAGGTGTCGATGTCGGTCATTCGTCTCCGAGCTCCCGTCTTCGATCTCGAGCCTCCACGAATGCTTTGGCTCCCAAAATAACTCTTTTCTCTCTTTTTACAAGGTGTATTTCGAAATTAGGGAAAAACTCTACCAAATTCGGCTCCCTTTGCAAGAATCATAAGGTTGTATTTATAGGCTTTAATGGGGCAGCGTTGCGCGCTAGGGGCGGCGTTGCAGCGCAACACTGCACTTCTAAACGCGTGGTAAATATGGAAACTATCGGCAGCGTTGCAACGCTAAGGACAACGTTGCAACGCTGCTACCTTAACGCGCGTGCCCCTATCGATGTGGTGTTGCGACGCTGCAAGGCAGCGTTTCAACCCCCTGTGTGCGGCTTCTTATGCGTGCGCCCTTATCGATATAGGGTTACGACGCTGCAAGGCAGCGTTGCAACGCTATCGACAGTGATCTTCAAAGTTGTTTGGCTGCACGTTCGGCGTTGCAACGCTCCATATGGCGTTGCAACGCCATCACCTCGGGTCTTCAGCTTGGTTTGGTCTTTTCTCTTCCATTTGATGTTATTTTTAGCTCCAAATAGCCTCGTTCTGATCCCGAGTGATCCAATTTATCTCCAATAGTTCTGTTTAAGCTCTTAACCTGAAATTGAATGAATTAAACACGTAAAAGCCTTGAAATCATTATAAAACTAGCAATAATTAAGCCTCAGGATAGCACATTTTGTGTGCTATCAAACACCCCCAAACTTAAACTTTTGCTAGTCCCGAGCAAAAACAGAATTAAACATCAGATTGTTCTTAAACATACATTTGATTCAAGCCTCAAAGATTCAACAGAAAATCTAGCTATCACGTGAAACACTAAAAAATAACACTTCACCGAGCAATTAAAAATTTCCTAGGTGTTCCTACGTGTGTGTGATTAGCCTATGCTCCCTTCATTTTTACTAAGCCCGGATCAACTTTATTAGGTTCTCCATTCAACTTCCCCCTACACTGGTCATAATTACTAATCCTTGAGTCCTCCACATTCAAGAAATAAATAACTCTATTTAACACTTAATCATCATTTTTTTTATTATTATTTTTTTATGCAAGAACACTAGCTTTCACACATCCACTGCAGGGACCCTTACCCAGAGACTCGCTCGATGAGTGGTCTAACTGATCACAGTGGAGGTAGCTCTTTTGGCCCTCACGATTTTTTCTTTAGCAAACAAACAACAGAAACAAAATAGTTCACATAATATACAGATCATGCGCTTCATATTGTCATTCACCCTATCCTGTAGTTTTAACTCTCAAATCAGTTCTTAGACCTATCGAGGTAACATCAAACTTCTAAGCCTAATAACTTTGTTCTAAGTATTTCAAAACTACAGGAACACATGCTATGTGAATAATGGTGTAGGAAAAACTCAAGAAAATTTTAAATTAACTCAAATTCATGTCATGCTCTCAAGTTTCAGCAGAATCACAAGGATTTCCAATTAAATCTCATCCTAGGCTATCATGATCATACTTATGCAAAAGATTAATCAACAATTCAACACATACTAAGGACAGTCTCAAAAGATGAACAACATCCCACCCCCAAACTTAAACTAAACATTGTTCCCAATGTTTGCAGAACTAAGCACAAATTAAGTGTCAGGGTAAGAGTGAACAATACTGTCCTGGTTAATGAAGCTCTTTCTGGTATACTGGGATAGCCAAAGCATGTGTGTTGGAGTTCCTCAGAATGGGAGCATGGATTTCAACGAAGAGGGACATCTCCACCACCTACAAAGTAAAACAACAACTAACTAAGAATTTAAAAACAACAACAAAAGCAAGCTAAAGACAGGGAAACAAAAGTAAGTAAAGCTTTGGTTGCCTCCCAAGAAGCACTTTGTTTAACGTCTTTAGCTAGACTGTACTCCCTCAAGGTGTTTCTTTCCTTGCTTGCAGCGCCTGGAGTGATGTGTTCATTTGGCCAATCTGGGTCTCTATATTCTTCATTGCAGCTCCATGACTGGTCACTATACCAGATAAATCGTGATCGTGCATTCTCCAGCTTGGTTGGACCCGACTGGATTCAAATGGCGAGGAGTGCAATGTGTCTACCAGAGATGTTTTTCTCTCTAATGTAGAAGCATACCCTGTAGGGGGATACAACACATTTTTGTGGTTAACATAAGAAAAGTTTTCATGATACCTCAAACCTGGATAGTAATGTGTTGGTAGGTTATTCTGAGTCTGATTTCTCCCATAGGTGTTTTTTCTGTTGTTCAGGTAGTGCAATTGTTCCATAGTGGATTCTCCATTGGGTTGGGAGCATTGAGAGGACATCCCTATCTGTGGTGATCCTACAAAATTATTCAGGGCATGAGTGAGGGATGCCATATGAGATTGAAGGGAAGTTACCTCATCCAGTTGATATAATCCAGCTACTGGCTTAGATCTGTCACTTTCTGTAGGCCACTGGTAGCTCGCAGTTGACACTTCCTCCAGGAGGGCACGTGCTTCTGGCAAAATCTTCGCCATGAAAGCCCCTCCAGCAGTGGCATCCAGAATGGTCCTGGTCTTACCTTCCAGTCCATTATAGAATAGTTGCACCTGGAGCCAATCTGGGTAGCCATGTTGTGGGCACCTCCTAAGCATGTCTTTGTACCTTTCCCATGCTTCGAATAGTTGCTCTCCCTCTTGTTGCCTGAATGTTCCAATCTCAGTCCTTAACTTTGCAGCTTTCACAGGTGGAAAGAATTTGGTCATGAAGGTTTGGGCTAACTCCTCCCAAGATGTGATACTCCCTGAGGGAAGGAACCCTAGCCATTCTTTGGCTCTACCCTGCAAAGAAAAAGAAAAGAGACGTAAGCGAATACTATCTGCAGAGATACCATTCATTTTAAATGTACCACAGATTTCTAAGAAATTTTGAAGATGAGAGTTAGGATCTTCTGTGGCTAGGCCTCTGAAAGCGCCTTCCCTAACCATTTGTATCAGCCCTGTTTTCAGTTCAAAGTTATTAGCATTTATAGGGGGCATGGTCTATTCCAGCCTGTTCAGAATTAAACACAGGTTGGAAATACTCCCTGATAGGTTTAAGGTTATTGATGAGCTCCTGATCAGCCATTTCCCGAGGTTCTGCTCTTCATTCCCTTAGGAGTCTCCAACAGGTTCTCTCGATCTCAAGATCAAAAGGGCAAAAATCTGCAGCTCTCCCCTTGGGCATACACCTGGAGGAACAAAAAGAGAGAAATTAGATAAAAAAGAAAAACACACACAACTAGAAAATAAAACAAAAAATAGACATAAAACATAAAACTTGGGTTGCCTCCACAGAAGCGCTTTCTTTAACGTCTTTAGCTAGACGGTGACTTGTCAGGGCACATAAAATTGCTCATATTTCTTCGGGCCCTTCTTGCTTGAATCGACGTAGCCTTCTAAGTCTAAAAGGCTAACCTGTTTTTCTTGAGTCCCCGACAGAAAATTATTTTTGGGATTTTTATTTATCAAAAGAAAAGAACTGAAATCAAAGTAAGACTCGTGAGTGAGAGACAAATAGTTATCAAAAATAAAGGAAATCTCTGGTGATAAAAGAAAAGAAGACTTCTCAGCCTCTAACTCTATCACTTGGATCTCCTCTTTGGAACTAAGTGTTTCACCAGTGTCCTCCTCACTAACCTGATCATGGTGTGCCTCAGTCTCCCCCACACTATCCTCACTAACATCTAAACAAACCCTCCTAGGTGGCATCTCCTGAGTGGTAAGGATAAGAAATTGTTCCTGTAGGGCCTTAAGGGAAACTACTAACTGGTTAAGGTACTGAGCTCTATCCTGTACTATTTCCCAAAGTCCCACCACCTCAGTTTCTAACCTATCCAACCTTTCTAATTCACTATGAACCAATTTTTAAATTTCAACTCCAAGGTATATTCTGCCAATTGGTCCATAAGAGAGGATTTTTCTAAGGGTTGGTTGAGGTACGAAAAACTATGGTCCCAAGTGCCTAAATGTCTACCCTCATGGGAATTTTCATAGATGTCAGGTACAGAATGGTAAAAATTAGACACATGGTATTCAGACAAATCATGATGCACAAAACTGGAGTCCAGAGAGGGACAATAGAATGGTGGAAACTCAAAATTATGCAAAGTCATACTAGAAAAATTAGTAATTTCACAACAAGACTTCACACAATGTCAACACAACCAAAATCGGAAACAAAGACACAAAACACACAAAACTAAAAATAAAACAAATAAGGAAACAAACAAACACACAAAATAATTAAGGAAAGACAAACAAGCGAGCATTAGTCTAAAATTCCAAATTTTCTCCTAATATTAATTAATCGAAATAATCGTCATTCCCCGGCAACGACGCCAAAAACTTGTTGCGTAAAATTATATTGCAATACCGCAGTGTACGGGTCAAGTTTTAGTATAGTGATTTATGAGTCCAAGTATCGTCCTCGGGAATGGGTTTCTAGATTAATTAAGTACTAAGATACTAAAATCTCAAATTTAGCTAAAGCAATAAAACATGGATAGGTGTTTGACAAATAAGACAACCAAACAAACAAACATGTGGAGACACGAATTGATAGAATTAAAGGGAGTGATTTTACAAGTTAATAACCTAACTACACATGCATTGACTTCATGAGATGAATTTATAAACAAGAAGTAGATTACTTAAGAAAACCTCTCGGTTCTTAGTGAGCCTCACACATGCAATAAACTCATAGTCTCCATATGAACCTACAACATGCATGGCATTAAGCAACTTCTTTATGTGTTTCCCTAAGATTTCTAGGTCACTCTCGTGCCAGACTTCTAAGGGTCTTGACAATTTTGCTCTAATTCAAGCTTTATCTCTCGAGTCCACTTAAATCAACAAATTAAGAAGTCAAGAATGAATTGCCAAAAATAAGGAGAAAACATGCTTCAAAACATAGCAATAAAGTCATAACAAGTAAATCAAATCCAACTACAATGTTTAGCTACTCTAAATCACATGAAAAACAAACTAAACAAGTAGAAAACGTCTTAGAACGCTATTACAAATTGAAAGAAAGAGAAATAAACTTAGGTGTCAATGCTTGGTCCTTCGCCTCTCAGAGCTCCGTCTTCGATCTCGAGCCTCCACGAATGCTTTGGCTCCCAAAATCACTCTTTTCTCTCTTCTTACAAGGTGTATTTTGAAATTAGGGGAAAACTCAACCAAATTCGGCTCCCTTTGTAAGAATCATAAGGTTGTATTTATAGGCTTTAATGGGGCAGCGTTGCAACGCTAGGGACAGCGTTGCAACGCTGTACCCTAAACGCGTGGTAAATATGGAAACTATCGGCAGTGTTGCAACGCTAAGGCGACGTTACTGCAACGCCGCTACCTTAACGCTGCGTGCCCTTTATCGATGTGGCGTTGCGCGCACGCGCAAAGCGCGCTGCAACGCCCGCGTGCGCGCTTCTTATCGTGCGCCTTATCGATATAGCGTTGCTGCGACGCTTTGCAAAAGCGGCGTTGCAATGCAATCGACAGTGATCTTCAAAGCTGTTTGGCTGCACGTTCGGCGTTGCAACGCTCCATATGGCGTTGCAACGCCATCACCTCGGGTCTTCAGCTTGTTTTGGTCTTTTCTCTTCCATTTGATGTTATTTTTAGCTCCAAATAGCCTCGTTCTGATCCCGAGTGATCCAATTTGTCTCCAATAGTTACGTTTAAGCTCTTAACCTGAAATTGAAGAATTAAACACGTAAAAGCCTTGAAATCATTATAAAACTAGCAATAATTAAGCCTCATGATAGCACATTTTGTGTGCTATCAACCAACCTGAAGGGGTTAGACCCATAGGGTGTACATGGATCTATAAGAGAAAGAGAGATGCAGCTGGAAATGTACAGAGCTTTAAGGCTACACTTGTAGCAAAGGGTTTTACCCAAAGGGAAGTAGTTGATTATGAAGAAACTTTTTCCCCTGTTACTATGCTGAAGTCAATCAGGATACTCTTGTCTATAACTGCTTTTTATGATTATAAAATTTGGCAAATGGACGTCAAGACTGCCTTTTTGAATGATAATCTTGACGAGAGTATCTATATATATCTCGATCCAAGAAGGTTCATAACCCATGGTCGAGCAAAAAAGTTTGCAAGCTCAATCAATCCATTTATGGGTTGAAACAAGCATCCAGATCTTGGAATATAAGATTTGATACTGCGATCAAGTCTTATGGCTTTGACCAAAACGTTGATGAGCCTTGTGTTTACAAGAGGATCATTAACGACAAAATAGCTTTCTTAGTACTTTATGTGGATGATATCCTACTCATTGGGAATGATGTAGGATACCTAACTGACATAAAGAATTGGTTGGCGACCCAATTCGAAATGAAAGATATGGGAGAGGCGCAATATGTTCTTGGGATTCAGATCTTCAGGAATCGCAAGAACAGAACGCTAGCTCTGTCTCAAGCATCTTATATCGACAAAATGTTGTCCCGATATTCGATGCAGAATTCCAAAAGGGGCTTGTTGCCCTTCAGGCATGGAGTTCATCTGTCTAAGGAATAGTGTCCCATACACCTCAAGAAGTTGAGGATATGAGACGTATTCCCTATGCCTCTGCAGTAGGTAGCTTAATGTATGTTATGCTGTGCACGAGACCAAACATTTGTTATGTAGTGAGAATAATCAGTAGGTACCAGTCCACTCAAGGGTTAGACAACTTGACAACAGTTAAAAATATCCTCAAGTATCTTAGGAGAACGAGGGACTATATGCTTTTGTATGAGACATGCGAGTGGGGGCATCCTGTACAATGAGATTGTACAAGACCGGACCGTGAATTATTAGACTTACTGATATAACACCGTTGACAGTAAAGACTAATAAATTCGTAGATGACCATTAGTGACTCCACCTGAATCCTGAGCGTATTACGGACTCCTGTTTGCGGGGGTCTGTCCTTTGACTAGTACGGGTGCGGGTGGTCTAGGTTACTCGCCCAATATGCCTATCTTCTCAGGGACAGAACCAAGTAGAGAGCTGGGAACCCATTATTCCTAAAGGGAACCCACCTTCCTCCCTCACCTAGAGAACAACGGAGAAGATCTAGTGGTAGTGTCGGTGTTCGTACGAGTTCGTTTTGCTGAGATCGTGACCGAATGAGAGGGGAGCACTCGAAGAAAGGTTCTTCAAAGGTAACTTTCTTGTTGTCCATTCTAATTTTATGCTTAATCTAGTTTTTCATGTTCTTGAATTTACCGTTGTAACTAAATCAAGAGCGCGTGATTCGCAATCGCTTCCGCTGCGGGGACTTCGATTCATTTCAATTGGTATCCGAGCCCGATTACGTTCTTGATTTATTTTCTGGATTTTTCAAGAAAAAGGTGGGATTTACTGTTTTTGCATGAGATGTATGAACGGTTTTGCAAAATTAGATGTTTACAATTTTGGCACTTAAATTTATAATTGCCATTTAAATGTTCAATGTAAGAGCTCGGCATTTTGGGCAAATTTAATTGTAAATCGAGTCTGTAAGTCCGTGTCGATCAAGTCAAGGCGGTTGCTGAGAAGATTGGAGCGAAAACGAGCTAGATTTGGAGAAATCAAAGTGTCGTCTGCGTGTGCGGCAAAATGCATGCTATGCGAGAGAAGGCACGCGCAGGAGGCAAGATTTGCAACGCCTCGGCGTAAGACGACAAAAGCGCAAATTGTAACGCCGTATACGTTTCACGCAAGGAGCAACAGGTAGAAAACAGATTTTTTAATATATATATTAATTATAAAAATGTTTTATATTTAATATATTTAATATTTTTAATTTTAATTAATATAATTAGATTATATTAATTAAATTATTTCTAGGGTGCCAAAATTGGTCTAATTTTTGCTATTTTAATTATGCAATTGTTGTGTAATTATTGCTATGCATAATGTATGCTTGTATTTTAGAAATTCCACGTTAGGTTAAGCTTTTTCATGCATCATTTATAATATAACGAGTTATATTATATAGTGTGCATGATTAATTAATATAAGGTTGTTATATTAATTTTTGGTCAACATTGACATGCATTATTTTTCATGAGATGAATATGCTATGAATGTCTTATTATTCATGTGATGAATGATCAAGCACTATAACATAGTATGCATGTCACCTAAGGTTAATTATTAGTTTTAAAATGTTTAGAACTTTGAAATAATAGACCTTAGGTTATCTAGTTCTAATTAGATTAGAATTAAGAACCAAGTAATTTATAAGGTATGATTAAAAGAAGAACTCCGTCTAAGGAAAGTTCTGTCTAGGTTGGGGTATTTAATGAATATTGATTAACTGGATCAAAGAGTTTAATCAGTTAATCTCACATCATTGGAGCTCATGATCTGTAGGTCCATTAGATCCCTCCGTTGGCTCAATATGGTAATATTGAGGGTATAAAATTAGGAGTGAAATTGAAGTGTTCAATTTCATACATGAGGTGTTATATCTATTATATATGATATAATTGATATAATATATAGTTTTAATGTGAATTAGATTCATATATAAACTATATACTAAATGGAGAATAAAGGAAGGGTAGGATGGTCATTTCCATCTCATTCCCCTATATATATAGTTGCATGAGATGCAACTAGGTTAAGACATTCTAAGTGATTCCTAGAATTTTGTTGTTGTTGGAAAAGTTCCAAGACAACAAACATCTCTCTCACAAAATACCTCACTATTCCTAAACGGAACCCACCTTCCTCCCTCACCTAGAGAACAACAGAGAAGATCCGGTGGTAGTGTCGGTGTTCGTACGAGTTCGTGTTGCTGAGATCGTGACCGAAGGAGAGAGAAACACTCGAAGAAAGGTTCTTCAAAGGTAACTTTCTTGTTGTCCATTCTAATTTTATGTTTAATCTAGTTTTTCATGTTTTTGAATTTACCGTTGTAACTAAATCAAGAGCGCGCGATTCGCATTCGCTTCCGCTGCGGGGACTTCGATTCCCTTCACAAGCAAGGATGCATCGCAGACTCCACGATGGAGGTTGAGTATGTCACTGCTTGCAAAGCAGCTATGTAGATTGTTTGGCTAAGGAAATTCCTTATTGATTTGGAAGTTGTTCCAAATATGGAATTTCCCATCATCTTATAATGTGACAACAGTGGTGCGGTAGCCAATTCGAAGGAACCTCGCAGCCATAAGAGAGACAAGCACATCGAGAGGAAGTATCACCTGATACGAGAAATAGTGCAACGAGGAGATGTGAAAGTCACGAAGATCGCTTCAGAGCACAATATTGTTGATCCGTTTACAAAGACTCTCACGGCTAAAGTGTTCGAGGGTCATCTAGAAAGTCTGGGTCTACGAGATATGTACATAGGCTAATCTAGGGCAAGTGGGAGATATGTAATGGGGTATATGGATGCCCTAGTTTATTGTATTTTCTTATCTCTGTAACCACTGTTTTAGATTATGATGTACCCCACTAGAGTTTTAGTTCAAGTGGGAGTTTGTTGGGGTTTGCGCCATAAACTCGTAGTTTGTAATTATGTTCTAATTAATGTAATAAAGTGTTATTATTTCAATAAAGAGTTATTATTTCAATAAACATCTAAGGCTGTTAAATGTATCTTTAACTTAATGTAGTGTACATATAGAGGATCTCGGTTCGAGATACAACCTAAAGGGTCTACAGTTAGGGGATAAGGTTTGGGTACCTTACCCTGGTAAAACTATGGATGTTGCCCACTTTGTATTTCATACAAACACTGTGATCCTAACGTGTTCGTATAGATGGCATGCGAGTGGCGATATCCTATGTAATGAGATTACATAAGATCGGACAATGAAATAGTAACCTCTAGCTGTAACTTCGTTTACTAGTTAGGTTTCTATTTCACTATGATGACCTAGGCAACTTGATCTCAATCCTGAGCAGGTTACGGACTCCTGTTCGCGAGGGATTGCCCTTTGACTAGTATGGGTGAGAATGGCCAGATTCGCCGACTCAATATGCCTACCTTCTTGGGGACAAGACCGAGTGAGCGGCTGGGAACTTAACTTAGCAAGATGGAATCACTCCTTCCCGCTTACTAGAGTAAGTAGCGAAATGCTCCCTTAAGTGGTGTCTCCGGGACTTGAACAAAGGGCCCGACCCTCTCATTGGCCCGAGAGGGACTCTGTTTGTTGATAGCACCACAAAAAAAGTGTTCATTAGAGGAGCACTGGTAGTTAAGGCACAAGATGTAACCCAGGGGTAAAATGGTAATTTGACACAGCTGGTGTTACGAACATTCGTGAAGGATCGACTTGCTGTTATTGGTCCATATCCGTGGACACAGAAATATATCTACAGTGAGAAGAGTGCAACTGCGGGACTTTAGTGGAGTGTTCCCGCAGTTAACGAATGTTGATTGGGAGGTTAATGAGATTAACCGAGCAATCTCGCATCGTTGGAATTCTGATCTGTAGGTCTATTAGATCCACCTTCTAGCTCGTAAAGGGTTCTTAGATCATTTGAATTTGAAATGTTCATATTCATAAGGGAATAAACCTAATGTATATTGATACGATATAATATATAGTTTTGAAACTATATATTATAAATTTAATGTGAATATGATTCATAGTAAATTACATGAGAGAATTAAATATTTGAAAGAGTTTAAATATTAAATTCAAATGTGAATATGATTCATATTTGTAAACTATAGGTTAAATCTCAATGTGCATGAGATGTACATTAAGCTATAGGTTAAAGGGTAAAATAATTAAATATGATTTAGCCATTTAATCAATATTATAATTGAATTAAATGTGATTTAATTTAATGTAATTATCCAGAGGACACGTTCCCACTACTCCACAACTCCTGCTCGATAGGGAGTGGGAGTTACTCAGTGAAGTCCTTCTCCTGGTGAGAAGGGCAGAAGCATTCATGGGATTCATTCGATTAGACCGAACATAGAGAAATTCCCTCACACTCTCTTTCTCTCCAATTCAATTCCCAAAACAATCTTCTAATTGTTGGAACTCCTTCCACAAAGGAGAGGTATAAGTAGAACTCAAAGAATAAGAGGTTCTCTTTTTGGTGGTGTCCTGTTGTAAAAGCAGAGAAGCAAAGAAGTTTCTGAATTGCTGTGAAGCCTGGAGCAAGGAGTTGCTGAGGAAATTCTACAAAGGTATTCTTTTTCTCCTTTTTGTTTAATTGTTAAACTTAAGCATGTTTGCATATATATCTCCATGTCTAATTATGATTAGATAAGCATGTTTGTTCTTTTTTGTCAATGTACTGGTTTTTGCATTTCTAACCAAAACAATCAAGCAATTACGATCCCAAACTCGTTTCTGCTGCTCAAGGGGATAAGATCTCCATAAGTAAAACCTATAGGTTGTAAGTTGATCTACAAGAGAAAGCATGGTGTAGATGGAAAGGTGCAGACCTTTAAAACTAGACTAGTAGCAAAAGGTTATACCCAGGTTGAAGGGGTTGATTATGAGGAAACCTTTTCGCCTGTTTCCATGGTAAAGTCTATCCGTATTCTACTTGCCATTGCCGCATATTATGACTATGAGGTATGAAAAATGGATGTCAAGACAATATTCTTGAATAGCAATCATGACGAGAACATCTACATGGACCAACCCAAAGGGTTCGTTGAACCAGGACAAGAGCAAAAGGTTTGCAGGCTTAAAATGTCAATCTATGGACTAAAACAAGCCTCTAAGTCCTGGAATATAAATTTGATGTGGCAATCAAATCTTTTGGCTTTGATCAGAATGATGATAAACCTAGTGTCTACAAGAAAATCATCAATAGTTCGGGCGCACTCCTTGTTCTATATGTGGATGATATCCTACTCATTGGGAATGATGAAGGTTATCTTACTGACATCAAGAATTGGCTAGCTACGCAATTCCAAATGAAAAATTTGGGTGAAGTGTAGTTTGTTCATGGGATCTAGATTCTCCGAAACCGGAAGAATAAAACACTAGCCTTGTCTCAGACATCTTATATCGACAAAGTGTTGTTGAGGTTTAAGATGAAAGACTCCAAAAATGATTTATTGCCTTTTAGACATGAAGTTCATTTGTCTAAGGAATAGTGTCCTAAAACACCTCAAGGAGTTGAGGATAGGGATGTTCATTTTCCCCGCGGGGGCGGGGCCCGCGGGGACCCGCTTCTAATGGGGCGGGGAATCCCCGTTTAGGCGGGGAATGGGGGAGGGAGCGGGGAGGATTTTTTCCCCGTTAGCTAAACGGGGACGGGGAATGTATTCCCCGTCCCCCACCCCGACCCCGACCCCACCCCACTCCCCATCCCCGCCCCGATATATTATTATTATTTAAATATATATATTTATGTATATACAATAAACAATAAATCTAAATTTTTATTAAATCTTATTTTACTTTTTTAAGAAAATTGAAAAAAATGTCTCTTAAATAAAAATTTCAAATTAGTAATTAGCCATTTAAATAAAATTTTCAAAAAAAAAGAATTATGTAATAAAATTTGAAAAAATAAAAATGCTAAACGGGGAATTATTCCCCGCGGGGAAGCCGATCCCCGCGAATTCCCCGCGGAGAATCCCCGCCCCGTTTCCCGCGAAATTAAATTGGGAATTTCGCGGGGATGGGGAATGAAATGGGACGCGGGGACGGGGACGGTAAGTCATTCCCCGACCCCGCCCCGTCCCGTGGACATCTCTATTTGAGGACATGAGACGGATTCCTTATGCATTAGTTATTGGGAGCCTGATGTACGCCATGTTGTGTACTAGGTGAAGGGAATTAGAATCCCCGCGCAGCGGAAGACGATCGAATCGTCATGGTATCATCATGCAACGTGTTTATTAAAACTGATCTACCTATTAGATCTAGGTTAAACATGCTGAAAAATACTACAATAAGAATAGCTTACTTGTTGTAGATCGATTCATCAACCTCTCATTGCAGATCACGAACTCTTTGCGCTCCTCGATCTCCACGAGCTCTTCCCACGAACGGATCTCGAACACCACCAAAATAGATCTTCTTGGTTGTTCTCTTTAGGAGAAGGGAAGTTGGTGGGAACTTTATGTTTTGGAAGAGGTGGAGAAATGAGAGAATTGAGAGAAAGCACTTTTGGATTCTTAGGTCAAAATCCTAAAAATGACAACTTAGCTTACCAAACCCATCTTACAAAGGGTTTAAATAGTGGAATGATGAAGTTCACAACTTCACATAATTACCACTTTACCACAACCATATGTTATGTAAATCTCATTTACATAATTTTATAGTATAAGATATCTCATATCTTATGTTGCAAATCTCATTTGCAATAATTGTGGTTTTAATCAAATTGAATCACATTCAATTTATTTTCTCTCTTTCAATTTCTCCAATTAGCCTTTAATTCAACAATTAGGCTAACATATGGTTTATTATGAATCTCATTCATATTAAACTATATATTATATCATCTATATGATATAATTACTCTTATAGTGAAATTGAACACTTCAATTTCAAACAAAAACGTTAACCCTTCTTTTATTCCAGATTGAGCCAACCAAGGGACCTAATGGACCTACAGTGACGGGCTCCAATGATCTGAGGTTAAGCGGTCAAACTCTTTGACTCGGTCAACCAATATTCATTAGCTACAGAATACTCCCTAAAGCTTGTGTAGTTGTACTCCCATCGATTGTAGAATATTACGTGTCCACTAATATAACCAATGCACATGAGTCGACCCTTCACAGGTTGTTCATAGACACGGCTGGGACAAATTACCGTTTTACCGCTGTGTCTATATCTTGTTCCTTAAGTCCCCACTGCTCCTCTAATGAACAACATATTGTGATGGTCCAACCAACACAACACCTTTCTCGGGCCAGTGAGAAGGTGGGCGCCCGTTGTCCAAGCCCTGGAGACAGCACTTAAGGGAACAACCCCTCTAGTTTCCCTATAGGCGGGAACGAGTGAATTCCATCTCGCGTAATTAGGTTCCCAGCTCTCTACTTAGTTCTTTCCCTTAGAAGATAGGCATATTGGGCGAGTGACTGGGACCACCCTCACCCGTACCAATCAAAGGACAGACCCCGACAGATAGGAGTCCGTAATACGCTCAGGATTCAGGTAGAGTCACTAATGGTCATCTACGAATTTATTAGTCTTTTACTTTTAACGGTGTTATATCTGTAAGTCTAATAATTCACGGTTCGGTCTTGTACAATCTCATTGTACAGGATGCCCCCACTCGCATGTCAACCACATGAACGAGTCAGATCACCTCCTTTGTTTCTAATACAAACCGGGCCGCATCCACAGTGTATCCAGGATTAGGTCTCCAATCCCATCCTTATACTGTAGATCGTTCGGGTCATTAACTCGAACGTGATCCTCCTTGTGTGTCAACTACACACCATTCAAGTTCTAGTTTTCTCATATATTCAATGACCCTTGAGCTTAGTTTATTGGAAATGTTAAAAATATTTGCGAGACACAAAGTGAAGAAAATAATAACTCTTATTAATTTCAAAACAATATTTTACAAACACGAGATTAGGACAAAAATCGCAACAAACTCCCACTTGGACTAAGCTAGTGGAGAAGGTACATTTCCAAAATGTATTTGAATTACAATAAAAATTACAATAAACTAGGGCATTGAATACCCGTTTATACATCTCCCACTTGCCCTAGTCAGGAAGCTCTTGAATACCTAGACTCTCTAGGTGACCTCAAACACTTTAGCCGTGAGGGGCTTTGTAAATGGATCACCTACATTGTGCTCGATGCTATCTGCGTGGATCATCACGTCTCTGCGGTGCACAATTTCCCGTCGAGATGATACTTGCGCTCAATGTGTTTACCTCTCTTATGGCTTCGAGGTCCACGTGAATTGGCTACTGCACCACTCTTATCACAGAACAGCGTGATTGGCAAGTTCATATTTGGAACAACTTCCAAGTCTCGCATGATCTTTCTTAGCCAAATAGACTTCCTTTGCAGCTTCATAAGCCGCAACATACTCGCTTCCATAGTGGAATCAACAATGCATCCTTGCTTGATGCTTCGCCAGACACTACAACTCCTCCATTCAAAATGAAGGTCGATCCGTAAGGATTTCTAGAATCCTTATCACCAAAAATCGAATCTGTGTCTCCCCGTAAGATCAAATCCCCACGCCCATACACTAAGTCGTAGTTCCTCGTTCTCCTAAGATACTTGAGGATTGTCTTTACTACCACATCCGTTGATCTATTCTGGATTGGACCGATATCTACTAACAATTCCGATCGCTTCTCGGATTGGTGATATCTACTAACAATTCCGATCGCATAATGATGTCGGGCCTTGTACACAACATGGCATACATCGGGCTCCCCTACCAAAGCATATGGAATACGTCTCATATCCTCAACATCTTGAGGAGTCTTAGGACACTGATCTTTAGACAAGTGAACCCCATGCCTAAAAGGCAGCAAGCCCTTCTTGGAGTTCTGCATCTTATATCTAGACAACAGCTTGTCAATATAAGATGCCTGAGACAAGGCTAGTATTATGTTCTTCCGGTTTCGGACTATCTGGATACCTAGAACATACTGAGCTTCTCCCAAATCTTTCATTTGGAATTGTGAAGCTAGCCATCTCTTAACATCAGTAATAAATTCTACCTCATTCCCAATGAGAAGAATATCGTCCACGTACAACACCAGAAATGCGACAGTTTTGTCAACGATTTTCTTGTACACACAAGGTTCATCAACATTTTGATCAAAGCCATAAGATTTGATTACCTCATCAAACCTTATATTCCAAGACCTCGAATCTTGTTTCAGTCCATAAATGGACTTATGAAGCTTACAAACTTTTTGCTCTTGGCCTTGGGCAATGAACCCTTTGGGTTGTTCCATGTAGATGGTCTCGTCAAGTTTGCCATTCAGAAAGGCTGTCTTGACATCCATCTGCCATACCTCGTAGTCATAATACGCGGCGATGGCCAGAAGGATCCTGATCGACTTTACCATGGCAATAGGTGAAAAGGTCTCCTCATAGTCAACCCCTTCAACCTGGGTAAAACCCTTTGCCACTAGTCGGGCTTTGAAGGTTTGCACCTTCCCATCTACGCCACGTTTACTCTTGTAGATCCATTTACAACTAATAGGTTTTACCCCATCCGGTTGATCCACAAGCTCCCAGACATAATTGAAGTACATAGACCCCATTTCTTGGTCCATAGCTTTAATCCACTCGTCTTTATCAACATCAGCCATTGCCTGATTATAGGTCAATGGATCCTCACAGTCATCGTTAGCAGCGACAACTGAGGTTTCAGCTAAACCCATATAGCGATCGGGCTGTCTCAAAGTCCTCCCACTACGTCGAGGCATTACCAACTCTTGGGAACGGATTTGACTAGACGTGCTAGATCAAGAACGCCATCGACGTATTAGCTCCATCAAGAACTCTTGGCGATGTAATCGCCCATTTCATTCAATACAATTTTGCTTCTAGGTAAATGATCCCTGATGTGGCCTTCCTCTAAGAAAATGGCGTTTGTCGACACAAGCACCCTGTTTTCCTTGGGATCGTAAAACAGACCACCCCTAGTCTCTTTAGGGTAACCTACGAATAGGCACAATTTTGAACGGGGTTCCAACTTCTTCGCGTTTGACACCAACACATGGGTCGGACATCCCCAAATTCTGAAGTGATGTAAACTACCTTTACGTCCACTACAGAGCTCAAAGGCTGTTTCACAAACACTCTTTGAGGGAACATTGTTCAAAATGTAAACCGCAGTCTCTACTGTGTAACCCTAGAAAGAATCAGGGAGACGAGCATAGCTCATCATCGACCAAACCATGTCCAACAAGGTTCTATTTCTCCTCTCCGATACACCATTCTGCTGTGGCATACCAGGTGCTGAGAGTTGGGACGTAATTCCGTGTTCTATCATATAGTCCTTGAATTCAGTGTCCATGTACTCTCATCCTCGATCCGATCGAAGTGTCTTAAGCGATTTACCTAAGAGATTCTCAACCTCAGTCTTATACTCCTTGAACTTTTCAAGAGTTTCAGACTTCTTATGCATTATGTAAATATACCCATATCTAGAGTAATCGTCTATGAAAGACACGAAGTACTTATAACCGCCCCGAGCTTTAACATTCATCGGACCACAGAGGTCAGAATGTATTAACTCAAGAGGCTCTTTGGCTCTATATCCTTTTCCACTAAAAGGACGTTTGGTCATTTTGCCTTCAAGACATGACTCACATACTGGTAAAGAGTTTTCTTCCAACTCGTTTAGAATTTCATTCTTCACCAGTTTCTCAATCCTATTGAGATTAATGTGGCCTAACCTTAGATGCCAAAGATGAGCATTTTCTTTTGGAGATTTTTTTGCTTTCTTAGTTCGTGTTTCCGCAGTTTTAAACAATTCAGTATTTAAAACACTTTTAACCGAATTGGGTTTTAAAACATATAGATTATTTTCAAGTGAAGCTGAACAAATAACATTCCCTTTGAAAGAAATAAACGGTTTATTTAATTCAAATGAAACGGAAATACAATGTTCAATTAGGCAGGAAATAGAAACAAGGTTTCTAGTAAACCCTGGAACTATGTACAAATTGTCTAACAATAAGTACTTTCCGCCAAAATTCAGCTTCACCGTGCCCATTGCTGCAGCAGAGACAAGTTCCCCGGATCCAACCCGTAGAGTCACCTCACCCTTTCATAAATGCACGCCCAGAATCAATCCCCTAAAAAGAAGAACAAACATGGTTAGTGGCGCCTGAATCCAATATCCTGGAAGAGTCATTACTCTCCACTAAACATGTTTCTACCACAAGTAAATCACATTTACCTTTGTTCTTCCTCTCGGCCAGGAATTTGGGACAATTTCTCTTCCAGTGTCCGCTTCCATTGCAGTGGAAACACTTTCCTTTCTCTGCAACCTCCTTGACCTTCTTGCCCTTCTGGGCGGCAGCTCGGTCAGTTTTACCCCTCTTCATCCTCTTCTTCCCTTTCGGGCGTGAAGGAGCAACAGGTTTTGTCCCAGAGGTCGAACCCTTGTGATAAGACCTATAGGCAACATTTGCCTCAGATTCCCTGACCCTGTTAAGGGATTGGAAATTTTGTAGCTCATTGAGGAGGGTAGTCATAGTGTAGCTAATTTTGTTCATAACAGCATTGCTACGAAACTGAAGGAAACTCTTCGGAAGAGTCTCCATGGTAAAACTAATCTGGCTCGACTCATCGATCGAAGCCCTATTCATCTCGGCCAGATTAAAGCGGGTCATCATGTCTAGAACATGTTCAAGGTCAGACGACCCCTCTTTCATCCGAGCGTTGAAAATGTATTTGAGCGAGTCATGTCGGACCTGAAAGGACTGTTGTCCAAACATTTCCCGCAAGGACTCCATGATTTCCTTAGCGGAAACCATCAGCTCATGCTTCTTTGCCAAGTCATCAGACATGCTGGCAATTATATAGACCTTGGCCTTTTCATTGGCCCTGATCCATCAATCGTACGTATCGCGAACGACACGCGATGTGGTCGAGCCCGGCATCTGAGGACACTCCTCAGATAACACGAACTTTATGTCATCAGTCACCAAAATTGTATTGATGTTGTTTTTCCAGCTCTGGTAATTATCTCCCACTAACTTATTGGAAGCAAGTAAAGCTATAATAGCGCTAGACATTTTTGGCTGAAATTTTTTAAAAAAACTTTGTATTAGTCTCGCAAAAACCTTTTTGAAAAACCAATATCAATTTTAGCAAAAATGTTTTCATGATCCCTAGGTCATTCATAATTTTGCAATGATACCCTAAAGGTTTAGAATGACTGCCACCGAAGGGTGAAAAAAACATTCCTCCTCTAGAACGAGACTTTCTCGATCAGACCCTAATCCCAGAATAACTCTTATTCCATTAGGCATCCAATTACCATTGTTCGGTCGAATTCATTAACACTTAACGAATTCTGTGAGTGTCACCTGATAACTCACCATAAAGGAGTTATTTTACTAGAATTTTAGTATTTAATCCACTTGAATTGCATTTAATTTAGTGATCCTCATGTTATTTTATCCCTAAATAACGTGTGTTAGCTTTGAATCTTGAATTTAAGCATTAGGTGCAAAAAGAATTAATTTTGATGTTTTTGTGCTTTAATTCAAGAAATTTAAGGAAACAAGCTAACGGTTGATTAATGACCGAAATTTGAGATTTTTCTTAACTCCAAAAATCCTTGCATATTTAGTTTGATTTATAATTGACTTCATTAATTTATTTGGGATTTTTCTGTGTGCAGGAGATGTTTAAAAATTACAAAAGTCCCTAAGGGCATTTTAGACATTTTACCCGAAGGGTAATATGGTCTTTTTACCCTTAAGGGTATTTTTGTAATTTGTGGAGTTAGGGCAACACCATCTTGCATAAGAAGGCTAGGGTTTACAAGTGTAGAGAGAAGGAGTAGTCGCAAAAGAGGAAGAGACCGAGAGAGAACGGGCGATTGCTACAGCAAAGGTGTGCATTGAAAATCGTGAAGGTTCCATTGCTGTAGCAATCGTACGAGTGAAGAAAAAATCGAAGCTTCAAGGTGCCATTGTTGTAGCAAAAAAATAGTACAGTTCGGTTTTTCACAGACGATGCTCACAAAGTTGTCTTTTTCTGGAGTTTCAACCGTTGGATTGTGCTGAAATTTTGACAGATTGTTCGAGAATCATAGGGCTTTACTTTGAACGGTTGGATCGTCGTTAGGAGCTTCGGTGTGCCAGATATTTCTGTCGCATTGGGAGATCAGAGCAGTTCGGTTTTCACTGGCGGCGCTCACGAAAGTGTCGTTTGCCAAAGTTTCAACCGTTGGATTGTTCTGAAATTTTGGAAGCTTATTCGAAACTCATAGGGCTTCGTTTTGAACGGTTGGATCGTCGTTCTGAGCTTCGGTTGATGAGATATCGCTGTCACACAGAACCTGCAAAACTAAAATCTGCTACTATGGTCTGCTGTCTTTGGTGGTATCTCTTCGTGTTTTGCTTCGTGTCATTACCACTCCTAATCTCTAATTGTTAATGTTATTTTTCCGCTATTGGACACATATTTAAGACTATTTTTGTTCACTATTTTAGACCGAATTCGTGACTGTTTTTAGGCTAGAATTGTGACTGATTTATGATAAATTTGTGAACATCATTGGGTTGTTTTCTTGAATTCTTTGATGGATAAAAACATGCATCAATTAGAAGTTTGTGAGTTGATTCCTATCATGAACTAATTTGTCTTAGGCAAGGGTTAGGTTGTTTTAATGTAATTTTGGAATAAATTTATAGTTGATGCTATTAATTGAATTTATGAAATTTTATTGAATTTAACATTGCATGAGAATAAAAATTGGCCTCTTTAATTTCTCTAGAATTCACGAACTTGCGAGAGCTAGTGAATTAGAAAACTAAAATTTCATTCTAGGATTATTGAGTTGATTAGAGATGATTAACCCACCTAGAACCTTAAATCATGAGCATAATTTAGATCTTAATTGAGAGATTGTAGGTTTTAAAACTTAGTGATTTTGAAAGAAATCATTTGAATACATGTGTAGGTAAATTCAAGGCATCACTCAAAATTCATTCCAATTGAATACTTAAAACTCCAACCTTACAGAGCCTATATTTTTCATTAAAAAAATCTTATCTCTTGCATCTTCCTCTTAGTTGCATTCTCCTCTCCCCTCATTTCAATTCAGTTATTTTCTTTTGTCTTATCTTATCTTTCTTACTTATCAATTTATTTATTTACAACAATAATTTGCACACTCATGCATTGCACTAAAATAAGGAAAATTTGTTAGGACACTCACTAATTTAGGTCTAACTAGTCCTCGTGGGATCGATACTTTTAACTTATCACTTGCTGCTCTCGACCGTGTATACTTGCACGTCGTAAAAGTATCGGGATTTTATTCTAATTTGCATTAGTTTAGGCCACCCGATATTTTCGCATCATCACCCTCAATCTTTAAGTTTCCAAGTATCCGTCCAAACAATAGTCATCGAAGGGTGAACTAAGAAGGAAACTAGCAGGCAGATCATAGGTGTCTGGTCCAGGCTGGTCCAAGTTCCGACTCCCGTGATCAAGCCCTCCGAAGGGATTTTCTGGTCCAGGCCAAACTAGCAGGCAGATCATAGGTGTCTCACGGTGTGAATCGAAAGAAGAGACCGTGGGTCTCGAATTCACAAGTCCCGCTCCCACTCACTATAAGTACTCTCTCCATTCACGATGATATTGATCTATACAAATGCCATCCGAAGGGGGACGCTCCCATTTGCGCCATGAGGCCGAGTATAGATCTCACGGTGCGGACTTAACGGAGATTTGTGGTTGGAAATTCAAATGTATCTTATACACTATATTTCCTCCCACTCAGTACTTTAATTTTTAATAGGGATTGACCTAGATAATCGGCTAAAAATTACCTAAGTCTACCAATATAACTCTTATATGGTATTTAGCATAAGTCTATAATCACATTATTAACTTAGGTCTATGTGGGAAAATTAATTAACACTTAATTAACGGCGCTCACGTAAATATAATCTAAGAATCTCCTGACCAAATTCACTCCCGTGTCGGTTTCCGTGTAGGGGTGTTCATGGCGTCAACTTAAATACCCCAGCCTTAGACAAAACCTTCCTTAGACAGAGTTACTAATCAGTCACCATTCAAAGATCATATTTGATTTCCTAAAATTCTAATCTTATTTAAAAATTAGAAAACCTAAGTCTAATTATTCAAGTTCTAAACACTTAAAAACTAATAATTAACTTAGGTTTGCATGCATTTCTATGTTATAGTGCTTGATCATTCATCACATGAATAAATATATACAATAACATAATTACCATTCATCACATGAATATAAATGCATGAGCATACTATAATCTAAAAATATAACACTTATATTAATTAAATTAAATATGCTTTTTAATTACATTATAACTCTTATAATATAACCTATCATGCAAATTATATTATAACTCTTATAATATACATGATGCATGATTATATTTAACCTAAGGTGGGATTTTTAATCTATATGACATACATTATGCTCATAGAATTTAATTAAAATCATACATCTCATGCATAAAATAATTAAATATCAAAATTAGACCGGTTTTTGGCACCTAGGAGCAATTATTTTATTAAATAAAATTAATATAACATTTATATTAATAATATTTAATAAAATAATTAAATAAATAAATTAAAAAACGTTTTTATAAAAATAAAACTGAAATAATTAATAAAATAACGAATTAAAAATGCCCACGTCGCTTTGCATTTAATGCGCAACGCGTCTGACGTTGTAACGCTGTCGCCTACAGCGCTGCTGGTGGCGCCTCAACGCTAGTGGCGCGTTAACGCCACGCAGCAGAGCCTAAAACCGCGAGCACGACGTTGAGACGCCGCGTTGGGCGCCTCAACGCCATCGACAGACAAAGAACCTCCTTCGGGTTTCGCCGATTTCGCTTCCGCTTCCGCTCCGATTTCTTCACGACAACTCTTGCCACGAACGACCCGGACTTACAGACTCGATTTACAACAAAATTGCCCAAAACAACGGGCCCTTACATTGATCTCATCAAATCTAATCTAGTGCCAAATAACCGAAAACATCCAATTCGCAAACCATACATTCATCTCATGAAAACATGGTAAAACACCCACCTAAATTTTAATAAAACAGTGCATCGATGATGAACCATTGAGATGACTCTGATACCAATTGAAGGTAATTAGAATCCCCACGCAGCGAAAGATGATCGAATCGTCATGGTATCATCATGCAACGTGTTTATTAAAACTGATCTACCTATTAGATCTAGGCTAAACATGCTGAAAAATACTACAATAAGAATAGCTTACTTGTTGTAGATCGATTCAGCAACCTCTCCTTGCAGATCACGAACTCTTCGCGCTCCTCGATCTCCACGAGCTCTTCCCACGAACGGATCTCGCACACCACCAAAATAGATCTTCTTGGTTGTTCTCTTTAGGAGAAGGGAAGTTGGTGGGAACTTTATGTTTTGGAAGAGGTGGAGAAATGAGAGAATTGAGAGAAAGCACTTTTAGATTCTTAGGTCAAAATCCTAAAAATGACAACTTAGCTTACCAAACTCATCTTACAAAGGGTTTAAATAGTGGAATGATGAAGTTCACAACTTCACATAATTACCACTTTACCACAACCATATGTTATGTAAATCTCATTTACATAATTTTATAGTATAAGATATCTCATATCTTATGTTGCAAATCTCATTTGCAATAATTGTGGTTTTAATCAAATTGAATCACATTCAATTTATTTTCTCTCTTTCAATTTCTCCAATTAGCCTTTAATTCAACAATTAGGCTAACATATGGTTTATTATGAATCTCATTCATATTAAACTATATATTATATCATCTATATGATATAATTACTCTTATAGTGAAATTGAACACTTCAATTTCAAACAAAAACGTTAACCCTTCTTTTATTCCAGATTGAGCCAACCAAGGGACCTAATGGACCTACAGTGACGGGCTCCAATGATCTGAGGTTAAGCGGTCAAACTCTTTGACTCGGTCAACCAATATTCATTAGCTACAGTAACACTCCCCTAAAGCCTGTAGTTGTACTCCCATCAGTGTAGAATATTACGTGTCCACTAATATAACCAATGCTCATGAGTCGACCCTTCACAGGTTGTTCATAGACACTACCGGTCAAATTACCGCTTTACCACTGTGTCTATATCTTGTTCCTTAAGTCCCCACTTTGCTCCTCTAATGAACAACATATTGTGATGGTCCAACCAACACAACACCTTTCTCGGGCCGGTGAGAAGGTGGGCGCCGTTGTCCAAGCCACAGGCGATGCACTTAAGGGAACAACCCTCTAGTTTCCCTATAAAGCGGGACAGTGAATTCCATCTCGCGTAATTAGGTTCCCGACTCTCTACTTAGTTCTTTCCCTTAGAAGATAGGCATATTGGGCGAGTGGATCGGGACCACCTCACCCGTACCAATCAAAGGCGACGTGCACTTTACGTATAGGAGTCCGTAATACGCTCGTGGATTCGTGTAGAGTCACTAATGGTCATCTACGAATTTATTAGTCTTTTCTTACATTTAATCTGTGTTATATTTGTAAGTCTAATAATTCCTATCCGACCTTGTACAATCTCATTGTGCAGGATGCCCCCACTCGCATGTCAACCACATGAACGAGTCAGATCACCTCGTTTGTATCTAATACAAAGCGGGTCGCATTCACAGTGTATCCAGGATTAGGTCTCCAACCCCATCCTTATACTGTAGACCGTTCGGGTCATTAACTCGAACGTGATCCTCCTTGTGTGTCAACTACACACCGTTCAAGTTCTAGTTTTATCATATATTCAATGACCCTGGAGCTTAGTTTATTGGAAAAGTTTAAAATATTTGCGAGACACAAAGTGAAGAAAATAATAACTCTTATTAATTTCAAAACAATATTTTACAAACACGAGATTAGGACAAAAATCCCAACACTAGGCTAGACATCTGTTTTGAAGTTGGAATGGTCAGTAGGTATCAATCTAATCCAGGACTTGAACACTGGACAACAGTGAAAACGATTCTTAAGTATCTTCGGAGAATAAGGAACTACATGTTTGTGTATGGGGCTAAGGATTTGATCCTTACAGGATACACAGATTCTGACTTTCAGACTGATAAAAATTCTCCGAAATCTACATCAGGATCAGTATTTACTCTTAACGGAAGAGCTGTAGTATGACGAAGCGTCAAGAAGGGATTCATGCAGCTTTTGAAGCAACTAAAGAGGTTGTTTGGTTGAGGAAATTCATGTTAGATTTGAAAGTTGTTCCAAATATGAGTTTGCGTATCACGTTGTATTGTGATAACAGTGGTGTCGTGACAAATTCAAGGGAACCTTGAAGTCACAAGAGGAGTAAGCATATTGAGTGGAAATATCATCTCATCCAAGAGATCGTGCATCGAGGAGATGTGATCGTCACACAGATAGCCTCAGAGCACAACATTGTTGATCCTTTTACATAGGCTCTCACGGCTAAAGTATTTGAGAGTCACCTAGAAGGTCTAGGCTTACAAGTCTTCCCCAACTAGGGCAAGTGGGACTATATTGTACAAAGGTTTTCAATGCCCTAGTTTATTATATTTACATTATTTTAATATTTAGTACTCCACAAGCATTAGGTCTAGTGGGAGATTGTTGAGATTTGTGCCCTAAACTTATGTAATTATGATCAAATAAATAAAGAGTTATTTGTTTTGGTAAAATTATATTCTCGCTTTATAAATCCAATAAACTAAGCTCCAAGGTTATAATATATCTTGAACATCAGTGTAGTAGACACTATTTGGTTTGTGTTCAAGAGTATAACCTAAATGGTCTATGGTATAAGAATGAGGTTGGAAACCTTATTCTTGTAACACCATGGATGCGACCCACTTTGTAATTAGTACAAATGAGGTAATCCAACTCATTCATGTAGATGACATGCGAGTGGGGGCATACTGTATGAAGAGTTCATACAAGACCGAACTGCAAATTATTAGTTTGACAAGTATAACGTCGTTAACCGGATAAGACTGATAATTTATAGATGGTCATTAGTGACTCGACCTGAATCCTGAGCAAGTTAAGAACTCCTGCTTATAGAGGTTTGTCTTTAGATTAGTATGGGTGAGGATGGCCTGTAGCCGACTCAATAAGCCTACCTTCTCAGGCCATCCTCACCCATAACTATGCAAGATGGTATGAGTTTATGGTCGGACCTCTATAAGCTTATTGTTCAAGACCTGTAGGCTTAAGAACTGAGTCCAGGTCTTGAACAACGGGGCCCCGCCCTCTAAACTTGCTTAAGAGGGTATGAGTTTATGGTAGGACCATAGACATGTTGTTCATTATAAGATCAGTGGTGCTTAAGGAACAAAGAAGTAATCACAGGGATAAAACGGTAATTTGACCCAACTGTGATTACGAACAACCTTTGAAGGGTCGACTCATGGGTAATGATTATATCAATGGACACAATATAATCTTGATAATCACTTGTCCTATACTCACGGGTCTTGTTTTGATTTTTTTTATTTTATTTCAATATACAAAAATACCAAAAATAATTATCTTTCAGGTGCCCAAGAAAAACAAGATAGCCTTTTAGACTTAGAAGGCTATATCGATCCAAGCAATAAGGGCTCAAAGAAATACGGACAATTTTACGTACCTTGATGCCAATCATAAGTTACAGTCTAGCTAAAGACGTTAAAGAAAGCGCTTGTTGGGAGGCAACCCAAGCTTTAGTTTTAGTTCTTTGTTTTACTTCCTTTCTCTTCTTAAAGTGTTTGTGTGTTTTTTTCCTTTTTGTGATTTTCTTTATTGTGTTTTCTTTCTTTTTATGTTGTCTTTCCTTTCCTAGTTTTTTTTTGTCTAATTCCTATTTTTTTTTGTACCTCGAGGTGTATGCCCAAGGATAGAGCTGCAGACTTGCACCCTTTTGATCCTCAGATCGAGAGGACCTGTAGGAGACTCCTAAGGCAAGGGAGAGCAGAAACTCAGATAATGGCAGATCAGGAGCTAATCAACAACCCTAAACCCACAAGGGAGTATTTCCAACCTATGTTTAATTCTAAGCAGGTTGGATTTGTTCATGCTCCCATAAAGGCAAACAATTTTGAACTAAAAACGGGGCTTATTCAAATGGTTAGGGAAGGTGCTTTTAGATGACAAGCCATAGAAGACCCTAATTCACATTTGCAAAATCTTTTAGAAATCTGGGGTACAATTAAATTGAATGGTATTTCTGCTGATAGTATTCACTTACGTCTTTTTCTTTTCTCTTTGCAGGGTAGGGCAAAAGAGTGGCTAGGGTCTCTCCCACCAGACAGTATCACCTCTTGAGAGGAGTTGACCCAAGCCTTCATGACCAAATTCTGTCCACCAGTGAAAGCTGCAAAGTTACGGACAAAGATAGGAACATTCAGGCAGCAGGAGGAAGAGCAACTATTTGAGGCATGAGACTGTTATAAGGACATGCTCAGGAGATGTCCACAACATAGTTACCCAGATTGGCTCCAGGTACAATTATTCTATAATGGACTTGTAGGTAAGACCAAGACTATTCTGGATGCCACTGCTGGAGGAGCTTTCATGGCAAAAACTGTGTAGAAGCACGTGCCCTCATAGAGAAAGTGTCAACTTCAAGCTACAATGGCCCACAGACAACGACAGATCTAAACGAGTAGCTGGATTGTATCAATTGGATGAGGTAACTTGTCTAAAATCTCATATGACATCCCTCACTCATGCTCTATATAATTTTTCAGGATCACCCCAAACAGTGGTACCCTCTCAATGCTCCCAACCCAATGGAGAATGTACTATGGAGCAAATACATTATCTGAACAATAGAAGCAACACTTATGGAGGAAACCAGACTCAAAATAACCTTCCAACACATTATAACCCAAGTTTGAGGTATCACAAAACTTTCTCTTATGCTAACAATAAAAATGTGTTGAATCCTCTTACAGGGTATGCTTCTACATCTTAGAGGAAACCATCTCTGGAAGAAATAGTGCACTCCTTTATAGTTGAATCCAGAAATAGGTCCAACAAGCTGGAGAATGCAGTCACTAGTATAAATGTCCTAGTGACCAGTCATGGAGCTGCCATAAAGAATATTGAGACCCGATCAACCAGGTGAATGTATCAATTCGAGCGCTGCAAGATAGGAAAGAGACACCTTGAGGGAGTACAGTCTAGCTAAAGACATTAAAGAAAACACTTCTTGAGAGGCAACCCAAGCTTTACATTTTTGTTATTTTTGTTTTCTATTTTTAGTTTGTTTTGGTTGTTTGTCAGTTTTTAGTTTACTTGTTTGTTTGTTTTGCTTTGTTGGGTTGTCGTTGATGCCAACCCTCATTGAAACCCATGCTCCCGTTCAATGGATCATCAACTCACAAATCCTGGCTATCCAAGGAAATAAAAAACTGAAGATCTCCATTACTCAGGACAGTATTGTTCACTCTTACCTTTCTTACTTTTAGTTTAAGTTTGGGGTGGATGTGTTTATCTGTTGTGACTATCATGAGTATGTATTGAATTGTTGATTGATCTTCTGCATAAGTATGATTATGATAGCCTATGATGAGAATTAATTGAAATTTTTTGTGATTCTGCTAAAACATGAGAGCATGATATGAATTTGTGTTAATTTAAAAATTTTCTTGAGCTTTTCCTACACTATTATGCACATAGTCTGTGTTCCTGTAGTTTTTAAATGCTTAGAACAAAGTTATTAGGCTTAGAAGTTTAATGTCACCTCGATAGGTCTAAAAGCTGATCTAAGAGTTAAACTGCAAGGTAGGGTGAATGACAATACGAAGTGCATGATTTGTATAATATGTGCACTATGTGAAAGAGTAGTATGTTTTGTGTTGTTTGTTTGTTACAGAAAATAATTCGTGAGGGCAAAAAGAACTACCTTCACTGTGATCAGTTAGGCCACTCATTGAGCGAGTGCTCTGGGTAAGGGTCCATGCAGTTGATGTATGAAAGCTAGTGTCTTTACACCAAAAAAAGAAGAAAATACAAAAAAAATGATAAAAAGTGATTAAGTGCTTAGTAGAGTTACTTATTTCTTGAATGTGGGGAGGCTCAAGGATTAGTATTTATGACCAGTTAGTGGGAAGTTGAATGGAGAGCCTAATAAAGTTGACCCAACTTAGTAAAAATGAAGGGAACATAGGCTAATCACACACACACGTATGAACACTTAGGAAGAATTTTAAATTGCTCATCGAAGTATTATGTTTGAGTGTTTCCTGTGATTGCCAAAATTTCCTTTTAAATCTTTGAGGTCTGAATCAAATGTATCTATAAGAGCAATCTCATGTTTAATTATATTTTTACTCGGGACTAGCAAAAGTGTAAGTTTGGGGGTATTTGATTGCACACAAAATGTGTTATCCTTAGGCTTAATTATTGCTAGTTTAATGATAATTTTAGGACTTTTATGTGTGTTAATCATTGAATTTTAGGTTAAGAGCTTAAACAGAACATTTGGAGACATTATGGATCACTCGGGATCGAATCGACGCTTCTTGGAGCTCAAAATAAAATCAATTGGAAGTAAAAGAATCAATCCAAGCTAGTAGTCCCGAGGTGATGGCGTTGCAATGCCATGCAGAGCGTTGCAATACCGAGCTTGCTATTTTTGTGCATAGTAGGATCATGTCGATAGCGTTGCAACGCGGCCTTAGGCGTTGCAACGCGGTCTCGATAAAGAAGCTAACGTGAAGGATCGTGGCGAGGGCGTTGCAACGCCAGATCGATAGAGAGGCGCGCGCTTAGGGTAGCGGCGTTGCAACGCTGCCGATGCTTTCCATATATGCCTGGCGCCTAGGGCACAACGTTGCAACGCAGTCCCTAGCGTTGCAACGCTGTGCCGAGAAGTATTATAAATAGAATATGATTTCTTCTTGCAAAAGGGAGCCGAATTTGATAGTGTTTGCACCCTAATTTTGAAATAAACTCTGTAAGAAGAGAAAAGTGAGCATTCCTTGGGAGTCAAAGATTTGTGGAGGTTCGAGATCATGACGGGAGGTCAGGGACGAGGGACCGACATCGACACATAAGTTTATTTCGTCTTTCTTTCAGATCATAACACCGTTTAAGACGTTTCTACACTTTTAGTTTGATTTTATTGTGATTTAGAGTGCTAAAAGTTGTAGTTAGGATTTGATTTGCTTGTTTAAGACTTGTTTGCTTATGTATTGAATTATGTTTTGTTATTTATTTTTGGCAATTCGTTCTTTAATTCTTTGATATTGTTGGTTTAAGTGGACTTGAGAGAAAAAGCTTAGATTAGAGCAAAGTTGTCAAAACTCTTAGGAGTCTGGCATGAAAATGACCTAGAAGTCTAAGGGAAACACATAGAGAAGTTGCTTAATGTCGTGCTGCTTTTAGATTCATATGGAGACTATAGAGTTTATTGTGTGTGCGAGGCTCACTAAGAATCGAGAGATTTTCTTGAGTATATTACTTCTTGTTTATAAATTCATCACATTAGTTCACTGCATGTGTCAAATAAGTTATTAACTTGTGAAGTCAATTTCCTCCAAACCTATCACATTCGTGTCTCCAATTGTATGTTTATCATTTGATCTTTATTTTCACCATCTATCCATGTTTTGTTACATTAGCTAAAATTGAGAATCAGTATCTTCGTAATTAATTAATCTAGAAAACCATTCCTAAGGACGATACTTGGAACTTTAAATCACTATACTAAAAGTTGACCCCGTACACTTGTGGTATTGCATTATTAATTTTACGCAACAGTTTGCAAATTGAACATTTAGCATATGGGATATTTGTTCATCAGTCAACTTATACAGAGAAGATTTTAAAAAGATTCTATATGGATAAAGCACATCCATTGAACTTCCAATAGAAGTTCGTTCACTGGATGTAAAGAAAGATATATTTCGACCTCGAGATGACAATGAATAACTACTTGGTCCTGAAGTACCATATCTTAGTGCAATTGGTGCACTTATGTATCTAGCTAAACACAAGACCAAATATTGCATTTTCAGTAAATTTATTAGCTACATATAGTTCATGTCCTACAAAACGACATTGGAACGGAGTTAAGCATGTACTCCGATATCTTCGAGGGATGATTAATATGGGTTTATTTTATTCTAACAAATAAAATTATGATCTAGTTGGTCATGCAGATTCTAGTTATCTATTTGATCCACACAAAGCTAAATCTCAGACAGGTAATCTATTCACATGTGGAGGAACTGCTATATCGTGGCAATCAGTGAAACAGACTATAACGACCAATTCTTCAAATCATGCTGAAATCCTCGCTATTCATGAAGCGAGTCGAGAATGTGTATGGCTAAGATCGATGACACAACAGATTCGTGAGACATGTGGCTTGTCTTCGAGTAAACCTCTTCCAACAATATTATACGAAGACAACACATCATGTATAGCTCAAATCAAAGGAGGATACATTAAAGGAGATAGAACGAAGCATATCTCTTCAAAGCTTTTCTACACTCATGACCTTGAAAAAAATGGTGGCATCTCAGTACAACAGATTTGTTTGAAGGATAACTTGGAGGACATATTTACAAAGGCATTGCCAACTACATGAAGGGAATCGATTTCCCGCAGCGGAAAACGTTGTGAAACGTTGTTGATTCGTTGTGTGTGTAATTTCTTAGAAAATGGAATTTATCTCATAAAACCTAAGTTAAGCATGCTGATTTGAGAAGGAATACAAAAAGTAAACATATTACTAACCTCTTGTAGAAAACTTCTTGCAGTTCCTTCTCGGCCTCTCTCGATCCAACGAACCTCACGAACAAAGACACTTCCAGAAGCTCTTCTCGGTTGTTCTCGGGAGGTTGAGGGAGAGTTGTGGAACTCCCTTTGGAATTTGGGATGGAGAAAGGATTTTGAGAATTGAGAGAGGCTAGAGAGAGTTTTGGTGTGTTCTTTGGATGGAATTTAAAAAATGAGAACCCTTGTTCACTAAGTGCTTCACAACGCACCTATTTATAATGGTGTGTGGTGGAGTTAAAATCTCCACCAATTCACCACTTTCCCACAACCATATGATATGCAAATCATATTTGCATATCATATAATATAAGGTATCTCATACCTTATTGTACAAATCTTATTTGCATAAATGTGGAATAATAAATTGAATCACATTCAATTTAATTTCTCTCAATTCAATTTCTCCAATTTGGCACTAATTAATCAATTAGACTATTCTATAGTTTATTACGAATCTAATTCACATCAAACTATATATTATGTCAATTATATCACATATAATTGACATAACTACCCAATTAATAAAGTTGAACACTTCAAATCCATTTCAAACTATAAACCCTCAATTTTTCCAATTGAGCTAACCGAGGGACCTAATGGACCTACACCTAATGAGCTCCAATGATATGAGATTAACCGATCAAACTCTTTGATCCGGTTAATCACTATTCATTAGCTACGGTAACACTCCACTAAAGCCCGTAGCTGAACTCCCACCACCGTAGGAGAAGTTGTGTCCATCGATATAACAAATCCCCGTGAGTTGTCTCTTCACAGGTTCTTCGTAGCCACTACTGGGTCAAATTACCGTTTTATCCCTGTGTCTAATTCTTGTTCCTTAAGTCCCACTGCTCCTCTAATGAACAACTTTGTTGTATGGTCCAACCATAAACAATGTCCCTCACGTGCCAGTGAGAAGGCGGGCGCCCGTTGTTCAAGCCCTGGAGACAACACTTAAGGGAATAACCTCTCTAGTTTCCCTAGGTCGTGAACGAGTGAATTCCTTCTTATGTAGTCAAGTTCCCAGCTCCCCACGAAGTCCGGTCCCCAAGAAGGCATGCATATTGGGTGTATCCATACCACGCTCAGCCGTACTAGTCAAATGACAGACCCTCTCAGACAGGAGTCTGTGACACGCTCAGGATTAAGGACAAGTCACTAATGGTTATCTACGAAATTATTAGTCCTACTATTAACGGTGTTACATCAATAGGTCTAATAATTCACGATCCGGTCTTGTACAATCCCATTGCACAAGATGCCCTCACTCACATGTCAACCACATGAACGAGCTGGGTCACCTCGTTTGTATCTGATACAAAGCGGGTCGCATCCACAGTGTAACCAGGATGAGGTTTCCAACCCTATCCATATACTGTAGACCATTCGGATCACTAACTCAAACGTGATCCTCCCCGTGCGTCAACTACACATCGTTCAAGTACTATAATATGACCCTGAAGCTTAGTTTATTGGATTAAGTTTTATAAAATGCGAGATACAAAGGTTTGACAAATCAATAACTTTTATTCATTTATAACAACTGTATTACAAACTACACGAGATTAGTGCAAACACCCCAATACTACAACATTTGAGAAATTGGTTCACAGTATTGGGATGCGACAACTCAGAGATCTCAAGTGATGTCTTTATGAGAGGGAGTAATTGTATTATATAAAATATGTACTCTTTTTCCTTCACTAGGGTTTTTATCTTATTGGGTTTTTCTCCAGTAAGGTTTTAACGAGGCATATTTTATATAAATGGGCATTTAAGGGGGAGTATTGTAAACATTATCATGTAAATGTCATTTCCACATGACTCTTTGACTCCCATGCCATGTGGCAAATTATCCCTAGCCAAAGTATCTCCCATGTGTCCAACAAAGGCCATAGATTGGTGTCCAAATGGACCATATCATGTTCTCCAAATTGTCTATAAATAGTGGCTTTTGGTGGATGAATAAAACACATCGATTGGTGGAAAGACATCCAATCTTCATTATTCTCTCTCACTTTCTCTCTAATTTATTTTTTATTTAATTTGTCATAATTTTTCAATTTTTTTGTTATATTATTATTAAAATATTATATTAGTATTTAAATATTGGTAAAATTATACTTGGTTTTCATTCTATTTTCACATAATTTACTTGACAATTAATTTATACAACTTCTCCATCAATGAGTTTCCATAACAGTTTATAATAAAAATTATAGTAAAGAAATTTTAGAAAAAATAATTTACCTATACCTAGAGTTGTGGGTGAAATTGGACCAAGGAGATAAAATCTAAATTACAAACGAATCTTATCAGATAAGATTAACCTTTTTAAATCTAATTCATAGATTAGGAAAATCTGTTTAAATCCATATTTGAAAAGGAAAAGGAAAGTCAAAGTTCCTATAAATATATCATTATGACTCAAAGAATAGGGAGTTGAACTGAACCTTCATCTTCTAAACTCTAGTTTGCTACACTCAAATTCTCCTTCCTAACTTAAGCGTTGGAGTTGACGTGACAAATGCCACATCAGTCCTAACTTTTTCTCTTTTGCAGGTCACATCTTCTCCCAAATTACAAATTAACAGTTGTTGTCACGTGAAGGTAAGGTGAGATTTCTCTTTGCCAGATTTTGGCGACAACAGTTGGCACCGTCTGTGGGGACGTGAGTGCTCTACCTTGCATTCATAATTGAGAAAATCAAAACTATGAAGACATACGTTTGTTTGTGAAACCTGCATACAAGATTAAAGAGGATGAGTAATCAAGCCAACAAAAACTATCGAAATATTGATGAGGAAGATTGAGACGATGATTGTCATCCACGAAGGATTCGACTTAGAAGCCCCAATCGAACAAATAGATCCACCATTCACAGACTAGATCATGGAATATAAGCTCCGTGTACGACCAGTTGTACTGCATGTTCCTCACATGCTTTTTCTCCTTGAATGAATAGACTTTGGGTGTCAAGGACATATGATGAGGATGCTAAAATGGTGCCAACATAGTTGGGATGATTGGGTGTACCTACTGATTCCTTGCTCCCAGTATTTTCTTAAAAAACAAAAGGTATACAAAGAAGATAAGAGTTGCAACAAAAAAGAGAAACCATAACAAATATTATTTTTTCCATCAAGAACATTAATATTCAATCCGAGACTATTTTAAACTAAAAGATGAAATCGAGACTTTGATTAGAGAAAGAAACCTAAAAGAGTATATTCCAGATGATGAACAAAAGTGGCTGAAGCTGACCAACCTTAAAGGATCGAATCCCGCAGCGGAAGCGATTGTGAATCGTGTGTTCTTATTTTGTAACATGGATTTCAATCAAGATCAAATATAACAAAGATTAAATATGCTATAAGATATTGGACAACAAGTAATTACCTTTGAGGAACTCTTTCTTCAAGTGCTCCTTCTCCCACGATCACGATCTTCAGCAACTCGAACTCGATCGAATGAAGACACCACCACCGGATCTTCTCCGTTGTTCTCTAGGTTAGGGAGGAATGTGGGTTCCTTTAGGATAAGGTGTGGGGTTGTGAGAGAGGTTGTGTTTTTGTGGAACTTTTCCAACAACACAAATAGTTGATAATCTAGGGTTTTCCAAGATTTTTGCTTCAGCTCAAAGTTGTATCTCATGCAACTATTTATAGAGAAATAAGATGGAAATTACCATCCTATCCCTCATTCATTCTCTCATTAGTATATAGTTTATATATGAATCTAATTCACAATAAAACCATACATTATATTAATTATATCACATATAACTAATATAACATCTCATATATGAAATTGAACACTTCAATTTGATTCCTAACATTATACCCTCAATATTACCATGTTGAGCCAACGGAGGGACCTAATGGACCTACAGTTCATGAGCTCCAATGATGTGAGATTAATTGATCAAACTCTTTGATCCAGCTAATCAATATTCATTAACTACAAGTCACTCCACTATAGACTTGTAGCTGCACTCTCCTCACTGTAGATTATATTGAGTCCATTGATATAATCATAACCCATGAGTCGACCCTTCACAGGTTGTTCGTAATCACAGCTGGGTCAAATTACCGTTTTACCCCCGTGATTACCTCTTTGTTCCTTAAGCACCACTGATCCTCTAATGAACAACAAGTCTATGGTCCTATCATAGACTCATACCCTCTTAGAGGGCGGGCCCCCGTTGTTCAAGACCTATCTAATTCCTTAGTGTGGGAATGAGTGAATTCCATCTTGTATAGTTAAGTCCCCAGCTACCTACGAGGTTCTGTCCCTGAGAAGGTAGGCTTATTGAGTCGGCTACAGGCCACTCTCACCCATACTAGTCTAAGGACAAACCCCTATAAGCAGAAGTTCTTAACTTGCTAAGGATTCTGGTCGAGTCACTAATGACCATCTATAAATTATGATTCATATCATGTTAACGACGTTATACTGGTTAGACTAATAATTTGTAGTCCGGTCTTGTATGAACTCTTCATACAGGATGCCCCCACTCGCATGTCAATCCACATGAATGAGTTGGATTACCTCATTTGTACTAATTATAAAGTGGGTCGGATCCATAGTGTTACCAGAAAAGGTTTCCAACCTTATTCTTACACCATAGACCCTTTAGGTTATACTCTTGAACACAATCCAAATAGTGTCTACTACACTGATGTTCAAGATACATTATAACCTTGGAACTTAGTTTATTGGATTTATAGAGCAAGAATATAATTTTATCAAAACAAATAACTTTTTATTTATTTGATCAACATTACATAAGTTTAGGGCACAAATCCCAATGCACGAGGCCAACTAGAGAACGAGCCACATGTTGGGATTTTTGTCCTAATCTCGTGTTTCTAATATATTGTTTGAAATTAATAAGAGATATTCATTTCATCACTTTGTGTCTCACAATATTTATAAACTTTTCCAATAAACTATGCTCCAGGGTCATTGAATTTATGAGAGAACTAGAACTTGAACGGTGTGTAGTGGACACACAGGGAGGATCACGGTCGAGTTAATGACTCGTTCATGTGGTTGAAATGTGGTTGACATGCGAGTGGGGGCATCCTGTGCAATAGATTGTACAAGACCGGACCGTGAATTATTAGACCTACTGATGTAACACCGTTGACAGTAAGGACTAATAATTTCGTAGATGACCATTAGTGACTGGACCTAAATCCTGAGCGTGTTAGGGACTCCTGTCTGCGTGGATCTGTCCTTTGACTAGTACGGGTGAGGGTGGTCAAAGTTACTTGCCCAATATGCCTATCTTCTCAAGGACAGGACCAAGTAGGGAGCTGGGAACTTAACTACGCGAGATGGAATTCACTCGTTCCCGCCTTTAGGGAAACTAGAGAGGTTGTTCCCTTAAGTGTTGTCTCCAGGGCTTGGACAACGGGTGCCCACCTTCTCACTGGCCCGAGATGGGTGTTGTGTATGGTTGGACCATCAAAATATGTTGTTCATTAGAGGAGCAGCGGGGACTTGAGGAACAAGAGGTAGACACAGGGGTAAAACGGTAATTTGACCCAACCGTGTCTACGAACAACCTGTGAAGGATCGACTCATGGGCATTGGTTATATCAGTGGACACGTAATATTCTGCACTGACGGGAGTGCAGCTACGGGCTATAGTGGAGTGTTACCGTAGCTAATGAATGTTGGTTAACCGGGTCAAAGAGTTTGTGAGTCAATCTTGGATCATTGGATCCCGCCATCAGAGGTCCATAGGTCCCACGGTTGGCTCAATCAAGGTTAAAAGAAGGGTTAATGTTTTGGTATGAAATTGAAGTGTTCAATTTCACTTTAAAAACATTTATGTCATTTATATGAGATATGAATGATATAATATATAGTTTAATGTGAATGAGATTCATAATAAACTATAGGTTAGCCTAATTATTGAATTAGGGTTAATTGTAGAATTTAATTGAGAGAAATTAAATTGGATGTGATTCAATTTAATTAATCCACAATTATTGCAAATGAGATTTGCAATATGAGATATGAGATATCTTATATTATGTGGTTATGCAAATGAGATTTGCATAACCTATGGTTGTGGTAAAGTGGTAATAATGTGGAGATTTTATCTCCATTCCACTATATAATCCCTTCTTGCAAGAAGGAATGTGATCATTCTCTCATTTTTTTGATTTTCATCAAAGAGAAAAAGAAGAATTCTCTCTACTCTCTCTCAATTCTCCTCCCTCTCCAAAACACAAAAGTTCCCACAAACTTCCCTTTTTCCAAAGGAATAACAACCGAGACTCCAAGTGGTGGTGTTCGGGTTCCGTTCGTGGGAAGCGTTCGTTGAGATCGAGAAGCACGAAGCGTTCGTGATCTGATGAAGAAATCTTGAAGAGTGTCTTCAATAAGTAAGTACCTTTAATCTTGCTGCTTTTTCTTCCTTTTCCAGCATGTTTAGTCTAGATCTTTTAGTAGATCATTTTAACAAAATCGAGTAGCGTAATGATACCACGACGATTCGATCGTCTTCCGCTGGCGCAGGGATTCTCATTCCCTTCAATTGGTATCAGAGCCAGGTTTATGGTTCTTCATTTATGCACTATTTTTGTTAAAATTAGGTGGGTAATTTGTCTTAAATTTCATGAGATGAATGTTGGTTTGCAAAATTGATGTTTCGGTTTTTGGCATTTTAGATTTATTTTCTATTTGATGAGATAAAATGTAAAGGACCCGTTTTTGGGCATTTTAGAAAATAAATCGAGTCTGTAAGTCTGGGTCGTTCGTGGCAAGCGTTGCTGTGAAGAAATCAGAGCGGAAACAGGCGGAAATCAGTGAAGAATAGCAAAGAGTTTGTTGTCCTGTCGATGGCGTCTCAACGCTGCCCATCGGCGTCTCAACGCTGTACTTGCGGACGGAGGCCCTGTAGCAGAGCAGCGTTGCAATGCTGGGGGTAGCGTTGCAACGCCGCTAACGTTGAGAATGCAGGTCGATGGTGGAGGCGACAGCGTTGCAACGCTGCACGCGTTGAGGAGCGGTTGCAGCTTCATTTTCGCGAAGACGTGGGCGTGGATTTCTTCATAGTGGCTAGTTGTTTTTGTATTTTTATTTTATTTATTATTTGTAAAATATAATTATTTTATGTATTTAATTATTTTATTAAATAATGTTAATATAAGGGTTATATTAATGTTATTTAATTAAATAATTACCCCTAGGTGCCAAAAACCAATCCATTTTTGCTATTTAATTATTTTATGCATGATATGTATGATTTAATTAAATTCTATGTGCATAATGTATGTCATATAGATTTAAAATCCCACCTGAGGTTAAACATTTCATGTATCATATTTATATTATAAGAGTTATAATATATAGTATGCATGATAGGATTATATTATAAGAGTTATAATATAATGTTTGCATGATTTAATTTATTTAAATATAAGTGTTATATTTTTAAATTAAAAGCATGCTCATGCATTTAATTCATGTGATGAATGTATGTTATAGTATAGTATTATTCATGTGATGAATGATCAAGCACTATAACATAGAAATGCATGCAACCTAAGTTAGTTATTAGTTTTAAAGAGTTTAGAATTTGAATAATTAGACTTATGTTTTCTATTTTCTAATGAGATTAGAAATTAGGAAATCAAATATAATCTTTGAATGGAGACTGATAAGTAACTCTGTCTAAGGAAGGTTTTGTCTAAGGCTGGGGTATTTAAGTTGACGCTTGCGGAACACCCCTACTGAAACCGACACAGGAGTGAATTCGGTCCGGAGATTCTTAGGTTATATTTTCGTGAGTGTCGTTAATTAAGAGTTAATTAATTTACTCACATAGACCTAAGTTAATAATCTGATTATAAACTTAGGCTAATACCATATAAGAGTTATATTGGTAGACTTAGGTAAATTTTAGCCGGTTTATCTAGGTCAATCCCTATTAAAATTAAAGTGATGAGTGGGAGGAAATATAGTGTATGAGATACATTTGAATTTCCAAACACAAATCTCCTTTAAGTCCGCATCGTGAGATCTATACTCGGCCTCGTGGCGCAAATGGGAGTGTCCCCCTTCGGGTGGCATTTGTATAGGTCAATATCATCGTGGATGGAGAGAATACTCATAGTGAGTGGGAGCGGGACTTGTGAAAAACGAGACCCACGGTCTCTTCTTTCGATTCACACCGTGAGACGCCTATGATCCGCCTGCTAGTTTGGCCTGGAC
This sequence comes from Trichosanthes cucumerina, assembly GCA_036507285.1. Lineage (NCBI taxonomy): Eukaryota > Viridiplantae > Streptophyta > Magnoliopsida > Cucurbitales > Cucurbitaceae > Trichosanthes > Trichosanthes cucumerina. The sequence continues at coordinate 66,211,767 of CM071844.1, forward strand.
CAGACAATCCCTTCGGATGGCCTGATCATGAGAGTCAGAACACCGTGAATTCCCGAAAGGGATACAGTTTTCTGGTTGGTTTTCCTTATTGGTTCACCCTTCGGTGGCTATTGTTTGGACGGATGCTTGGAAACTTAAAGACTGAGGGCGACACTCACAGAATTCATTAAGTGTTAACGAATTCGACCAAACAATGGTAATTGGACGCCTAATGGAATAAGAGTTATTTTGGGATTAGGGTTTGATCGAGAAAGTCTCGTCCTAGAGGAGGAGTGTTCTATTCACCCTTCGGTGGCGGTCATTCTAAACCTTTAGGGTATCATTGCAAAATTTTGAATGACCAAGGGATCATGAAACAATTTTGCTAAAGCTTGATTGGATTTCAAAAGTTTTTTGCGAGACTAAAACAAAGTTTTCTTATTTTTCCAGCTAAAAAAAAAAATGTCTAGCGCAATAATAGCTCTACTCGCATCCGATAAATTAGTGAGAGGTGTAAGCCCTAAACCCTATTCTCTTTTATCATTGAGCACTCGTTCATGATGTTTTGAAATATGCAAAATCGTATAGGTTGCACTAAACGATGTCGTGATCGAATTTGGGAATCTATTGAATTTGGAGCTACAATGTGTCTAAACTTCATAAAGGGATAGGTAAACATTGAAATAAGCATATTAAAAGTTTCATTGAAGTAAGTTCAAATCATTAGCAATTTGGAGAAGTTTTAGGTGCATCATGTATTGAATGGAAGATCATATGTCTCACAGACTTGGGATAAGTTGGCTAAATGCTTAGGGTTTCTTTACACACTTATTTTGGTGTTTTAAAAAAAAAGAAAAGAAATGAAGTGAAGGATAAAAGGAAAACAAGGAAGGAAAAGCTCAAACCATTTTGGTTTGGTTTGCTTTAAAAATAATGAAGAAAATGAAATGAAATGAATGGATATAACATTGTGTTTTGTTTTGTTTAGGAAATAAAAGGAAAGAAAAGAAAAGAAAGAAAGGGATAAAGGAAAGGAAAAGAAAAGGAAAAAGAAAACAAAAAGCAAAAGGAAAAAGACAAAGATTGCCTCCTTGCTTTTTAAAATGACTTTATCTTCTCCATTTTCTTCTTCATTTATCAAAACCAAGCTGAAATTTCGTGGGAGAAGGAGAAAGGAAGAAGAAGGAAGCCATTTTTCATAAACTTGGAGTCAGTAGTTGCAGAAGAAAGGAGAAGAACTCAAGAGGATTCTTTATTGCAAAGAAGGAGATCAACTCAGACCAGTTCTGATGTTTTGGTCTTTTCGAGCTCAAAAAGAAGAGGTAAGAGTTGAGTTTTTGATACATGAAAGTTAACTCAATTTGGAACAACGTTTGTGAAGGAAGCTCGAACTAATACTGAAGTTAACTTACTGTTTTGTGAAGAGGAAGACCGAAGACAGAATTTGCTGTCAAATCTGGGAAGTCTTTGATGTTTTGGTTGTTCTGATCTGTATACTTGGATTTAGAAGCTCTAATTGGTATGGTTAGAAAGCTTATTCAATTTCCTACAAGTTTCGTGAAGGAATCGTGAGAAGCAAATGATTGGAAGATGTTGTAATCTTCAGGTTAAGTTTCGGGTTGCAGCAGGAAGTGAAATCTGGAACAGCAGCAGATTCATTTTAGGGGTTAAGCTACTGAGGTAATTTCTAACCAATACGTTAGGAATCTCATTTTCATGTCTTCATAAGAGTTTTAGAGGGTTCAAAAAGGAAGAGTTTGGTATAAAGTACATTCTTTTTGGATAAGTAATGAAGAAGTTATGGCTGTCTGAAAACAGAGCAGAAAATCTGAAAATGCTGGAATTTTGAAAGTGTGTTTTCTTGCAAGTTTTAAGGTCAAAAATCATGAGCTCAAGGTTCTAATGATTGATTTGGCTTGTTTGACAGGCCAAGAGCAAATAGGTCAAGTTTACAAGCCAAGGTTCCAATTCTAATACTGTGAGTGACTCTATCTTAGAACTATGTTTGACCTATGTTTTTCTTCATGAACATAAGTGTTGATAATTACATCTTGTTTGAACTAGTTGTGGATGTCTTCATGGAGTTTTCTAACATAAGGTTCATGATGGAACCTAAGCATGCTTTGAATTAGTTGTAACTATAAATCAAAGTATGGAAACTAAATTATGAAAGTATGCTTTCCTTTAGAGAATGTTTTGTGTAAATCCACTTGGGAACATATTTAGATGATAATATGAAATTGTCAAGAAATTGTTGTATGTGTTATAAAGACATGATTTCCATGGTAAACAAGTTATGCCTTGATCTTGATTAACCCCTAATCTTGAAGGACATTCGAGAAGGTACTTAGGGGGAATGAATCGGGATATCCCGATCTTGAGAAGGACAATGAGAAGGTATCCAGAAGTAAATGGTTTTACCTAAATACTTGGACAATGAGAAGGTATTTGGGTAGTAAATGGTTTTACCTTAATACTGAAGGACATAGAGAAGGTATTAGGGAAAACCAAACGACCAAAGGTATTCCATGTGCACGTGAGAGAGAGAGAGGTATGAACCCTATTGGAATAAATGTAACTCTACCACCTCTATGGTTTGATGTGGAGTCATGTCATGTGCTTTATTGTTATGAGCTTTTATATTATTGATTTATCTACCCTCGAAAAGTTAGTACATTTCGAGTTGTGTGCTATGCACAAGTGGTGACTTAAAACCTGTAAATTGGAAGCATGGTTTGTTAATGTTTACAAACAGATGTTAAGCTATTTTGTACTTATAATCTGCCATTATTATGATTCACCTGTGAGCTTATAATGTTTTAAAGATAGACACTCACTGAGCTTTTTAGCTCATTCTCTCAATGTTTTCAACCATTTTCAGGTAGAGATCGAGCTCCTTGTACCTGACATCCTGCCATAGTCTGCTGGAAGTTCATAAGTTGTTAGTTTGTACGTGGCTGGTGTTGTATAGCAAGTCGTTATGTAGTTATAGAAGTCTTATACATTAGCGGTTGTATATGCAATGAGTTGTCTTGTGTTGTTTTGATGCACTTGACTTTTAGTTTCCAAGAGAGACTTATGAAGGGTTTCTCCTTGTGTATGTTTAATAGTTGTCCAGCTTTATAACATGTTATGTTAAAATGTTCCATATCACGAACATAGTATGTTTATCAGAGTCAGAGTCACAGGTATTGTTAAGAGGTAAACAATGTCTGTTTGGTTTCACGCGCTTTCGGCTAAGTAGCGAGTAGTTCGGGAGGGGTGTGACAATTTGGTATCGAGCGATTAGCTCCATGGGAATGAGACAGGCAAGTTAGCTCGAGAATAAAGTAAAAGTCATAACAAGTTATTGAGTTAGTTCGGATCGAACTAGTAAGGTATGGTCCAAGTAAGGATAAGAGTAAGTCCATTAGGGCTAAATGTGAATAGAAGTTTAGTCTCGTGTATGGGAGTTAGATATCCATAGTAAGTCTAGTATATTGATATGTTATTGGGGTCATGCCACCACGTACTAGCGACGACGCCGGCGGGGATCGGATGCGGGATGCGGATCCTACCCAAGGCCAATCGAGAGGGGATCTAGTGCCCCCAGAGAGTCCAAATCGAGGTTCTGAGATGAGCAACATGTTAGTTTCTCATAGGGGCGGTGGGCGAGAGAGCGAGGCCAAGTGATCCAAAAAAAAAAAAAAAAAGGTGTATAGAATAGAACTTCTAAAGAAATTAGGAGCCACAAAGTGTTTGATGGTTCCATAGATCCAAATGATGCCAAGTTTGGCTGAATATACTACAAAATGTTTTAATGTAATGAGTTGCTCTGAGGAGCAAAGTCAAGCTAGCCACATTCCTATTAGAGGAAGAAGCAGAGGGATGGTGGAAATCGATTTTAGCCAGATGGAGTGATGCACGTACTGGATTGGCAAACATTCAGAGGCATACTCGAAGATAAATATTACCCTAGCACGTATCGTGAGACAAAAGAGGGATGAATTTTTAGAAGCGAAGGAAGGGCCACTTTCAGTGGTGAGTATGAGAGAAGATATACCAAGCTGCCACGGTATGCTGATGTGATTATGGCATCTGAGAGTGACAGGTGTCGGAGATTTGAAAGTGGGTTACGTCCTGAGATACGAACCCCATCCACGAGCATTGCAAAGTGGGGTGACTTTTCCTGCTTGTAGAGAGTGCTCTACGTGTTGAGCGAGTATAACAGAGGCACAAACAAAGCGGTGGTGGAGCCTACTCGAAGGCCTTCACCGACGAGCGCTTCCATGGTCGTGGCGCAAATGACGATTCACACACAGAGTGAATGTTTTGAGTCGTCGAGGACTTTAAAAGTCGAAATGGCGGCGCGGACATCGAGGTAAACGAATGTTAGTGGTGCCTATCGAGGCAAAGTCAAAGAGCACCTATTCAATCTGCCAGGATCCACGGTAAGACCATCGACAATACAGAGTGAGTCTGCAAAGTGCAACAAGGAGAACTCCATGTATAAATTGTGGTAGGAATCACCAGAGGCCAATGTCCGGTTGATGTCAATGTGTGATACCAATGTGGGCAACAAGGACATTTCAAGAGGATTGTCCACAACTTAGAGTAGCCACACAGAGGACCGGGGAGTTGGGTCCCGATAATTGAAGCGACCAAGAGTTCCAGAGGTCAGCAGAGAAGGCACCAGTGGTGCTAAATAGAAAGGAAGTTGTTTTCAAGAAACCGTGATTAATTGGAATGGTTTTTAGGGGTGAAAGGAAGATTATTCCTACGAGCTTGATTTCAAACATTAAAAGTCTGAAAAGTTGTTGAGGAAAGGTTGCATGGCATTCCTTGCACACGTAGTGGAGTGCGGGAAGAAAAACTAAAACCGTAAGATGTTCTTGTTGTGAACGAATTTCTTGATGTTTTTCCAAAGAGATCCATCGGGGTTGCCACACGATAGGGAAGTTGAGTTCACTATTAAATTGCTACCAGAATAGCACCTATTTCTTAAGCGTCAGATATATCGGCTCCAAGTGAGCTCAAGGAGTTGAAGATGCGATTACAAGAACTAGTTGATAAAGGATACACTGACCTAGTGTATCACCCAGGGAGCTCAAGTGTTATTTGTAAAGAAAAGAGATGGTACCCTTAGATTATGCATTGATTATAAACGATTAACTAAGTCACGATACGTAACAAGTATCCTTTAACCGATATAGATGACTTGTTTGACCATTAAGAGGAACATCGTTGTTTTCTAAGATTGATTTGAGATCGAGATACCAACGATTAAAAGGTAAGGGAAACAGATATTCCTAAGACAATATTCAGAACCAAATATGGACATTATGAGCATTTAGTAATGTCATTCGGTTTAACGAATGCACCAACAGTTTTCATGGACCTCATGAATATGATATTCCACTAGTATTTGGATCGATTCGTGATCGTATTTATTGATGATATACCAGTTTACTCAATTGATAGGAAACCTCATGAGGAACATTTGAGGATTATTCTACAAACACTACGAGATAAGCAACAGATGCTAAATTCACCAAATGTGAGTTTTGGTTGAATCAGGTAGTGTTTCTGGGGCATGATGTTTCAACAAATGGTGTTAGTATGGATCCAAATTAAGTGAAAGTTGTGGACAACTTGGAGAGACTAGTTAGTGCGACAGAGGTACGTAGTTTCCTAGGCGTGGCGGGGATACTACTGAGACGGTTTGTTGAGGATTTCTCACGATTAGCATTACCATTAACAATTTTGACATGGAAGAATGCTAAGTTTGAATGGTTAGATGAGTGTGAATGGGGTTTTAAAGAGTCGAAAAAGAGGTTAGTTCTGAGACCTATTTTGACACTTCCTCATGAATCTGAATAGAGTATGTAATTTATTGTGACGCCTCGAGGCAAGGTTTAGGGTTTGTGCTTGTGCAAGAAGGAAAAATAATAGCTTATGCGTCAAGACAATTGAAAAAGCACGAATGTAATTACCTACCCATGATCTCGAGCTAGTAGCGATTGTTTTAGCAATCAAGATCCGAGACATTACTTGTTGGGTGAAAGGTGTCACATTTACACAGATCATAAGAGTCCAAATATATCTTTGATCGAGAGGAGTTAAATGTGAGACAAAGAAGATAGTTAGAACCGATTAAAGATTATGATTGTACTATAGAATACCATCCGTAAGGCGAATGTGGTAGCAGATGCTTTGAGTAGGAAGTCAAGACTTCCTAAGGACGCTTTGTGTGGTATTCGAGCAACATTTTTAAGTACTCTAAGGGGTTCTAAGGCAGTTGTCAATGCAGAGAGTTCAAGGAGTCTTTTAGCTCTGTTCAAAAGTTAGGTCTTCACCCATAGCAAAGGTTGTGAGAAGACAACCAGAGGATAGTAACTTGTAGAAAATGTTTGGAAAGTCCAAACAGGCCCAGAGGCGAATTTAAGATGAGACCAGATGAGCCATAGAGAGGCGAGAGAAGACTGTGTGTTCCATGTTTTAGTGAGCTTAAAGATGCTATTCTAGAGGAAGCTCACGATATTGGTGACATGGGATGAAGCGAGAGGTAGGCTGATTATGTTGATAATGTTTGATCCGCTTAACCGGTTAACCAGATTAAACAGAGACCAGAGGACTCCTTAATCCATTGCCGGTCTTAAATGGAAATTTGAGCATATCACTATGGATTTTCTGTTTTGATTACCATATATTTCTAGTGAACATGATGGTATTTGGGTAATGGTGAATAGACTCACTAAAACAAAGACGGTTTATACCGATTTAAGCGACGTTTACACTTGATCACTTTATTGAGCTATATGTCGAAAGAATTGTAAGTCAATACGGAGTGCCGGTGTCCAAAGTTTCGGATAGGGATCCAAGATTTACTTCTAAGTTTTGGCTTAGTTTACGTATACTATGGGGACAAAGTTGAAATTTAGTACACGTTCCATCATCGAGACAGATGGTCGGTTAAAGAGGACCATCCGCACCCTAGAGGATATGTTGAGAGCATGTGTCCTTCAATTTAAGGGTAGTTGTGATACACACCTATCACTTATGCAATCCGCTTATAATAACAGCTATCAGTCAAGTATTGGCATGGAACCATTTGAGGCTCTGTATGGAAGGTCGAGTAGAACGCTCGTATGTTAGAATGAAGTAGGAGAGCGGAAGCTAATCGGTCCCGAGTTGGTACAAGTTACGACGGATAATATTAAGGTAATCATAGAAAATCAAGGTAGTAGTACAAGATCGTCAATAGAGTTATGCAGATAAGCGACGAAAGGATTTAGAATTCCAGGTCGGAGATCAAGTAATCTTGATGTTATCTCCGTGGAGAGGTGTCCTTCGTTTTGACAAGAAAGGTAAGTTAAGTCCTAGGTATATTGGTCCTTATCCAGTAACGGGGCGAATTAAGCCAGCAACCTACAGACTGGAGTGACCAGCAGAACTATCTTGAGTACATGATGTTTTTCATGTGTTCATGTTCGTGAAGTATTATCCGGATCCGACACATGTGTTGCAAGCACAACCGGTTGAGTTGAAAGAAGACATAAGTTACATAGAGGATGCAGTTCAAATCCTCGACAGGAAAGAACAAGTTTTGAAAAAGAAATCGATCTCACTCGTGAAGGTTCGTTGGAGACATCACGACGTCGAGAAAGCAACATGGGAAAGCGAAGACACAATGAAAGGAAAGTACCCACAACTTTTCTCGTGCTGAATTTCGAGGGCGAAATTCCTCTTAAGGGGGTAGTAAATTGTAAGCCCTAAACCCTATTCTCTTTTATCATTGAGCACTCGTTCATGATGTTTTGAAATATGCAAAATCGTATAGGTTGCACTAAACGATGTCGTGATCGAATTTGGGAATCTATTGAATTTGGAGCTACAATGTGTCTAAACTTCATAAAGGGATAGGTAAACATTGAAATAAGCATATTAAAAGTTTCATTGAAGTAAGTTCAAATCATTAGCAATTTGGAGAAGTTTTAGGTGCATCATGTATTGAATGGAAGATCATATGTCTCACAGACTTGGGATAAGTTGGCTAAATGCTTAGGGTTTCTTTACACACTTATTTTGGTGTTTTAAAAAAAAAAAGAAAAGAAATGAAGTGAAGGATAAAAGGAAAACAAGGAAGGAAAAGCTCAAACCATTTTGGTTTGGTTTGCTTTAAAAATAATGAAGAAAATGAAATGAAATGAATGGATATAACATTGTGTTTTGTTTTGTTTAGGAAATAAAAGGAAAGAAAAGAAAAGAAAGAAAGGGATAAAGGAAAGGAAAAGAAAAGGAAAAAGAAAACAAAAAGCAAAAGGGAAAAAGACAAAGATTGCCTCCTTGCTTTTTAAAATGACTTTATCTTCTCCATTTTCTTCTTCATTTATCAAAACCAAGCTGAAATTTCGTGGGAGAAGGAGAAAGGAAGAAGAAGGAAGCCATTTTTCATAAACTTGGAGCTGAAGTTGCGAGAAGAAAGGAGAAGAACTCAAGAGGATTCTTTATTGCAGCAAGGAGATCAACTCAGACCAGTTCTGATGTTTTGGTCTTTTCGAGCTCAAAAAGAAGAGGTAAGAGTTGAGTTTTTGATACATGAAAGTTAACTCAATTTGGAACAACGTTTGTGAAGGAAGCTCGAACTAATACTGAAGTTAACTTACTGTTTTGTGAAGAGGAAGACAGAAGACAGAATTTGCTGTCAAATCTGGGAAGTCTTTGATGTTTTGGTTGTTCTGATCTGTATACTTGGATTTAGAAGCTCTAATTGGTATGGTTAGAAAGCTTATTCAATTTCCTACAAGTTTCGTGAAGGAATCGTGAGAAGCAAATGATTGGAAGATGTTGTAATCTTCAGGTTAAGTTTCGGGTTGCAGCAGGAAGTGAAATCTGGAACAGCAGCAGATTCATTTTAGGGGTTACGCTACAGAGGTAATTTCTAACCAATACGTTAGGAATCTCATTTTCATGTCTTCATAAGAGTTTTAGAGGGTTCAAAAAGGAAGAGTTTGGTATAAAGTACATTCTTTTTGGATAAGTAATGAAGAAGTTATGGCTGTCTGAAAACAGGGCAGAAAATCTGAAAATGCTGGAATTTTGAAAGTGTGTTTTCTTGCAAGTTTTAAGGTCAAAAATCATGAGCTCAAGGTTCTAATGATTGATTTGGCTTGTTTGACAGGCCAAGAGCAAATAGGTCAAGTTTACAAGCCAAGGTTCCAATTCTAATACTGTGAGTGACTCTATCTTAGAACTATGTTTGACCTATGTTTTTCTTCATGAACATAAGTGTTGATAATTACATCTTGTTTGAACTAGTTGTGGATGTCTTCATGGAGTTTTCTAACATAAGGTTCATGATGGAACCTAAGCATGCTTTGAATTAGTTGTAACTATAAATCAAAGTATGGAAACTAAATTATGAAAGTATGCTTTCCTTTAGAGAATGTTTTGTGTAAATCCACTTGGGAACATATTTAGATGATAATATGAAATTGTCAAGAAATTGTTGTATGTGTTATAAAGACATGATTTCCATGGTAAACAAGTTATGCCTTGATCTTGATTAACCCCTAATACTGAAGAACATTCGAGAAGGTACTTAGGGGGGGAATGAATCAGGATATCCCGATACTGAAGGACAATGAGAAGGTATCCGGGAAGTAAATGGTTTTACCTAAATACTGAAGGACAATGAGAAGGTATTTGGGTAGTAAATAGTTTTACCTTAATACTGAAGGACATAGAGAAGGTATTAGGGAAAACCAAACGACCAAAGGTATTCCACGTGCACGTGAGAGAGAGAGAGGTATGAACCCTATTGGAATAAATGTAACTCTACCACCTCTATGGTTTGATGTGGAGTCATGTCATGTGCTTTATTGTTATGAGCTTTTATATTATTGATTTATCTACCCTCGAAAAGTTAGTACATTTCGAGTTGTGTGCTATATGCACAGTGTGGTGACTTAAAACACATAAATTGGAAGCATGGTTTGTTAATGTTTACAAACAAATGTTAAGCTATTTTGTACTTATAATCGCCATTATTATGATTCACCCGTGAGCTTATAATGTTTTAAAGATAGACACTCACCGAGCTTTTTAGCTCATTCTCTCAATGTTTTCAACCATTTTCGTGTAGAGATCGAGCTCCTTGTACACGACATCCCGCCATAGTCTGCTTGGAAGTTCATAAGTTGTTAGTTTGTACGTGGTTTGGTGTTGTATAGCAAGTCGTTATGTAGTTATAGAAGTCTTATACATTAGCGGTTGTATATGCAATGAGTTGTCTTGTGTTGTTTTTATGCACTTGACTTTTAGTTTCCAAGAGAGACTTATGAAGGGTTTCTCCTTGTGTATGTTTAATAGTTGTCCAGTTTCTCTGTGTGTTTATGTTAAAATGTTCCATATCACGAACATAGTATGTTTATCAGAGTACAGAGTCAGCAGGTATTGTTAAGAGGTAAACAATGTCTGTTGGTTTCACGCCGCCTTTCGGGCTAAGTAGCAGGTAGTTCGGGAGGGGGGTGTGACAAGAGGTAATTTCCTAAGTTGGAAAAACAACATAAACACGATTTTGGTAAATGACGACCAAGAGTTCGCGCTCACTGAGGAGGGTCCTCAGGTGCACGGTTCAACAGTCCTATTCAACGATCTACAAACCTTCCAGTCCTTGGTGCAAACTAGGGAACAGGAAGCTGAGGCAAGTGTTGCCTTAAGATCTTTTCACAGGGGTTCGACCTCGGAGATAAAGTTTGTAGTCTCTTCAGGCCCTAAGGGGAAGACGGAGAAGTTGAAGGAAGTTAAGGTTGACCGCGCTGCCGTCCTAAAAGGCAAAGAAATCAAGGATGTTGCTAGAAAATGTTTCTACAGCAACGGGGACGGACGCTTGAAAAGAAGTTGTCCCAAGTTCCTTGATGAATAGAAGATGACAGGTAAATGTGATTTACTTGTCACAGAAACATGTTTAGTGGAGAGTAATGACTCTGCTTGGATATTGGATTCAGGCGCCACTAACCATGTTTGCTCTTTATTTCAAGGATTAAGTTCCTGGCAGCGACTGTAAGAGGGTGAGATAACACTCAGGGTTGGATTCGGAGAAGTTGTCTCAGTTGCAGCAATAGGCACAGTGAAGCTGTTTTTTGGCGGGAAGTACTTATTATTGGATAATATGTACATAGTTCCTAGGTTTACGAGAAACCTATTTTCTATTTCCTGCCTATTAGAACAAAATATTTCTGTTTCATTCAAGAGTAATAAATCGTTTATTTCTCGAAATGGAAATTTGATTTGTTCTGCTTCGCTTGAGAGCAATCTATATGTTTTGAACCCAAATTCGGTCAAAAGTGTTTTGAACACCGAATTGTTTAAAACAGCTAAAACGCGAACTAAGAAAGCAAAAGTTTCTCCAAAAGAAAATGCCAATCTTTGGCATCTACGGTTAGGCCACATTAATCTCAATAGGATTGAGAAACTAGTGAAGAGTGGACTTCTAAACGAGTTGGAAGAAAACTCTTTGCCGGTGTGTGAGTCTTGCCTTGAGGGCAAGATGACCAATGATAAGTCTTAATTAATCGTAAATATTGTGTCTAATTTCCTTCCATTTTAAATAAATAATATGTTTAATGGTTGAAATTGCACCCAATTTAGTTTAGGTGATAAATTATCGATTATTTAATAAATTTCGTCTAAAATGCATATTTTAGTTTAAATCCATAAATTGGAATAAAAATTGAAAAATTAGAAAACAAAAGAATGAGACAATTGAAAATAAAAAAAGAATGAAAGAAATTAGAAAAAAATATAAAAAAGAATGAAAAGGAAAAATGAGAGAAAAGCTTATTATCTAATATTTTCTTTTGTTTTTGTTTTTTCTTCCTTGTGTAGGTGGCATACATGCATGAAGTCTTTCTTGAGAAATGCAAGTGAGAAATTATCTTGTGGCTTGTCACACATTGTGGAGCATTAAATGGCACATATAAGTGACCTATTTTTGGTCATTTTCAAGTATAAAAGGAGGGCAATGCATTGAGCAAAGAGAGTGCAGAATTTGAGTGTTCTCTAGAAAAACAAAAGTTTAGAGAGTGTTCTAGTTGTTTGTTTTTATAATTTTTATTTTATATTTTCTCCCCTTTACAGTTATTCTTGCTTTTCCACTATGTGTGGCTAAGGTTTAATTTCTTATTCAAGGGTCATTTCATTTCCAATTGTCATTTTGTGAGGCTTTAGACCTAATTGAAATTTTGTTTCTAATTTAAGAATTCTTTGTTTCTTGTTTTATTTTTATGATTGATCGTTACTAATTAAATTGACGCCTTAATTTAGTTTCAGTCAATTTATTGCTATCCATGATTTTGTGATCCGTAATTGTCACAAATGATTGAAAAAAAATGTAGCAAGGGGTTGGCTTATGTGTGTGTAATTAATGGCTTTTCCATTTTACATAGCTTGCATAATAGACTCTAAGGAAACAAAGAAACAAATTAATTAATTTGTAGTTGTCTCTATTAGTTAATTTTGGTTTAGTTCTCTCATTGCTTTTAATGCTATTATTTAATCAATATGGAACGCTATCGTACCCAATGGATTAAATTATAAGTTTTGATTTTGATGTTTGGTTAAGATCAATTAAATTAGGAGAGTTTAAATTTATTGCGGCTTTTCCGAGTAAATTGACTGAGTTCTTGAATTAGCAAAATTAAAATTGATTTTTTTTTCCTTTTGAAGCCTATGTTCAAGATTACAATTGGATGAAATTTACATCCTTTAATTGGAAGTTGGATAAAATTATCTTTTTATTTTTTTTTTAATTTTATTTTTTTATTCAACAATTCAAACTCCCCTTTATTTTTGTTATCATTATTATTTTTAACTTTGAGAAATTAATTCGATTGGTTCCTTTGGGATTCGACCTGATCCACTATTTCTACAAGTTAGATCTAGAAAACTAGTAAATATTTTGGAGGGTTTCGACAACCCGACCAAAATTTGGCGTCATTGCCGGGGAACCATTGTTAGTTTCTCAATGTTAGATTTGTTATAAAAAAAGATTTTTTTCTATTTTTTTTCCCTATACCTATTCTTACATGGCGGAAACCCTTCATCATTGTTATGCATTTGGTAGAGCTGCATCGTTTGCTGATGAGGTTAGTGAGCTCAAAACTCAAATTTCTGAATTGACTTCTGTTATTCTTCAAGTAGTTGTAGGGAAGCTACAAGCATTGGAGGCATGCAAATTATGCTCGCTTCATGGAAACCCCATAGAAGCATGCCCTCGGCTGCAGCGTAACATTATTCCTAACTCCTGCATCTTGAGAGAATTTCATGGCCATCAAGAAAAGTACGAGTCTTTGGATCACTACTATTCTGAATGGGATCAATCCAGCTATGGATGTGGATACCAGGTGGAGCAGAAAAACCCATGCCATCAGACTTTAGACTCAGGTATGTCTCTAGAGGCTATAGTATATGAACTTGCTAATAGTACTCTTCAATTTCAAGAGGAGATTCGAGCTAGAATGCAGAGCTTGGATGACCAAATAACCCAGGTGACTAATTCAGTGAGAAGATTTGAGAGTCAACAAGAGCACCAATATATTGAGACCAATGAGGTTGAAGTGGCGATGTACATGGATGATGACGATGTTGAGCTCGAGAATTTTGTGCCATACGAGGTCCAAGTTTATGAGAAAAAGAAAGAATATGAGCCTTACCACGAAAAGGAGATCCAAGTGATAGAGTTTGAGGTTGGAAAACTTTCATCTGTTTTATTTCCTTACATTTCTCTTAGTTCTGAATTGTCTTTTCTTTATTCTCATGAGTTTGTAGAGTCTCTTATTTCTTTCAAGTCAGTTAAGTCTTATTTTATGTCTTTCATTCCTTATATAAAAAATCTAAAAAATAATGATCTTTCAGGTACCCTAGAAAAACATATGAACCTTTTAGACATCGAAGGCTATATTGATTCGAGCAAGAAGGGACCAAAGAAAATTAAAGAATTTTATGTGCCCTAACATGCACAAGAATCTCGTCGGGCAAACGACGTTAAATAATTGCGTTATTGGGAGGCAACCCAATGTTTTTTTTACTTTTTCTTCTCTTTATTGTTAGTTTTTTTTCTTTCTTTTTCTTTCAATTTTTCCTATATATATTTTTTTTTTTTGCAAGGCATGAATTTTTAATAAAGCATGACCACCAATTCTTTCAACACCCTAAACTATACCAGTTCAAGTTGTTCAAAAATCAGAGAAGTTTAATTTTCTTTCTTTTCTTTTGTGAGCAATATTCTATTTATACATTGAGGACAATGTATAGTTTAGGTGTGGGGGAGGATTTTGTTATACAATTTCGTATCTAAAAAAAAATAGGTTTTACTTTTAATTTAGCATGTCCTAATTCGTACATGTTAATTTTTCTTTTGAAACCATGAATGTTTATTAATATCTTTTAATGTTTTGTAAGTTAAGGATGCATTTTTAGTTTGAATTTTCAATACATGAGAGAGATGAGCATGAATAGTGTTTTTCTTTAAAAGTTATATGATAGTGTCTCATTGATTTATTGATTGAAAAGTGTACAAGACTTGATACAAATTACACACCCAATGAGTTTTTGAGCCTATGAGCATTTCATTATATTTTGCTCAATTTATTTCTCGTTGAGTGTTATCAAACTTAGTATGCTTATTCTAGAACTTGCTTGTGAATGCATTTTGAGACTACATTTTTTGGATTGATGCTTTAATATGATAAGGGCAAATTAGGATTAACAAATTTTTGGATCTCTCAAAATACCCACCTTTATGTTTTTTCCTTTAGTTAGCCATTTTGAGCCTATTTCCCTTTTTTTTCTTGCTTCAAACACATTTCAACCTAAGACCATTTTGTTTGTTAGCCTCAGCATTTGTACCTTTTCTCAAGACAAAAGAAAACATTGAATGGTAATTAATGTTCGAGTGAAAAAAATAATAATGAAAGAAAAGTTTTGAAAAAGTAAGGTAAAAAAAAAAAAGTCCTTAGCATCAAAAAAGAAAAAGAAGAAAAGAAAAAAAAAAAACTTTTTGGAGAAAAATTTGTCAAAAGCATTTGAATTATTAAAATGCTACTTCTCCACCATTCTTAGTGCTTGAAATGAGATGTAAGAATAAGGTTCAATATCTTGGGTAATGTGTGATTGTTATGTGGCATTGATATCATGAAAAGTATACAACTCTTGGTCTTGATTGTGAAACATAAAAAATTTTCCTCCTACCATACCTTTACCTAAGCCCCATTACAACCCTTATTAAGTCCCTTTGATTTTTGCATTCAATTCATCTAAGTGGTAGAGATTTGATTCATTTGCAAGCCTATGGTAATAACAAGTTAGGTTTTGATTTTGAGAGTAAAAGCACCCTAAATACTTCGAGAGTATTGAGTGAAACCACACGAGGGTGTTAAGTCTTGTTGCATGTGATTTTGGTGAATTGATGAGATGCATAAGTTTTTTATAAAATATTTCCTATGAGTGCTCATTCTCTTGATTGTCACTACAATTCAACATTGATGTGTAATTGGCCTTATTGGTATTTTTGGATATTGAGAAATATGAAAAGGGAGTAAAGAAGATGTTCATATGTTGAGTTAAGGCATGGTTGAGGACAAACATGGATTAGGTCTGGGGGAATTTGATAAGTCTTAATTAATCGTAATTATTGTTTCTAATTTCCTTTTATTTTAATTATATAATATGTTTAATGGTTGAAGTTGCACCCAATTTAGTTTAGGTGATAAATTATCGATTATTTAATAAATTTAGTCTAAAATGCATATTTTAGTTTAAATCCGTAAATTGGCATAAAAATTGAAAAATTAGAAAACAAAAGAATGAGACAATTGAAAATAAAAAAAGAATTAAAGAAATTGGAAAAAAATATAAAAAAGAATGAAAAGGAAAAAACAAAAAAGAAAAGCTTATTATATAATATTTTCTTTTGTTTTTGTTTTTTCTTCCTTGTGTAGGTGGCATACATGCATGGAGTCTTCCTTGAGAAATGCAAGGGAGAAATTATCTTGTGGCTTGGCACACATTGTGGAGCAAGAAATGACACATATAAGGGACCTATTTTTGGTCATTTTCAAGTATAAAAGGAGTGCAATGCATTGAGCAAAGGGAGTGCAGAGTTTGAGTGTTCTCTAGAAAAATAAAAGTTTAGAGAGTGTTCTAGTTGTTTGTTTTTATAATTTTTATTTTATGTTTTCTCCCTTTTACAGTTATTCTTGTTTTCCCACTATGTGTGGCTAACCTTTAATTTCTTATTCAAGGGTCATATCATTTCCAATTGTAATTTTGTGAGGCTTTAGACCTAATTGAAATTTTGTTTCTAATTTAAGAATTCTTTGTTTCTTTTTTTATTTTTATGATTGATCGTTACTAATCAATTTGACGCCTTAATTTAGTTTCAAACAATTTATTGCTATCCATGATTTTGCGATCCATAATTGTCACAAATGATTGCTTATGTGTGTGTAATTAATGGCTTTTCCATTTTACATAGCTTGCATAATAGACTCTAGGGAAACAAAGAAACAAAATTAATTAATTTGTAGTTGTCTCTATTAGTTAATTTTTGTTTAGTCCTCTCATTGCTTTTAATGCTATTATTTAATCAATATGGAACGCTATCGTACCCAATGGATTAAATTATAAGTTTTGATTTTGATGCTTGGTTAAGATCAATTAAATTAGGAGAGTATATATTTATTGCGGCTTTTCCGAGTAAATTGACTGAGTTCTTGAATTAGCAAAATTAAAATTGATTTCTTTTTTTTCCTTTTGAAGCCTATGATCAAGATTACAATTGGATGAAATTTACATCCTTGAATTGGAAGTTGCATAAAATTATCTTTTTATTTTTTTTTAATTTCATTTTTTTATTCAACAATTCAAACCCCCATTTATTTTTGTTATCATTATTATTTTTAACTTTGAGAAATTAATTCGATTTATTCCCTTGGGATTCGACCTGGTCCACTATTTCTACAAGTTAGATCTAGAAAACCAGTAAATATTTTGGAGGGCTTCGACAACCCGACCAACCAAACGTTCTTTTAGTGGAAAAGGATACAGAACCAAAGAGCCTATTGAGTTAGTACATTCTGACCTCTGTGGTCCGATGAATGTTAAAGCTCGGGGCGGTTATGAGTATTTCATGTCTTTTATAGACGATTACTCGGATATGGGTATATTTACCTAATGCACAAGAAAGTCCAAACTCTTGAAAAGTTTAAGGAGTACAAGGTGAGGTTGAGAACCTCTTAGGTAAATCGCTACAACACTTCGATCGGATCGAGGTGGAGAGTACATGGACACCGAATTCCGTGACTATATGATAGAACACGAATTACGCTTCAAGACTCGGTATGCCACAAAAGCAGAATGGTGTATCGGAGAGAGAAATAGAACCTTGTTGGACATGGTTCGGTTGATGATGAGCTATGCTCGTCTCCCTGATTCTTTCTGGGGGTACGCAGTAGAGACTGCGGTTTACATTTTGAACAATGTTCCATCAAATAGTGTTTGTCAAACACCCTTTGAACTCTGGAGTGGACGTAAAGGTAGTTTACATCACTTCAGAATTTGGGGATGCCCGACCCATGTGTTGGTGTCAAACCCAAAGAAGTTGGAACCCCGTTCGAAATTATGTCTATTCGTAGGTTACCCTAAAGAGACTAGGGGTGGTATGTTTTACGATCCCAAGGAAAATAGAGTGGTTGTGTCGACAAACGCCATTTTCCTAGAGGAAGACCACATCAGGGATCATTTACCAAGTAGCAATATTACATTGAATGAAATGGACAGTACATCAGCAAGAGTTGCTGATGAAGCTAGTACGTCAGCAAGCGTTGTTGACCCTAGCGGGTCTAGTCAAATCCGTTCCCAAGAATTGGGAATGCCTCGACGTAGTGGGAGGACTGTGAGAAGACCCGATTGCTATATGGGTTTAGCTGAAACCTCAGTTGTCGTTGCTAACGATGACTGTGAGGATCCATTGACCTATAATCAAGCAATGGCTGATGTTGATAAAGACGAGTGGGTTAAAGCTATGGACCAAGAAATGGAGTCTATGTACTTCAATTCTGTCTGGGAGCTTGTGGATCAACCGGATAGGGTAAAACCTATTGGTTGTAAATGGATCTACAAGCGCAAACGTGGCGTAGATGGGAAGGTGTAAACCTTCAAAGCTCGACTAGTGGCAAAGGGTTTTACCCAGGTTGAAGGGGTTGACTATGAGGAGACCTTTTCACCTGTTGCCATGGTAAAGTCAATCAGATCCTTCCGCCATCATTGCGTGATTATGACTACGAGGTATGGCGGATGGATGTCAAGACAACCTTTCTGAATGGCAAACTTGACGAGACCATCTACATGGAACAACCCAAAGGGTTGATTGCCCAAGGCCAAGAGCAAAAAGTTTGCAAGCTTCATAAGTCCATTTATGGACTGAAACAAGCTTCGAGGTCTTAAAATATAAGGTTTGATGAGATAATCAAATCTCATGGCTTTGATCAAAATGCCGACGAACCTTGTGTGTACAAGAAAATCGTTGACAAAACGATCGCATTTCTGGTGTTGAACGTGGACGATATTCTTCTCATTGGGAATGAGGTAGAATTTCTTACTGACGTTAAGAAATGGCGAGCTTCACAATTCCAAATGAAAGATTTGGGAGAAGCTCAGTTTGTTCTAGGTATCCAGATAGTCCTGAACCTGAAGAACAGAATACTAACCTTGTCTCAGGCATCTTATATTGACAAGATGTTGTCTAGATATAAGATGCAGAACTCCAAGAAGGGCTTGCTGCCTTTTAGGCATGGGGTTCACTTGTCTAAGTATCAGTGTCCTAAGAATCCTCAAGATGTTGAGGATATGAAACGTATTCCATATGCTTCAGCTGTAGAGAGCCTGATGTATGCAATGTTGTGTACAAGGCCCGACATCTGTTATGTAGTAGGAATTGTCAGTAGATATCAACCCAATCAAGGATTAGATCACTGGACAGCCGTAAAGACAATCCTCAAGTATCTTAGGAGAACGAGGAACTACAGCTTAGTGTATGGGCGTGGGGATTTGATCCTTACAGGATACACGGATTCTGATTTTCAAACTGATAAGGATTCTAGGAAATCCACTTCATGGTCAGCCTTCATTTTGAATGGAGGAGTTGTAGTCTGGCGAAGCATCAAGCAGGGATGCATTGCTGATTCCACTATGGAAGCAGAGTATGTTGCGGCTTGTGAAGCTGCAAAGGAAGCTGTTTGGCTAAGGAAGTTCATGACGGATTTGGAAGTTGTTCCAAATATGAACTTGCCCATCACGCTGTTCTGTGATAACAGTGGTGCAGTAGCCAACTCACGTGAGCCTCGAAGCCATAAAAGAGGTAAACACATTGAGCGTAAGTATCATCTGATACGGGAAATTGTGCACCGCGGAGACGTGACAGTCACGTAGATAGCATCAGAGCACAATGTAGTTGATCCATTTACAAAGCCCTTCACGGCAAAAGTGTTTGAGGGTCATCTAGAGAGTCTAGGTATTCGAGAGCTTCCTTACTAGGGCAAGTGGGAGATGTGAAAAACGGGTATTCAATGCCCTAGTTTCTTATAATTTTTTATTGTGACTCAAATACATTTTGGAAATGTATCTTCTCCACTAGCTTAGTCCAAGTGGGAGTTTGTTGGAATTTCTGTCCTAATCTCGTGTTTGTAAAATATTATTTTGAAATTAATAAGAGTTATTCTTTTCTTCACTTTTTGTCTCGCAAATATTTTTAACATTTCCAATAAACTAAGCTCCAGGGTCATTGAATATATGAGAGAACTAGAACTTGAATGGTGTGTAGTTGACACACAAGTAGGATCACGTTCGAGTTAATGACCCAAACGGTCTACAGTATAAGGATTGGGTTGGAGACCTAATCCTAGATACATTGTGGATGCGACCCGTTTTGTATTAGATACAAACGAGGTGATCTGACTCGTTCATGTGGTTGACATGCGAGTGGGAGCATCCTGTACAATGAGATTGTACAAGACCGGACCGTGAATTATTAGACCGATCGATATAATACCGCTGTGAAGAAAGACTAATAAATTCGTAGATGACCATTAGTGACTCGACCTGAATCCTGAGCGTATTACGGACTCCTGTCTGCTGGGGTCTGTCCTTTGACTAGTACGGGTGAGGGTGGTCTCAGTCACTCACCCAATATGCCTATCTTCTCAGGGACAGAACCAAGTAGAGAGCTGGGAACCTAATTACGCGAGATGGAATTCACTCGTTTCCGCCTATAGGAAAACTAGAGGGGTTGTTCCCTTAAGTGCTGTCTCCAGGGCTTGGACAACGGGCGCCCACCTTCTCACTGGCCCGAGAAGGGTGTTGTGTATGGTTGGACCATCACAATATGTTGTTCATTAGAGGAGCAGTGGGGACTTAAGGAACAAGATATAGAGACAAGGGTAAAACGGTAATTTGACCCAACCGTGTGTATGAACAACCTGTGAAGGGTCGACTCATGAGCATTGGTTATATCAGTGGACACGTAATATTCTACACTAAAGGGAGTACAGCTACAGGCTTTAGTTGAGTGTTACTGTATCTAATGAACATTGGTTGACCGGTTCAAAGAGTTTGACTGGTTAACCTCAAATCATTGGAGCCCGTCACTGTAGGTCCATTAGGTCCCTTGGTTGGCTCAAACTGGGATAAAAGAAGGGTTAAAGTTTTGGTATGAAAATTGAAATGTTCAATTTCACTTTAAGAGTAATTATATCATATAGATGATATAATATATAGTTTAATATGAATGAGATTCATAATAAACAATGTGTTGACCTAATTGTTGAATTAAACGCTAATTAGAGAAATGGAAAGAGAGAAAATAAATTGAATGAGATTCAATTTGATTAAATCCATAACTATTGCAAATAAGATTTGCAACATAAGATATGAGATATCTTATATTATAAAATTATGTAAATGAGATTTACATAACATATGGTTGTGGTAAAGTGGTAATTATGTGAAGTTGTGAACTTCATCATTCCACTATTTAAACCCTTTGTTAGATGGGTTTTGAAAGTAAGCAAGCTTAACCTAACCTAAACTAAGCTTTGGAAGCTAAGTGTAATTCTCTCTTCTCTCTCACTTTTCTCATCTCTTTCCAAAACACAAAGTTCCCACCAACTTCCCTTCTCCAAAAGAGAACAACCAAGAAGACCATTTGGTAGTGTTTGGGATCTGATCGTGGGAAGAATTCGTGGAGATCGAGAAGCGCGAAGAGTTCGTGATCTACAAAGAGAGGTTGTTTAATCGGTCTACAACAAGTAAGTTATTCTTCTTGCTGTAAATTTTTAGCATGTTTAACCTAGATCTAATAGGTAGATCGGTTTTAGTAAACACGTTGCATGATGATACCATGACGATTCGATCGTCTTCCGTTGTGCGGGGATTCTCATTCCCTTCATGTTTTAGGGAAGCTTTCCTTGATATGGTTGTAGACAAACCTGTTATCAACTCTTGAAGGGTAGCTACCTCGCTGCACTCCTAAATTGAGGTAAGTAGCTAGTTAGATTTGACAAGCATGCTCATAAGAGAGAGGGCTTGTTTCCGGGGCACGTAAAAACGAAAACTTGTGTTGTTGTGTATGTTAAAAGGGATCATAGTTAACCCCTGAATGTTTTCATGCCTATGGTTGATGTTTGGTTGCCCATGTTTGTTCTTGTAGTATGCCTGGACTTCATTACCATTTTGTTGGGATTTTTGTCCTAATCTCGTGTTTGTAAATTACGTTTTGAAATTAATAAAGTGTTATTCATTTCATAATTTTGTGTCTCGCATTTTATACAACCTTGACCAATAAACTAGCCTCTAGGGTCCTTGAATACATGAGAGAACTAGAACTTGAACGGTGTGTAGTGGACACACAGGGAGGATCACGTTCGAGTAAATGACCCGAACGATCTACAGTATATGGATAGGGTTGGAGACCTAATCCTGGATACACTGTGGATGCAACCCACTTTGTATTACGATACAAACGAGGTGATCTGACTCGTTCATGTGGTTGACATGCAAGTGGCGGCATCCTGTGCAATGATTGTTCAACATCGGACCGTGAATTATTAGACCTACTGATGTAACATCGTTGACAGTAAGGACTAATAACTTCGTAGATGACCATTAGTGACTTGACCTGAATCCTGAGCGTGTTACGGGCTCCTGTCTGCAGGGGTCTGTCCTTTGACTAGTACGGGTGAGGGTGGTCACAGTTACTCGCCCAATATGTGTATCTTCTTAGGGACAAGACCAAGTAGGGAGCTGGGAACTTAACTACGCGAGATGAAATTCACTCGTTCCCGCCGTTAGGGAAACTAGAGGGGTTGGTCCCTTAAATGATGTCTCCAGGGCTTGGACAACGGCCGCCCACTCTCTCACTCGCCCGAGAGGGTTGTTGTGTATGGTTGGACCATTACAACGTTGTTGTTCATTAGAAGAGCAATGGGGACTTAAGGAGCAAGAAGTAGACACCGGGGTAAAACGGTAATTTGACATAGCAGTGTCTACGAACAACCTGTGAAGGGTCGACTCATGGGCATTTGTTATATTAGTGGACACGTAATATTCTGCATAACGGGAGTGCAGCTACGGGCTTTAGTGGAGTGTTACTGTAGCTAATGAAGGTTGATTTAACTGGGTCAAAAAGTTTGATAGGTTAATCTCGGATCATTGGAGCTCGTCATTGTAGGTCCACTAGATCCTTTGGTTGGCTCAAGTTGGGTTAAAAGAAAGGTTAGTGTTTTGGTGTGAATTATTGTTCGATTTCACTTAAATGGCATTTATGTCATTTATTTGAGATATGAATGATATAATATATAGTTTAATGTGAATGAGATTCATAATAAACTATAGATTAGTCTAATTGTTGAATTAGGACTAATTGGATAACTTAATTGAGAGAAATTAAATTGAATTTGATTCAATTTAATAAATCCACAATTATACAAATGTGATTTGTAATATGAGATATGAGATATCTTATAATATATGGTTATGCAAATATGATTTGCATAACCTATAGTTGTGGTAAAGTGGTAATAATGTGGAGATTTTAACTCAATCATTTTCTACTATTTAAACCCTTTGCAAGAAGAGTTTCTAATCTCATTCTCTCATTTTTTGGATCTCACCAAAAAGAAGAGAACCATTCGCTCTCAACTCTCTCAACTCTCCTCCCTTCTCCAAAACACAAAAGTCCCACCACTTTCCTTCTTCCAAAAGTAGAACAACCGAGAAGCCTTTGGTTGTGTTCGACTTTTGTTCGAGAGAAGAATTCGAAGAGATCGAGATTGCACGAAGAGTTCGTGATTCGCAGGAAAGAATTTTGAAGAGGGATCTTCAACAAGTAAGTATCTTGTGTTCTACATGCTGTTTTTCTTTCCATTTTTACATGTTTAGCCTAAAACTATTAGATAGTTAATTTTAGTGAAATCGAGTAGCATAACGATACCACGACGATTCGATCTTCTTCCGCTGCGAGGAGATTCTCATTCCCTTCAATTGGTATCAGAGCCAACTCGTTGGTTCTTTGTTGTGCACTGTTTTTATTAAAATTACGTGGGTAAAGCCTTGATTTATGAGATAAAAGTTTTGTTTGCATAATGGATGTTTCGGTTTTTGGCACTATAATAGATTTACAATTTATGTTGATTAGATCAATGTAAAGGCCCATTCTTTTTGGGCATTTTGTTGTAAATCGAGTCTGTAAGTCCGAGTCGTTCGTGGCAAGAGTTGTTATGAAGAAATCGGAGCGGAAACAGGCGAGAAACGACGAAGAACAACAAAGGAGTTTGTTGTTCTGTCGATGGCGTTGAGACGCTGTTCATTGGCGTCTCAACGCTGTTATTGCGGGCGCTGGCTTGGCTGGAGAGTAGCGTTGCAACGCCACGACGTGGAGCACGCGGGGCATGACGCTGGACGTGGCAGCGTTGCAACGCCGCACACGTGGTGGGCGGTTCCAGAGACAGTTTCGCAAGACGTGGGGTGTGCATTATCTTTGCTTAGTGGGACGTGTTTCTTCAGTTTTTTCTAATTAATTATATTTTATTTGTAAAATGTAATTTGTTTTATTTATTTTATTAAATAATATTAATATAAAAGTTATATTAATGTTATTTAATTAAATAAATGCCCCTAGGTGCCAAAAACCGGTCCATTTTTGCTATTTAATTATTTTATGCATGAGATGTATGATTTAATTAATTTCTATGTGCATAATGTATGTCATATAGATTTAAAATCCCACCTTATGTTAAACATTTCATGCATCATTTATATTATAAGAGTTATAATATATAGTTTGCATGATAGGTTATATTATAAGAGTTATAATGTAATTAAATGCATGTTTTAATTTAATTAGTATAAGTGTTATATTTTTTAAATTAAAGTATGCTCATGCAGTTAATGTGATGAATTATTTTGTTATAGTATATAGTTATTCATGTGATGAATGTTCAAGCACTATAACATAGAAATGCATGTTACCTAAGTTAATTATTAGTTTTAAAGTGTTTAGAACTTGAATAATTAGACTTATGTTTTCTAGTTCTAATAAGATTAGAATCAGGAAATCAAAATATAGTCTATGAATGGCGACTGATTAGTAACTCTGTCTAAGTAAGGTTTTGTCTAAGGCTGGGGTATTTAAGTTGACGCTTGCGGAACACCCTTACCTGGAAACCAAACTGGGAATGAATTCGGTCCGGAGATTCTTAAATTATACTTATCGTGAGTGTCGTTAATTAAAAGAGTTTTAATTTACTCACATAGACGTAAGTAATAATGTGATTATAAACTTAGGCTAAATACCATATAAGAGTTATATTGGTAGACTTAGGTAAATTTTAGCCGGTTTATCTAGGTCAATCCCAAATCTCCGTTTAGTCCCTACCGTGAGATCCATACTCAGCCTCGTGGCGCAAATGGGAGCGTCCCCCTTCGGATGGTATTTGTATGGATCGATATCATAGTGGATGGAGAGAGTACTTATAATGAGCGGGAGCGGGACCTGTGAAAATGGGACCCACGGTCTCTTCTTTCGATTCACACCATGAGACCCCTATGATCTGCCTGCTAGTTTGGCCTGGACCAGGCAATCCTTTCGGAGGGCCTTGATCATGGGAGTCGGAACACCATGAAATCCCGAAAGGGATACAGTTTCCTTGTTGGTTTTCCTTTGTGGTTCACCCTTCGGTGGCTATTGTTTGGACGGATACTTGGAAAAAGGGTGACACTCACAAAATTCGTTAAGTGTTAATGAATTCAACCAAATAATGGTAACTGGATGCTTAATGGAATAAGAGTTATTCTGGGATTAGGGTCTGGTCGAGAAAGTCTTGTCCTAGAGGAGGGGTGTTTCTGTTCACCCTTCGGTGGCGGTCATTCTAAACCTTTAGGATATCATTGAAATTTTTATATGACCTAGGGATCATAGGATTAAATTTTGCTAAAACTTGATTGGTTTTCAAAAGTTTATGCGAGTCTGACACAAAATTTTATTTGATTTTTCATCTAAAACATGTCTAGCTCAATAATAGCTTTACTAGCTTCAGAAAAATTAGTGGGAGATAACTTCCAAACTTGGAAGAATAATATCAACACGATCTTAATAACTGACGACGTGAAGTTCGTGCTTACTGAGGAATGTCCTTAGTTGCCGAGCTCGACTGCATCACGAAGTGTTCGTGATGCTTACGATCGATGGATCAGGGCCAATGAAAAGGCCAAGGTCTATATAATTGCTAGCTTATCTGAAGTCTTGGCTGAAGGGAATCGAGTCCCGCAGCGGAAGCGATTGTGAATCGCGCGCTCTTGATTTAGTTACAACGATTTAATTCAAGAACGAAAACAACTAGATTAAGCATATAAACATAATGGACAACAAGAAATATTACCTTTGAAGAACCTTTCTTCATGTGCTCCTCTCTCCCACGATCACGATCTCAGCAACTCGAACACGAACGAACGAAGACACGACCACTGGATCTTTCTGTTGTTCTCTAGGTGAGCGAGGAATGTGGGTTCCCTTTAAGCGAAATGAGATGTTGTGAGAGAGATGTTTGTGTTTTGGAACCTTTCCAACAACACAACAAAGGCTTGGAATATCTTGACCTAGTTCCATCTTATGCAACTATATATATAAGGAGATAGGGAAGGAAATTACCATCCTATCCCTCTTTCCTTCTCTCTTTAGTATATAGTTAATATGTGAATCCAATTCACATTAAAACTATATATTATATCAATTATATCATATGTAATTGATATGACATCTCATATATGAAATTGAACACTTCAATTTCATTCCTAACTTTATACCCTAAATATTACCATGTTGAGCCAACGGAGGGACCTAATGGACCTACAGTTCATGAGCTCCAATGATATGAGATTAACTGATCAAACTCTTTGATCCAGTTAATCAATATTCATTAACTACAAGTCACTCCACTATAGATTTGTAGCTGCACTCTCCTCACTGTATATAATATTTTGTCCACTGATATAGTCATTACCCATGAGTCGAACCTTCACAGGTTGTCCGTACTTACAGCTGGGTCAAATTATCGTTTTACCTTTGTGATTACCTCTTTGTTCCTTAAGCACCACTGATCCTCTAATGAACAACAAGTCTAAGGTTCTACCTTAGACTCATACCCTTATAGAGGGCGGGCCCCGTTGTTCAAGACTTTGAGTCAGTTCTTAAGGGAACAACCTATCTAATTCCTTAGTGTAGGAATGAGTGAATTCCATCTTGCACAGTTAAGTTCCCAGCAAACTACGAGGTTCTGTCCCTGAGAAGGTAGGCCTATTGAGTCGGCTACAGGTACCTCTCAACCATACTAGTCTAAGGACAAACCCCTATAAGCCGAAGTTCTTAACTTACTCAGGATTCAGGTCGAGTCACTAATGCCATCTATAAATTACTAGTCTTATCTTGTTAATGTTACACTGGTTAGACAAATAATTTGCGGTCCGGTCTTGCATGACCTCTTCATACAGGATGCCCCCACTCGCATGTCAACTACATGAATGATTTGGATTACCTCATTTGTACTAATTACAAAATGGGTCGCATCCATGGTGTTTCCAGAATGAGGTTTCCAACCTTATTCTTATACCATAGACCATTTAGGTTATATTCTTGAACCACAATCCAAATAGTGTCCACTACACTAATGTTCAAGATATATGTTATAACCTTGGAGCTTAGTTTATAATATTTATAAAGCAAGACTATAATTCTATCAAAACAAATAACCCTTTATTTAATTGATCAAAATTACACAAGTTTAGGGCATAAATCCCAACATTGGCAAAGAAGCATGAGTTGATGGTCACCGCTAAGGAGATCATGGATTCGTTGCAGGACGTGTTTGGACAACAGTACTTTCAAGTCAGGCACGATTCACTCAAACACGTCTTCATCGCCCGAATGAAAGAAGGGTCGTATGTCCGTGAACATTTTCTAGACATGATGACCCACTTTAATTTGGCGGAGATGAACGGGGCTTCGTTCGACGAGTCAAGCCAGGTTAACTTTATTTTGGAGACTTTTCCGAAGAGTTTCCTTCAGTTTCTTAGCAATGTTGTTATGAACAAAATTAGCTACACACTGACTACCCTCCTCAATGAGCTACAGAATTTCCAGTCCTTGATGAGGATCAGGGCACCGGAATCTGAGGCAAATGTTGCCTACAGGTCTTTTCACAGAGGTTCGACCTCTGAGACTAAACCTGTTGCTCCTTCTCACCCGAAAGAGAAGAAGATGAAAAGGGGTAAAGCTGACCGAGCTGCCGCCCAAAAAGGCAAGAAGGTCAAGGAAGTTGCAGAGAAAGGAAAGTGTTTCCACTGCAATGGGCACGACCACTGGAAGAGAAACAGTCCCAAGTTCCTTGCCGAGAGGAAGAATCAAGGTAAATGTAATTTACTGGTTACTGAAACATGTTTAGTGGAGAGTAGTGACTCTACCTGGATTTTAGATTCGGGCGTCACTAACCACGTTTGTTCCTCTTTTCAGGGAATTTATTCCTGGCAGCCGTTGCGAGAGGGTGAGGTGACTCTACGGGTTGGATCCGGGGAGATAGTCTCTGCTGCAGTGATCGACAAAGTGAAGCTTTATTTTGGCAGGAATTTTTTATTGTTAGACAATATGTACATAGTTCCAGGGTTTATTAGAAACCTTGTTTCTATTTCCTGCTTATTAGAACATTCAATTTCTGTAAATTTTTCTAGTAATAAAGCGTTTATTTCTATAAATGGAAATTTCTTGTGATCTGCTTCACTTAAGTCTAACTTGTATGTTTTAAAGCCAAATTCGGTCAAAAGCGTTTTGAATACTGAATTGTTTCAAACTGAAGAAACGCGAACTAAGAGAGTTAAGGTTTCTCCTAAAGAAAATCCCATCTTTGCCATCTAAGGTTAGGCCACTTTAATCTCAATCGGTTTGAGAGACTAGTGAAGAGTGGACTTCTAAGTCAGTTAGAAGAAAACTCTTTACCGGTGTGTGAGTCATGCCTCGAAGGCAAAATGACCAAACGTCCTTTTAGTGGAAAAGGATATAGAGTCAAGGAGCCCCTTGAGCTTATACATTCTGACCTCTGTGGTCCGATGAGTGTTAAAGCACAAGGTGGTTACGAATACTTCGTTTCTTTCATTGATGATTATTCGAGGTATGGGTATATTTAGCTAAT
Source organism: Trichosanthes cucumerina (assembly GCA_036507285.1). NCBI lineage: Eukaryota > Viridiplantae > Streptophyta > Magnoliopsida > Cucurbitales > Cucurbitaceae > Trichosanthes > Trichosanthes cucumerina. The sequence continues at coordinate 66,240,518 of CM071844.1, forward strand.
GCATAGGAAGTCTGAAACTCTTGAAAAGTTCAAGGAGTACAAGACTGAGGTTGAGAACCTGTTAGGTAAAACGATTAAAACAATTCGATCGGATCGAGGTGGAGAGTATATGGCACAGAATCCCAGGACTATATGATAGAACACGGAATTACATCCCAACTCTCAGCACCTAGTATGCCACAGCAGAATGGTGTATTGGAGAGGAGAAACAGAACCCTGTTCGACATGGTTCGGTCGATGATGAGCTATGCTCGTCTCCCTGATTCTTTTTGGGGTTACGTAGTAGAGACTTTGGTGTATATTTTTAACAACGTTCCGTCGAAGAGTGTTTGTGAAACAGCTTTCGAACTCTGGAATGGCCGTGAAGGCAGTTTACACCATTTCAAAATTTTGGGATGCCCGACCCATTTGTTGGTGTCAAACCCGAAGAAGCTGGAACCCCGTTCAAAATTGTGCCTATTCGTAGGTTACCCAAAAGAGACCAGAGGTCGTCTGTTTTTCGATCCTAAGGATAATAGGGTGCTTGTGTCCACAAACGCCACTTTCCTTTAGCAAGACCATATCAGGGATCATTTGCCTAGGAGCAAAATCATGTTAAACGAAATGGACAGTACGTCAGCAAGAGTTGCTGATGAGGCTAGTATGTCAACAAATGTTGTTGATCCTAGCACGTCAAGTCAAATCCGTTCTCAAGAGTTGGGAATGCTTTGACGTAGTGGGAGGGTTGTGAGACAGCCTGAACGTTACATGGGTTTAGCTGAAACCCAAGTCGTCAATCCTGATGATGACCGCAAGGATCCATTGACCTATGATCAGGCAATGGCTGATGTTGACAAGGATGAATGGATTAAAGCTATGGACCATTTGAGTCGATATACTTCAATTTTGTCTGGGAGCTTGTGGATTAACCAGATGAGGTAAAACCTATAGGTTCCAAATGGATCTAAAAGCGTAAACATGGCGTAGATGAGAAAGTGCAAACCTTCAAAGCACGACTAGTGGCAAAGGGTTTTACCCAGGTAGAAGAGGTTGACTATGAGGAAACCTTTTCACCTGTTGCAATGGTAAAGTCGATCAGGATCCTTCTGGCCATTGTCGCAAATTATGACTACGAGGTATGTCAGATGGATGTAAAGACCGCCTTTATGAATGGAAACCTTGACGAAACCATCTACATGGACCAACCCAAAGGTTTCATTGCCCAAAGCCAAGAGCAAAAGGTTTGCCGGCTTTATAGGTCTATTGATGGACTGAAACAATCCTCGAGGTCTTGGAATATAAGGTTTGATGAGGCAATCAAATCTTATGGCTTTGATCAGAATGTTGACAAGCCTTGTGTTTACAAGAAAATCGTTGACAAAACTGTCGCATTCCTGATATTATACGTGGATGATCTTTTTCTAATTGGAAATGAGGTAGAATACCTTACTAACGTAAAGAAATGGCTAGCTTCACAATTCCAAATGAAGGATTTGGGAGAAGCTCAGTATGTTCTAGGTATCCAGGTAGTCCGAAATCGGAAGAACAAAACGCTAGCCATGTCTCAAGCGTCTTATATTGACAAGATGTAGTCTAGATATAAGATGCAGAACTCCAAGAAGGGTTTGCTGCCTTTCAGGCACAAGGTTCACCTGTCTAAGAATCAGTGTCCTAAGACTCCTCAAGAGATTGAGGATATGAGATGGATACCCTATCTTCAGCTGTAGGGAGCCTGATGTATGTCATGTTGTGTACTAGGCCCGACATCTGTTATGCAATAAGGATTGTCAGTAGGTATCAATCCAATCCAGGATTAGATCACTGAACTGCCGTAAAGGCAATCCTCAAGTATTTTAGGAGAACGAGGAACTATAGCTTAGTGTATGGCGGTGGGGATTTGATCCTTACGGGATACACAGATTCTAACTTTCAGACCGATAAGAATTCTAGAAAATCCACTTCGGAGTCAACCTTCATTCTGAATGGTGGAGCTGTAGTATGGCGAAACATCAAGCAGGGATGCATCGCTGATTCCACTATGGAAGCGGAGTACGTTGCGAGTTGTGAAGCTGCAAAGAAAGCTCTTTGGCTAAGGAAGTTCATGACAGATTTGGAAGTTGTTCAAAATATGAACTTGTCGATCACACTGTTCTGTGACAATAGTGGTGCAATAGCCAACTCCAGGGAGCCTCGGAGCCATAAGAGAGGCAACCACATTGAGCGCAAGTATCATCTGATACGGGAGATTGTGCACCGCGGAGACGTGACCGTCACGCAGATAGCGTCGAAGCACAACGTAGCTTATCCATTTACAAAGCCACTCACGGCTAAGGTGTTTGAGAGTCACCTAGAGAGTCAAGGTCTTCGAGTACTTCCTGACTAGGGCAAGTGGGAGATATGTAAACGGGTATTCAATGCCCTAGTTTATTGTATTATTTCATTGCAATTTATGTACAGTTCAGAAATGTATTTGCGCCACTAGCTTAGTCCAAGTGGGAGTTTGTTGGGATTTTTGTCCCAATCTCGTGTTTGTAAATTACTGTTTGATATTAATAAAGTGTTATTCATTTCATAATTTTGTGTCTCACATTTTATACAACTTTGACCAATCAACTAAGCTTAAGGGTCATTGAATACATGAGGGAACTAGAACTAGAACGGTGTGTAGTGGACACACAGGGAGGATCACGTTCGAGTAAATGACCCGAACGATCTACAGTATATGGATAGGATTGGAGACCTAATCCTGGATACACTGTGGATGCGTCCCGCTTTGTATTAAAATACAAACGAGGTGATCTTACTCGTTCATGTGGTTGACATGCGAGTGGGGGCATCCTATGCAATGAGATTATACAAGACCAAACCGCGAATTATTAGACCTACTGATGTAACACCGTTGACAGTAAGGACTAATAACTTCGTAGATGACCATTAGTGACTCGACCTGAATCCTGAGCGTGTTACGGACTCCTGTCTGTGAGGGTCTGTCCTTTGACAAGTATGGGTGAGGGTGGTCATAGTTACTTGCGCTATATGCCTATCTTCTCAGGGACAGGACCAAGTAGCGAGATGGGAACTTAACTACGCGAGAGGGAATTCACTCGTTCCCGCCTTTAGGGAAACTAGAGGGGTTGTTCCCATAAGTGTTGTCTCCAGGGCTTGGACAATGGGCGCCCACCCTCTCACTGGCCCGAGAGGGTTGTTGTGTACGGTTGGACCATTACAACGTTGTTGTGCATTAGAGGAGCAGTGGAGACTTAAGGAGCAAGAAGTAGAGACAGGGGTAAAACGGTAATTTGAAACAGTAGTGTCTACGAACAACCTGTGAAGGGTCGACTCATGAGTATTGGTTATATCAGTGGACACGTAATATTCTGCACTGACGGGAGTGCAGTTACGGGCTTTAGTGGAGTGTTACCGTAGCTAATGAAGGTTGATTAACCGGGTCAAAGAGTTTGATAGGTTAATTTCGGATCATTGGAGCTCGTCACTGTAGGTCCATTAGGTCCCTTGGTTGGCTCAAACTGGGTTAAAAGAAGTACTAATGTTTTAGTGTGAATTGAAGTGTTCAATTTCACTTAAAGGGCATTTATGTCTTTTTTATGAGATATGAATGATATAATATATAGTTTAATGTGAATGAGATTTATAATAAACTATAGATTAACCTAATTGTTGAATTAGGGCTAATTGGAGGAATTAATTTAGAGAAATTAAATTGAATGTGATTCAATTTAATAAATCCACAATTATACAAATGTGATTTGTAATATGAGATATGAGATATCTTATAATATATGGTTATGCAAATATGATTTGCATAACCTATAGTTGTGGTAAAGGGGTAATAATGTGGAGATTTTAACTCCATCATTTTTCACTATTTAAACCCTTTGCAATAAGAGTTTCTAATCTCATTCTCTCATTTTTTGGATCTCACAAAAAAAAAGAGAACCATTCTCTCTCAACTCTCTCAACTCTCCTCCATTCTCCAAAACACAAAAGTCCCACCACTTTCTATTTTACAAAAGAAAAACAACAGAGAAGCCTTTGGTTGTCTTCGACTTTTGTTCGAGAGAAGAATTCGAAGAGATCGAGACTGCACGAAAAGTTCCTGATTCGCTGGAAAGGATTTTGAAGAGGGTCTTCAACAAGTAAGTATCTTGTGTTCTACTTGCTGTTTTTCTTTCAATTTTTACATGTCTAGCCTAAAACTATTAGATAGTTAATTTTAGTGAAATCGAGTAGCATAACGATTCCACGACGATTCGATCGTCTTCCGCTGCGCGGGGATTCTCATTCCCTTCAGTGTAGCTAGAGTTTTAACTCTTTGTCTTTGGTTGAAGCATGTTTTCAGACATGCTTAGCATGATTTTTTTGTTGTGGTGAGGCATGTATCTGAACTGTGGTGAACCTTGTTGGATTGGATGCGTCAGTGCAGCGCTTTGAAGGGATTTTGAATTCCCGCAGCGGAAGACGTTGTGAAACGTCGTTGATCCGTTGTGTGAAACGTGTCTTAAAATTGAATCTATCTCATAGATCCTAGGCTAAACATGCAAAAGGGAGAAGAAAACAGTAAGAAAAAAGAGTACTTACTTGTTGAAGAACACTTCTTCAATCCTCTTCTCCTCTGGTCACGATCTCTCTCGAAACTACGAACTCCTCGAACACGAACCTCGATCCGAACGGGGAGACACCTCCAAAGGGTCTTCTCGTTTGTTCTCGGGAGGTTGAGGGAGAGTAGGTGGGACTCCCTTTGGTTTTGGGTGAGGAGAGAATTTTAGAGAGAATTGAGTGAGAATGAGAGAAAGTCACTTGCTCTCTTTGGATGGAAATCCAAAAAATGGCAAATTTGGTATCAGAGCCATTCGTTGATCTTCGTTGTGTATTCTGTGAAGTCTTAAAATTAGGTGGGTAGCATTAATTTTCATGAGATGAATGTTAATGGTTTGTAATTTTGGATGTTTTCGGTTTTTGGCACTTTTTAGATTTACATTAAAGTTGATGAGATCATTGTAAGGGCCCGTTGTTTTGGGCATTTTTAATGTAAATCGAGTCCAGCAAAGTCCGTGTCGCTCGTGACAAGAGTTGTCGTGATGAAATCGGAGCAAAACGGGCGTTTTGGTGAAAAACGAAAAAAAGTGCCGTTGTTGGAAATTCATCGGCGTTGCGCTGCGTTTCTTCTTCCGCGATGCGGCGCCATCCTTGCTTCTTCTTTGGGTCGCAGCTGCGCAGCGCGTTGCGACGCTAGCGGTGGCGTTGCAACGCCACGGCGTTAGGAACGTTGGGCGCGACGCTATACATATTAGCGTTGCAACGCAATAAACAACGTTGCAACGCCGTGGCGTAGTGGTGTGTGGAGCGCGCGTTTTGCGGGATGTGCGGTCGTGTGCAAGTGATTTGATTCCCGGCAGTAAAAGCTTGTTTTTTACTTTTTATTTTATTTATTTTTTTGTAAAATTGGTTTTTTAATTGTATTTTATTTAATTATTTTAATTAATATTAATGTTAATGTTATATTAATGTTAATTAATTTAATTTTGTGTCCCTAGGGTGCCAAAAATCGGTCCAATATTGCTATTTAATTATTTTATGCATGAGATGTATGATTTAATTATTTCTATGTGCATAGAGTATGCCATATAGATTTAAAATCCCACCTTAGGTTAAACATTTCATGCATCATATTTATATTATAAGAATTATAATATATAGTATGCATGATAGGATTATATTATAAGAGTTATAATATAATGTTTGCATGATTTAATTTATTTAATATAAGTGTTATATTTTTAAATTAAAAGCATGCTCATGCATTTAATTCTTGTGATGAATGTATGTTATAGTATAGTATTATTCATGTGATGAATGATCAAGCACTATAACATAGAAATGCATGTAACCTAAGTTAATTATTAGTTTTAAATGGTTTAGAACTTGAATAATTAGACTTAGGTTTTCTAGTTCTAATAAGATTAGAATTAGGAAATCAAATATGACCTTTGAATGCAGACTGATAAGTAACTCTGTCTAAGGAAGGTTTTATCTAAGGTTGGGGTATTTAAGTTGACGCTTGCGGAACACCCCTACCTGGAAACCGACTTGAGAGTGAATTCAGTCCGGAGATTCTTAGGTTATATTCCCGTGAGTGGCGTTAATTAAGAGTTAATTAATTTACTCACATAGACCTAAGTTAATAATGTGATTATAAACTTAGGCTAACCTAATATAAGAGTTATATTGGTAGACTTAGGTAAATTTTAGCCGGTTTATCTAGGTCAATCCCGATTATTTTAAAGTGCTGAGTGGGAGGAAATAAAGTATATGAGATACATTTAATTTTCCATCCACAAATCTCCGTTAAGTTCGCACTGTGAGATCCATGCTCGGCTTCGTGGCGCAAATGGGAGCGTCCCCCTACGGGTTGCATTTGTATGGGTCAATATCAACGTGAATGGAGAGAGTACTTATAGTGAGTGGGAGCGGGACCTGTGAAAATGGGACCCACGGTCTCTTCTTTCGATTCACACCGTGAGACGCCAATGATCCGCCTGCTAGTTTGGCCTGGACCTGACAATCCCTACGGAGGGCCTTGATCATGGGAGTCGGAACACCGTGAATTCCCGAAAGGGATACAGTTTCCTGGTTGATTTTCCTTCTTGGTTCACCCTTCGGTGGCTATTGTTTGGACGGATGCTTGGAAACTTAAAGATTGAGGGTGACACTCACGAAATTCGTTAAGTGTTAATGAATTCGACCGAACAATGGTAATTGGACGCCTAATGGAATAAGAGTTATTCTGGGATTAGGGTCTGATCGAGAGAGTCTCATCCTAGAGGAGGAGTGGGTTTGTCTACCCTACGGTGGCGGTCATTCTAAACCTTTGGGGTATCATTGCAAATTTATAAATGACCTAGGGATCATAGGATAAAAATTTGCTAAAACTCGATTGGATTTTCAAAAGTTTTTGCGAGACTAATACAAAGTTTTTTATTTTATTTCAGCAACAAAAATGTCAAACGCTTTTAACGCTCCTTTAGCTTCCGTTAAATTAGTCGACGATAGTATTTCGTGGAAAAACAATATAGACACGATTTTGGTAAATGACGACCAAGAGTTCGCGCTCACTGAGGAGGGTCCTCAGGTGCCCGGTTCAACAGTCTTATTCAACAATCTACAAACCTTTTAGTCCTTGGTGCAAACTAGGGGATAGGAAGCTGAGGCAAGTGTTGCCTTAAGACCTTTTCACAGGGGTATGACCTTTGGGATAAAGTTTGTAGACTCTTCAGGCCCTAAGGGGAAGAATGAGAAGTTGAAGGAAGTTAAGGTTGACCGCGCTGCCACTCTAAAAGGCAAAAAAATCAAGGATGTTGCCAGAAAGTGTTTCTACTGGAACAGGGACGGACACCTTAAAAGGAGTTCTCCCAAGTTCCTTGATGAAAAGAAGATGACAGGTAAATGTGATTTACTTGTCACAGAAACTTGTTTAGTGGAGAGTAATGACTCTGCTTGGATATTGGATTGTGCGCCACTAACCATGTTTGCTCTGCTTTTCAAGGATTAAGTTCTGGCAAAGTGGCGCAAGAGGTGAGATAATACTTAGGGTTGGATCCTAGAAGTTGTCTCACCGCAAAGAATAGGCACTGATGAAGTCTGCTATTTCGCGGGAAGTACTTATTATTGGATAATATGTACATCGTTCCTGGGTTTACGAGAAACCTTGTTTCTATTTCCTGCCTATTAGAACAAAATATTTTTGTTTCATTCAAGAGTAATAAAGCGTTTATTTCTCGAAATGGAAATTTGATTTGTTCTGCTTCGCTTGAGAGCAATTTGTATGTTTTGAACCCTAATTCGGTCAAAAGTGTTTTGAACACCGAATTGTTTAAAACAGCTGAAACACGAACTAAGAGATTAAAAGTTTCTCCAAAATAAAGTGCCCATCTTTGGCATCTTCGGTTAGGCCACATTAATCTCAATACGATTGAGAGACTAGTGAAGAGTGGACTTCTAAGCGAGTTGGAAGAAAACTCTTTACCGGTGTGTGAGTCATGCCTTGAGGGCAAAATGACCAAACGTCCTTTTAGAGGAAAAGGATATAGAGCCAAAGAGCCTCTTGAGTTAGTACATTCTGACCTCTGTGGTCCGATGAATGTTAAAGTTCGGGGCGGTTATGAGTATTTCGTGTCTTTCATAAAGCGATTACTCTAGATATGGGTATATTTACCTAATGCACAAGAAGTCTGAAACTCTTGAAAAGTTCAAGGAGTACAAGACTGAGGTTGAGAACCTGTTAGTTAAATCGCTTAAAACACTTCGATCCTATCGAGGTGGAGATTATATGGACACTGAATTCCAGGACTATATGATAAAACATGGAATTACGTCCCAACTCTCAGCACCTGGTATGCCACAGCAGAATGGTGTATCGGAGAGGAGAAACATAACCTTGTTGAACATGGTTCGGTCGATGATGAGCTATGCTCGTCTCCCTGATTCTTTTTGGGGTTACGCAGTGGAGACTGCAGTTTACATTTTGAACACTGTTCCGTCGAATAGTGTTTGTGAAACACCTTTCGAACTCTGGCATGGTCGTAAAACCAGTTTACGTCATTTCAGAATTTTGGGATGCCCGACCCATGTGTTGGTGTCAAACCCGAAGAAGTTGGAACCCTGTTCAAATTTGTACTTCTCTGTAGGCTACCCAAAAGAGACTAGAGGTGGTTACTTTTACGATCCTAAGGATAATAGGGTGCTTGTGTCGACAAACGCCACTTTCCTTGATGAAGACCACATAAGGGATAACTTACCAAGGAGTAAGATTGTGTTAAATGAAATGCACAGTTCATCAGCAAGAGTTGCTGATGGTGATAGTACGTCAACAAGTGTTGTTGATCCTAGCTCGTCTAGTCAAGTCCGTTCCCAAGAGTTGGGAATGCCTCGATGTAGTGGGAGGGTTGTGAGACGGCTGAGCGTTACATGGGTTTAAATTTGAACCCAAGTTGTCACTCCTGATGATGACTGCGAGGATCCATTGACCTATGATCAGGCAATGACAGACGTTGACAAAGACGAATGTATTAAAGCAATGGACAAGGAAATGGAGTCGATGTACTTCAATTCCGTCTGGGAGCTTGTGGACCAACTGGATGAGGTCAAACCTATTGGTTGCAAGTGGATCTACAAGCGTAAACGTGGCGTAGATGGAAAGGTGCAAACCTTCAAACCTCGACTAGTTGCAAAGGGTTTTACCCAGGTGGAAGGGGTTGACTATGAGGAAACCTTTTCACCTGTTGCCATGGTAAAGTCGATTAGAATTCTTCTGGCCATTGATGCATATTTTGACTATGAGGTATGGCAGATGGATGTCAAGACCGCCTTTCTGAATGGCAACCTTGACGAGACCATCTACATGGACCAGCTCAAGGGGTTCATTGCCCAAGGCCAAGAGCAAAGAGTTTGCCGGCTTAAAAGGTATATTTATGGACTGAAACAAGCCTCGAGGTCTTGGAATATAAGGTTTGATGAGGCGATCAAATCTTATGGCTTTGATCAAAATGTTGACGAGCCTTGTTTCTACAAGAAAATCGTCGACAAAACTGTCGCATTTCTTATATTGTATGTGGATGATATCCTTCTCATTGGGAATGAGGTAGGATTTCTTACTGACATTAAGGAATGACTGGCTTCGCAATTCCAAATGAAATATTTGGGAGAGGCACAGTATGTTCTAGGTATCCAGATTGTCCGGAACCGGAAGAACAAAATGCTAGCCATGTCTCAAGCATCTTACATTGACAAGATGTTGTCTAGGTATAAGATGCAGAACTCCAAGAAGGGTTCGCTGCCTTTCAGGCATGGGGTTCACTTGTCTAAGGATCAATGTCCTAAGACGCCTCAAGAGGTTGAGGATATGAGACGAATCCCCTATGCTTCAGTTGTAGGGAGCCTGATGTATGCCATGTTGTGTACTAGGCCCGACATCTGTTATGTAGTTGGGATTATCAGTAGGTATCAATCCAATCCAGGATTAGATCACTGGACAACCGTAAAGGCAATCCTCAAGTATCTTAGGAGAACGAGGAACTACAACCTTGTGTATGGGAGTGGGGATTTGATCCTTACGGGATACACAAATTCTGACTTTCAGACCGATAAGGATTCTAGGAAATCCACTTCGGGGTCAGCCTTCATTCTGAATGGAGGAGCTGTAGTGTGGTAAAGCATCAAGCAGGAATGCATCGTTGATTCCACGATGGAAGCCGAGTATGTTACGGTTTCTGAAGTTGCAAAGGAAGCTGTTTGGCTCAGGAAGTTCATGACGGATTTGGAAGTTATTCCAAATATGAACTTGCCAATCACACTGTTTTGTGACAACAGTGGTGTCGTAGCCAACTCGAGAGAACCTCGGAGTCATAAAAGGGGCAAGCATATAGAGCGTAAGTATCACCTGATACGGGAGATTATGCACCGCGGAGACGTGACAATCACACAGATAGCTTCGAAGCACAACGTTGCTGATCCATTTACAAAGACCCTCACGATTAAGGTGTTTGAGGGTCACCTAGAGAGTCTAGGTCTTCGAGTGCTTCCTGACTAGGGCAAGTGGGAGTATTGTAAAGGGGTATTCAATGCCCTAGTTTATTTTCTTACTTTATTGTATTACTTTATTGTACATTTGAGAAATGTATCATGTACTCCACTAGCTTAGTCCAAGTGGGAGTTTGTTGGGATGTATGTCCTCATCTCGTGTAGTTTGTAATATTCCAAATTGTAAATGAATAAGAGTTATTTATTTCAACATTGTGTAATAAATAAGAGTTATTTATTTCAACTTTGTGTCCCGCATTTTTCATAAACTTAATCCAATAAACTAAGCTCCAGGGTCATTGTATTATGAGAGAACTAAAAACTTGAACGGTGTGTAGTGGACACACAGAGAAGATCACGTTCGAGTTAATGACCCGAATGGTCTACAGTATATGGATAGGGTTGGAGACCTAATCCTGGATACACTGTGGATGTGGCCCGATTTGTATTAGATACAAACGAGTTGATCTGACTCGTTCATGTGGTTGACATGCGAGTGGGGGCATCCTGCAATGAGATTGTACAAGATCGACCGTGAATTATTAGACTTCATCGATGTAACACCGTTAATGAGATAGAGCTAATAAATTCGTAGATAACCATTAGTGACTCGACCTTAATCCTGAGCGTGTTACGGACTTCTGTCTGCGGGGGTTTGTCCTTTGACTAGTACGGGTGAGGGTGACCACTGTTGCTCGCCCAATATGCCTACCTTTATAGGGGCAGGACCACGTGGGGAGCTGGGAACTTGACTACGCAAGAAGGAATTCACTCGTTCCCGACTTAGGGAAACTAGAGGGGTTGTTCCCTTAAGTGCTGTCTCCAGGGCTTGAACAACGGGGCCCCACTCTCTCATTGGCCTAAGAGGGTTGTTGTTTATGGTTGGACCATGCAACGTAGTTGTTCATTAGAGGAGCAGTGGGACTTAAGGAGTAAGAGGTAGAACAAAGGTAAAACGGTAATTTGACCCAGCTATGACTACGAACAACCTGTGAAGAGTCGACTCATGGGTCTTGGTTATATCGATGGACACAACTTGTCCTATAGTGATGAGAGTGCAGCTACAGGGCTTTAGTGGAGTGTTACCGTAGCTAATGAATGTTGAATAACCGGGTCAAAGAGTTTGACAGGTTAGTCTCGGATCATTGGAGCTCGTCACGTGTAGGTCCATTAGGTCCCTCGGTTGGCTCAAATTGGACAAATTTAGGGTTTACAGTTTGGTGTGAATTTGAAGTGTTCAAATTCATTATTTGGGTATTTATGACATTTATATGAGATATAGATGACATAATATATAGTTTGATGTGAATGAGATTCATAATAAACTATAGTATAGCCTAATTGATTAATTAGTGCTAATTGGAGAAATTGAATTGAGAGAAATTAAATTGAATGTGATTCAATTTATAATTTCACATTTATGCAAATGAGATTTGTATAATAAGGTAGGAGATACCTTATATTATATAATATGCAAATGTGATTTGTATATTATATGGTTGTGGTAAAATTGTGATTTGGTGGAGGTTTTAACTCCATCACACAATAGTATTTAAAGGCTTTGCAAGAAGCCTTTGGTGTGCCATTTGCCATTTTTTGGATTTCCATCCAAAGAGAGCAAGTGACTTTCTCTCATTCTCTCTCAATTCTCTCTAAAATTGTCTCCTCACCCAAAACCAAAGGGAGTCCCACCTACTCTCCCTCAACCTCCCGAGAACAACCGAGAAGACCCTTTGGAGGTGTCTCCCTGTTCGGATCGAGGTTCGTGTTCGAGGAGTTCGTAGTTTCGAGAGAGACCGTGACTGGAGGAGAAGAGGATTGAAGAAGTGTTCTTCAACAAGTAAGTACTCTTTTTTCTTACTGTTTTCTTCTCCCTTTTGCATGTTTAGCCTAGGATCTATGAGATAGATTCAATTTTAAAACACGTTTCACACAACGGATCAACGACGTTTCACAACGTCTTCCGCTGCGGGAAGTCAAAATCCCTTCATTGATCTGGGTGACCTTTGTGGCGATAGTGTGGTAGGCCCAAGTGTGAAGCGTAACCTTTGTGACACTTCAGGTAGGCCTAGTGGGATAACAAACCTTGGTGGCTAGTTTAGTGAACCGGGCAACGGAGAGTTAACCTTGTGGTAAAGTTTTTAGGCTAGTTTTGGGGTGCACTAACCTATTTCCGAGTCCGGACCTAGCCTAGGACCCTTGGTCTTCAAAATGAACTAGGACCCGACTCCTTTGTGATTGGAGGCCTTTGTGGCAAGTTAGCCTGGTGGCAACCCCGAGATAGGCTTTGTGGCACTAGACCTTTGTGGCACCCTAGCCTTTGTGGCATTATGGCGAGCCCCAGGTAGCCTTTGTGGCAATGAGCCTTTGTGGCGAGACTTGATAGCCTTTGTGGCACAAGAGCCTTTTGGATAAAATTGATAGCCTTTGTGGCGTGAGAGCCTTTATGGCATGACTTAGCCTTTGTGTCAAACCCCCTCCCGAACTACCTGCTAACTTAGCCCAACAGACGGTGTGGAGCCAACAGACATCGTTCACCTTTTTAACGATACTTGTTGACCCTGTTTTACCTAATAAGCATACTATAATTGTATAAGAAACACCTTAAACATAACACAACAGAATATTGACAATTATGTAACCTACATAAGGAGTAACCCTACTTAAGACTCTCTGGAAAACTGAAACGAATATGAACATGAAAATAAAAAACATACCCAACCATGGTTTAGACAACCACAACCTAGTATGTACACATAAACATAACTTCATAGTCCTTCTACAATACATATAGACTTCCTATACAACTCCACCCACATACAAAATATCAAACTCTTGGAGCTTCCAGCAGACTATGGTAGGTTATCAGGCACCAGGAGCTCGATCTCTACCTGAAAAGTTTTAAAACACTGAAAGAATGAGTTGTGAAGCTCAGTGAGTGACTGAGTTAAAGATCTAATAACTCATAAATCATATCACCTGGAAACCTATGAGCATATGTATCTATAAAAACGCGTTAGAAATCACGTGTAATCATAATAACTTTTCAGAAATCCAGCAAGTACGTCATTAAAATCTCGCAAGGCATATCGATACAACTAACCATTTAAAAACGTATGATATTCTACGTTGTATAGGACACACTCAATACAACCACCATTTACTCTACGATGTAGTGGGGCCTGCCGAACACTCACATCGTCTTTGTCGTAGTGGAGCCCGCCCAGCACTCACGACAGCATTGTTGTCATGGAGTACACTCAACGTTGACAATAGAAAATAACATGTGTGCACACGGTACCATATAGCCTCGGGCTCAATGTCTCAGTCATTTACTCATTCAAGACTTAGAAATACACATAAAAATATTTAAACATGCCTACTTATCTTTCCTTTCGTAAAACTCAAGCTTACTCAGCTTGTTCATTAAAACTGGAAATCTTTAAATCATACTTGCTAGTACATACTTGCTCGAAATCATAACATTTTCATAAATTTCGGCAATCAAGAACATATGCTCACATACAACTTTCAACAAGATATTTAGGCTCACAACGAGCACTTCAAATCATTTCTTAGAAAATATGAATACTCATAAACATGTGTTCAAAGGAAAACAATAAGCATTGAAACCATTTCGTTTTAGCAAAACATTGCATTTTCATAAGCATAATACAAGCCTATAAACCATTTCGAGGTTCGTTTTGTCACTAACAGTGTTAGAACTAGAACCTTGGCCCGTACACTCGACCTATCTCCTCTTGGCCTGTCAAACAAACCAAATGCATGTATTAGAACCTCGAGCTCATGATTTTTAACCTTAAAATTACGAAAACCACACCATCCAATTTCCAGCATTTCACAGATTTTATACCCTGTATTGAAACAGTCATAACTTATTCATTACTTATCCAAAAAGAATGAACTCTATACCAAACTCTTCCTTTTTGAACCCTCTAAACATCATATGAATAAATGAAATTGAGATCCCCAACTTGTTCTAAAATACCTCGAAATCTTCTTCCCCAGGAACTTACATCTGCTATTCCAGATTCGTTTCCCTACTGCAACCCGAAACTTGACCTTTAATATAAAATATCTTACAGTCGATTTATGCTCACAATTTCTTCATGAAAGTTGTAGGAAATTCAATAAGCTTTCCAACCATACCTATTAGACCTTCTGATTTCAACTCTACAGATCAGAACAACCAAAAAACTAGAGGCTTCTCGGATTTGACAGCAAATTCTGTCTTCTGCCTTCCTCTTCACAAAACAGTAACTTAAGGTCAGAATTTGCTTGAGCATCCTTCACGAACTTTGTTCACAAATGATATACCTTTCAAGAAAACTAAACCTCAACTCTTACCTCTTCTTGTGAGCTCGAAATGATCAAAACATCAGAACATGGATGAATTGATCACAGAATTGCAATGGAAATTGAGTTGAACCTTTCTCCTTCCTTCTTCAACCTCAAAACAAGAAAACCCTTCCCCTCTTCTTCCTGAATATCTATCCCACGAAAGCCTCAGCTTTAATTTGTTAAAATGAGGAGGAAATGGAAATAAATGAGGTTAAAGTTGGATAAGAAAGATTTTATACGGTGAAGAGGTTCTTTTTGTCTCTTCCCATGTGTCCTTTTCTTTCCTTTTCCTTTCTTTTTCTTTTCTTTTCTTTTCTTTTTAAAAGAAAGGAAGACCAACTATTTTAACATTTCCTTTCTTCTTTTCTTTGTCTTTTTTTTGTAAGGACAATTTCAATGAAAGATCTCGGGTTTACAACTTACCTCCCCCTTAAGAAGTTTCGTCCTTGAAATTTAGTAGTCCTTAAGTGAAAATCGTCGGATACTTCTTCCTCATTTTTTTTTTCTATCTCCCAGGATGCCTTGCCTACTCCGTAATGTTTCCAATGAACCTTCACGAGTGGGATCGTCTTGTTTCTCAAAACTTGTTCTTTTCTATCGAGGATTGAACTGCATTCTCTAAGTAACTCATGTCAACTTTCAACTCAACTTGTTGTGCTTATAACATGTGTAAGATCTGGAATATATTTCCTCGATATGGACACATGCAAACATCATGTACTCGAGATAGTTCTAATGGCAACTCAAGTTTGTAGGCTGCTGGCCCAACTCGTCCCATTACTTGATAAAGATCAATATATCTAGGACTTAGCTTACCTTTCTTTCCGAAACGAAAGACACCTCTCCACGGAGATAACTTCAAGAAAACTTGATATCCGACCTGGAATTCTTAACCCTTTCGTCGCTTATCTGCGCAATTCTTTGACGATCTTGAGTTATCTTCAAATTCTTTCTGATTACCTTAATGTTGTCCGTCGTAATTTGCACCAACTCAGGGCCAATTAACTTCTGCTCTCCTAGTTCGTTCCAACATACGAGCGTTCTACACGGTCTTTTATCCAGAGCCTCAAATGGTGCCATGTCAATACTAGACTGATAGTTTTTTATTGTAAGCGAATTCCATAAATGATAGGTGTGTATCCCAACTTCCCTTAACTTGAAGGACGCATGCTCTCAACATGTTCTCTAGGGTCTGGATGGTCCTCTCTGACTGACCATCTGTCTGAGGATGGAACGTTGTACTAAAACTCAGCTTTGTCCTCATAGCTTTCTGTAAGTTAGGCCAAAACATAGAAATAAATCTCGGGTCCCTATCAGAAACTATGGACACTGGCACTCCGTATAGACTCACAATTCTGTCGACGTATAGCTTATCAAGATGATCAAGTGTAAACGTCGATTTAATTGGTATAACCCGTGCTGTCTTAGTAAGTCTATCCACTATTACCAAATACCATCATGTCCCCTTGAAGTACGTGGTAATCCAAACATAAAATCCATAGTGATATGCTCCCATTTCCATTCCGGCACTGGCAATGGATTAAAGAGTCCTCGTAGTCTCTGTCTAACTTGTTTAACCTGTTGGTAGATCAAACATCTGTCAACATAATCAGCTATATTTCGCTTCATCCGAGGCCACCAATACGTCCCCTTCACAGTCTTATACATCTTGGTGCTTTCTGGATGCACAACGTAAGCTGAATTGTGAGCTTCCTCTAGAATATCATCTTTAAGCTCACTAATACTCGGGACACATAGTCTTCTCTGCTTAACTATGGTTTCGTCTGTTCCCATTCTAAATTATGCCTCTGGGCCCTGTTTGGGCATTCCTAACATTTTCTGCACGTTACTATTCTATGGTTGTCTTCTCACAATTTCTGTTACGAGTGAAGACTTGATCTGGAATTGAGCTAAAAGACCCCCTGAATTCTCTGCAGTCACAACTGCCTTAGAAACCCCTCAGAGTACTTGAAAAGGTTACTCAAATACCACACAAGGCGTCCCTAGGAAGTCTCAACTTCCTGCTTAATGCATCTGCTACTATGTTCGCCTTACTTGGATGGTATTCTATGGTACAATTATAATCTTTAATCAATTCTAACCATCTTCTCTATCTCATATTCAATTCTTTCTGATCCAAGATATATTTTAGACTCTTATGATCTGTGTAAATGTGACACCTCAATACAACCAAATAAATAATGCCTCGAGATCTTTAATGCTAAAATAACTGTTGCTAGCTCAAGAACGTGGGTAGGGTAATTACATTGGTGCTTTTTCAATTGCCTTGACGCATAAGGTATTACTTTTTCCTCTTGCATGAGCACACACCCTAATCCTTGTCCCGATGCATCACAGTAAATCACATACTCTTTTCCCGTTACAGGAAGTGTTAGAATAGGTGTTGTAACTAATCTCTTCTTCAACCCCTGGTAACTCTGTTCACATTTATCTGACCAATCAAACTTAACATTCTTCCTTGTTAAAGCTGCTAAGGGTAATGCTAATCGTGAGAAATCCTCAACAAATCATCTGTAGTATGCTGCCAAGCCTAGGAAACTACGTACCTCTGTCGCATTAGTTGGTCACTCTATGTTGACCATAACTTTTATTTTATGCGGATCCATGCCAACTCAATTTGCTGAAACAACTTACCCCAAACACTACCTGATTCAACCAAAACTCACATTTGGTGAATTTAGCGTACAACTGTTTAGTGTTTGTAAAATAATCCTCATGTGTTCCTCATGGGCTTTCCTGTTGACTGAGTAAACTAATATGTCATAAAGAAATACTATCACAAACTGATCCAAATGCTGATGGAAAATCCTGATCATAAGGTCCATGAAAACTGCTGGTGCATTAGTCAAACCGAATGGCATCACTAAAAATTCATAACGCTTGTACCTCATTCTGAATAATGTCTTAGGAATATCTGATTCCCTTACTTTTAACTGAGGGTATCCTGGTCTTAAATCAATCTTAGAAAACACTGATACTCCTCGTAACTAGTCAAACAAGTCATCTATTCGGGGCAAAGGATACTTGTTACGTATCGTGACTTTGTTTAACTGTCTATAATCAATGCATAATCTAAGGGTACCATCTTTCTTTTTTTACGAATAACACTGGAGCTCACCAGGGTGATACACTAGGCCTAATGTATCCCTTATCAACTAGTTCTTGTAATTGCATCTTCAGCTCCCTGAGTTCACTTAGAGCCATTCTATACGGCGCTTGCAAAATAGGTGATGTTCCTGGTAGCAATTCAATAGTGAACTCAACTTCCCTATCAGGTGACAACCCTGACAGATCTACTGGAAGAATATCAAGAAATTCGTTCACAACAAGAACATTTTCTTGTTTTAGCTTTCCCTCCTGCACCTCTACTACATGTACAAGAAACGCCGTGCAACCTTTCCTCAACAACTTCTCAGCTTTTAATGCTGAAATCAAACTTGTAAGAATGATCTTTCTTTCACCCCTGAAAACTACTTCAGCCAACCCTGGTTTCCTATATCACTTCCTTTCTATGGCAATCCATGGAAGCATAGTGAATAAGAAATCCATCCCTAAGATTGCATCTCTCACCTGCAAGTCTAGTGGAAGAAGATCCACTAACATATTGAGACCTTCTACTAAGACCTCACAATCTCGCAACACTGCCTCGACTAGTAAAGCATCACCAACTGGCGTGTATATAACTAACCTCTCAAATAAAGGCTCCAACTTTCTATTCAGCTTAGTTAGAAATATACTGGAAACAAAGGAATGCGTAGCAGCTGGATCTATTAACACACGTGCAGCTACATTACAAATAGAAATTGTACCAGTAATCACATTTGGTGCATCTTCTGCTTCTTGCTGAGTCATGGCGTAGACCTTTCCCTGTTACCTAGGTCTCCCTACAACTCCCTTCTATCTTGTACCACTGGTGCCTTCTCGTGCAGCTACTGGAACTCTCGACTGCTCAAATGTCTGGGACCCAACTCCTTAGTCCCTCTATGCGGCTGTCCACAGCTGTGGACAATCCCTCTTCACATGTCCTGGTTGTCCGCACTGGTAACACACATCAACAAGACAATGTCCTCGTTGATTCTTGCAACAAGTCACACAGTGAGTTTTCCTTCCTATACTGGCAATAGACTCTTGCCTTCTCTGCAATCTTGCTGCTAATCAAACAAACTAACTAGGTCCTATTTAACTCTGCCTCTGATAGGCACTACCCACATTCATCTGCCTCGATGCCCGACTACTAGCTCGATTCTTAAAGTCTTATTGACTTGGAAACATTTACTCCAGGTGTGAACCTCCGCTGCTCACGACCTTGGAAACTGCTTGTTGTCGAAGCCCCCACAACTAGGCTTCACTACTGATTTCTCCTCTACTATGGTCTGCTTAACATGTAAGGCAGTCTCGACTAGTTGAGAAAAAGTCAGCCCACGTAGAAATAGTTGTGACTGAGTACGTATCTCAGGATGTAATCCTCTTTATAACCTTCAACACCTGTCACTCTTAGATGCCACAATCACATCAGCATACCGTGACAGTTCAGTATACCTTCTCTCGTACTCAGCCACTGAAAGTAACCCTTGCTTCAATTCTAAAAATTCACCCCTCTTTGCTTTGCGGTACGTGCTAGGGTAATACTTATCTTCAAATATGCTTCTGAAAGTTTGCCAGTCTAAAGTACGTGCATCACTACACCTAGCTAATATTGGTTTCCATCATCCTTCTGCCTCCTTCAGCAGCAAGAATGTGGCCAACTTGACTTTTAGCTTCTCAAGAAAACTCATCACATCAAACATTTCTCAAGCATATTCAGCCAAACCTTGGCGTAAACTGGATCTTTGGAACTCTCAAACACTGTGACTCCTAATTCTTTTAGGTGATCTATTCTATATATCTTGTCTGGATCACTTAGCTCCACTCTCTATGGCTTACCTACCTCATGTGAGGAATTAGCATGCTGCTTAATTCTGGCCCCTATCTGGACTCTCGGGGCACTAGATCCCCTCTTAGATTGGGCTTGGGTAGGATCCTGCGTCCTGTCCTGATCGTGCCTGCATCGTCTGCTAGTACGTGGTGGCATGACTCCTATAACATATCAACATACTAGACATTTAATGAATACTTAACTCAAATGCACAATTCTAGGCTTGTGTTCACATTTTAGTCCTGACTGGACTTACTATTATCCTTACTTGGATCATGCTCTGCTAGTTCTATTGAACTAACTCAATAACATGCTATTTACCTTTTAGTATCTTCTAGAGCTATCTTGCTCTGTCTCATTCCCATGGAGCTAACTGCTCTGATACCAAGTTCTCACACCCCTCACAAACTACCTGCTAACTTAGCCCGGAAGACGGTATGAAACCAACAGACATCGTTCACCTTTCTAACGATACCTATTGACCCTGTTTTACCTGATAAGCATACTATAATTGTATTAGAAATACCATATACATAACACAGCGAAATATTGACTATTACGTAACCTACATAAGGAGTAACCCTACTTAAGACTCTCTGGAAAACTGAAACGGATATGAACATGACAATAAAAAACATACACAATCATGGTTTACACAACCACAACCTAGAATGTACAAATAAACATAACTTCATAGTCCTTCTACAATACATATAGACTTCCTATACAACTCCACCCACGTACAAAATATCAAACTCTTGGAGCTTCCATCAGACTATGGTAGGTTATCAGGCACCGGGAGCTCGATCTCTACCTTAAAAGTTTTAAAACACTAAAAGAATGAGCTATGAAGCTCAGTGAGTGACTGAGTTAAAGATCTAATAACTCATAAATCATATCACCTGGAAACCTATGAGCATATGTATCTGTAAAAATGCGTTAGAAATACACGTGTAATCATAATAACTTTTCAGAAATCCAGCAAGTACGTCATTAAAATCTCGCAAGGCATATCGATACTACTAACCATTTAAAAACGTATGACATTCTACGTTGTATAGGACACACTCAATACAACCAACATTTACTCTACGATGTAGTGGGGCTCGCCCAACACTCCCATCGTCTTTGTTGTAGTGGGGCGCGCCCAACACTCACGACAGTGTTGTCACGGAGTACACTCAACGTCGACAACAGAAAATGACCTGTGTGCACACGGTACCATATAGCCTCGGGCTCAATGTCTCAGTCATTTACTCATTTAAGACTCAGAAATACACATAAAAACATTTAAACATGTCTGCTTATCTTTCCTCATAAAACTCAAGCTTACTCAGCTTGTTCATTAAAACTGGAAATCTTTAAATCATACTTGCTAGTACATACTTGCTCGAAATCATAACATTTTCATAAATTTCGACAATCAAGAACATATGCTCACATACAACTTTCATCAAGATATTTAGGCTCACAACGAGCACATGAAATCATTTCTTAGAAAATATGAATACTCATAAACATGTGTTCAAGGGAAAACAATAAGCATTGAAACCATTTCGTTTTAGCAAAACCTTGCATTTTCATAAGCATAATACAAGCCTATAAACCATTTCGAGGTTCGTTTTGTCAAAAACTTGTTGCGTGATATTTTATTATATTGCAATACCACAGTGTACGGGTCAAGTTTTAGTATAGTGATTTAGGAGTCCAAGTATCGTCCTCGGGAATGGGTTTCTAGATTAATTAATTACTAAGATACTAATTCTCAATTTTAGCTAAAGAAACATAACATGGATAATTTATTTGAAATTAAAAACAAGTAAACAAACAAACATGTGGAGACATGAATTGATAGAATGGTGGGAAGTGATTTTACAAGTTAAAGACCTAACTAACACAAGCATTGAACCAATGAGATGAAATTATAAACAAGAAGTAAAATACTCAAGAAAATCTCTCGATTCTTTGTGAGCCTCACACATGCAATAAACTCATAGTCTCCATAGAACCTACAACATGCATGACAGTAATCAACTTCTTTATGTGTTTCCCTAAGATTTGTAAGTCATTCTCATGCCAGAATTCTAAGGGTTTTGAAAATTTTGCTCTAATTCAAGCTTTATCTCTCGTGTCCACTTAAATCAACAAATTAAGAAGTCAAGAACTAATTGTCAAAAATAAGAACAAAACATGCTTTAATACATAGCTAGAAAGTCATAACAAGTAAATCAAATCTTAACTACAATGTTTAGCTACTCTAAATCACATGAAAATCAAACTAAACAAGTAGAAAACGTCTTAGAACGCTATTACAAATTGAAAGAAAACGGAAATTATGTGTCGATGTCGGTCCTTCGTCTTCGAGCTCCCGTCTTCGATCTCGAACCTCCACGAATGCTTTGGCTCCCAAAAACGCTATTTTCTCTCTTCTTACAAAGTGTATTTCGAAATTAGGGCAAAACTCTACCAAATTCGGCTCCCCTTGCAATGAAATCATAAGGATATATTTATAGAAGGAATCGGTGCAGCGTTGCAACGCTGCACCCTAGGCGGCTGACAATTAAGGAAATAATCGATGGCGTTGCAACGCAGAGGGCAGCGTTGCAACGCCGCTACCCTAATGCGCGCAGTCCATGTCGAAATGGCGTTGCGACGCTGCGAGGCAGCGTTGCAACGCCCGCTGTGCAGTTCCTCGTGCATGCCTTCTTATCGAGATAGCGTTGCGACGCCGCTGGCGCGTTGCAACGCTTATCGCTGGGTCTTCAACGCGTCTTGGCTGCACATTCGGCGTTGCAACGCTATAAACAGCGTTGCAATGCCATCGCCTCGGGTCATCATGCTTGGATTGGTTCTTTCTCTTCCAATTGGTATTCTTTTTAGCTCCAAATAGCCTCGTTTTGATCTCGAGTGATCCAAATTGTCTCCAAGAGCTCCGTTTAAGCTCGTCACCTGAAATTGAATGAATTAAACACGTAAAAGCCCTGAAATCATCATAAAACTAGCAATAATTAAGCCTAAGGATAGCACATTTTGTGTGCTATCACACTCACAGTGTTAGAACTAGAACCTTGGCCCGTACACCCGACCTATCTCCTCTTAGCTTTTCAAACAAACCAAATTCATGTATTAGAACCTCGAGCTCAAGATTTTTAACCTTAAAATTACAAAAACCACACCATCCAATTTTCCAGCATTTCACAGATTTTATACCCTGTATTGAAACAGTCATAACTTCTTCATTACTTATCCAAAAAGGATGTACTCTATACCAAACTATTCCTTTTTGAACCCTCTAAACATCATATGAAGAAATGAAATTGAGATCCCCAACTTGTTCGAAAATACCTCGAAAGCTTCTTCCCCAGGAACTAACTTCTGCTATTCCAGATTCGTTTTCCTACTGCAACCCGAAACTTGACCTTTAATATAAAATATCTTACAGTCGATTTCTTCTCACAATTTCTCCACAAAAGTTATAGGAAATTCAATAGGCTTTCCAACCATACCTATTTGAGCTTCGGATTCAAACTCTACAGATTAGAACAACCAAAACACCAGAGGCTTCTCGGATTTGACAGCAAATTTTGTCTTCTGCCTTCCTCTTCACAAAACAGTAACCTAAGGTCAGAATTGGCTCTAGCATCCTTCACGAACTTTGTTCAAAACTTAAATACATTTCATGAAAACTAAACCTCAACTCTTACTTCTACTTGTTGAGCTCGAAATGATCAAAACATCAGAACATGGTTGAATTGATCATAGAATTGCCATGGAAATTGAGTTGAACCTTTCTTCTTCCTTCTTCAACCTCAAAACCAGAAAACCCTTCCCCTCTTCTTCCTTGAGTTCTATCCCATGAAGGCCTCAGCTTTAATTTGTTAAAATGAGGAGGAAATGGAAAGAAATGAGCTTAAAGTTGGATAAGAAAGATTTTATACGGTGAAGAGGTTCTTTTTGTCTCTTCCCATTTGTCCTTTTCTTTCCTTTTCCTTTCTTTTTCTTTTCTTTTCTTTTCTTTCTAAAAGAAAGGAAGACCAACTATTTAAACATTTCCTTTCTTCTTTTCTTTGTCTTTTTGTTATGTAAGGACAATTTCAATGAGAGATCTCGGGTTTACACTTTGTGGCATGACAACCTTTATGGCAAGCTAGCCTTGGCGGCCGTGAGTCGGGGGTTTATTTTCAAAGCCAGGGTAGTAGGGTGCATGGAGGAAGGCTAGGGTCGTATAGGACTTCGTATGGGGGCCTGAGCGCTAGTGTGCTCGTTTGATTGTTTCCTGTTTTTGTTGATTCTTTGTTGTATATTGGACTTGATTGGGCTACTTACTGAGTATTCCCCATACTCACGCTGCTTTCATTATTGTTTTGTTTGCAGATAGGGCTTGATCGTTAGTTGGCTGATGACAGTGACCACCTGTGAGGCTATGAAGTCCCTCTTTTTTCCCCTTTAGTCTAGTTAGTACTTGAGAGTTGTTGGAAGTTTTCTGGTTTGAGTACACTTGTAGAATTTCTTATTCTGCTAGACTTTCTTGGCATGTTTTAAGACATAAGTCATGTTTTGAGCATTTATGCAATTGTTCTTGTTCTGCTGTGAAATTCTGAATGTTGGCCCCCAAGCATTGTGTTTTTGAAGTTAGTGGGTGGTTGGGAAGAATGGTTTGTTTTAGAAGTGCTTCTGATATTAAAACAAGTCCTTGAATATTTTTGGAAAAGTCCTAGTAGCGTCGTTATACTACCGAAATTTTTGTGCAAACAACGTGTCATAAGTAACGCCCTATTTAGGTTTTCCCCTAGAATGTAGGGTCGTTACAGTTGGTATCAGAGCGAAAGTTTTAGATCTTGTAGACTCACCTACATCGTAGGTACTCCCCTCTTCATAGCCTATCGCAGGAAGGTCGTCACGTTGTCGCAAGGTTTGTAAACAAGGTTAAGTGTTATGTTTTTATTTGTTGCTTTGGCTTTTGTTGCTTTGGGTGAAATGTTTTGGGATGGTTTTGTTTTGTTGTAAGTTAACTCTTACAGACTTGAAACGAAAGCATGCCTCGTGGAAGAGGTCGTGGAAGGAGAGTTACTGGTGGGCATGGTCGTGGTGGTCGAAGGGGGTCGAGATCGAGGAGCCCGAGGCCTAGACCAAGTAGTTGAGCAATCGTTAGATGAGCACTCCGAGACCAAGGAGGCCCTTAATCCAAATGCCCCAGCCGCCGACAAATCGACAGGGCAGGACGAGGAGAACCCTTAGGAGCATGGGGACAACTACCCCGCATCGCCAACCCCTAGAATGTTAGTGGAACTTTAGGTGGCCTTGGCGAGCAAAACTACAATGTTCACGCAAGTCTTGGGAGCATTGACGAACTAGAACCGAGGGCGGTGCTGCAAGAAGACCAATGGGTCGCGCCACCCGCCTGCACCCATAGGAGAGGCATGCAGAAAGGTTAGGTACCTGAGGGACTTCAAGAAGTATGATCTGTCGTTCTTTGACGGGTTGAGCATAGACCCTATGGCGGTAGAGGCATGGTTTGCTGCAGTGAAGTCGATATTCCGGCGTATGTGCTGCCCTGAAAACCAGCGAGCTCAATGTGCGTCCTATGCGCTAGGGGTCGAGCATTACTTTGCTGGCAGGCTGCTGAGAGATCTGTGGATGTAAGAGAGAGGCCAGTAACCTGGGCACGTTTCCAGGAGAAATTCTTCAATAAATACTATCCTGCCATCGTCCAGGCCAGGAAGGAAGCCAAATTTGTTCAGTTGAAGCAGGGCCCGAGTAAATCTGTGGAACATTATGAGCACGAATTTACCACACGGCCCCGCTTCGCTCCCGACCTGGTGGATACAAAGAAGACGAGAGTAGTGAAGGGAATCGAAGTCCCGCAGCGGAAGCGATTGTGAATCGCGCGCTCTTGATTTAGTTACAACGATTTAATTCAAGAACTTAAACAACTAAATTAAGCATATAAACATAATGGACATCAAGAAATATTACCTTTGAAGAACCTTTCTTCAAGTGCTCCTCTCTCCAGATCACGATCTCAGCAACTGGAACACGAACGAACGAAGACACGACCACTAGATCTTCTCCGTTGTTCTCTAGGTGAGGGAGGAATGTGGGTTCCCTTTAGGAGAGGTGAGGTATTTTGTGAGAGAGATGTGTGTCTTGGAACCCTTCCAACGACATAACAAAAGGCTTGGAAACACTTAACCTAGATGCATCTCATGCAACCATATATATAGGGAAAATAGGATGGAAATGACCATCCTACCCATCCTTGATTCTCTCTTTAGTATATGGTTTATATGTGAATCTAATTCACATTCAAACTATATATTATGTTAATTATATTATATATAATTGATATAACACCTCATGTATGAAATTGAACACTTCAATTTCATTCCTAACTTTATACCCTCAATATTACCATGTTGAACCAACGGAGGGACCTAATGGACCTACAGTTCATGAGCTCCAATGATATGAGATTAACTGATCAAACTCTTTGATCCAGTTAATCAATATTCATTAGCTACAAGTCACTCCACTATAGAATTGTAGCTGCACTCTCCTCACTGTAGATAATATTGTGTCAACTGATATAGTCATTACCCATGAGTCGACCCTTCACAGGTTGTTCGTAATTACAGCTGGGTCAAATTACCATTTTACCCCTGTGATTTCCTCTTTGTTCCTTAAGCACCACTGATCCTCTAATGAACAACAAGTCTAAGGTCCTACCTTAGACTCATATCCTCATAGAGGGCGGGGCCCCGTTGTTCAAATTCTGGAGTCAGTTCTTAAGAGAACAACCTATCTAATTCCTTAGTGTAGGAATGAGTGAATTCCATCTTGCACAGTTAAGTTCCCAGCTACCTACGAGGTTCTGTCCCTGAGAAGGTAGGCTTATTGAGTCGGCTACAGGCCACTCTAACCCATACTAGTCTAAGGACAAACCCCTATAAGCAGAAGTTCTTAACTTGCTCAGGATTCAGGTCGAGTCACTAATGCCATCTATAAATTACTAGTTTTATCCTCATTAACTTGATGTTTACACCGGTTGGACTAATAATTTTGGTGCAGTCTTGTATGAACTCTTCATACAGGATGCCCCCACTCGCATGTCAACTACATGAATGAGTTGGATTACCTCATTTGTACTAATTACAAAATGGGTCGCATCCATGGTGTTTCCAGAATGAGGTTTCCAACCTTATTCTTATACCATAGACCATTTAGGTTATATTCTTGAACACAATCCAAATAGCGTGAACTACACTGATGTTCAAGATACATGTTATAACCTTGGAGCTTAGTTTATTGGATTTATAAAGCAAGACTGTAATTCTAACAAAACAAATAATCCTTTATTTAATTGATCAAAATTACACAAGTTTAGGGCATAAATCCCAACAAGTAAATCATTTTATAATGGGTTTATGCGATGATCTGTATATTACAGTAGCGACCCATGAGCTGAAGACCTTTGTCGCGACCCTGAAAGCGGTGTCCCTGCTTAATGGCCATATTGCCAGATCGAACGCGGCTAGTGTTAGTTAGACTACACAAGCGGGACAAAGCTGAAGAGTGGGCGAGAAGAGAAAATTCGATCAGGTGGGTTCAAGGTCGAACTGGTATGGAGGGTATGGCCAACAGTCTGTGCAAGGCTCTGGGAGAAACGCTTGTGGAAATTATGGAAGACATCACAGTGGGGCTTGTTTCGCGGCCACAAAAATCTGTTATAACTGTGGCAAGGTAGGTCACATGTCATCTGTTTGTCGACAGAGGAATAAAATGGATCCCAGAGCTTGTTACAAGTGTGGGAAGTTGGGACATGTGGCCTCAGCGTTTAAGGCGAGGGAAGACGATGGGTCTCAGAGAGGCCATCAGCAGACTAGAGTATATGCTGCAGCTTTAAAGGTAGCAAGAGGCTCAGGAAGGGTGGTGACAGATACTTTACCTACTTGGCCATTTTGCTTATGTACTGTTTGATTCTGGATGCACGGATTCCTTTATATCTTCCTTGTTTGTGGGGCAATCCCAGTTAGAGGTAGAGCCTTTAAAGTCCAGTTTACTAGTCACAACCTCGGTAGGGGCAGAATCAATGGTTCATGAAAAGGTTAAGGCGGGATAGGTACTAGTGGCGGGTCGCCTGTTGGAGGTGACTCTGGTTGTTCTTGAAATGATCGACTTTGATGTGATTTTAGGCATGGATTGGTTAGCTGCTAACCATGCACACATTGATTGTCATCGCCGGGAGGTGGTGTTTCGACCTCCGACGGAGGTTAGCTTCAAGTTTAAAGGAACGGAGATTGGATCGACTCCTAAAGTGATCTCTGCGTTGAAAGCGAGTAAGTTAGTTAGCCAAGGGGCCTGGGATTTCTGGCCAGTGCTTCTAGTTCGAGAGCTGAGGAAGTGGAGTTGTCATCAGTCCTTGTGATTAAGGACATTGAAGATGTTTTCCTGGAGGATTTTGCCTAGTTTGCCTCCAAGTCGAGACGTGGATTTTAGTATTGAGCTTGAACCGAGAACTACGCCGTTGTCGAAAGCTCCATTCAGGATGGCTCCAGCCGAGCTAAAAGAGCTCAAGATTCAGTTACATGAGCTCCTGGATAAGGGGTTCATTCGCCCTAGTGTCTCGTCGTAGAGTGCACCAATGATATTTGTGAAATAGAAAGATGGGTTGATGCTCTTGTGCATCGATTTTAGGGAGCTGAACAAGGTTACCATAAAGAATAAGTATCCCCTCCCAAGGATCGACGCTTATTTGACAAGTTACAAGGGGCAACAGTGTTTTCTAGGATTGATTTGTGCTCGGGTTATCATCAGTTGCGAATCCGAGAGGAAGATATCCCGAAGGTTACTTTCTGAAGGGATTTTGAATTCCCGCAGCGGAAGACATTGTGAAACGTCGTTGATCCGTTGTGTAAAAAGTGTCTTAAAATTGAATCTATCTCATCGATCCTAGGCTAAACATGCAAAGAAGAAGAAGAAAACAGTAAGTAAAAAGTACTAACCTCTTGAAGAACTCTTCTTCAATGTTTTCTCCTTTTCCGGTCACGATCTCTCTCGTACCAACAAACTCCTCGAACTCGATCCTCGATCCGAATAGGAGACACCTCCAAAGGGTCTTCTCGGTTGTTCTCGGGAGGTTGAGGGAGAGTAGGTGGAACTCCCTTTGGTTTTGGGTGAGGAGAAGTTTTAGAGAGAATTGAGAGAGTTCTAGAGAGAAAACACTTGCTCTCTTTGGATGGAAATCCAAAAAATGGCAAATGGCACACCAAAGGCTTCTTGCAAAGCCTTTAAATACTATTGTGTGATGGAGTTAAAACCTCCACCAAATCACAATTTTACCACAACCATATAATATACAAATCACATTTGCATATTATATAATTTAAGGTATCTCATACCTTATTATACAAATCTCATTTGCATAAATGTGGAATTATAAATTGAATCACATTCAATTTAATTTCTCTCAATTCAATTTCTCCAATTAGCACTAATTAATCAATTAGGCTATACTATAGTTTATTATGAATCTCATTCACATCAAACTATATATTATGTCATCTATATCTCATATAAATGACATAAATACCCAAATAATGAATTTGAACACTTCAAATTCACACCAAATCAGAAACCTTCAATTTGTCCAATTTGAGCCAACCGAGGGACCTAATGGACGTACACGTGACGAGCTCCAATGATCCGAGACTAACCTGTCAAACTCTTTGACCCGGTTATTCAACATTCATTAGCTATGGTAACACTCCACTAAAGCCCGTAGCTGCACTCTCATCACTGTAGGACAAGTTGTGTTCATCGATCTAACCAATACCGTTAATGACCCAAACGGTCTACAATATATGGATAGGGTTTGAGACCTAATCCTGGATACACAGTGGATGCAGCCCGCTTTGTATTAGATACAAACGAGGTGATCTGACTCGTTCATGTGGTTGACATGCGAGTGGGGGCATCTTGTGCAATGAGAGTGTACAAGACCGGACCGTGAATTATTAGACTTACTGATGTAACACCGTTAACAGTATAGAACTAATAAATTCGTAAATGACCACTAGTGACTCGACCTTAATCTGAGCGTGTTACGGACTCACATGCGCGAAGTGCGTCCTTTGACTGACTAGTACGGGTGAGGGTGGCCACTATTGCTCGTACTAGTCAAAGGACAGACCCCTGTAGACAAGAGTCCGTCACACGCTAAGGATTAAGGTCGAGTCACTAATGATCATCTACGAATTTATTAGTTCTATATTGTTAACGGTGTTACATCAGTAAGTCTAATAATTCACGGTTCGGTCTTGTACAATCTCATTGCACAGGATGGCCCCACTCGTATGTCAACCACATGAACGAGTCGATCACCTCGCTTGTATCTAATACAAAGCGGTCGCATCCACAATGTATCCGAGTTAGGTCTCCAACCCTATCCATATCTTGTCAGAGACCGTTTGGGTCATTAACTCGAACGTGATCTTCCCTTGTGTGTCCACTACACACCGTTCAAGTTCTTGGTTCTCTCATAATGCAATGACCCTGGAGCTTAGTTTATTGAATTAAGTTTATGAAAAATGCGAGACGCAAAGTTTAAATAAATAACTCTTATTTATTTCACAAAAATAAATAACTCTTATTCATTTACAACTTGGAATATTACAAACTACACGAGATGAGGACATACATCCCAACACTTTCAAGTCGAGGTATGGACACTATGAGTTCATAGTAATGTCATTCGGGTTGATGAATGCTCCGGCAACATTTATGGATATGAGGAACCAAGTGTTTAAGGAGTTCCTTTATACTTTTGTGATCGTCTTCATCGATGATATTTTGGTGTAATCTAAGACGAATGAGGAGCACGAGACTCACTTGACAAAGGTATTATCGATTTTGAGGGCAAATAAGTTGTATGCCAAGTTCTCCATGTGAGAGTTTTGGTTGCAGAGAGTATCGTTCCTTGGACACGTGGTGTCTAAGGATGGAGTAACAGTGGATCCGACCAAGGTGGAGGCAGTTTTGGAGTGGAGCCGCCCAAAGACGGGCACAAAGGTGCGAAGCTTCTTGGGTTTGGTTGGCTATTATAGGTGTTTTGTTAAAGATTTCTCAAAAATAACGACACCCCTAACGCAACTAACTCGGAAGGGGAATGCTTTCGTTTGGAGCGAGGCTTGTGAGTCGAGTTTTCAAGAACTCAAGTAGAGATTGGTTTCAACAGCAGTGCTTGCAGTGCCCGACGGTGAAGGCGGTTTTGTTGTGTACAGTGATGCTTTAAAGAAGGGTCTTGGTTGTGTACTAATGCAACACGGTAAAGTGATTGTTTATGCCTCTCCCCAGTTGAAAGACGACAAACGAAATTATCCGACCCATAAGTTGGAGTTAGCAACAGTGGTTTTTGCTCTGAAGATCTGGAGACATTACATATATGGTGAAAAGATCCAGATGTACACTGACCAAAGAGCCTTAAATACCTCTTTACTCAGAAGGAGTTGAACATGAGGCAACGCAAGTGGCTGGAGTTGGTGAAGGATTACGAGATCAAGATATTTTAGCATCTGGGCAAGGCAAATGTGGATGTCGATGCCCTTAATCAGAAGGCAACCCATACCTCAACCCTAGTTACGAAATAGAGTCACTTGCGTTCCGATATGGAGCGTGCAGGAATAGCAGTGTTGGTGGGGCAAGTCACAGCTAAACTGAATAAGTTATTGGTTCAGCCAATCCTTAGGCAGCGAGTCATGGAGGCTCAGCGGGAAGCCCCGAGCTTCGAGGATTGTTGGCATCAAGCAAGGTCGAATCATGTTGGTGAGTTCTCTGTGGCAGTTGACGGTGGGCTTCGGTTTAAAGGGCGGTTATGCGTGCCCAATGGGAATGATCTTAAGGATGATATCTTGTCAGAAGCTCACGGTTTTGCTTTTTCCTGTTGGGTTTTTTTCCCTAAAACTCGTAGTTTTTAATAATGTTCTAATTAAATCAATAAAGCGTTATTGTTATCAATAAAGTGTTATTGTTTAATTCATTATTTTTTGTATTGCCTTAACTTAACCCTAAATCCAACAAACTAACATCCGAGGTTATTGTATGTCTTTTGAACTAAAAGTAGTGGACATACAAGGATCTCAGTTCGAGATACAACCTTAAGGGTCTATAGTATGGGAATAAGGTTGGGTACCTCATCCTGGTAATACTATGAATATGACCCACTTTGTATTTGATATAAACACAGTGATCTTACGTGTTCGTGTTGATGACATGTGAGTAGGAATATCCTATGTGATGAGATCACATAAGATGGGACCACGAAATAGTAATCACTAGATGTAACTCCGTTGACTAGTTAGATTTCTATTTCAATAGGATGACCTAGGTAAGTTAATCCCAATCCTAAGCAGGTTACAAATTCTTGTTTGCGAGAAATTGTCCTTTGACTAGTAAGGGTGAGAGTGGCCCGAGACGCCGTTTCAATATGCCTACCTTCTTGGGGACAAGACCGAGCAGGCGGCTGGGGACTTAACCTAGAAAGGAGGAATTCACTCATTCCCGCCTATTAGGGTAAGTACTTGAATGTTCCCTTAAGTGGTGTCTCCAAAACTTGAACAAAGGGTCTGCCCCTCTCATTGGCCCGAGAGGGACTTCTGTTTATTGGTAGGACCATAAACAGGTTGGCCCTAGAGGGACTTCCCCCTTATGGATATTGTTCATTGACTTGTTGTTATTGATTAATGTCCGTGGATACAGAAATATATCTGCAGTGAGAAGAGTACAACTGCGGGACTATAGTGGATTGTTCCCGCATTTAAGGAATATTGCTTAGGAGGTTAATGAGATTAACCGAATAATCTTTTATCGTTGGAGCCTCTGATCTGTATGTCGATTAGGTCCACTTCCAAGCTCGTAAAGAGTTCTTAGATCATTTGAATTTGAAATGTTCAAATTCAACTAGGGAATAAACACGATGTATGGAGATACATTATAACATAAAGTTTTTATGTGCATTGAAACTTTATATTATAAATTTAATTTGAATATAATTCAAACTAAATTAATTGAGAGAATTAAATATTTGAAAGAATTCAAATATTATTCAAATGTGAATGAGATTCATATTTCAAACTATAGGTTAAAAGTTAATGTGCATAAGATGTACATTAAAACTATAGGTTAGAGGGAAAATGATTAAATGTTATTTAATCATAATTAAATATATGATATTTAATTTATTTTTAATTAAATATGATTTAATTAAAACTAATATTAATATAAATTAGATTTAGTTATATTAATTAATTAATTTAAAGTGGGAACATGTCATCATGACACATTCCTCATGTCTCCCTTCACTCCCTCTCGATAGGGAGTGGGAAGTTCTTTTCCCCCTTTTATATTTCTTGATCGATGAGATCAGTGAATTGTTAATCAATCGATCATTTGGGTTTGTGTGATTTGGTGAAATCACTGACATTCCCACTCTTTCAATCTCTCTTTAAAAATCCCTCTCCTAATTTGTTGGTAGCATCCCACCATACTTGATCTAAGGATTAAGAGACACGGAGTTTTCTTTACTGGTAGTGTCAGAGAAGAAAAGTGGCAGTTGTTGTGTTGTGTTAGACCTTGGAGCAAGGAATTGCTGGTTTTTTCGTTTTGGAAACTACAAAGGTAAAATTTTGTTTCCCTTTTAGTGTTAATCTATGCCTAAATGCTTATCTCTGCATATTTGCCAATGTACTGGTATTTAGAGTAAACTAAAATAAAACAAGTTTTCACGATCTTTACACGTTTCTGCTGCTCAATGGAATTCAGATTCCTTCAATTGGTATCAGAGTATGTTTGCTTTTGTTTTGGTTAAAACAAATTTGCATTGATTGGTGGGAATTTGGCTTTTTGATTTGTTGTTAAACTGTTTAGGAGTTTTTTTTACCTTAATTTTACAATTTTGATTTTGATCAAATTATGTTAGGGTCCCTGTGTTTTTGGGCAAAATAGTGCAAAATCGAGTCTGTAAAGTGTTTATGAGTCGATCGTGTTCAATTTGGAGCCAATCGGATCAATTACGGTGCAATTGGGTGTTGTTATCTGCCAATTTTCGAGAAGAACAGAAGCTGCCAGACTCTTATGCGTTGCAACCCCATCAATGGTGTTGCAACACTGTTCTTCAGCATGTCGTCCACAATTATAGGCTTATTAAAAAGTGAAAGATTAACTG
The DNA here is from genome assembly GCA_036507285.1 of Trichosanthes cucumerina. Taxonomy (NCBI): domain Eukaryota; kingdom Viridiplantae; phylum Streptophyta; class Magnoliopsida; order Cucurbitales; family Cucurbitaceae; genus Trichosanthes; species Trichosanthes cucumerina. The sequence goes on from CM071844.1 coordinate 66,274,609, forward strand.
GGGAAATTACACTACGTGGAAGTCCAACCTGAATACGATTCTAGTTGTGGACGACCTTCGATTCGTACTGACTGAGGAATGTCCTCAGGTCCTTGCTCGAAACACGCCTCAATCTATTAAGGACATGTATGACCATTGGACCAAGGACAATGATAAGGCAAAGGTAAACATTTTGGCTAGCCTATCTGAGGTTCTGGCCAAAAAGCAAGATGGCATGGTCTCAACTCGTGAGATAATGAGTTCATTGCAGAATTTGTTCGGGTAGTCGTCTGGACAGCTTCGATACGAATCCCTCAAATACGTTTATAACTCCTGTATGAAGGAGGGAACTTTGGTGAGAGAACACGTTCTCGATCTGATGGTCCACTTCAATGTGGTAGAAATGAATGGGGCGGTCATTGACGAGCAAAGTCAGGAATTGTTCATCCTGGAATCTCTTCCGAAGAGCTTCCTGCAATTCTGTACCAATGCGGTGATGAACAAGATAGTGTACAACCTGATTACTCTCCTTAACGAACTGCAGACTTACCAGCCTCTTATGAAGTAAAAGGGACATGTTGATGGAGAGGCAAATATGTTTGCCCATTCCAGAAAGTTCCAGAAGGGTTCATTCTCTTGAACAAAGTTCTGCAGTCCCTCTTCTGGGCTTAAGAAGACCTAGAAGAAGAAGAAAGGAGGGAAGAGGAAGGCACCTGCCGCTGCAGACAAGGGCAAGGGAAAGACCAAGGTTGCAGATAAAGGAAAGTGTTTCCACTGTAACATAGACGGGCATTGGAAGCAAAACTACTTGAAATACCTTGTTGAGCTCAAAGCGAAGAAAGGTAAATGCGATTTACTTGTTTTAGAAACATGTTTAGTGGAAAGTGATGACTTAACCTGGATACTTGATTCAGGAGCCACTAACCACGTTTGTTCTTCTTTTCAAGAAACTAGTTCCTTCAGGGAGCTCAATGAGGGTGAGATGACGCTTACGGTCGGAACGAGAGACGTCATCTTAGCTCGTGCAGTGGGAGATGCGATATTATTTTGGAGATAGATTCTTGTTTTTAGAAAACCTGTATATAGTTCCCAAGATTAATGGAACTTATTGTCTATCTCTTGTTTAATTGAACATGGCTATTGCATTAGCTTTTCAATTAATGAAGCGTTCATTTCCAAAAAGAGTGTCAATATTTGTTCAGCTAAATTAAAAAATAATTTATATGTACTAAGACCAAATGAAACTAAAGCAATTTTAAATCATGAAATGTTTAAAACTACAAATACTCAAAGTAAAAGGCAAAAGATCTCTCTAAACAAAAATACCTATCTTTGGCTCTAAGACTAGGTCACATAAATTTCAACCGGATTGAGAGATTAGTAAAGAATGAACTTCTAAATGAGTTAGAAGATGATTCCTTACCTCCATGTGAATCCTGTCTAGAAGGAAAAATGACTAAACGATCTTTTACTGGAAAAGGTTATAGAGCCAAAGAGCCCTTAGAGCTTATACACTCAGATCTTTGTTCTCCAATGAATGTAAGAGCTAGAGGAGGCTACAAATATTTCATCTCTTTCACAGATGATTATTCTAGGTATGGTTATCTATACCTAATGCATCATAAGTCTGAGGCTCTTAAAAAGTTCAAAAGGTTTAAGGTTGAAGTTGAAAATCCATTACGGAAAACCATTAAAACACTTCAATTCGATCGAGGTGGAGAGTATATGTGTTGCGTATAATTTTAATAGTGCAATACCGCAAGTCTACGAGTCAAGTTTTAGTATAGTGAACTAAGAGTCCAAGTATCGTCCTCGAGAATGGGTTTCGAGATTACTTAATTACCAAGATACTAATTCTCAATTTTTGCTAAAGTAACATAACATGGATAGGTGATGAAAACAAAGATAAATGACAGACAAACAAGTTGAGACATGAATATGATAGAATTGGAGGGAATTGACTTCACAAGTTAACACTTATTTGACACATGCAAGAACTAATGTGATGAATTTATAAACAAGAAGTAAGATACTCATGAAAATATCTCGATTCTTAGTGAGCCTCGCGCACACAATAAATTCTATAGTCTCCATATGAATCTAAAGCATGCACGACATTAAGCAACTTCTTTATGTGTTTCCCTTAGATATCTAGGTCATTCTCATGTCAGACTTCTAAGAGTTTTGACAACTTTGCTCTAATCTAAGCTTTTTCTCTTGAGTCCACTGAAACAGACAATATCAAAGAATTCAAGAACGAGTTGTCAAAAATAAATAACAAAACATACTTCAAAACATGGTAAACAAGTCTTAAACATGTGAATCACAATAAAACCAAGCTAAAGTCATAGAAACCGTCTAAAACGGTGTTACAATCTGAAAGAAAAAGAAATTAAAGTTATGTGTCGATGATGGTCCTTCGTCTCCAAGCTCCCGTCTCGATCTCGAACCTCCACGAATGCTTTGATTCCCAAGGAATTCTCAATTTTCTCTTCTTACATAGTGTATTTTGAAATTAGGGTGCAATCTCTATCAATTTCGGCTCCTTTTGCAAAAAGATGTAATGTTGTATTTATAAGGGTTTTCGGTACAGTGTTGCAATGCTAGGGACAACGTTGCAACATTGTACCCTAAGCGCGTATCATATATGGAATGTGTTGATGGTGTTGCAACGCTGAGGGCAGCGTTGCAACGCTGCTACCTTAACAAGCGCGTCTCTATCGATCTGGCGTTGCAACGCTGCAATGCAGCGTTGCAATGCCCTCTACACGACCTTTCTGCTTGTACTCTTATCGAGATAGAGTTGTGACACCGCAAGGCAGTGTTGTAACGCTATCGACATGGCTTCTTTATGCATGAAAATAACACGCTCGGCGTTGCAACGCTCTACATGGTGTTGCAGCGCCATCACCTCAGGTCCTTTAGCTTGAATTTGTCGTTCTATTTCCAATTGGTATTATTTTTAGCTCCAAAAAGCCTCGTTTTGAACTCGAGTGATTCAAAATGTCTCCAATTGTCTTGTTTAAGCTATTAACCTGAAATTGAGTGATTCAAACACATAAAAGCCCTGAAATTAACATAAAACTAGCAATAATTAAGCCTAAGGATAACACATTTTGTATGTTATCGAACACCCCCAAACTTAAACTTTTGCTAGTCCCGAGCAAAAACGGAATTAAACATGAGATTGTTCTTATGCATACATTTGATTCAAGCCTTAGCAATCACATGAAACACTCAAACATAAAACTTCAATGAACAATTTAGAACTTTTCCTAAGTGTTCCTACATGTGTGTGTGATTAACCTATGTTCCCTTCATTTTTACTATGCCCGGATCAACTTTATTAGGCTTTCCATTCAATTTCTCCCTACACAGGTCATAATTTCTAATCCTTGAGCCTCCCTACATTCAAGAAATAAACAACTTTACTCAACACTTAAACACTTTTTTATCCCTTTTATATTTTCTTCTCTTTTTTTGTGTAAGAACACTAGCTTTCACACATCCACTGTAGGGACTCTTACCCAGAGCACTCGCTCAATGAGTGGCCTAACTGATCATAGTGAAGGTAGCTCCTTTTGCCCTCACTAATTTTTTTTTGTCTTTAACAAACAAACAACAAAAACAAACTACTTCACAAAAAACACATAGTATACAGATCATGCATTTCATATTGTTATTCACCCTATCCTGTAGTTTAACTCTCAAATCAGCTCTTAGACCTATCGAGGTGACATTAAACTTCTAAGCCTAATAACTTTGTTCTAAGCATTTCAAAACTACAGGAACACAGGCTATGTGCATAATAGTGCAAGAGAAACTCAAGAACATTTTTAAATTAACTCAAATTCATATCATGCCCTCAAGTTTCAGTAGAATCTCAAAATTTTTCAATTAAATCCCATCCTAGGCTATCATGAGCATACTTATTCAAAAGATCAATCAACAAATCAACATATACTCAGGACAATCACAACATATCAATAACATCCCACCCCCAAACTTAAACTAAACATTGTCCGCAATGTTTGCAAAATAAGCACAAAGCAAGTATAAGGGTAAGAGTGAACAATACTATCCTGAGTTGTGGAGATCTTTGTTATTTTCTGAGTTTCTTGGATAGCCAAAACACGTGTGTTGGAGTTCCACAGAACGGATCATGGGTTTCTATGAGTGGTGACATCAACAACAACCTATCAAAGCAAAACAAACAAACTAGTAAGTAAACTAAGAACTGGCAAACAACTAAAACAAACTAAAGACAGAAAATAACAAAAATGTAAAGCTTGGGTTGCCTCCCAAGAAGCGCTTTCTTTAACGTCTTTAGCTAGACTGTACTCGCTCATGATTGGCGTCAAGGCACGTAAAACTGCTCATATTTCTTCAGGCCCTTCTTGCTTGAATCGATATAGCCTTCTAAGTCTAAAAGGCCATCTTGTTTTTTCTGGGCACCTGAAAGAAGATTATTTTTGGTATTTTTGTGGATTTAAATAAAAGAACAAAAATCAAAACAAGACTCGTTAGTATAGGACAAATAGTTATCAAGATTAAAGGAAATTTCTGGAGGTAAAAGGGGAAATGACTTTTCAGCCTCGAACTCTATCACCTGAATTTCCTCCGTGGATGTTATTAATTACCATTGTCTACCTCACAAACATGTTTCAGATGTGTTTCAGTCTCCTCCATCCCATTCTCACTATCTGAAGGGATCGAATCCCACAGGGGAAGCAATTGTGAATCGCGTGTTCTTTATTTTGTTACACAGATTACATTCAAGAACAATATAACTAAAATTAAGTATGCTATACAACATAGGACAACAAGAAAGTTATCTTTGAAGATTACTTTCTTCACGAATCCCTCCTCAATAGATAAAGATCTCAGCAACAACTCAAACCTTGTGAAGTTCCACCACCAGATCTTCTCCATTGTTCTCTAGGTGAGGGAGGAAGGTGGGTTCCTTTAGGATGAGGTGAGGTGATCTTAAGGAATTGTGTTTGGAACTCTTTCCATACAATTTGAGAGAATTCTAGAGTTTTGTCAAAATGCCTTCTTCAAAAATTGCATCTCATGCAACTACTTATAGGAAAATAGGATAGAAATTACCATCATATCCTTCCTTTATTCTCTCATTAGTATATAGTTATTATGTGAATCTAATTCACATTAAAACCATATATTATATCAATTAAATCATATATAATTGATATAACACTTTATATATGAAATTGAACACTTCAATTTCATTCCTAACTTTATACCCTCAATATTACCATGTTGAGCCAACGAACGGACCTAATGGACCTACAGTTCATGAGCTCCAATGATGTGAGATTAACTGATCAAACCCTTTTATCCAGTTAATCAATATTCATTTACTACAAGTCACTCCACTATAGACTTGTAACTGCACTCTCCTCACTGTAGATTATATTGTGTCCATTGATATAATCATTACCCATGAGTCGACCGTTCACAGGTTGTTCGTAATCACAGTTGGGTCAAATTACCGTTTTAGCCCTGTTATTACCTCTTTGTTCCTTAAGCACCACTTATCCTCTAATGAACAACAAGTCTATGGTCCTACCATAGACTCATACCATCTTAAGTCAGTTTAGAGGGCGGAGCCCCGTTGTTCAAGGTCTGGACTCAGTTCTTAAGGAAACAATCTATTTAATTCCTTAGTGTAGGAATGAGTGAATTCCATCTTGCATAGTTAAGTCCCAAGCTATCTACGAGATTCTATCCCTGAGAAGGTAGGCTTATTGAGTCGGCTATAGGCCACTCTCACCCATACTAGTCTAAGGACAAACCCCTATAAGCAGGTTCTTAACTTGCTCAGGATGCAAGTCGAGTCACTAATGACCATCTATAAATTATCAATCTTATCTTGTTAACGCCGTTATACTGGTTAGACTAATAATTTGCAATCCGGTCTTGTATGAACTCTTCATATAGGATGCCCCCACTCGCATGTCAAACACATGAATGAGTTGAATTACCTCATTTGTACTAATTACAAAGTTGGTCGCATCCATGGTGTTACCAGAATAAGGTTTCCAACTTTATTCTTATACCATAGACCATTTAGGTTATACTCTTGAACACAATCCAAATATTGTCCACTACACTGATGTTCAAGATATATTATAACCTTGGAGCTTAGTTTATTGGATTTATAAAACGAGAATATAATTTTATCAAAACAAATACCTCTTTATTGTGTCAATTGATATAATCATTATCTATGAGTCGACCCTTCACAAGTTGTTCGTAATCACTGCTGGGTAAAATTACCGTTTTACCTCTGCAATTACCTCTTTGTTCCTTAAGCACTACTGATCCTCTAATGAACAATAAGCCTATGGTCCTACCATAGACTCATACCCTCTTGGAGGGCGGGGCCCCGTTGTTCAAGACCTAGAGTTAGTTATTAAGGGAACAACCTATCTAATTCCTTAGTGTAGGAATGAGTGAATTTCATCTTCTATAGTTAAGTCCCTAGCTACCTACGAGGTTCTGTCCCTGAGAAGGTAGGCTTATTGAGTCGGCTACATGCCACTCTCACCCATACTAGTCAATGGACAAACCCCTATAAGTAGGAGATCTTAACTTACTCAGGATTCAGGTCGAGTCACTAATGACCATCTATAAATTATCAGTTCGGTCTTGTACAAACTCTTCATAAAGGATGCCCCCACTCGCATGTCAACCACATAAATGAGTTGGATTATCTCATTTGTACTAATTAAAAAGTGGGTCGCATCCATGGTGTTACCAGAATAAGGTTTCCAACCTTATTCTTATACCATAGACCATTTAGGTTATACTTTTGAACACAATCCAAATAGTGTCTACTACACCGATGTTCACGATACATTATAACCTTGGAGCTTAGTTTATTGGATTAATAAAGCAAGAATATAATTTTACCAGAACAAATAACTCTTTATTTATTTGATCAAAATTACATAATTTTAGGGCACAAATCCCAACAATCTCCCACTTGACCTAAAGCTTGTGGAGTACTAAAACATTACAATAATGTAAATACAATAAACTAGGGCATTGAAACCCTTTTTACAAAATACTCCCACTTGCCCTAGTTGGGGAAGACTTGTAAACCTATACCTTCTAGGTGACTTTCAAATACTTTAGCCATGAGAGCCTTTGTAAAAGGATCAGAAATGTTGTGTTATGAGGCTATCTTCGTGACGAACACGTCTCCTTGATGCACGATTCCTCGGATGAGATGATATTTCCTCTCAATATGCTTTCCCCTCTGTTGGGTAAGACTTGTAAACCTATACCTTCTGGGTGACTTTCAAATACTTTAGCCGTGAGAGCCTTTGTAAAAGGATCAGAAATGTTGTGCTATGAGGCTATCTTCGTGACGATCACGTCTCCTTGATGCACGATTCCTCGGATGAGATGATATTTCCGCTCAATATGCTTTCCCCTCTGTTGACTTCGGGGTTCCTCTAATTTTCCACGACACCACTGTTATCACAATACAACGTGATGGAAAAACTCATATTTAGAACAACTTCCAAATCTAACATGAATTTCCTTAACCAAACAACATCTTTTGCTGCTTCACAACCTGCTACATATTCGACCTCCATGGTGTTGGGATTTATGCCCTAAACTTGTGTAATTTTGATCAATTAAATAAAGTGTTATTTGTTTTGATAAGATTACAGTCTTTCTTTTATAAATCCAATAAACTAAGCTCCAAGGTTATAACGCTTATCTTGTAATCAGTGTAGTGGACACTATTTGGGTTGAATTCAAGATTATAACCTAAATAGTCTATGGTATAAGAATAAGGTTGGAAACCTCATTCTGGTAACACCATGGATGCGACCCACTTTGTAATTAGTACAAATGAGGTAATTCAACTCATTCATGTAGTTGACATGCGAGTGAGAGCATCCTGTATGAAGAGTTCATACAAGACTGGATCGCAAATTATTAGTCTAACCAGTATAACACCGTTAACAGGATAAGACTAGTAATTTATAAACGGTCATTAGTGACTTGACCTGAATTCTGAGCAAGTTAGGAACTCCCCTGCTTATAGGGCTTTGTCCTTCGACTCAATAAGCCTACCTTCTCAGGGACAAAACCTCATAGGTAGCTGGGAACTTAACTGTGAAAGATGGAATTCACTCATTTCTCTACTGAGGAATTAGATAGGTTGTTCCCTTAAGAGCTGACTCCAGGTCTTGAACAACGGGGCCCCGCCCTCTATGAGGGTATGAGTCTAAGGTAGGACCTTAGACTTGTTGTTCATTAGAGGATCAGTGGTGCTTAAGAAGCAAAGAGGTAATCAAAGGGGTAAAATTGTAATTTGACTCAGCTGTAATTACGAACAACCTGTGAAGGGTCGACTCATGGGTAATGTCTATATCAGTGGACAAAATAATATCTACAGTGAGGAGAGTGCAACTACAAGTCTATAGTGGAGTGACTTGTAGTTAATGAATATTGATTAAGTGGATCAAAGAGTTTGATCAGTTAATCTCACATCATTGGAGCTCATGATCTTTAGGTCCATTAGATCGCTCCGTTTGCTCAATATGGTAATATTGAGGGTATAAAGTTAGGAGTGAAATTGAAGTGTTTAATTTCATGCATGAGGAGTTATATCAATTATATATGATATAATTGATATAATATATAGTTTTAATGTAAATTTGATTCATATATAAACTATATACTAAAGAGAGATTAAATAAAGAGTAGGATGGTCATTTCCATCCTATTTCTCTATATATATGGTTGCATGAGATGCAACTAGGTTAAGGTTTTTGATAAGCTCTTTTGTTGTTGTTGGAAGAGTTCCAAGACAACAAAAATTTCTCTCTCTCAAAATACCTCACATCTCCTAAAGAGAACCCACCTTCCTCCCTCACCTAGAGAACAACGGAGAAGATCCGGTGGTCGTGTCTTCGCACGTTTGAGTTCTTGTTGTTGAGATCGTGACCGTGGAGAGAGGAGAACTTGAAGAAAGGTTCTTCAAAGGTATATACTTGTTGTCCAAACTCTTATTTTATGCTTAATCCATGTTTACGTTCTTGAATTTTCTGTTGTAACTAAATCAAGAGAGTGTGATTCGCAATCGTTTCCGCTGCGGAGACTTCAATTCCCTTCAATTGGTATAAGAGCCCAATTGCGTTCTTGATTTATGTTCTGGAATTTTCAAGAACAAGGTGGGATTTACTGTTTTTTGCATGAGATGTATGAACAGTTTTTGCGAAATTAGATGTTTTCAATTTTGGCACTTAGATTTACAATTTCATTGAAATGTTCAATGTAAGGGCCTGGTGTTTTGGGAAAATTTAATTGTAAATCGAGTCTGTAAGTCCGTGTCGATCGAGGCAAAACGGTTGTTGAGAAGATCGAAGCGAAAACGAGCAAGGAATGGTGATTCCATGTGTTGTTACGCGAATGGCGTTGCAACGCTGCCTCGGCGTTACGCCATCGCCATCTGCGGCGGCGCGTACGAGAAGACGCCGCCGTTACAACGCTCGGTAGAAAATGACAAAAGCAGCGTTGCAACGCTGCTATCAGCGTTGCAACGCCGAATACGTTTCACGCGAGGAGCAACGGGCAGAAAACAGAATTTTTAATATATTTAATTATAAAAATGTTTTATATTTAATATATTTAATATATTTAATTTTAATTAATATAATTAGATTATATTAATTAAAATTATTTCTAAGGTGTCAAAATTGGTCTAATTTTTGCTATTTTAATTATGAAATTGTTGTGTAATTATTGTCATGCATAGTGTATGCTTGAATTTTAGAAATCCCACCTTAGGTTAAGCATTTTTATGCATCATTTATAATATTAGGAGTTATATTATATAGTTTGCATGATTAATTAATATAAGGTTGTTATATTAATTTTTAGACAGCATTGCCATGCATTATTTTTCATGAGATGAATATGCTATGAATGTTTTATTATTCATGTGATGAATGATCAAGCACTACAACATATGCATGCCACCTAAGTTTAATTATTAGTTTTAAAGTGTTAAGAACTTGGAAATTATAGACAAAAGGTTATCTAGTTCTAATAAGATTAGAATTAGGAACCAAGTAATTTATAAGCTATGATTAAAAGAGGAACTCTGTCTAAGGAAAGTTTTGTCTAGGTCAGTATTTAAGTGTGGAACGGAACACCCCTACACTGAACTGACTGGGAGTGAAATTTAATCAGAGAGTCTTATAAATTACAAGAAGGCGTCAATGAGTTTATTAAGGGGTTAATAAACTAGAAATCCTAGGTTTAATATAAGAAGTTATATTAACAAACTTAGGATAAAATCAATATTAGAGTTATATTGATTATCAATATAAGAGTTATGCTGATAGATATAGGTAAAGCCAATAGCCGGGTTTTAGCCTAAGAAAGATTCCTATAGACTTAAAGTATTCAGTGGGAGGAAAAAGTGTATGAGATACATATTTTTCTTTGGCACCCTAGGAAAAACCTACGCTGTCTCCGGGAAGTTCACACCGTGAGACTCATACTTGGGCTCGTGGCGCAAAAGGGAGCGTCCCCCTTCGGATGGTGTTTGTATGAGTCAATACCAAGCTGAATGGAGAGGTGGCTTATAGTGAGTGGGAGCACGTTTAGTGAAAACAAAACCTACGGTCTCTTTTGTCTGTTTACACCGTTAGACCACTATGGTCAGCCTGCTAGTTTGGCCTGGACTAGACAATCCCTTCGGAGGGCTTGATCATAGGGGATCTAACCCAGTAGACACCCGAAAGGGATAAAGATTTTCTTAGACTATTTTCCAATCTAGTCCTCCCTTCGGCGAATTTTATTGGATCGAGACTCTGGGATCTAAAGAAAAAGGGTTACACTCACGGGGTACATAAGTTGTGTATGTATCCAGACCGAAAAATGGTAACTAAAACCTATAGGAATAAGAGTTATTCTGGTGTTAAGTTTTGGTCAAGAGTCTCTTGATCCAGAGGAGGAGTGTTTTCATTACCCTTCGGTGTCATACATTCTAAACCTTTGGAGTATCATTGCAAATTATAAATGGCCTAGGAATCATTTGATAATTAGCAAAAACATGATTGGATTAGCATTATAGCAAGAAACTCATACAAGTTTTTTTGTACATTTTTCAGCAAAAATGTCTAGCTCTATAATTTCCTTATTGGGTGCGGAAAAGTTAACCGGAGAGAATATGATGACATGGAAAAACAAACTCAACACTATTTTGGTAGTGGATGATCTGAAGTTTGTGCTAACTTAGGAGTGTCCTCAGGTGTCAGGCTCAAATACGTCACGAAATGTTCGTGATGCATATGATCGATGGATCAAGGCCAATGATAAGGCCAAGGTCTACATGCTGGCAAGTATGTCTGACATATTAGCCAAGAAGCATGAGGACATGATTACCGCCAAGGAAATCATGGATTCTGTGCAGGGTATGTTTGGACAACAGTCCACACAAGCCCGACATAATGTCCTAAAGTACATATTCAACTCGAGAATGCAAGAGGATACATCTGTTCGGGATCATGTCCTGGATATGATGGTACACTTTAACATCGCGGAGTCGAATGGTGCTTCCATCGATGAGTCGAGCCAGGTCAGCTTCATTCTGGAAACCCTTTCAGATAGTTTCCTGCAGTTTATAAGTAATGTTGTTATGAAGAAGCTTACTTTTAATCTTACCTCCCTTCTGAATGAACTCCAGACCTTTCAGTCTTTGATGAAAATTCAGGGATCGAAAGGAGAGGCAAATGTTGCCAGTAGGAGTTATCAAAGAGCTTCGACCTCTGGGACAAAAACAGTGACTTTATCTTCTTCTAACCTGAGAGGTAAGAAGAAGAACATGAAGAAGGTTGATAAAGGGAAACGGCTGACAAAGCTGCCGCCCAAAAGGGCAAGAAAGTCAAAGACGTTGCTGACAAAGGATAGTGTTTCCATTGCAACGAAGACGGGCATTGGAAACGGAACTGTCCGAGAAAAGAAGAAGGAAGGTAAATATGATTTACTTTGCCTAGAAGTTTGTTTAATGGATAATGATAAAACAGCTTGGATACTTGATTCAGGCGCCACTAATCATGTTTGTTCTTCTTTTCAGGGAATTGATTCCTGACAACAGCTATAGAAAGAAGAGATAACGCTCCGGGTTGGAAATGGAGAAGTCCTCTCAGCTGTAGCAGTAGGCACAATGAAGCTTTATTTTGGCAAGAAATATGTATTGTTGGACAATATATTAGTGATACCAGGGTTTACTACAAACCTTATTTTCATTTCTTGCCTTATTGAACAATGTATTTTTGTTTCCTTTTGTATGAATAAAGTGTTTATTTTAAAGAAAGGTTTAGAAATATGTTCAGCTTCATTAGAAAATTGATTGTATGTTTTAAGGCCTAATTTAGTCAAAATGGTTTTGAACACTGAATTATTCAAAACTGCACACGCACAAACTAAGAAACGAAAAATTTCTCCTAAAGAAAATGCTCATCTTTGGCATGTAAGATTAGGTCACATTAATCTCAATAGGATTGAGAGATTGGTAAAGAACAAACTTCTAAACGAGTTAGAAGAAAATTCCTTACCAGTATGTGAATCCTGCCTAGAAGGCAAAATGACTAAAAGACCTTTTAGTGGAAAAGGTTATAGAGCCAAAGATCCTCTAGAGCTTATACATTCAGACCTTTGTGGTCCGATGAATGTTAAAGCCAGGGGAGGATATGAATATTTCATCTCTTCTATAGATGATTATTCCAGATATGGGCATATTTACCTAATGCACCACAAGTCTGAAGCACTTGAAAAGTTCAAGGAATTCAAGACTAAGGTTGAAAATCAATTCGGTAAAAGAGTTAAAACATTTCGATCGGATCGAGGTGGAGAGTACATGGATTTAAAATTCCAGAACTATATGATAAAACATGGAATTACATCCCAACTCTCAGCTCCCGGCACACCACAGCAAAACAGTGTATCGGAAAGGAGAAATCGAAGAGTTTCCAGAATGAAGCTGACCTGGCTCGATTCATCGACGGAAGCACCATTCGACTCTGCGACGTTAAAGTGTACCATCATATCCAGGACATGAACCCGAACAGATGAACCCTCTAGCATCCTCGAGTTGAATATATACTTGAGGGCATTATGTCGGGCCTGTGTAGACTGTTGTCGAAACATACACTGCACTGAATCCATGATTTCCTTAGCGGTCATCATGCCCTCGTTCTTCTTGGCTAATATGTCGACATACTTCCCAGCATATAGGCCTTGGCCTTGATCCATCTTTCATATGCATCACAAACATTTCGTGTAGCATTCGAGCCTGGCACCTGAGGACACTCCTTAGTCAGCACAAACTTCAGATCATCCACTACCAAAATAGTGTTAAGTTTGTTTTTCCATGTCATCATGTTCTCTCCTGTTAATTTTTCCGCACCCAATAAGGAAATTATAGAAATAGACATTTTGCTTAAAATTTACAAAAAAAAACTTGTATAAGCTTCTTGCTACAATTATCTAATCCAATCGTGTTTTAGCTAATTATCAAATGATTCCTAAGTTATTATTAATTTGCAATGATACTCCAAAGGTTTAGAATGTATGACACCGAAGGGTAATAAAAAACACTCCTTCTCTAGATCAAGACACTCTTCACGAAAACCTAATGTCAGAATAACTCTTATTCCTATAGGCTTTAGTTACAATTATTCGGTCAGGATACATACACTTCTTATGTACCTTGTCAGTGTAACCCTCTACCTTTAGATCCTAGAGTCCTCATCCAACAAAATCCGCCAGAGGGAGGACTAGGTTGTAAACCAGACTAAGGAAATCTTTATCCCTTTCGGGTGTCCACTGTGTTCGATCCCCTATGATCAAGCCCTCTGAAGGGATTGTCTGGTATAGGCCAAACTAGCAGGTTGACCATAGTGATCTTACGGTGTAAACCGACAGAAGAGACCATATGTTTTGTTTTCACTAAACCTGCTCTCACACACTATAAGTACCCTCTCCATTTACCTTGATATTGACTCATACAAACACCATCTGAAGGGGGACGCTCGCGTTTGCGCCACGAGACCAAGTATGAGTCTCACGGTGTGAACTTTCCGTACAAACGTAGGTGGAAAAATATGTATCATATACACTTTTCCTCCCACTGGATACTTAACTCTATAGGAATTTTACTTAGGCTAGACCCGACTAATGCTTTTACCTAAACTTATCAATATAACTCTTATATTGATAATAGATATAACTCTTATATTCATATTATCCTAAGTTTGCTAATATAGCTCTTTATATTAAGCCTAGGATTTCTAGTTTATTAACCCTTTAATAAACCTGCTGACGCTACTATAATTTATAAACCCTCTAATTAAAATTCACTCCCAGGTTAGTTCTCAGGTAGGGGTATTCCGTTTCCGTCGGTTTCAATACCCCAGCCTAGACAGAACCTTCCTTAGACAGAGTTTCTCTTTTAATCATTATTTATAAATTACATGGTTCCTAATTCTAATCTAATTAGAACTAGATAACCTAAGGTCTATTAATTCCAAGTTCTAAACATTTTAAAACTAATGATTAACCTTAGGTGACACGCATACTATGTTATATTTACTTGATCATCTATCACATGAATAATAAACATACATAGCATATTCATCTCATGAATTATAATGCATGTCAATGCTGCCCATAAATTAATATAACACCTTATATTAATTATACATGCAAACTATATAATATAACACTTTATATTATAAATGATGCATGGAAATGCTTAACAGAAGGTGGGATATCTAAAATAAAAGCATACATTATGCATGGCAATAATTATACAACAATTGCATAATTTAAATAGCAAAATTAAACTATTTTTGACACCCTAAAATTAATTTTAATTAATATAATCTAATTATATTAATTAAAATTAAATAAAATAAATGTAATTAAATATAAAACGTTTTTATATTTAATATATATATAATTAAAACGTTTTTCTGCCTGTTGTGAAAATTTCGAAATGCCTTTGGCGTTGCAACGTTGCACCTTGTTCGTTTCTACCCGTTGAACCGTTACTCCAGCAGCATTGCAATGTTGAGGATCGCATTGCAACGTTGACGCCTTCATGTCGCGCGCCTCCGCAGCTTCCGCATTGCAACGCCCGTGCAAGCGTTGCAACGCCAAGGCCTCATCATACAAGCATTATGACGCTGGGAGGCGCGTTGCAACGCTGCACCTGTCTGCAGCCTGAAAATCGCCCGATTGGCGTTGCAACGCTGCACACAGTACAACAAGCAGTCTCCACTGTTTTTGCTCGTTTTCGCTCCGTTCTTCTTAGCAACCACTTTGCCTCGATCGACACGGACTTACAGACTCGATTTACATAAAAAAATGCCCAAAATAATAGGCCCTTACATTGAACAATTCAATTAAATTATGTAAATCTATGTGCCAAAAATGAAAACATCTTAATTTGCAAACCGTTCATTCCTCACATGAAAGCTGTAAATCTCACCTTTGTTCTTGATAAATCCAGAAAAAAATCAAGAACACAACTTGGCTCTGATACCAATTGAAGGGATCGAATCCTGCAGCGGAAGCTATTGTGAATCGCGTGTTCTTTATTTTGTTACACAGATTACATTCAAGAACAATATATCTAAAATTAAGCATGCTATACAACATAGGACACCAAGAAAGTTACCTTTGAAGATTACTTTCTTTACGAATATCTCCTCAATAGATAACGATCTCAACAACAACTTGAACCTTGTGAAGTTCCACCACCAGATATTCTCTGTTGTTCTCTAGGTGAGGGCGGAAGGTGGGTTCCTTTAGGATGAGGTGAGGTGATCTTATGGAATTGTGTTTGGAATTCTTTCCAACACAATTTGAGAGAGTTCTAGGGTTTTGTCAAAAAGCTTTCTTCAAAAATTGCATCTCATACAACTACTTATAGGGAAATAGGATAAAAATTACCATCATATCCCTCCTTTATTCTCTCATTAGTATATAGTTATAATGTAAAATCTAATTCACATTAAAACCATATACTATATCAATTATATCATATATAATTGATATAACACCTCATATACGAAATTGAACACTTCAATTTCATTCCTAACTTTATACCCTCAATATTACCATGTTGAGCCAACGGAGGGACCTAATGGACCTACACTTCTTGAGCTCCAGTGATGTGAGATTAAGTGATCAAACTCTTTGATCCAGTTAATCAATATTCATTAACTACAAGTCACTTCTCTATATACTTGTAGTTGCACTCTCCTCACTGTAGATTATATTGTGTCCATTGATACAATCATTACCCATGAGTCGACCCTTCACAGGTTGTTCGTAATCACAGTTGGGTCAAATTACCGTTTTACCCCTGTGATTACATCTTTTTTCCTTAAGCACAACTGATCATGAAAAGTCATACTTAAAAAAATCAGTAATTCAAGTCAAGACTTTTACACAATAGTAACACAACCAAAAACAGGAGACAAAAACTAAAAAAAATACAAAAAGCTAAAAAAAAAAAAAAACAAACAACAAACACACAAAGAAAACAAATAAGGAAAGACAAAAACTTGTTGCATATAAATAATTGTCATTCCCCGGCAACAACACCAAAAACTTGTTGCGTATAATTTTAATAGTGCACTGCAAGTGTACGTGTCAAGTTTTAGTATAGTGATTTAAGAGTCCAAGTATCGTTCTCGGGAATGGGTTTCTAGATTACTTAATTACCAAGATACCAATTCTCAATTTTCTCCTAATATTAATTAATCTAAATAATCGCCATTCCCCAGCAACAGCGCCAAAAACTTGTTGCGTATAATTTTAATAGTGCAATACCGCAGTGTACGGGTCAAGTTTTAGTATAGTTATTTAAGAGTCCAAGTATCGTCCGGTTTCTAGATTACTTAATTACCAAGATACTAATTCTCAATTTTAGCTAATGTAACATAACATGGATAGGTGATGAAAACAAAGATAAATGACAGACAAACAAGTGGAGACACGAATATGATAGAATTGGAGGAAATTGACTTCACAAGTTAACACTTATTTGACACATGCAAGAACTAATGTCATGAATTTATAAACAAGAAGTAAGATACTCAAGAAAATCTCTCGATTCTTAGTGAGTCTCGCACACACAATGAATTCTATAGTCTCTATATGAATCTAAAGCATGCATGACATTAAGCAACTTATTTATGAGTTTCCCTTAGACTTCTAGGTCATTCTCATGCCAGATTTCTAAGAGTTTTGACAATTTTGCTTTAATCTAAGCTTTTTCTCTCGCGTCCACTTAAACCAACAATATCAAAGAATTCATGAACGAGTTGTCAAAAATAAATAACAAAACATACTTTAAAACATGGTAAACAAGTCTTAAACATGTGAATCAAATCCTAACTACAACATTTAACTACTCTAAATCACAATAAAACCAAGCTAAAGTTATAAAAAAACGTCTTAAACGGTGATACCATCTGAAAGAAAAAGAAATTAAACTTATGTGTCGATGTCGGTGCTTCGTCTCCGAGCTCCCGCCTCGATCTCAAATCTCCAAGAATGCTTTGGCTCCAAAGGAATGCTCACTTTTCTCTTCTTACAGAGTGTATTTCGAAATTACGGTGCAATCTCTATCAATTTCGGCTCCCTTTGCAAGAAGATGTAATGTTGTATTTATAAGGTTTTCGGTACAACGTTACAACGCTGTACCTTAAGCGTGTATCATATATGGAATGTGTCGATGGCGTTGCAACGTTGAGGGCAGCGTTGCAACACTGTTATCTTAACAAGCGTGTGTCTATCGATCTGGCGTTGCGACGCTGCAAGGCAACATTGCAACGCCCTCTGCACGACCTTTCTGCTTGTACTCTTATCGAGATAGCGTTGCGACGCTGCAAGGCAGCATTGCAACGCTATCGACATGGCTTCTTTATGCATGAAAACAACACGCTCGGCGTTGCAACGCCATCACCTCGGGTCTTTTAGCTTGGACTGGTCAAAAAAAGCCTCGTTTTGATCCCGAGTGATCCAAAATGTCTCCAATTGTCCTGTTTAAGCTCTTAACTTGAAATTGAGTGATTTAAACACATCAAAGCCCTAAAATTAACATAAAACTAGCAATAATTAAGCCTAAGGATAACATATTTTGTGTGCTATCAATATGGACTTAAGATTCCATGACTATTTGATAGAACAAGACAAACCATTGTTTATACAAGCCTTAATGTACAAAAAACTATAACTACATAGTCCTCTCAAAATAAACTATAAGACATAAGGACTTGTTATACAACACCAGCCACGTACAAAGTATCAAGACTTAAGGAGCTTCCAACAGGCTATAGCAGGATATCAGGTACCAGGAGCTCGATCTCTACCTGAAAAGTTTGAAAACATTGAAAGAATGAGCTATGAAGCTCAGTGAGTGACTGTGTTCAAAATCTATAACTTGTAAAACACGTCATCTGAAAACTATGAGCATATGCATTTGTATTCAAGCGTTCAAAGTAAACGTGGAATCATAATAGATTTTCAGAAAACCAATAAGTATGTTATTAAAATCTCGTAAGGCTTATAGGTGATATAAACACTTTTAAAAACATGTCACAATCCACGTTGTGTAGGGCACACCAAGTACATCCAACGTTTACTCTACGATGTAGTGGGGCCCGCCCAGCACTCCCATCATCTTTGTCGTATTAGGGCCCGCCCAACACTCACGACAGCATTGTTGTCACAGAGTACACTAAACGTCGACAAAAGAATAAGACCTGTGTGCACACGGTACCATAAAGCCTCGGGCTCAATATCTCAGAAAACATCATAAAAACATTTGAACATGCCTGCTTATCTTTTCTTTCATAAAACTCAAGCTTACTCAGCTTGTTCATAAAACTGAAAAACTTTAAAACATACTTGCTAGTACATACTTGCTCGAAATCATAACATTTCCATAAATTTCGGCAATCATTAGAGATATGCTCATGTATAAATTTCTTCAAGACATTTAGGGTCACAATGAATACTTGAAACCATATCTAGGAAAATATTTATACTCATAAACATGTGTTAAAAAATAAAAGATAAAACATTGAAATCATTCATTCTAGCAAAACTTGCATTTCTTAAAGCATATTTCAAGCATATGGTTCATTTTCGAAGTTCATTTGTCACTCACAATGTTAGAACTAGGACCTTGGCCCATACACTTGATCTATTTCTTCTTGGCCTGCCAAAAATACCAAAACCATGTTTTAGAACCTCAAGCTCATGGTTTTTAACCTTTAAACTACAAGAAAACACTCCAAACAATTTTTCAGCATTTCATAGATTTTATACCCTGTCTTCAAACAGTCATAACTTCTTCATTACTAATCCAAAAAGAATGTACTTTATACCACATTCTTCCTTTTTGAACCCTCTAAACATCATATGAAGACATGAAATTTAGATTCTCAACAGATTGGTTCAAAAATACCTCAACAGCTTCTTGCCTAAAATCCACATGCTGCTGTTTCCAGAATCAAATTCCTTTTACACAACAAATGTATCCTGCGATTTAAGACATATTCCAATCGTTTTCTACTCATGATTGCTTCACAAATGTTGTAGAAAATTCAATAAGCTTTCCAACCATACCTAATAGAGCTTCGGATTCCAATGCTACAGATCAGAACAACCAAAAAACCAGAGCCTTCTCAGATTTGACAGCAAATTTTATCTTCTGCCTTCCTCTTCACAAAACAGTAATTTAACTTAAGAATTTGTTTAAGATTCCTTCATGAACTTTGTTGAAAAATGAGTTATATTTCAGGAAAAGCAAATTTCAACACTTACCTCCTCTTGTGGAGCTCGTAAAGTTTAAAACATCAGAACTGCCCTGAGTTGTTCACCTTGCTGCTATACCAACATCCTTTGAGTTCTATCCCTCTCTTCTGCAACTTCAACCCAAAAATTCACCTTCTTCATCTTCCTTTCTCCTTCTCCCACGAAGCTTCAGTTTTGGTTTTGTAAAGATAGAGAAGAAAAGGAGTAAGAAAGGGCTTTTTAAAAAAACTTAGGCGGTGGAGAACAAAAAGCAAAAAGACAAATGTTTTGTCTTTTACCCCTTCTGCTTTTTCCTTTTCTTTTCTTTTTCTTTTTTTTTCTTTCCTTTATCTCTTTCTTTCTTTTCTTTTCTTTTCTTTTCTTTTCTTTTCTTTACAAAACAAAACAAAACTTAATATAATAAACATTTCTTTCATTTTCTTTTCTTCTTATCTTTAAAGCAAACCAAATGAAAATGGTTTAAACTTTTCCTTCCTTGTTTTCCTTTTGTCTTTCACTTCATTTCTTTTCTTTTTAAAACAAGGAAAACCAAGTCTTAAACATTCATTTCTTCTTTTCTTTTGTTTTTTTTTATAAGGAAATTCCAAAGAATGATCTCGGGTTTACAACTTACCTCCCCCTTAAAAAAATTTCGTCCTCGAAATTTAGGAGTCCCTAAGTGAAAATCGTCGGATACTTCCTTCTCATTTGGTCCTCTAACTCCCAGGTTTCCTCCTCCACTCCGTGATGTCTCCAACGAACCTTCACGAGTGAGATCGTCTTGTTTCTTAAACCTTGTTCTTTCCTGTCGAGGATTTGAACTGCATCCTCTACGTAACTCATGTCTTCTTTCAGCTCAATGGGTTGTGCTTGGAGCACATGTGTCGGATCTGGAATATACTTCCTCAACATGGATACATGAAAAACATCATGTACTCGAGATAGTTCTGCTGGCAACTCCAGTCTGTAGGCTGCTGGCCCAACTCGTCCCGTTACTGGATAAGGACCAATATACCTAAGACTCAGCTTACCTTTCTTGCCAAAACGAAGGACACCTCTCCACGGAGATAACTTCAAGAAAACTTGATCTCCGACCTGGAATTCTAAGTCCTTTCGTCGTTTATCTGCATAACTCTTCTGACGGTCTTGAGCTACCTTCAAATTCTCCCTGATTACCTTAATATTATCTGTCGTAACTTGCACCAACTTAGGACCGATATGCTTCAACTCTCCTACTTCGTTCCAACATATGGGCGTTCTACATGGCCTTCCATACAGAGCCTCAAATGGTGCCATACCAATACTCGACTGATAGCTGTTATTGTAAGAAAATTCCATATGTGATAGGTGTGTATCCCAACTTCCCTTAAATTGAAGGACACATGCTCTCAACATGTCCTCTAAGGTTTGGATGGTCCTTTCTAACTACCCATCTGTCTGAGGATGGAATGTTGTACTAAAATTCAGCTTTGTCCTCATAGCTTTCTGTAAGCTAGGCCAAAACTTTGAAGTAAATCTCGGATCTCTATTTGAAACTATGGACACTGGCACTCCGTATTGACTCACAATTTTATGGACGTATAGCTTAGCAAGTTGATCAAGTGTAGACGTCGTTTTAATCGGTATAAACCGTGTTGTTTTAGTGAGTCTATCCACTATTACCCAAATACCATCATGTCCACTTGAAGTACGTGGTAATCCAAACAGAAAATCCATAGTGATATGCTCTCATTTCCACTCCGGCATTGGCAATGGATTAAGGAGTCCTTCTGATCTCTGTCTAACTGGTTTAACCTGCTGGCAGATCAAACATCTATCAACATAATCAGCTATCTCCTGCTTCATCCCAGGCCACCAATACGTCCACTTCAAAGTTTTTTACATCTTGGTGCTTCCTGTATGCATAGCGTAAGTTGAACTGTGAGCATCCTCTAGACACTACAACAAACCCTCCTTTTAATGACGGTCTTGGAAATTCACGGAGAAGAAATAATGACAGACAATGTAAAATCCCGTGGAAGAAGCTGATTTTCTAAAATAAGGTTATAAATGACCATAAAATAATAATAAAAAGTAAATTATGCTCTTTTCCCCTCACAAAAACATCTTTCTATTTAGTAAACCCTAATTCTCTCTCACAAACCCTCGTTCTCTCTCACACGGCTTCACGAACTTGGATGATGTCGACCAAGAGCTGCCTCTATGCTTCACGAATACATCACAAAATCAACGACAACATTGACAAGATTTGTGGCTCGCTCAAGCGGATATATCAGATTAACGCATTGTCGTTCGGGTTCCAGTTATCAATGTGCAAACGTGGAGTGCACTGGCGTTCAGACTTCATAATGTGGATGCACTAGACGGAGGTTGTGGGTAGCAGTTGTTCGAGTTTAGATCTGCTATTTCCTTTATTTTCCTTTTGCTTTATGACCTCGAGATCTTATGTGAAACCACTTTGATTCAAGTTTGATGTTAATTTAATTCCTATAATCTTAAGAGATTTTTTTGTATAATACAATTCCTCTGCTTAGTTAGATTTTCCAGTGTTTTGACTTTTGAAGTAATGGCAAGGCTCATGTTTTCCACCGCTCTTGTTAGGTGTTCATGTGGGTCTTGCTCAAGTTGTTGCCATTATTGCAATTCTTGCATTTTATCAGATTTACTCTATTTCTATCAAGCATTTTGAAGCTTATAATTTGCTTATTTTCAACCCCTTTTAGCTTGTTAGAGAAGGTATATTAGATTGTGGGAGAAGAACCTAGAGTGGTTGAGTTTAGGAGAAGACGAAAAAATGGAGTCAATTCTTCGTTCATATGTTGTTTGATGAAATGCCTAACGATTCGAGGACCCATGAAGGAGATATAGACTTTTAGAAATTGAGTCCAAGAAAATCGATGAATTAAAAACAAATTAGTGAGGATTTGGAGTTGAAAATTGATGATCCAGAAGAATGAGATGGACTCGATAATGTCCGAATAGTGTTAAAGAATCATTAAGGAAGTGAATGATAGTAAAAAGCGAGAATGTTTATGAATCAAAACCCACAATGAAACTAGAAACATTGGATCTTTCATAACCTTTGAAGGGGACAAGAATGAAATGGACATGGAGAAAATTTTAGTTCAAGCTGGAGATGATGATCAAGTCCATGGAGCTCCCTAAAAATGTTTTTAAAATTTGGTTGATGTCAAGATCGAATGGCAAATAGAAAATGCTCCTAAAAGACATAAATCTTGACTCGTCAATCCAACTATGTTATGATTTACGTGTAACCATTTTATGCTTGTAGGGATGGTGTGGGTGAGGGTCAATTCTACCAGGTTCTACTGCACGAACTCGATGCTATACGAAAGGTCTGTTATAAAGCTTGCAATCACTCGCTTTGTTTGTTGTTGTTCTAAGAAAGTAAGGTGAATGTCTTTTAATTTAAATTTTGACGAATGTATAGGCTTGTGCTTCACTAGAACCAAGTTACCAATCTCCAGTAACTTTTATCATTGTCCAAAAGTGACACCATACCAGACTTTTTGCATCCAATCACAATGATAGGAGTAGCATTGACAAGAGTGGTAATATTTTACCAAGTAATACATTTGCAAGCAAGATATAGCAGAACACCCATATGATTTTGTCCCAGAGAAAGGGGCTTCTCTGAACTTTTAGATTCAAAATTTTTAACATTTGTCTTAATTTGTAGGTACGGTCATGGATTCAAAGATATGTCATCCGACTGAGTTAAACTTTTATCTATGCAGTCACGTATGAATCTAGGTATGGTGTAAGAGAACAATCATAATGTACAAAACATAACACTCGAAACATCATGCAAGTCTAGTTAATATTCTGAATGTTTTTGTCTATAGGTGGACTCGTTCGAAAACACTAAGTGCATAATTTGTAAGCAGCAAGTACACCAGGATGCTAAGTATTTTCATACATGTGCTTATAGCAAAGGTTTGAATTGCAAATGGAAATTTATTTTTGCTTTGATATCTGCATATGTGGTTAGCTGGTTACTATATTTCAATGCAATTATTGGTATGAGTGACAAAATTGTTGCTTAAGCAAAAAAGGAGCATTTCTGATAAATATCAAGAAACAAACTGTGGGTTGGATGTTGAGTTTTCTTTTCGTTGTTAGCTTTGTTGGACTATTCACTATTGTGCCTCTTAGAAAGGTCAGTAGTGCAAGCAATTAAAAACCCTTTTTCAAATGCATTGTTTGGTTTTAGCTTGTTTTTTCTTTTTTGGACTTGTGTTATCTTAGTTATAATTTATTTGATATATATAGAATCATACTTTTTTTTATTTTAGACCACATCTAATTTAGGATATATGAAATGTTGGACTTTCAAATAGGTTTGAATTTTTGTTCAATGATTGATGGTGAAGAATAACATAGCTTTTAAGTATAAAAATATAACATAACATTGGACCAAAAGGAAACGAGTAAAGAGGTATGAGACCAAAATAAATTAAAACCTTATTATTTATTTTTAGTCTTTCAGATGAGTTTGAGTTTTTTACAAGTTTACTCTGAAGGAGGATGTTGTCTTTTTTCTTCCTTAATATCAATCCATGGTTTTTTAGGAAAGAAGTTTGAATTATTGTTCATTGATTGATGGTAAGGAATAAAATGTTCTGCAACCCATCATTTCCGAAGCCTTTTCCTTTAGACCATCGTTTGGGTTGTGTTGTTTATTTTTCATTAGATTGGACGAGTATTTGTTTACCATAGAGACTTATCTTGAAGTAAGTTACAGTTGGATAATGAAATTGTCGCAGGACACAACTTACAAATCGTACAAAATATTTTTCTTTTAGATTCTCAAATACCTTTGAAATTTAAAGTGTTGGTTGTACTTTTCTTGATGTGTTTCTTTTGATTTGTTTTCCTACTTAAACAGGAGGGCTTAGGAGATCATTCATTTCAACTGTTTGATTATTGTTTTGTAATATTGATACTTTATAATATGTTTGGAGTTTATTGGATAGGGTTCTGTGGCTATCCTGCAGTTATGCTAGCTAATAAATGATTTTAAGTGTAGGTTGGTACTTAGAGATCATTCATAAGTTTTGTTAAGTTTAGTTCCAATTTGTTTAAGTTATGTTAAGTTTATTTTAAGTTTAGTTAACTTTTGAGCTTGAGCTTTGGGTATTTTGAGTAGTTTCAATGCTTATAAATTAGTTTATTTTGAATACAGGATGGAAGAGAAGGACTACTTCTCTAGTTTCAGGCATGAAGATCAATCCGTTGATGATGAGAGGAAGAAGAGCATGAAGTAGAAGTTGGGTTCTTTATTTTGTTTCGCAATTTTTCTTATCTTTGTAAAGTAAATGTAGTTTGTATATATATTTTTCTGATATGTAATACACTTCTTTTAATACATACTTTATAATTTATTAATTAAAGTTAAGTTGGTAACATTACTTGTGTAAAAATATATTAGTATTGAGATTTTTTTGTACAAAATTTGCGAAATATTAATATTTTTTGTTAGAGCCATTGAGGCAAATAATCATTTTTTTTTCTTAATTTATGAACAAAACAATGACGGTCAATGCCCGTCATTAAAAGTGTCTGTCATTATATGCTATAATGACAGACACTTTTAATGACGGTAAAAAACCTTTAATGACGGACATTGCTCGTCATTAAAAATGTCTGACATTATATGTTACAATGACGGTCGCTTTTTAATGACGGGCAATGCCCGCCATTAAAAACCGCCCGTCATTGTAACATACAATGACACTCGCATAGATGATGGACGCGCGCCCGTCATCAAAATCCTTTAATGACGGGCAATGTCCGTCATTAAAATCCTTTTTTCTTCTAGTGAGAATAGCATCTTTAAGCTCACTAACACTCGGAACACATAATCTTCCCTGCCTTTCTATGGCCCCGTCTGATCTCATCTTAAACTCTGCTTCTGGGCCCTGTTTGGACTTCCCAAACATTTTCTGCAGGTTCTGGTTGTCTTCTCACAATCTCTGCTATAAGTGAAGACCTGACTTGGAATTGATCTAAGAGACCCCCGGAACTCTCTGCAGTCACAGCTGCCTTAGAATCCCTTAGAGTTCTTAAAAATGTTGCTCGAATACCACACAAGGCATCCCTAGGAAGTCTTGATTTCCTGCTCAAAGCATCTGCTACCACATTCACCTTACCTGGATGGTATTCTATGGTACAATCATAATCTTTAATCAGTTCTAACCATTTTCTCTGTCTCATATTCAACTCACTCTGATCAAAGATATATTTCAGACTCTTGTGATATGTGTAAATGTGACACCTTTCACCAAACAAGTAATGTCTCCAGATCTTCAGTGCTAAAACTGTTGGAATTTTTGTCCTAATCTCGTGTTTGTAAAATATTATTTTGAAAATAATAAGAGTTATTCTTTTCTTCACTTTGTGTCTCGCAAATATTTTAAACCTTTCCAATAAACTAAGCTCCAGGGTCATTGAATATATGAGAGAACTAGAACTTGAACGGTGTGTAGTTGACACACAAGGAGGATCACGTTTCAGTTAATGACCCGAACAGTCTACAGTATAAGGATGGGGTTGGAGACCTAATCCTAGATACACTGTGGATACAGCCCGCTTTGTGTTAAATACAAACGAGGTGATCTGACTCGTTCATGTGGATGACATGCGAGTGGGGGCATCCTAAACAATGAGATTGTACAAGACCGGACCGTGATTTATTAGACTTACTGATATAACATCGTTGACAGTAAAAACTAATAAATTCGTAGATGACCATTAGTGACTCGACCTGAATCCTGAGCATATTGCGGACTTCTGTCTGTAGGGGTCTGTCTTTTGACTAGTACGGGTGAGGGTGGTCTCAGTCACTCGCCCAATATGCCTATCTTCTCAGGGACAGAACCAAGTAGAGAGCTGGGAACCTAATTACGCGAGATGGAATTCACTCGTTTCCGCCTATAGGGAAACTAGAGGGGTTGTTTCCTTAAGTGTTGTCTTCAGGGCTTGGACAACGGGCGCCCACCTTCTTACTGGCCCGAGAAGGGTGTTGTGTATGGTTGGACCATCACAATATGTTGTTCATTAGAGGAGCAGTGGGGACTTAAGAAACAAGATATAGACACAGGGGTAAAACGGTAATTTGACCCAGCCGTGTCTATGAACAACTTGTGAAGGGTCGACTCATGAGCATTATTTATATCAGTGGACACGTAATATTCTACACTGATGGGAGTACAGCTACAGGCTTTCGTGGAGTGTTACTGTAGCTAATGAACATTGGTTGACCGGGTCAAAGAGTTTGATTGGTTAACCTCAAATCATTGGAGCCCGTCACTGTAGGTCCCTTAGGTCTCTTGGTTGGTTCAAACTGGGATAAAAGAAGGGTTAAAGTTTTGGTATGAAATTGAAATGTTCAATTTCACTTTAAGAGTAATTATATCAGATAGATGATATAATATATAGTTTAATATGAATGAGATTCATAATAAACTATGTGTTGGCCTAATTGTTGAATTAAAGGCTAATTGGAGAAATTGAAAGAGAGAAAATAAATTGAATGAGATTCAATTTGATTAAATCCACAACTTTTGCAAATAAGATTTGCAACATAAGATATGAGATATCTTATATTATAAAATTATGTAAATGAGATTTACATAACATATGGTTGTGGTAAAGTGGTAATTATGTGAAGTAGTGAACTTCATCATTCCACTATTTAAACCCTTTGTTAGATGGGTTTTTTGGTGAAGCTTAACCTAACCTAAACTAAGCTTTGGAAGTGTTAGAATAGGTGATGTAACTAATCTCTTTTTCAGCTCTTGAAAACTCTGATCACACTTATCTGACCATTCAAACTTAGCATTATTCCTTGTCAAAGCTGTTAAGGGTAATGCTAATCGTGAGAAATCCTCAACAAACCGCCTGTAGTATCCTGCCAAGCCTAGGAAACTACGTACCTCTGTCGCACTAGTTGGTCTTTCCCAGTTGACTACTGTTTTCACTTTATTGGGATCCACGCTAACTCCATTTGCTGAGAACAACATGGCCCAAAAACACTACTTGATTCAACCAAAACTCACATTTGCTAAATTTAGCATACAACTGTTTATCACGTAGTGTTTGTAGAATAATTCTCAGATGTTCTTCATGGGCTTTTCTGTCAATTGAATAAACCAATATATCATCAATGAATACTATCACAAACTGATCCAAATACTGGTGAAAAATCCTGTTCATGAGGTCCATGAAAACTGTTGGTACATTCGTCAAACCGAAGGGCATTACTAAGAACTCATAATGCCCGTACCTTATTTTGAATGTTGTCCTAGGAATATTTGATTCCCTTACCTTTAACTGATGGTATCGTGATCTTAAATCAATCTTAGAAAACACTGATGCTCCTCTTAACTGGTCAACAAGTCATCTATTCGGGGTAAAGGATACTTGTTACGTATCGTGACTTTGTTTAACTGCCTATAATCAATGCATAATCTAAGGGTACCATCTTTCTTCTTTACAAATAACACTGGAGCTCCCCAAGACGATACACTAGGTCTGATGTATCCCTTATCAACTAGTTCTTGTAACTGCATCTTCAGCTCCTTGAGTTCACTTGGAGCCATTCTATACGGCGCTTGCGAAATTGGTGTTGTTCCAGGTAGCAATTCAATAGTGAACTCTACTTCTCTATCAGGTGGCAACCCTGACAGATCTGCTGGAAAAACATCTAGAAATTCGTTCACAATAAGAACATTTTCTGGTTTTAGCTTTTCCTCCTGCACCTCAACTACATGTGGAAGAAACATCGTGTCACACCCCCTCCCGAACTACCTGCTACTTAGCCCGAAAGGCGGCGTGAAACCAACAGACATTGTTTACCTCTTAACAATACCTGCTGACCCTGTACTCCTGATAAACATACTATGTTCGCATATGGAACATTTTAACATAACACAGCAGAAACTGGACAACTATTAAACATACACAAGGAGAAACCCTTCATAAGTCTCTCTTGGAAACTAAAAGTCAAGTGCATCAAAACAACACAAGTCAACTCATTGTTAATACAACCACTAATGTACAAAACTTCTATAACTACATAACGACTTGCTATACAACACCAACCACGTACAAACTAACAATTTATGAAACTTCCAGCAGACTATGGCAGGATGTCAGGTACCAGGAGCTTGATCTCTACCTGAAAAGGTTTGAAAACATTGAAAGAATGAGCTAAAAGCTCAGTGAGTGTCTATCTTTAAAACATTATAAGCTCACAGGTGAATCATAATAATGGCAGATTATAAGTAGAAAATAGCTTAACATCTGTTTGTAAACATTAACAAACCATGCTTCCAATTTTCAGGTTTTAAGTCACCACTTGTGCATAGCACACAACTCGAAATGTACTAACTTATCGAGGGTAGATAGATCAATAATATAATAGCTCATAACAATAAAACACATGACATGATACCACATCAAACCATAGAGGTGGTAGAGTTACATTTAAACCAATAAGGTTCATACCTCTCTCTCCCTCTCATGTGCACATGGAATACCTTTGGTCGTTTGGTTTTCCATAATACCTTCTCTATGTCCTTCAGTATTAAGGTAAAACCATTTACTACCCGAATACCTTCTCATTGTCCTTCAGTATTAAGGTAAAACCATTTACTTCCCGGATACCTTCTCATTGTCCTTCAGTATCGGGATATCATGATTCATTCCCCCCCTAAATACCTTCTCGAATGTCCTTCAGTATTAGGGGTTAACCCCAAACAAGGGCATAATTTGTGTACCATGGAAATCATGTCTTTATAACACATACAACAATTCCTTGACATTTCCACATTATCATTTATACATGTTCCCAAGTGGATTTACACAAAACATTCTCTAAAGGAAAGCATACTTTCATAATTTAGTTTCCATACTTGGATTTATAGTTACAACTAATTCAAAGTATGCTTAGGTTCCATCATGACTTTATGTTAGAAAACTCTATGAAGCCATTCACAACTAGTTCAATGAAGATGTAATTATCAACACTTATGTTCATGAAGAAAAACATAGGTCAAACATAGTTCTAAGATAGAGTCACTCACCGTATTAGAATTGGAACCTTGGCTTGTAAACTTGACCTATTTGCTCTTGGCCTGTCAAACAAGCCAAATCAATCATTAGAACCTCGAGCTCATGATTTTTGACCTTAAAACTTGCAAGAAAACACACTTTCAAAATTCCAGCATTTTCAGATTTTCTGCCCTGTTTTCAGACAACCATAACTTCTTCATTACTTATCCAAAAATAATGAAATTTATACCAAAATCTTCCTTTTTGAACCCTCTAAATATCATATGAAGACATGAAATTGAAATTTCAAACGGATTTGTTCAGAAATACCTCAAAAGCTACTTTCCTCAAAACAGACTTCTGCTGTTTCCAGATTCGGATTTCCTGCTGCACAACCAATTTAACCTGATATTTAGAACATTTTATAGACATTTGCTACTCACGATTTCTTCATGAATGTTGTAGGCAATTCAATAAGCTTTCGAACCATACCAATTAGAGCTTCTAACTCCACGTATTTAGATCAGAACAACTAAAACATCAGAGACTTCCCAGATTTGACAGCAAATTCTATCTTCTGTCTTCCTCTTCACAAAACAGTAAGTTAACTTCAGTATTAGCTCGAGCTTCCTTCACAAACTTTGTTCCAAATTGAGTTAACTTTCATGTATCAAAAACTCAACTCTTACCTCTTCTTTCTGAGCTCGAAAAGACCAAAACATCAAAACTGGTCTGAGTTGATCACCTTACTGTTATACAATTAAGCTTTGAGTTCTCCTCCTTTCTTCTGCAATTCCAGCTCCAAAATCACGAAAATGGCTTCCATTTTCTTCCTTTCTCCTTCTCCCACGAAGCTTCAACTTTGGTTTTGATAAATGAAGAAGAAAATGGAGAAGATAAAGCCATTTTAAAAGCAAGGAGGCAAACTTTGTCTTTTTCCTTTTGCTTTTCTTTTCTTTTCCTTTTCTTTTTTCCTTTCCTTTATCCTTTCTTTCTTTTCTTTTTAAAACACCAAAATAAGTGTATAAAGAAACCCTAAGCATTTAGCCAACTTATCCCAAGTCTGTGAGACATATGATCTTCCATTCAATACATGAAGCACCTAAAACTTCTCCAATTTGTTAATGATTTGAACTTACTTCAATGCAACTTTTAATATGTTTATTTCAATGGTTTACCTATCCCCTTATGAAGTTTAGACACATTGTAGCTCCAAATTCGATAGATTCCGAAATTCGATCACGACATCCTTTAGTGCAACCTATACGATTTTGCTTTTTTTTCAAAAGATCATGAATGAGTGTAAAATGATAAAAGAAAATAGAGTTTAGGGCTTACACATCGTGCAATCTTTCTTCAATAACTTCTCAGCTTTTAATGCTGAAATCAAACTCATGGGAATAATCTTCTTTTCACCCATGAAAACCACTTTAGCTGGAACTCTTGGCTGCTCAACTGTCTGGGATCCAACTCCCTGGTCCCTCTGTGTGGCTGCTCTCAGCTGTGGACAATCCCTCTTGAAATGTCCTTGTTGCCCACATTGGTAACACACATTGACACCAACCAGACATTGGCCTCGGTGATTCTTGCCACAATTTATACATGGAGTTCTCCTTGTTGCACTTGCAACAGACTCTTGTATTGTCGGTGGTCTTACTGTGGATCTGGCAGATTAACTAGGTGCTCTTTTGCTCTGCCTCTGATAGGCACCACAAACATGCGTTTGCCTCGATGTCTGGCCGCCAGCTCGACTTTTAAAGTCCTGACGACTCAAAACATTCACTCCAGGTGTGAATCGTCGCTGCTCACGACCATGAAAAAATCGTCGGTCGGTGAAGGCCCTCGAGTAGGCTCCACCACTGTTTGTGCCTCTGTTATACTCTGCTCAACACGTAGAGCACTCTCTACAAGCAAGGAAAAGTCAGCCCACTTTGCAATGCCTGTGACTGGGGTTCGTATCTCAGGACGTAACCCTCTTTCAAATCTCCGACACCTGTCACTCTCAGATGCCATAATCACACCAGCATACCGTGACAACTCGGTATACCATCTCTCATACTCAGCCACTGAAAGTAGCCCTTGCTTCAGTTCTAAAAAAATTCATCCCTCTTTGCCTCACGTTACGTGCTAGGGTAATATTTATCTTCGAATGTGCCTCTGAATGTTTGCCAATCCAGAGTACGTGCATCACTCCGTCTGGCTAAAATCGATTTCCACCATCCCTCTGCTTCTTTCTCTAATAGGAATGTGGCTAGCTTGACTTTGCTCCTCAGAGCAACTCATTACATCAAAACATTTTGTAGCATATTCAGCCAAACCTCGGCATCAGCTGGATCTATGGAACCATCAAACACTGTGGCTCCTAATTTCTTTAGACGTTCCATTCTATACGCCTTCTTTTTTTTTTTTTTTTTTGGATCACTTGGCCCTGCTTTTTTTGGCCCACCTACCTCCTGTGAAAAACTAACATGTTTCTCATCTGTAACCTCAGTTTGGACTCTCGGGGCACTAGATCCCCTCTCAGATTGGCCTTGGGTAGGATCCTGCATCCCGCCCTGATCCTGCCTGCGTCGTCTGCTAGTACGTGGTGGCATGACTCCAATAACATATCAATATACTAGACATACTATGGATATCTAACTCCCATACACAGTACTAAACTTCTATTCACATTTTAGCCCTAACTGGAGTTACTCTTATCCTTACTTGGACTATACCTTACTAGTTCGATCTGAACTAACTCAATAACTTGTTATGACTTTTACTTTATTCTCAGAGCTAACTTGCCCTGTCTCATTCCCATGGAGCTAATCGCTCGACGATGCAAGTTGTCACACCCTCTCCCGAACTACTCGCTACTTAGCCCGAAAGGCGGCGTGAAACCAACGGACATTGTTTACCTCTTAACAATACTGCTGACCTGTACTCTGATAAACATACTATGTTTGCATATGGAACATTTTAACATAACACAGTGAGAAATGGACAACTATTAAACATACACAAGGAGAAACCCTTCATAAGTCTCTCTTGGAAACTAAAAGTCAAGTGCATCAAAACAACACAAGACAACTCATTGTTAATACAACCACTAATGTACAAAACTTCTATAACTACATAACGACTTGCTATACAACACCAACCACGTACAAACTAACAATTTATGAAACTTCCAGCAGACTATGGCAGGATGTCAGGTACCAGGAGCTTGATCTCTACCTGAAAAGGTTTGAAAACATTGAAAGAATGAGCTAAAAGATCAGTGAGTGTCTATCTTTAAAACATTATAAGCTCACAGGTGAATCATAATAATGGCAGATTATAAGTAGAAAATAGCTTAACATCTGTTTGTAAACATTAACAAACCATGCTTCCAATTTTCGTTTTTAAGTCACCACTTGTGCATAGCACACAACTCGAAATGTACTAACTTATCGAGGGTAGATAGATCAATAATATAATAGCTCATAACAATAAAACACATGACATGATACCACATCAAACCATAGAGGTGGTAGAGTTACATTTAAACCAATAAGGTTCATACCTCTCTCTCCTCTCACGTGCACATGGAATACCTTTGGTCGTTTGGTTTTCCTAATACCTTCTCTATGTCCTTCAAAGTATTAAGGTAAAACCATTTACTATCCGAATACCTTCTCATTGTCCTTGATATTAAGGTAAAACCATTTACTTCCCCGGATACCTTCTCATTGTCCTTGATGATTTGATATCATGATTCATTCCCCTAAATACCTTCTCGAATGTCCTTCAATTGGGGGTTAACCCCAAACAAGGGCATAATTTGTGTACCATGGAAATCATGTCTTTATAACACATACAACAATTCCTTGACATTTCCACATTATCATTTATACATGTTCCCAAGTGGATTTACACAAAACATTCTCTAAAGGAAAGCATACTTTCATAATTTAGTTTCCATACTTGGATTTATAGTTACAACTAATTCAAAGCATGCTTAGGTTCCATCATGACTTTATGTTAGAAAACTCTATGAAGCCATTCACAACTAGTTCAATGAAGATGTAATTATCAACACTTATGTTCATGAAGAAAAACATAGGTCAAACATAGTTCTAAGATAGAGTCACTCACCGTATTAGAATTGGAACCTTGGCTTGTAAACTTGACCTATTTGCTCTTGGCACATCAAAACGAGCCAAATCAATCATTAGAACCTCGAGCTCATGATTTTTGACCTTAAAACTTGCAAGAAAACACACTTTCAAAATTCCAGCATTTTCAGATTTTCTGCCCTGTTGTCAGACAGCCATAACTTCTTCATTACTTATCCAAAAATAATGAAATGTATACCAAAATCTTCCTTTTTGAACCCTCTAAATATCATATGAAGACATGAAATTGAAATTCCAAACGGATTTGTTCAGAAATACCTCAAAAGCTACTTTCCTCAAAACAGACTTCTGCTGTTTCCAGATTCGGATTTCCTGCTGCACAACCAATTTAACCTGATATTTAGAACATTTTATAGACATTTGCTACTCACGATTTCTTCATGAATGTTGTAGGCAATTCAATAAGCTTTCGAACCATACCAATTAGAGCTTCTAACTCCACGTATTTAGATCAGAACAACTAAAACATCAGAGACTTCCCAGATTTGACAGCAAATTCTATCTTCTGTCTTCCTCTTCACAAAACAGTAAGTTAACTTCAGTATTAGCTCGAGCTTCCTTCACAAACTTTGTTCCAAATTGAGTTAACTTTCATGTATCAAAAACTCAACTCTTACCTCTTCTTTCTGAGCTCAGAAAAGACCAAAACATCAAAACTGGTCTGAGTTGATCACCCCTCTTTGTTATATACAATTAAGCTTTGAGTTCTCCTCCTTTCTTCTGCAATTCCAGCTCCAAAATCACGAAAATGGCTTCCATTTTCTTCCTTTCTCCTTCTCCCACGAAGCTTCAACTTTGGTTTTGATAAATGAAGAAGAAAATGGAGAAGATAAAGCCATTTTAAAAGCAAGGAGGCAAACTTTGTCTTTTTCCCTTTTGCTTTTTCTTTTCTTTTTCCTTTTCTTTTTCCTTTCCTTTATCCTTTCTTTCTTTTCTTTTTAAAACACCAAAATAAGTGTATAAAGAAACCCTAAGCATTTAGCCAACTTATCCCAAGTCTGTGAGACATATGATCTTCCATTCAATACATGAAGCACCTAAAACTTCTCCAATTTGTTAATGATTTGAACTTACTTCAATGCAACTTTTAATATGTTTATTTCAATGGTTTACCTATCCCCTTATGAAGTTTAGACACATTGTAGCTCCAAATTCGATAGATTCCGAAATTCGATCACGACATCCTTTAGTGCAACCTATACGATTTTGCTTTTTTTTCAAAAGATCATGAATGAGTGTAAAATGATAAAAGAAAATAGAGTTTAGGGCTTACACATCGTGCAATCTTTCTTCAATAACTTCTCAGCTTTTAATGCTGAAATCAAACTCATGGGAATAATCTTCTTTTCACCCATGAAAACCACTTTAGTGGAACTCTTGGTCGCTCAACCGTGCAGGATCCAACTCCCTGGTCCCTCTCGTGTGGTTTTGCTCTCACCGTGGACAATCCCTCTTGAAATGTCCTTGTTGCCCACATTGGTAACACACATTGACACCAACCAGACATTGGCCTCGGTGATTCTTGCCACAATTTATACATGGAGTTCTCCTTGTTGCACTTGCAATGACTCTTGTATTATCGGTGGTCTTCTTGTGGATCCGCGGATTAACTAGGTGCTCTTTTGCTCTGCCTCGATAGGCACCACAAACATGCGTTTGCCTCGATGTCCGCCGCCATTTCGACTTTTAAAGTCTGACGACTCAAAACATTCACTCCAGTGTGAATCGTCATTGCTCACGACCATGAAAACCGCTGCTCGTCGGTGAAGGCCCTCGAGTAGGCTCCACCACCGCTTGTGCCTCTGTTATACTCTCTCTTCAACACGTGAGAGCACTCTCTACAAGCAAGGAAAAGTCACCCACTTTGCAATGCACGTGGATGGGGTTAGTATCTCGGGACGTAACCCTCTTTTTCAAATCTCCGACACCTGTCACTCTCAGATGCCATAATCACACCAGCATACCGTGACAGCTCGGTATACCATCTCTCATACTCAGCCACTGAAAGTAGCCCTTGCTTCAGTTCTAAAAAATTCATCCCTCTTTGCCTCACGTTACGTGCTAGGGTAATATTTATCTTCGAATGTGCCTCTGAATGTTTGCCAATCCAGAGTACGTGCATCACTCCGTCTCTGGCTAAAATCGATTTCCACCATCCCTCTGCTTCTTTCTCTAATAATAGAAATGGCTAGCTTGACTTTGCTCCTCAGAGCAACTCATTACATCAAAACATTTTGTAGCATATTCACCAAACCTCGGCATCACCGGATCTATGGAACCATCAAACACTGTGGCTCCTAATTTCTTTAGACGTTCCATTCTATACGCCTTCTTTTTTTTTTTTTTTTTTTTTTTTCACTTGGCCACTTGGCTTTTTTGGCCCACCTACCTCCTGTGAAAAACTAACATGTTTCTCATCAGAACCTCGGTTTGGACTCTCGGGGCACTAGATCCCCTCTCGAGTTGGCCTTGGGTAGGATCCTGCATCCCGCCCCGATCACCTGCGTCGTCGCTAGTGCGTGGTGGCATGACTCCAATAACATATCAATATACTAGACATACTATGGATATCTAACTCCCATACACGATGCTAAACTTCTATTCACATTTTAGCCCTAACGGAGTTACTCTTATCCTTACTTGGACTATACCTTACTAGTTCGATCTGAACTAACTCAATAACTTGTTATGACTTTTACTTTATTCTCAGAGCTAACTTGCCCTGTCTCATTCCCATGGAGCTAATCGCTCACGATGCCAAGTTGTCACACCCCCTCCCGAACTACTCGCTACTTAGCCCGAAAGCGGCGTGAAACCAACGGACATTGTTTACCTCTTAACAATACCTGCGACCTGTACTCGATAAATAAACATACTATGTTTGCATATGGAACATTTTAACATAACACAGCAGAAACTGGACAACTATTAAACATACACAAGGAGAAACCCTTCATAAGTCTCTCTTGGAAACTAAAAGTCAAGTGCATCAAAACAACACAAGACAACTCATTGTTAATACAACCACTAATGTACAAAACTTCTATAACTACATAACGACTTGCTATACAACACCAACCACGTACAAACTAACAATTTATGAAACTTCCAGTGAGACTATGGCGGGATGTCGTAGTGCAGAGCTTGATCTCTACGAAAAGTTTGAAAACATTGAAAGAATGAGCTAAAAGATCAGTGAGTGTCTATCTTTAAAACATTATAAGCTCACAGGTGAATCATAATAATGGCAGATTATAAGTAGAAAATAGCTTAACATCTGTTTGTAAACATTAACAAACCATGCTTCCAATTTTCAGGTTTTAAGTCACCACTTGTGCATAGCACACAACTCGAAATGTACTAACTTATCGAGGGTAGATAGATCAATAATATAATAGCTCATAACAATAAAACACATGACATGATACCACATCAAACCATAGAGGTGGTAGAGTTACATTTAAACCAATAAGGTTCATACCTCTCTCTCCCTCTCACGTGCACATGGAATACCTTTGGTCGTTTGGTTTTCCCTAATACCTTCTCTATGTCCTTCAGTATTAAGGTAAAACCATTTACTATCCGAATACCTTCTCATTGTCCTTCAGTATTAAGGTAAAACCATTTACTTCCCGGATACCTTCTCATTGTCCTTGATGTCGGGATATCATGATTCATTCCCCCCTAAATACCTTCTCGAATGTCCTTCAGTATTAGGGGTTAACCCCAAACAAGGGCATAATTTGTGTACCATGGAAATCATGTCTTTATAACACATACAACAATTCCTTGACATTTCCACATTATCATTTATACATGTTCCCAAGTGGATTTACACAAAACATTCTCTAAAGGAAAGCATACTTTCATAATTTAGTTTCCATACTTGGATTTATAGTTACAACTAATTCAAAGCATGCTTAGGTTCCATCATGACTTTATGTTAGAAAACTCTATGAAGCCATTCACAACTAGTTCAATGAAGATGTAATTATCAACACTTATGTTCATGAAGAAAAACATAGGTCAAACATAGTTCTAAGATAGAGTCACTCACCGTATTAGAATTGGAACCTTGGCTTGTAAACTTGACCTATTTGCTCTTGGCCTGTCAAACGAGCCAAATCAATCATTAGAACCTCGAGCTCATGATTTTTGACCTTAAAACTTGCAAGAAAACACACTTTCAAAATTCCAGCATTTTCAGATTTTCTGCCCTGTTGTCAGACAGCCATAACTTCTTCATTACTTATCCAAAAATAATGAAATGTATACCAAAATCTTCCTTTTTGAACCCTCTAAATATCATATGAAGACATGAAATTGAAATTCCAAACGGATTTGTTCAGAAATACCTCAAAAGCTACTTTCCTCAAAACAGACTTCTGCTGTTTCCAGATTCGGATTTCCTGCTGCACAACCAATTTAACCTGATATTTAGAACATTTTCTAGACATTTTCTACTCACGATTTCTTCATGAATGTTGTAGGCAATTCAATAAGCTTTTGAACCATACCAATTAGAGCTTCTAACCCCACGTATTTAGATCAGAACAACTAAAACATCAGAGACTTCCCAGATTTGACAGCAAATTCTATCTTCTGTCTTCCTCTTCACAAAATAGTAAGTTAACTTCAGTATTAGCTCGAGCTTCCTTCACAAACTTTGTTCCAAATTGAGTTAACTTTCATGTATCAAAAACTCAACTCTTACCTCTTCTTTTTGAGCTCGAAAAGACCAAAACATCAGAACTGGTCTGAGTTGATCACCTTGCTGTTATACAATTAAGCTTTGAGTTCTCCTCCTTTCTTCTGCAATTCCAGCTCCAAAATCACGAAAATGGCTTCCATTTTCTTCCTTTCTCCTTCTCCCACGAAGCTTCAACTTTGGTTTTGATAAATGAAGAAGAAAATGGAGAAGATAAAGCCATTTTAAAAGCAAGGAGGCAAACTTTGTCTTTTTCCCTTTTGCTTTTTCTTTTCTTTTTCCTTTTCTTTTTCCTTTCCTTTATCCTTTCTTTCTTTTCTTTTTAAAACACCAAAATAAGTGTATAAAGAAACCCTAAGCATTTAGCCAACTTATCCCAAGTCTGTGAGACATATGATCTTCCATTCAATACATGAAGCACCTAAAACTTCTCCAATTTGCTAATGATTTGAACTTACTTCAATGCAACTTTTAATATGTTTATTTCAATGGTTTACCTATCCCCTTATGAAGTTTAGACACATTGTAGCTCCAAATTCGATAGATTCCGAAATTCGATCACGACATCCTTTAGTGCAACCTATACGATTTTGCTTTTTTTTCAAAAGATCATGAATGAGTGTAAAATGATAAAAGAAAATAGAGTTTAGGGCTTACACATCGTGCAATCTTTCTTCAATAACTTCTCAGCTTTTAATGCTGAAATCAAACTCATGGGAATAATCTTCTTTTCACCCCTGAAAACCACTTCAGCCAACCCTGGTTTTCTAAAAACGGCTTCCTTTCTATGGCAATCCATGGAAGCATAATGAGTGAATAAGAAATCCATCCCTAAGATTGCATCTAACACGAGCAACTCTAGTGGAAGAAGATCCACTAACATATTGAGACCTTCTACTAAGACCTCACAATTTCGCAACACTGAATTGACTAGTAAAGCATCACCAACTGGAGTGTATATAACTAAGCTCTCAAATAAAGGCTCTAACTTTCTA
The DNA here is from genome assembly GCA_036507285.1 of Trichosanthes cucumerina. NCBI lineage: Eukaryota > Viridiplantae > Streptophyta > Magnoliopsida > Cucurbitales > Cucurbitaceae > Trichosanthes > Trichosanthes cucumerina. The sequence goes on from CM071844.1 coordinate 66,314,397, forward strand.
TTCAGCTTAGTTAGGAATGTACTAGAAACAAAGGAATGCGCAACACCTGGATCTATCAAAACACGTGCAGGAACATTACAAATAGAAATTGTACCAGTAATCACATCTGGTGCATCCTCTGCTTCTTGTTGAGTCATAGCGTAGAACTTTCCCTATTGCCTAGGTCAACCTACAACTCCCTTCTATCTGAAACCACTGGTGCCCTCTCCTGCAGCTACTGGAACTCTTGGCTGCTCAACTGTCTGGGACCCAACTCATTGGTCCTCTCACACTGCTCTAAGTCGTGGGCAATCCCTCTTGAAATGCCCCGATCCCTGCTTGGTAACACACACCGACACCAACAAGACATTGGCCTCGATAATTCTTGCCACAATTTGCACATGGAGTTCTCCTTGCTACACTTGCAACAGACTCCTGCATTGTCTATGGTCTTGTTGTGGATCTGGTAGACTGATTAGGTGCTCTTTGACTCTGCCTTTGATAGGCACCACCCACATTCATCTGCCTCGATGTCTGGCCGCCAGCTCGATTCTTAAAGTCCTGACGACTTGAAACATTTACTCCAGGTGTGAATCGTCGCTGCTCACGACCCCGAAAACTGATCGTTGTTGAAGGCCCACAGTAGGCTTCACTACTGCTTGTGCCTCTGTTATACTTTGCTCAACATGTAGAGCAGTCTCTACTAGCAGGGAAAAATCAGTCCACTTTGCAATGGCGGTGACTTGGGTACGTATCTCAGGGCGTAACCCCTTTTCAAATCTTCAACACCTGTCACTCTCAGATGCCATAATCACATCAGCCTACCGCGACAACTCAGTATACTTTCTCTCGTACTCAGCCACAGATAATGACCCTTGCTTCAGTTCTAAAAATTCATATCTCTTCGCCTCACGATACGTGGTAGGATAATATTTATCTTCAAATATGCCTCTGAAAGTTTGCCAATCTAGAGTTCGTGCATCACTGCGCCTGGCTAGTATTGACTTCCACCAACCCTCTGCTTCCTTCTCTAGAAGGAAGGTGGCTAACTTGACTTTTCGCTCTTCAGGGCAACTCATCACGTTTACCTCTTAATAATACCTGCTGACCCTGTTTTACCAGATAAATATACTATGTTCGCATATGGAACACTTTAACATAACACAGCGGAAACTTGACAACTACTAAACATACATAAGGAGAAACTCTTCATAAGTCTCTCTTGAAAACTAAAACGACAAATGCATCAGAAACCAAACAAGACAAACCATTGTTTATACAACCCTTAATGTACAAACAACTATAACTACATAGTCCTCTCAAAATAAACTATAACACATAAGGACTTGCTATACAACACCAACCACGTACAAAGTATCAAGACTTAAGGAGCTTCCAGCAGGCTATGGCAGGATATCAGGTACCAGGAGCTCGATCTCTACCTGAAAAGTTTGAAAACATTGAAAGAATGAGCTATGAATCTCAGTGAGTGACTTTATTCAAAATCTATAACTTGTAAAACATGTCACCTGAAAACTATGAGCATATGCATTTGTATTCAAGCGTTCAAAGTAAACGTGGAATCATAATAGCTTTTCAGAAAACCAACAAGTGTGTCATTAAAATCTCGTAAGGCTTATAGGTGATATAACACTTTTAAAAACATGTCACAATCCACGTTGTGTAGGGCACGCCCAGTACAACCAACGTTTACTCTACGATGTAGTGGGGCGCCCGGCCTCACACGGCGACATTGTTGTCACGAGTACACTCAACATCGACAACAGAATAAGACCTGTGTGCACACGGTACCATAAAGCCTCGAGCTCAATATCTCAGAAAACATCATAAAAACATTTGAACATGCCTGCTTATCTTTTCATTCATAAAACTCAAGCTTACTCAGCTTGTTCATAAAACTGAAAAACATTAAAACATATTTGCTAGTACATACTTGCTCGAAATCATAACATTTCCATAAATTTCGGCAATCATTAGGCATATGCTCATGTATAAATTTCTTCAAGATATTTAGGATCACAATGAATACTTGAAACCATATCTAGGAAATTAATTATACTCATAAACATGTGTTCAAAAATAAAACATAAAGCATTGAAATCTTTCATTCTAGCAAAACTTGCATTTCTTAAAGCATATTTCAAGCATATGGTTCATTTTCGAAGTTCATTTTGTCACTCACAGTGTTAGAACTAGGACCTTGGCCCATACACTTAACCTATTTCTTCTTGGCCTGCCAAACAAACCAAAACCATGTATTAGAACCTCGAGCTCATGGTTTTTAACCTTAAAACTACAAGAAAACACTCCAACCAATTTTCCAGCATTTCATAGATTTTATACCCTGTCTTCAAACAGTCATAACTTCTTCATTACTAATCCAAAAAGGATGTACTTTATACCACATTATTCCTTTTTGAACCCTCTAAAAATATATGAAGACATGAAATTGAGATTCTTAACAGATTGGTTCGAAAATACCTCAACAGCTTCTTCCCTAAAATCCACCTGCTGTTGTTTCCAGAATCAAATTTCTATTGCACAACAAATTTGTCCTACAATTTAAGACATATTCCAATCGTTTTCTACTCACGGTTTCTTCCCAAAAGTTGTTCCAACCATACCTAATAGAGCATATGATTCCAACGCTACAGATCACGACAACCAAAAAACCCGAGACTTCTCGGATTTGACAGCAAATTCTGTCTTCTCCCTTCCTCTTCACAAAACAGTAACTTAACTTAATAATTTGTTCGAGCTTCCTTCATGAACTTTGTTGAAAAATGAGTTAGCTTTCAGGAAAAGAAAATTTCAACACTTACCTCTTCTTGTGGAGCTCGTAAAGTTCAAAACATCAGAACTGGTCTGAGTTGTTCACCCTGCTGCTATACCAACATTCTTTGAGTTCTATCCCTCTCTTCTGCAACTTCAACCAAAAAATTCACCTTCTTCTTCTTCCTTTCTCCTTCTCCCACGAAGCTTCAGTTTTGGTTTTGTAACAATAGAGAAGAAAATGAGTAAGAAAGGGCTTTTTAAAAAAACTTAGGCGTGTGAGAAAAAAAAGCAAAAAGACAAATGTTTTGTCTTTTACCCCTTTTGCTTTTTCCTTTTCTTTTCTTTTTCTTTTTTTTTTTCTTTCCTTTATCTCTTTCTTTCTTTTCTTTTCTTTTCTTTTCTTTTCTTTAGAAAACAAAACAAAACTTAATATAATAAACATTTCTTTCATTTTCTTTTCTTCTTTATCTTTAAAGCAAACCAAACCAAAATGGTTTAAAAATTTCCTTCCTTGTTTTCCTTTTGTCTTTCACTTCATTTCTTTTCTTTTTAAAACAAGGAAAATCAAGTCTTAAACATTCATTTCTTCTTTTTTTTTTTGTTTTTTTTAATAAGGAAATTCCAAAGAATGATCTCGGGTTTACAATTAGTGACTCGACCTGAATCCTGAGTAACTTAAGAACTCCTGCTTATAGGGGTTTGTCCTTAGACTAGTATGGGTGAGAGTGGCCTGTACCCGACTCAATAAGCCTACCTTCTCAGGGACTGAATCTCGTAGGTAATTGGGGACTTAACTGTACAAGATGGAATTCACTCATTCCTACACTAAGGAATTAGATAGATTGTTCCCTTAAGAACTGACTCCAGGTCTTGAACAACGGGGCCCCACCCTCTATGAGGGTATGAGTCTATTGTAGGACCTTAGACTTGTTGTTCATTAGAGGATCAGTGTTGCTTAAGGAACAAAGAGGTAATCACAGGGGTAAAACGGTAATTTGACCCAGCCATGATTCGGAACAGCCTGTGAAGGGTGGACTCATGGGTAATGATTATATCAGTGGAGACAATATAATCTACAGTGAGGAGAGTGCAGCTACAAGTCTATAGTGGAGTGACTTGTAGTTAATGAATATTGATTAACTGGATCAAAGAGTTTGATCAGTTAATCTCACATCATTGGAGCTCTTGAACTGTAGGTCCATTAGGTCCCTCCGTTGGCTCAACATGGTTATATTGAGGTTATAAAGTTAGTAATGAAATTGAAGTGCTCACTCGGTCTTGTCCCCAAGAAGGTAGGCATATTGAGTCGGCGAATCTGACCACTCTCACCGATACTAGTCAAAGGACAATCCCTCGCAAAATGAAGTTCGTAACCTGCTTAGGATTGAGATCAAGTTGCCTAGGTCATCCTAGTGAAATAGAAACAAAACTAGTCAACGGAGTTATAGTTAGAGGTTATTATTTTGTTGTCTGGTCTAATGTAATCTCATTACATAGGATATCCCCACTCACATGTCATCTACACAAACACGTTAGGATCACTGTGTTTGTATCATATACAAAGTGGGTCACATCCATAGTTTTACCAGGGTAAGGTACCCAAACCTTATCCCCTAACTATAGACCCTTTAGGTTGTATCTCGAACCGAGATCCTTTATATGTACACTACATTCAGTTAAAGATACATTTAATAGCCTTGGATGTTTAGTTTATTGGATTTAGTGTTTAAACAAAGGCAAACTCGTAGATAACGAACAATAACTCTTAACACTTTATTACATTAATTAGAACATAATTACAAACTACGAGTTTTAGGGCACAAACCCCAACACAATCAAGGGTTAGACCATTGGACCACAGTTTAAAATATACTCAAGTATCTAAGGACAACGAGGGACTATACGTTTGTGTATGAGTCTAAGGATTTGATCCTTACAGGATACACTGATTCTGATTTTCAGATCGATAAGGATCGTAGGAAATCCACATCGGGATCAGTTTTCACCCTTAACGGGGGAGCTATAGTATGACATAGCATTAAGCAAGGATGCATCGCCTACTCGACTATGGAGGTTGAATATGTAGCTGCTTGTGAAGCAACTAAGGAGGTTGTTTGGCTAAGGAAATTCTTGGCTGATTCAAAGTCGTTCCAAATATGGAATTTCCATCACCTTATACTGTGACAACAGTGGTGTGGTAGCCAACTCAAAGGAACCTCGTAGCCACAAGCGAGGGAAGCACATCGAGAGGAAATATCACCCTATTCGAGAGATAGTGCAACGAGGATGTGATAGTCACAAATATCGCTTCAGAGCCCAACATTGTCGACCCATTTACAAAGAATCTCACGGCTAAAGTGTTTGAGGGTCATCTGGAGAGTCTAGGTCTACGAGACATGTACATAGAGTAATCTAGGGTATTGGTTATATCAATGGACCCAACTTGTCCTACAGTGGTGGGAGTGCAGCTACGAGCTTTAGTGGAGTTTTACCGTAGCTAATAAATTTTGAATAACCGGGTCAAAGAGTTTAACAGGTTAATCTCGAATCATTGGAGCTCGTCATCTGTAGGTCCATTAGGTCGCTCAGTTGGTCAAACTTGATAAATTGAGGGTTTAGAGTTTTGTGTGAATTTGAAGTGTTCAAATTCATTAATTGGGTATTTATGTCATTTATATGTGATAGTTGACATAATATATAGTTTGATGTGAATGAGATTCATAATAAACTATAGGTTTGCCTAATTGATTAATTAGTGCTAATTGGAGAAATTGAATTGAGAGAAATTAAATTTAATGTGATTCAATTTAAAATTCCACAATTATACAAATGAGATTTGTATAATAAGGTATGAGATACCTTATTATATGTAATATGATATGATTTTCATATTATAAAGTTGTGGTAAAATGGTGAATTGGTGGAGATTTCAACTCCACATCTCACCATTATTTAAAAGCTTTTGCAAGAAGCCTTTTGGTAAGACTTGCTCATTTTTTGGAATTGATCTTCCAAGAGCTCTCTCTCCTCTCTCAATTCCTCTGTACAATCTCCTCACCCAAAATCAAATGGAGTCCCACTCACTCTCGCACAACCTACCAAGAACAACCGAGAAGATCTTTCGGAGGTGCCCCTGTTGCTTGGTTCGAGGATCGTGTTGTAAAGATCGTTGGTACGAAAGGTGTTCGTGATCGGAGAAGAAAACGTCGAAGAAGTGTTCTTCAACAAGTAGATTAACTCTCTATTTTCACATTTTTACAACATGTTTAGCCTAGTATTAAAGTGTTTAATTCAATTTTAAGATATGTGTTGCACAACGAAACAAGGACCTTTCACAACGTCTTCTGCTTTGGGAAATTCTAATTTCCTTCAATTGGTATCAGAGCAAATCGTTGCTCTTCGTTGTGTATTCTGTGATGTCTTTAAATTAGGTGGGTTAGCCTTTAATTTCATGAGATGATATTGTTGGTTTGCATGTTGGATAATTTCGGTGTTTGACACTTAATTTTAGGTTTACATGCTCCTTGATGTGATCAATGTAAGGACTCGTTGTTTTAGGCAATATTGTATGTAAATGGAGTCTGTAAGTCCGCATCGATCGTGGAAAGAATTTCTATGAAGAAAACGAAGTGAAAACGGGCGAAAATGGAAAATTCCAGCAAGCTGTGTTGTTGAACTGTCGATGGCGTTGAGACGTTGTTCTTCGACGTCTCAACGTTGTCCACACGGATCGAAGGCAGGGTGCAGAGAGCGTTGCAACACTGAAGACGTTGGGCACACGAGGCATGACGTTGGACGTTGCACCGTTGCAACGCTGCAAAGTTATTGGGGAGTTGCAGCGAGAAAAACGTGTGGGAGTGGCGAAATGGCATAGGTGGGGTCGACGGTTCGAGCCTCATGGAGCACACCTGCTTTAATTAATTTATTTTTCTTTTTTCAAATAAGTTAATTTAATTTATTTTAATTAATATTAATATAATTGTTATATTAATGTTAATTAATTAAATTAATGTCCCTAGGGTGCCAAAACCGGTCCAATTATACTATTTAATTTTATACAAGTGGTTTATAAATATTCTATGTGCATAATGTATGTCATATAGATTTAAAATCTAAACTTAAGTTAAACATTTCATGGATCATTTCTATATTATAAGAGTTATAATATATAGTATGTATGATAGAATTATATTATAAGAGTTATAATATAATGTATGTGTTTTAATTTAATTAATATAAGTGTTATATTTCTTAGATTAAAACCATTGACATGCATTTATACACGAGATGTATGTATATTATATAGTTTAATTATTCATGTGATGAATGATCAAGCATTATAATATAGAAATGCATGTAACCTAAGTTAATTATAAGTTTTAAATGGTTTAGAACATGAATAATTAGACTTAGGTTTTCTAATTCTAATAAGATTAGAATTAGGAAATCAAATGTGACTTATGAATGGTGACTAATTAGTAACTATGTCTAAGAAAGTTTCTGTCTAAGGTTGGAGTATTTAAACTGACGTTTTGTGGAACGCCCCTACTTGGAAACCGACCTGGGACTGAATTTGGTCTGGAGATTCATAGGTTATATTCTCGTAAGTGGGTTGATTAAATTACTCACATAGACTTAAGTTAATAATGTGATTATAGACTTAGGTTAATCCAATATAAGTGTTATATTGGTAGACTTAGGTAAATAATAGTCGATTTATCTAGGTCAATCCGGATTAATTCTAAAGTGTTGAGTGGGAGGAAATAAAGTATATGAGATATATTTAATTTTTCATCCATATCTATTAAGTTCACACCGTGAGATCCATACTCGGCCTCGTGGCGCAAATGAGAGTGTCCCTCTTCGGATGGTATTTGCATGGGTCAATATCAACGTGAATGGAAAGAGTACTTATAGTGAGTGGGAGCGAGACCTGTGAAAACGGAACCCACGATCTCTTTTATCGATTCACATCGTGAGACACCCATGATCCGCCTGCTAATTTGGCCTGGACCAGACAATCCCTTCGGAGGGCCTTGATCATGGGAGTCAGAACACCGTCAATTTTCGAAAGGGATACAATTTCGTTGTTGGTTTTCCTTCGTAGTCCTCCATTCGGTGGCTATTGTTTGGACGGATACTTGGAAATTTAAAGATAGAGGGTGACACTCACAGGATTCATTAAGGGAGCGTTTGGATCGCAGAGTTGGGTTGAGTTGAGTTGAGTTGTGTTGAGTTGTGCAAAGTTGTTTTGTCACTGAGTTCTGGAAATCAGTGTTTGGGGTGCTGAGTTGAGTTGAGTTGAATCAGGAAGTGTTTGAGGTGCAGAGTTGAGTTATTATGTCAGGGGTATTTGGTGTAGTTTTTTGTAAAGTGAATAAGTTTGATTTTTTGTGACTTTTTTCCTTACATTTTTTCTTTCCACCAAATCAGTGGCAAACATATTTGCCTACAATTTCAAAACTTCATTATGAGATCAAATACAAATTTACAATATATATTACCATTTGCAAGATTAAGAGATATTTAGAAAAGTATTAGATATTGGGATTGATACCAATTTTTCATTTCCAATAAAATTTATTTTTATTTTATGTTATTGAGAACATATTCTTCTTCAATATGAAGGAGTTTCTTCTTTTTAAGCCCATGTTCACCATTAATCTATTTATTTTAATGTACTTAGGTATTAGTATTAATACTTTGAAAGAAAAACGTGTATTCATTGTATACAAATCAAATACAAACACATTTGTCTACAATTTCAAAACTCAATTATGTGATCAATTATAAAATTACAATATATATTACTATTTTCCAAATGTATGTTAGGGATATTTGCAAAAGTAATGGATATTGAGTTTGATATCAATATCTCTTTTCCAATAAAATTCATTATTTAGAACTTTTACTCTTCAATATGAATTTTATTCCTTTTTTTATGCACATATTCACCATTACTTTTTTATTTTAATTTAGGTAGGTATTAGTATTTATACTTTGCATATAAAGAGTGTTTATTTAAATTTTTCTAAACACAAGCATTGTCTATGAACATCTTTAGAATGAAATAATTAAATAGTTTACCTCGTGAAAATGTTAAAAATATGTCAACATACTTAAATATTTTATGTCATATTGAAGTTGCATATCTACAAAATATTAGATATGTCATCAAGGTTCTAGCAGCGTCGTTATGCTGCCAAAATTTTCGATGCAGGCGGTGTTGCTTAGTAACGTCCCTAGGAAATTTTGGATTTGAAAAATTAGGGTCGTTACAGTTGGTATAAGAGCATGAGTTTTAGATTTTGCATACTCGCCTACATCGTAGATAACGATCATCATAGCCTCTCGTAGGAAGTCGCCTCGTCATCTCCAAGTTTGCTTTTTTTTTTTTTAAATTAAGTTAAAGTTATTTGAGTTGCTTGTGTGTTAACATTTGTTATGCTATGCTTTTTACTTCTTTGTTCTTGTGCTAAGGTAGTTTAGAGTTTAAGTTTAGATTATGGTTCGAGGACGTGGTCGTTGTAAAGTTCTAGCAACTTTCGAAGACGAAAGTTTTTCTTTCATAGGTATATTGTGACAACCCGTAAAATTAGGTGTTTTAATTGTATTTATTTTAAATTTGAATCTTTGGATAATCAGATCAGGATTAGGAAATAGTGTTTTTTAAGTTTAAAAAAAGATTAGGATTTCTGTTTCAAAAAGGTTTAGGATTCCTTTTTCTAAAAGGATTAGAATTCCTTGTTCTAAAAGGATTAAGACTTTTTGGTGCCTATTTAAACTAGAGTATTAGCAACTTATAATGCACACTTCAAAACTCTTCTCTTCTTCTCCTTTTTTTCCTTTTCTCCACTTTCTTCATCTCGCTGGACCGTCGTCAGAAAGTCGTCGGATCATCGACGGAAAGGCCATCGAAAAGTCACCGGAAGGCCGTCATACCGTCGTCGGAAGATCGTCGGACCATCGCCGGAAAGTACTATACGGGTGAGTTAATAACTCAACTCCATGGGGTTGAGTTTTTAAGTCACCGGTTATAATTGTTTGTGGGCCAAACAAGGAGTTGGGTTAATCAAGGAGTTGGGTTATTAACCCAACTCAACCCATAAACCAAACACCCCCTAAGAGTTAATGGATTCAGACCGAATAATGGTAACTGGATGCCTAATGGAATAAAAGTTATTCTAGTATTAGGGTCTGGTCGAGAAAGTCTTGTCCCAGAGGAGGAGTGATTTTGTCTACCCTTCGGTGGCGGTCATTCTAAACCTTTGGGGTATCATTGCAATTTTTAATGACCTAGCGATCGTAGAATAAAAATTTTCTAAAACCTGATTGGATTTTCAAAGTTTTTGCGAGACTAATATAAATTTTTTCTATTTCAGCAATCATGTCTAGTTCAATTATCGCCTTATTAGCTTTTGACAAATTAGTTGGCGATAATTTTCAAATGTGGAAAAATAATATTAACACTATACTGGTAACTGACGACCTTATGTTCGTGCTCACTGAGGAATGTCTTCAGGTGCCTAGCTCGACCACATCACGAATTGTTCGTGATGCGTACGTTCGGTGGATCAGGGCTAATGAAAAAGCCAAGGTCTACATAATTGCCAGCTTATCTGAAGTCTTAGCAAAGAAGCATGAGGTGATGATCACCGCTAAGGAGATCATGGAATCACTGCAGGACATGTTTGGACAATAGTCCTTTCAGGTTCGCCACGATTCCCTCAAACACGTCTTCAATGCAAGGATGAAGGAGGGGACGTCTGTCCGTGAACATATTTTGGACATGATGACCAACTTTAACCTAGCAGTGATGAACGAGGCTTCGATCGACGAGTCGAGCCAGGTAATCATTATCATGGAGACTCTTCTGAAAAGTTTCCTTCAGTTTCGTAGCAACGTTGTTATGAACTGCAGAACTTCCAGTCTCTGATGCGAGTCAGGGGACCGAAACCTGAGGCAAATGTTGCCTTCAGGTCATTTCATAGGGGTTTAACCTCTAGGACTAAGTCTGCAGGTACTTTAGGCCCGAAAGGGAAGAAGAAGAAATTGAGGGAGGGTAAAGCTGACCGCGCTGCCACCCAGAAGGGCAGAAAGGTTCAGGAAGTTGCAAAGAAAGGAAAGTGTTTCTACTGCAACGGGGATGGTCACTGGAAGAGAAACTATCCCATGTTTCTTGTCGATAGGAAGAAAGAAGGTAAATGTTATTTACTTGTAACAGAAACTTGTTTAGTGGAGAGTAATGACTCTGTCTAGATATTGGATTTAGGCGCCACTAACCATGTTTATTCTTCTTTTCAGGGAATTAGTTCTTGACAACGACTGCAAAAGGGTGAGATAATGTTGCAGGTTGGATCAGGGGAGGTTGTCTCTGCTGTAGCGGTTGACACAGTGAAGCTTAATTTTGGCAGCAAATACATTTTATTAGATAATATGTATATTGTTCCAGGGTTTACTAGAAACCTTGTTTCCAACTCTTGTCTTTTAGAATATTGTATTTCCATCTCTTTTTCTGGTAATAAAACGCTTATTTCTAGAAATGGAAATTGTGTTCTGCTTCAATTGAGAGTAGTTTATACGTTTAAAGCCTAATTCGGTCAAAAGTGTTTTGAATACTGAATTGTTAAAACGGCTGAAACACGAATTAAAAGAATAAAGGTTTCTCCAAAAGAAAATGCCCATCCTTGGAATCTAAGTTTAAGCCACATAAATCTCAATAGGATTGAGAGACTAGTGAAGAGCGGACTTCTAAGCGAGTTGGAAGAAAACTCTTTACCGGTTTGTGAGTCATGCCTTGAAGGCAAAATGACCGAACGTCCTTTTAGTAGAAAAGTATATAGAGCAAAAGAGCCTCTTGAGCATATATATTCTGACCTCTGTGGTCCGATGAGTATTAAAGCACGAAGAGGTTACGAATACTTTGAATCTTTCATAGATGACTATTTGAGGTATGGGTAGATTTACCTAATGCATAGGAAAACTGAAACTCTTGAAAAGTTCAAGGAGTACAAGACTGAGGTTGAGAACCTGTTAGGTAAAACGATTAAAACACCTCGATCGGATCGAGGTGGAGAGTATATGGGCACTGAATTCCAGGACTATATGATAGAACATGGAATTACATTTCAACTCTCAACACCTGGTATGCCACTACAGAATGGTGTATCGGAAAGGAGAAACAGAGCCTTGTTGGACATTGTTCAGCCGATGATGAGCTATGCTCGTCTCTATGATTCTTTTTGGGGTTACGCAGTCGAGACTGCGGTTTACATATTGAACAACGTTTCGTCAAACAGTATTTCTGAAACACCTTTCGAACTACTAGGGGTGGTCTGTTTTACGATCCTAAGGATAATAGGGTGCTTGTGTCGACAAACGCCACTTTCCTTGAGGAGGACCACATCAGGGAACACTTACCAAGGAGTAAGATAGTGTTAAATGAAATGGACAGTTCATCAACAAGAGTTGTTGATGGTGCTAGTACATCAACAAGTGTTGTTGATCCTAGCTCGTCTAGTCAAGTTCGTTCTCAAGAGTTGAGAATGCCTCGACGTAGTGGGAGGGTTGTGAGACAGCCTGAACGTTACATGGGTTTGGCTGAAACTCAAGTCGTCACCTTTGATGATGACTGCGAGGATCCGTTGACCTATGATCAGGCAATGGCAGACGTTGACAAATACGAATGAATTAAAGCTATGGACCAGGAAATGTAGTCGATGTACTTCAATTCCGTCTGGGAGCTTGTGGACCAACCGGATGGGATCAAACCTATTGGTTGCAAGTGGATCTACAAGCTTTAACGTGGCGTAGATGGGAAGGTGCAGACCTTCAAACCCAGACTAGTGGCAAAGGGGTTGACTATGAGGAAACCTTTTCTCCTGTTGCCATGGTAAAGTCTATCAGGATCCTTCTGGCCATCGCCTCACATTATGACTATGAGGTATGGCAGATGGATGTCAAGACGACCTTTCTGAATGGCAATCTTGGCGAGATCATCTACATGAACAAACCCAAGGGGCTCATTGCCCAAGGCCAAAAGCAAAAGGTTTGTCGGCTTCAAAGGTCTACTTATGGACTGAAACAAGCCTCGAGGTCTTGGATTATAAGGTTTTATGAGGCTATCAAATCTTATGGCTTTGATCAGAATGTTGATGAGCCTTATGTCTACAAGAAAATCATCAACAACACTGTCGCATTTCTGATATTGTACGTGGATGATATCCTGCTCAGTGGGAATGACTTGGGATTTCTTAATGACATTATGGAATGGTTGGCTTCGCAATTCCAAATGAAAGATTTGGAAGAGGCCCAGTATGTTCTAGGTATCCAGATAGTCCAGAACTGGAAGAACAAAACGCTAGCCATGTCTCAAGCATCTTACATTGACAAGATGTTGTCTCAGTATAAGATGCACAACTCCAAGAAGGGCTTGCTGCCTTTCAAGCATGAGGTTCGCCTGTCTAAGTATCAATGTCCTAAGACGCCTCAAGAAATTGAGGATATGAGACGAACCCCCTATACTTCAGTTGTAGGGAGCCTCATGTATGTCATGTTGTGTACTCGACCCGACATCTGTTATGCAGTTGGGATTTCCAGTAGGTATCAATCCAATCAAGGATTAGATCACTAGACAACCGTAAAGGCAATCTTCAAGTACCTTAGGAGAACGAGGAACTACAACCTTTGTATGGAAGTGGGGATTTGATTCTTACGGGATACATAAACTCTGTCTTTCAGACCGATAAGGGTTTTCGGAAATCAACTTCGGGGTAAGCGTTCATTCTGAACGGATGAGTTGTAGTGTGGTGAAGCATCGAGCAAGGATGCATCGCTGATTCCACGATGGAAGTCAAATACGTTACGGCTTGTGAAGCTTCAAAGGAAGCTGTTTGGCGAAGGAAGTTCATGCTTGATTTGGAAGTTGTTCTAAATATGAACTTGCCCAATTACTTTGTTTTGTGACAACAGTGGTGCAGTAGCCAACCCGAGAGAATCTCGGAGTCATAAGAGGGGCAAGCATATTGAGTGGAAGTATCACCAGATACGGGAGATTGTGCACGCGAGACGTCACAGTCACGCAGATAGCGTCGGAGCACAATGTGTTGATCCATTTACAAAGGCCCTCACGGCTAAGGTGTTTGAGGGTCACCTAGAGAGTCCAGGTCTTTTTGTTGGGATTTTTGTCCTAATCTCGTGTCTGTAAATTTTTATTTGTAATAAAGTGTTATTCATTTCATAATTTTGTGTCTCGCAAATTTTACAACTTTTCCAATAAACTAAGCCCCAGGGTCATTGAATTTATGAGAGAACTAGAACTTGAACGGCGTGTAGTGGGAACACAGGCAGGATCACGTTCGAGTTAATGACCCGAACGGTCTACAATATATGGATAGGGTTGGAGACCTAATCCTGAATACTTTGTGGATGCGACCCGCTTTGTATTAAGATTCAAACGAGGTGATCTGACTCGTTCATGTGGTTGACATGCGAGTGGGAGCATCCTGTGCAATGAGATTGTACAAGACCGGACCGTGAATTATTAGACCTACTGATGTAACACCGTTGATAGTAAGGACTAATAACTGTTGGAATTTGTGCTCTAAAACTCGTAGTTTGTAATTATGTTCTAATTAATGTAATAAAGTGTTATTATTTCAATAAAGTGTTATTGTTCGTTATCTACGAGTTTGCCTTTATTTAAACCCTAAATCCAATAAACTAAACATCCAAGGTTGTTAAATGAATCTTTAACTGAATGTAATGTACATACATAGGATCTCGGTTCGAGATACAACCTAAACGATCTATAGTTAGGGGATAAGGTTTGGGTACCTTACCCTGGTAAAACTATGGATGTGGCCCACTTTGTATTTGATACAAACATTGTGATCCTAACGTGTTCGTGTAGATGACATGTGGTGGGGATATCCTATGTAATGAGATTACGTAAGACTGGACAACGAAATAGTAACCTCTAGCTGTAACTCCATTGACTGGTTAGGTTTCTATTTCACTAGGATGACCTAGGCAACTTGATCTCAATCCTAAGCAGGTTACGAACTTCATTTTGCGAGGGATTGTTCTTTGACTAGTATCGGTGAGAGTGGTCAGATTCGCCGACTCAATATGCCTACCTTCTTGGGGACAAGACCGAGTGAGCACTTCAATTTCATTACTAACTTTATACCCTCAATATAACCATGTTGAGCCAACGGAGGGACCTAATGGACCTATAGTTCATGAGCTCCAATGATGTGAGATTAACTGATCAAACTCTTTGATCCAGTTAATCAATATTCATTAACTACAAGTCACTCCACTATAGACTTGTAGCTGCACTCTCCTCACTGTAGATTATATTGTCTCCACTGATATAATCATTACCCATGAGTCGACCCTTTACAGGGTGTTTGTAATCATGGCTGGGTCAAATTACCGTTTTACCCCTGTGATTACCTCTTTGTTCCTTAAGCACCACTGATCCTCTAATGAACAACAAGTCTAAGGTCCTACCATAGACTCATACCCTCATAGTGGGCGGGGCCCCGTTGTTCAAGACCTGGAGTCAGTTCTTAAGGGAACAATCTATTGAAGCAGGTTACGAACTCCTGTTCGCGAGGGATTGTCCTTTAACTAGTATGGGTGAGAGTGGCCACATTCGCCGACTCAATATGCCTACCTACTTGGGGACAAGACCGAGTGAGCGACTGGGTGAAAGAGCGTAGATTAAGAAACCGGAAGCAATTTTGGATCTTGAACACTCTAAGTTGATCAATTTTACGAAATAAAAAGCATTCTCAAATCTGGAAAAACATAGTGTATGAACACATACCTTTATTGTTCAAAATTCTCCTAATCCGTGAGCAATTTCTTGTCACAAACACTTTGTGGACAACCTCTAGTGTCTTCCCTACTATTCTCTGGCCTTGGAACAGATTGTGGGATCTTTGATAGAGAGAATTTGAAGAGAGATGAGAGAAAGGTCTGAAAAACGTGAATTATAAAAATTCTGATAAATCCTTATTAATCTAATGGTTTCTTCTTCAATTAAAGAAACCAAAAGCTTCTTCAAGCTAGGAAAAGATGACAGCAAGAAGATGAGAAGAATTTAGCAAGAAGGAGGTGCTCAATTTGAGTGAATTTGAAAAAGTAGTAAGCTTGCTCATGCTTTTTCATTTGGTTCAATTGAAATTAAAAATCAAATTTGAATTTTCATTTAATTTTAATTCAAAATGAATATAAAATTAATTTTAAATTTAAAATAAATTCATTAATATAATTAATTAAATTAATTAATTAATTAATTTTAAATAATTTATTTAATTTAATATCAAATATTAAATTAAATAATTGGACCAATCCCGATTTCTTAAATCGATCGTTTAAACACGAATCCCTATTGCATGTTATAAACCGAACAAATATTTAAATCATATTTAAATATTTCCACCTCTTCTTTATTATAGTTTAATTCATAATTAAACTGTGACACGTTAAGTATATCACATATAATTAACGTTTTCTCCCAAATCCAAATTTGAACAATGCAAATTCTTTTCTCTCAAAAAGTTACAAGGCTTAGTCCGAGCTAGTAAGGAGACCTAATGGACCTACAGATCATGAGCTCCAACGATACAAGATTAACCGGCCAAACTCTTTAGCCTAGCTAATCAACATTCGTTAACCACCGGACACTCCACTAAAGCCCGGTGGTTGCACTATCCTCACCGTAGATATATTTTCATCCCACTCGATATAACCATGATTAGTAAGTCGATCCTTCACAGTCGTTCGTAATTACAATTTGGGTCAAAAATACCGTTTTACCCCTGTAATTACTTCTTGTTCCTTAAGTCCCACTGATCCTCTAATGAACAATTGGTTTGTGGTCCAACCAACAAACCGAATCCCTCTCAGGCCAATGAAAGGGGTGGACCCTATGTTCAAGACCCGGAGTCAACACTTAAGGGAACAACCTCTCTACTAATCCCTAAAGCGGGTAGGAGTGAATTCCATCTTGCAGAACTATGTTCCCAGCTATCTACCCGATCTTATCCCTGAAATGGGAGACTTATTGAGTCGGCTATCACAGGCCACTCTCACCCATGCAAATCTAAAGATAATCCGAATAAACAGGAGTTCATGGCACGCTCAGGATTAAGATCGAGTTACCTAGGTCATCGTATGAATATAGTCAGTTAAGACAGTGAACGGAGTTATAAAGTCTAAGTGACTATTTCTCGGTTCAGTCTTATGCAAATTCATTGCATAGGACGCCCCCACTCGCATGTCTCCACATGAACGATTCATTTCACATCATTTGTACTTTACAAAGTGGGTCGCGTCCATAGTGTCCCCAGGATAAGGTACCCAGTCCTATCCCTATACTATAGACCGTTCAGGCTATAACTTGAACCTGATCCACTTTTATGTCACACATAAAGTTCAAGTCTACATCCTATAGCCATGGGTTATATATTGGATTAGGGTTTCAAAATATACAATTCACTTTATTCAATAACACCTTTACTGAATAAATCTTAATAACAACTTTATTGCAAAATAGAATATACATACAATTTACAAACTCACGAGTTTTAGGACATAAAACCCAACAAACTCCCACTTGGACTAAAACGTCGGTGGAGTCAAACATGCTGAGCAAGAAAAAATTGTCCTACTGTACAACTCGAAGTCCTAGACTCTCTAGGTGTCCCTCAAACACTTTAGCCGTGAGGGGCTTTGTAAACGGATCAACAATGTTGTGCTCTAAAGCAATCTACGTGACGATCACGTCTGCTCGTTGCACAATCTCCCTGATGAGATTATATTTGCGCTCTATATGCTTTCCGCGCTTATGGCTTCTAGGTTCTTTAGAATTTTCCACTGCACCACTATTATCACAATAAAGGGTGATAGGCAAATTCATATTTGGAACAACTTCCAAATCAACCAAGAACTTTCTAAGCCATACAGTCTCCTTCGCTGCTTCGCAAGCTGCGACATACTCATTCTCCATGGTGGAGTCAGCAATACAACCTTGTTTTATACTCCTCCATACTTTAGCTCCTCCGTTAAGAGTGAACACTGACCCCGATGTAGATTTTCTCGAATCTACATCAGTTTGAAAATCAGAGTCAGTGTATCCTGCAAGGATCAAATCCTTTGTGCCATACACAAGCATATAGTCCCTCGTTCTTCTAAGATACTTGAGGATATTCTTAACGGCAGTCCAATGATCATATCCACGATTGGACTGATACTTGCTGACAATTCCCAATGCATAGGATATGTCGGGTCGAGTACATAGCATGGCATACATCAGACTACCAACAGCTGATGCATAGGGAATGCGTCTCATATCCTCAACTTCTTGAGGTGTCTTAGGACATTGTTCCTTAGACAGATGAATTCCATGCCTGAAAGGTAATAAACCCTTCTTGGAATTCTGCATCTTATATCTAATCAACATTTTTTCAATATGCCTGAGACAGCGCTAGCGTTTTGTTCTTGCGATTCCGAACAATTTGGATTCCAAGGACAAACTGAGCCTCTCCCAAATCTTTCATTTGAAATTGGGTCGCTTGCCATTGCTTAACGCCAGTCAGGAATCCCGCATCATTCCCAATGAGTAGGATATCGTCTACGTATAAGACTAAGAAAGCTACAGTAGTATTGACTATCTTCTTGTAGACACAAGGCTCGTCAATATTCTGTTCAAAGCTATAAGATTTGATCGCAGTATCAAATCTTATATTTCAGGATCTAGATGCTTGCTTCAATCCATAAATGGACCGCTTAAGCTTGCAAACCTTTTGCTCCTGACCCTGAACTTTGAACCCCTCTGGTTGATCCATATAGATACTCTCTTCAAGATTTCCATTCAAAAAGGTTGTCTTGACATCCATTTGCCAAATTTCATAATCATAAAACGTGGCAATGGACAAGAGTATTCTAATCGACTTAAGCATGGCAACAGGGGAGAAGGTTTCTTCATTGTCCACCACTTCCCGCTGGGTATAGCTCTTTGCCACAAGTTGAGCCTTAAAGGTTTGCACCTTACCAGCTTGATCTCATTTCCTCTTGTAGATCAACTTGCAACCGATAGGTCTTTCACCATCTGGTTGATCTACAAGTTCCCAGACTGAATTGAAGGACATTGACTCCATTTCGAGATCCATGGCTTTAATCCACTGGTGTCTGTCTATATCATTCATTGCCTGTTTATAAGTCAATGGATCCTTTATGCCATCATCAGGTATGACGACCTGGGTTTCAGTTAAACCCATGTAACGGTCGGGTTGTCTAACATCCCTCCCACTACGTCGAGGTATTCTCAACTCTTGAGAAGGACCAGCTTGATCAACAACTTTTGTTAATTTATCTGTAGCTTCCTCGAAAATTTCGCTCAAGACAATTCTGCTACGAGGTCGATGATCTCTCATGTGGTCTTCCTCTAAGAATGTGGCATTTGTCGACACAGGCACCTTGTCCTCTTGAGGATCATAAAACATACCATCTTTCGTTTCTTTGGAGTATCCTACGAATAGGCATAATTTTGAACGATGTTCCAGTTTCTTTGGATTGGACACTAGCACATGTGTCGGACATCCCCAAATCCTAAAGTGACGTAAACTATCTTTACGCCCTTTCCATAACTCATAGGGTGTTTCTGAAACACTCTTAGAGGGAACCATGTTCAAAATATATGCAGCAGCTTCTACTGCATATCCCCAAAACGGACTAGGCAGTTGAGCGTAGCTCATCATAGATCGAACCATGTGTAACAGGGTTCTATTTCTTCCTTCAGATACACCCTTCTGCTGAGGTGTACCAGGCGCTGAGAGTTGGGATATGATTCCATGTTCTATCATATAGTGTTTGAATCTTAAATCCATATACTCTCCACCTCAATCTGATCGAAGTGTTTTAATCGTTTTACCTAACGAATTCTCAACCTCTGCCTTATATTCGTTGAACTTTTCAAGGGTTTCGGACTTATGATGCATTAAGTAAAGATAGCCATACCTTGAATAATCATCAATGAAACTGATGAAATATTCATACCCTCCTCGTGCCTTAACATTCATTGGATCACAAAGATCCGAATGCACGAGTTCCAAGGGTTCTTTGGCCCTATAACCTTTTTCAGAAAAAGGTCGTTTAGTCATTTTTCCCTCAAGACAGGACTCACATGGTGATAAAGAGTTGTCCTCTAACTGACTTAGGAGACCA
This sequence comes from Trichosanthes cucumerina, assembly GCA_036507285.1. Classification (NCBI taxonomy): domain Eukaryota; kingdom Viridiplantae; phylum Streptophyta; class Magnoliopsida; order Cucurbitales; family Cucurbitaceae; genus Trichosanthes; species Trichosanthes cucumerina. The sequence continues at coordinate 66,334,410 of CM071844.1, forward strand.
CTCTTAACCAATCTCTCAATCCTATTGAGATTAATGTGACCTAGTCTCAAATGCCAAAGATAGGTGCTTGGAGAAAGCTTCTGCCTTTTATTTTGAGTATCAGCTGTTTTAAACATCTCAGTGTTCAAAATAGCTTTTATGTCTGTTGGTTTTAACACATATAAGTTGTTTTCAAGTTTCGCAGAACATATTCGTACACCTCTTTTTCAAATGAACGCTTCATTATAATTAAAAGACACTTTATACATATGTTCAAGTAAACAAGAGATAGATACAAGATTTCTTTTGATTCCAGGAACCAAAAGTACATTTTTTTAATAAAACGAATCTATCTCTAAATAACAACTTCACTGCTCCCACTGCTTGAGCTGAGACAACCTCTCCTGTTCCAACCCTGAGAGTTATCTCACTATCAGCAAGCTGCCTCCAGGAACTAGTTTCCTAAAAAGAAGAACACACATGGTTAGTGGCTCCTGAATCTAGTATCCAGGTGGAATCATCATGTTCCACTAAACATGTTTCAACAACGAGTAAATCATATTTACCTTGTTTTTCTTTCTCAGATTTCTTTTTTGCAAGGTACTTCGGGCAGTTCCTCTTCCAGTGCCCATCTTCGCCACAATAGAAACATTTTCCTGTGGCTTTACCCTTGCGAATGGGAGCTTTTTCCTTCCCTTTATCCTTCTTCTTCTTCTGAATACCTTTATTCTTAGAAAAAAAAAAGACCAGACTTAGTCCCTGAGGATGATCCTCTCAGGAACTTCCTTGAAGTGACAACGTTTGCCTCCTTCTCTTTTCCCTTGATTTCATCAGGGACTCAAATGTCTGGAGCTCGTTAAGTAGAGTAGTCAGGTTATACTCTATCTTGTTCATCACCGAGTTGGTGCGGAACTGCAGGAAACTCTTCGGAAGAGATTCCATTCTAAAGCTGACCTGACTGTTCTCATCTATGACAGCCCCGTTTACCTCGGCCACGTTGAAGTGGACCATCATATTAAGGACATGCTCCCTAACAGAAGTTCCCTCTTTCATTCGGGAGTTGTAAACGTACTTGAGAGCATCATAACGGACCGATGAGAACGGTTGTCCAAACATGGCCTGTAATGGTCCCATGATCTCTTTTGCGGTGATCATGCCCTCATGTTTCTTAGACAAAACATCAGATATGTTGGCTAAGATGTAGACCCGGGCTTTATCATTAGCCCTAGTCCATTTATCAAATGCATCCCGAACTATTCGGGTTGCAGACAAGCTGGGAAGGGGAGGACATTCCTCCGTCAAGACGAACCTTAGATCATCAATTACAAGAATCGTATTCAAGTTTGATTTCCAAGTTCCAAAGTTATCGTCGTTAAATTTGTCGGAGGCGAGTAATTGAATAGAAGAGCTCGACATGCTGAAAATACAACATATTCTATTAGTGAATTGCTTTTAACCCAAAACATGCATCCAATGAAGAATTTAGAGTAATAATGTACCCATAATCTCATTATTGTTTTTGCAACGATACTTCAGTGAGTCAGAGTAACCACTACCGAGGGGCAGTCAATCACTCCTTTACCGAACCAAGACATTCTTGACTAAATGCTAATACCGAAATAACTTTTATTCCTATAGCATTTCTAGTTATCGCTACCTAGGTCAAGAATTCACTAACATTTAGTAATTCTCGTAAGTGTGACCCGCCATTTTTAGACCTCAGAGGTCGGCCCCAACAATGCTACCGATTTGGACAGTCAAAGCTGGGAATGGACCTAAGAGACCCAATCCATTTCTGGAGTTTGAGTTGTTCCGAATCCCATGTTACATCCCTCCGAACGGATGGTGCTACTACGGGCAACCTGCAGGCGCAACATGGGAATCTCACGGTCCAACCTAATGGAGGAGACTATAGGAGGTGTTGACGCACTTCCTTCTCCCACTTACTATAAATACTTTCTCCATTCACCTTGTTCTTGATTTATGCAAATACCATCCGAATGGGGATGCCCTATTGACATCACAAGGCCGAGCATAAATCTCACGGTGTGAACTTCACGAATAACGTAAGAGGAAATTGATATACCATATATACATTTTCACTCCCACTAAGTATTTTAAACAGTTTGGGTTTACATTTACTTAGGCATATTTCGGCTAAAAAAATACGGCCTAAATCTACCAATATAACTATTATACTGGAATTACCTAAGTCTATTAACCTTTTAATAAACCTAGGTCTATGAGTTTAATTTATTAACTTTTAATAAACGTCACTCACGAGAATAATTTTTAAACCTCTAGATTAAATTCACTCCCAGGTTGATTCCCAGGTAGGGGTGTTCCGTTTCCGTCAGCTTAAGTACCCTAGCCTAGCCAGAACCTTCCTTAGACAGAGTCCCTCTTTAATCACAGTTTATAAATTATTGGTTGCCTAATTCTAATCTTATTAGAACTAGATAACCTAAGGTCTAATTAATTTCCAGTTCTAAAACCATTTTAAAACTAATTAATTAACCTTAAGTTACATGCATTTCTATGTTATAAATTGTTTGATCATTCATCACATGAATTATGTACATTTTATAACAAATCCATCACATGAATAAATGCATAACATTTATATGTTTAATTTTTAATTAATATAACCTTTATATTAATTATAATTAAAACATATAATATTTGTTTCATAAATTAATATAACACTTATATTAATTCTTATGAAACCCTAATTCATCTATATATTATAACACTTATAACATACTTTCAATGCATGGAACATGCTTCCTATGGTGGGATTTTAAAATCTATATGGCATACTTTATGCACATACAATCAGGGAATTTAATTAAAACATACATTCACAATGCATAATTAATTAAACACACTAAAGTGGACTGGTTTTGGCATCTAATGCAAGCAAACAACTAAATTATTACAATAATAATCTAGAATTAAAATCGAACCACTTCGAACCAGCTTGCATATGTGTGAACCGGACCTTCAAAAGGTTGAACCGGGCTGTAAAATGATGAATCGGGCCTCCAAATGATGAAACGGACCTCCAAAATGAAAAACCCGGCCTCGAAATAGTTAAATCCAGTCTAAAAACAATTGAACCGAACCAAAATCGAGTCGAACTGGTCCAAAAACCATTGAACCGGTCAAAGGTCAATGAACCGGTCAACAGTCAACTGTCAAAGTCAACATCTTCTTCTTCATTTGGGAAAACACGGGTTGGAGATATTGTATTACTGTAGCTGAAATTAAAAAAAAAACAGCAGCCTATGTTCTTCATATTTTCGGACCTTTCATGCTTCTCTCTTCAAATTGAAAGCCTTCCCGAACTAAATCGACTTGAAATTTTTACAGCTTATTCTACACACATTAATGCTCAAACACACTTGAGAAATTTGAAAATAAAGCACAAATAGATGCTCAATTTAAATGCCAAAGTCAGAAGAGCACTTTAGACGCCCAGAAAAATTATATTTCAAAAAACACCCACCACAAGACACAATTGATCAAATTGAGTGCTCAAAATTTCTCTGATACTAATTGAAAGAGTATAGATTAAGAAAGCGGAAGTAATTTTGGATCTTGAACACTCTAAGTTGATCAATTTTACGAAATAAAAAGCATGGTCAAATATGGAAAAACATAGAGTATGAACACATACCTTTGTTGTTCAAAATTCTCCTAATCCGTGAGCAATTTCTTGTCACAAACACTTTGTAGAGAGATGGGAGAAAGGTCTAAAAAATGTGAATTAAAGAAACCAAAAGCTTCTTCAAGCTAGGAGAAGATGACAGCAAGAAGATGAGAAGGATTTAGCAAGAAGGAGGTGCTCAATTTGAGTGAATTTGAAAAATTAGTAAGCTTGCTCATGCTTTTTCATTTGGTCCAATTGAAATTCAAAATCAAATTTGAATTTTCATTTAATTTTAATTCAAAATTTATTTTAAATTAAAAATAAATTCATTAATTTAATTAATTAAACAATTTAATTAATTAATTTTAAATAATTTATTTAATTTAATATCAAATATTAAATTAAATAATTGGACCAATCCCAATTTCTTAAATCGATTGTTTAAACATGAATCCCTATTGCATGTTATAAACCGAACAAATATTTAAATATTTCTACCTCTTCTTTATTATAGTTTAATTCATAATTAAACTGTGACACGTTAAGTATATCACATATAATTAACGTTGTCTCCCAAATCCAAATTTGAACAATGCAAATTCTTTTCTCTCAAAAAGTAACAAGGCTTAGTCCGAGCTAGTAAGGGGTCCTAATGGACCTACAGATCATGAGCTCCAACGATACAAGATTAACCGACCAAACTCTTTAGCCTAGCTAATCAACATTCGTTAACCACCAGGACACTCCACTAAAGCCCAGTGGTTGCACTCTCCTCACCATAGATATATTTCTGTCCACTCGATATAACCATGATTAGTAAGTCGATCCTTCACAGGACGTTTGTAATTACAGCTGGGTCAAAAATACCGTTTTACCCCTGTAATTTCTTCTTGTTCCTTAAGTCCTACTGATCCTCTAATGAACAATTGGTTTGTGGTCCAACCAACAAACCGAATCCCTCTCGGGCCAATGAGAGGGGTGGGCCCTATGTTCAAGACGCAGAGTCAGCACTTAAGGGAACACCCTCTCTGCTAATCCCTAAATCGGGTAGGAGTGAATTCCATCTTGCAGAACTATGTTCCCAGCTATCTACCCGATCTTATCCCTGAAATGGGAGGCTTATTGAGTCGGTTATCACAGGCCACTCTCACCCATGCAAATCTAAAGATAATCCGAATAAACATGAGTTCATGGCACGCTCTGGATTAAGATCGAGTTACCTAGGTCATCGTATGAATATAGTCAGTTAAGACAGTAAACGGAGTTATAAAGTCTAAGTAACTATTTCTCGGTCCAGTCTTATGCAAACTCATTGCATAGGACGCCCCCACTCGCATGTCTCCACATGAACGATTCAGGATCACATCATTTGTACGTTACAAAGTGGGTCGCGTCCATAGTGTCCTCAGGATAAGGTACCCAGTCCTATCCCTATACTATAGACCGTTCAGGTTATAACTTGAACCTGATCCACTTTTATGTCACACATAAAGTTCAAGTATACATCCTATAGCCATGGGTTATATATTGGATTAGGGTTTCAAAATATACAATTCACTTTATTCAATAACACTTTTACTGAATAAATCTTAATAACAACTTTATTGCAAAATAGAATATACATACAATTTACAAACTCACGAGTTTTAGGACATAAAACCCAACACTGGGAACTTAACTTAGCAAGATGGAATTCACTCCTTCCCGCCTACTAGGGTAAGTAGAGGAATGTTCCCTTAAGTGGTGTCTCCGGGACTTGAACAAAGAGCCCAACCCTCTCATTGGCCTGAGAGGGACGTTATTTGTTGGTAGGAGCACAAACAAATTGTTTATTAGAGGAGCTCTAGTACTTAAGGCACAAGATGTAACCCAAGGGTAAAAAGGTAATTTAACCTAGCCGGTGTTACGAACATTCGTGAAGGATTGACTTGCTGTTATTGGTCAATATCCATGGACACGTAAATATATCTCAGCAGCGAAGAGTGCAAATTGTGGGACTTTAGTGGAGTGTTCCCAGATTAACGAATGTTGATTGGAAGGTTAATGAGATTAACAAGAGCAATCTTGTATCGTTGGAGCTTACGATCCAGAGATCCATTAGGTCCACCTTCTAGCTCGTAAAGGGTTCTTAGATCATTTGAATTTGAAATGTTCAAATTCATTAGGGAATAAACTTAATGTATATTGATACAATATAATATATAGTTTTGGAACTATATATTATAAATTTAATGTGAATATGATTCATATTAAATTATGTGAGAGAATTGAATATTTGAAAGAGTTCAAATATTATATTAAATGTGAATATTATTCACATTTGCAAACTATAAGATAAAATTTAATGTGCACTCGTTGTAATATGATTAAATGAGATTTAATCCAAATAAATATATGATATTTAATTTGTATTATTTAAATATGATTTAAATGAATAATTAAATTTGATTTAATTATATTATTATTATTATTATTATTATTATTTTAATAATAAATGAGGGAACGTGTCACTCAGACACGTTCCCTACTACCCCTCCCCTTCTCCCTATCGACAGTTTAACAGGGAGAAGGGGTTGTTAAATGAAAATGATCGATCGATCAATTCTGGTAGAATTCTCTCTCAATCTCAATTCTAGAATTCCCAAAACCTTCCAATTGTTGGAATCCTTCCCACAAAGGGTTTTGTTCTAAGATCTCAGAGGATAGAAGGTTTACCTCGTGTTGTTGTCCAACTGAAGAAAACAGAGAAGCATCTTGGAAGTTCCTGTGTTGTTGTATTGTTTGGAGCAAGGAGTTGCTATAAGTTGAAACTACAAAGGTATTCTTCTTCCCTTTAGTTTAATTGTTAAACTTAACATATGTTTGCATGTATGCAATTAATCCATGTCTAATAGGATTAGAATTTCCATACTTGTTCTGTATTATTTATCAATTGAAGGGAATGAGAATCCACGCGCAGCGGAAGACGATCGAATCGTCATGGTATCATCATGCAACATGTTTACTAAAATCGATCTACCTACTAGATCTAGGCTAAACATGCTGAAAAATTTACAGCTAGAAGAATAACTTACTTGTTGTAGACCAATTCAGCAACCTCTCCTTGTAGATCACGAACTCTTCGCGCTTCTCGATCTCCACGAATTCTTTCCACGATCAGATCCCAAACACTACCAAATGGTCTTCTTGGTTGTTCTCTTTTGGAAAAGGGAAGTTGGTGGGAACTTTGTGTTTTGGAAAGAGATTAGAAAATTGAGAGAGAAGAGAGAATTTCACTTAGCCTCCAAAGCTTAGTTTAGGTTAGGTTAAAAACAAATTTCAAAACCCATCTATCAAAGGGTTTAAATAGTGAAATGATGAAGTTCACAAATTCACATAATTACCACTTTACCACAACCATATGTTATGCAAATCTCATTTACATAATTTTATAATATAAGATATCTCATATCTTATGTTGCAAATCTTATTTGCAATAGTTGTAGATTTAATCAAATTGAATCTCATTCAATTAATGTTCTCTCTTTCAATTTCTCGAATTAGCCTTTAATTCAACAATTAGGCCAACACATAGTTTATTATGAATCTCATTCATATTAAACTATATGTTATATCATCTATATGATATAATTACTCTTAAAGTGAAATCGAACATTTCAATTTCATACCAAAACTTTAACCCTTCGTTTATCCCAGTTTGAGCCAACCAAGGGACTTAATGGACCTACAGTGACGGGCTCCAATGATTTGAGATTAGCAAGTCAAACTCTTTGACCCGGTCAACCAATGCTCATTAGCTACAGTAACACTCCACTAAAGCCTGTAGCTGTACTCCCATCAGTGTAGAATATTACGTGTCCACTGATATAACCAATGCTCATGAGTCGACCCTTCACAGGTTGTTCATAGACACGACTGGGTCAAATTACCGTGTTACCCCTGTGTCTATATCTTGTTCCTTAAGTCCCCACTGCTCCTCTAATGAACAACATATTGTGATGGTCCAATCATACACAACACCCTTCTCGGGCCAGTGAGAAGGTGGGCGCCCGTTGTCCAAGTCCTAGAGACAACACTTAAGGGAACAACCCCTCTAGTTTCCTTATAGACGGAAACGAGTGAATTCCATCTCGCGTAATTAGGTTCCCAGCTCTCTACTTGGTTCTGTCCCTGAGAAGATAGGCATATTGGGCGAGTGGCGAGACCACCTCACCCATACTAGTCAAAGGGACGGACTCGCGGGCATGTGAGTCCGTAATACGCTCGTGATTCGTGTCGAGTCACTAATGGTCATCTACGAATTTATTAGTCCTTACATCACAATCGCGTGTTATATCGGTAAAGTCTAATAATTCACTATCCTGATCTTGTACAATCTCATTGTACAGATGCCCCACTCGCATGTCACTCACATGAACGAGTCAGATCACCTTGTTTGTATCTAATACAAAGCGGGTCGCATCCACAGTTTATCCAGGATTAGGTCTCCAACCCTATCCTTATAATGTAGACCGTTCGGGTCATTAACTCGAACGTGATCCTCCTTGTGTGTCAACTACACACCGTTCAAGTTCTAGTTCTCTCGTATATTCAATGACCCTGGAGCTTAGTTTATTGGAAAGGTTTAAAATATTTGCGAGACACAAAGTGAAGAAAAATAATAACTTTTATTAATTTCAAAACAATATTTTACAAACACGAGATTAGGACAGAAATCCCAACAAGAATCAGGGAGACGAGCATAACTCATCATCGAACCATGTCCAACAAGGTTCTATTTCTCCTCTCCGATACACCATTCTGCTGTGGCATACCAGGTGCTGAGAGTTGGGACGTAATTCCGTGCTCTATCATATACTCCTGGAATTCAGTGTCCATGTACTCACCACCTCGATCCGATCGAAGTGTTTTAAGCGATTTACCTAAGTGGTTCTCAACCTCAGTCTTATACTGCTTGAACTTTTCAAGAGTTTCAGACTTCTTATGCATTAGGTAAACATACCCATATCTAGAGTAATCGTCTATGAAAGACACGAAGTACTCATAACCGCCCCGAGCTTTAACATTCATCGGACCACAGAGGTCAGAATGTATTAACTCAAGAGGCTCTTTGGCTCTATATCCTTTTCCACTAAAAGGACGTTTGGTCATTTTGCCTTCAAGGCATGACTCACATACTGGTAAAGAGTTTTCTTCCAACTCGTTTAGAAGTCCACTCTTCACCAGTTTCTCAATCCTATTGAGATTAATGTGGCCTAACCTTAGATGCCAAAGATGAGCATTTTCTTTTAGAGAAATTTTCGCTTTCTTAGTTCGTGTTTCCGCAGTTTTAAACAATTAAGTATTTAAAACACTTTTAACCGAATTGGGTTTTAAAACATACAGATTATTTTCAAGTGAAGCTGAACAAATAACATTCCCTTTGAAAGAAATAAACACTTTATTTAATTCAAAAGAAACGGAAATACAGTGTTCAATTAACCAGGAAACAGAAACAAGGTTTCTAGTAAACCCTGGAACTATGTACAAATTGTCTAACAATAAGTACTTCCCGCAAAAATCAACTTCACTGTCACGATTCTTTGCAGCGAGACAATCTCCCGATCCAACTCAGAGAGTCACCTCACCCTCTCGCAGCAGCTGCCAGGAATCAATCCCCTGAAAAGAAAAACAAACGTGGTTAGTGGCGTCTGAATCCAATATCCAGGAAGAGTCATTACTCTCCACTAAACATGTTTTTACCACAAGTAAATCACATTTACCTTGGTTCTTCCTCTCGGCCAGGAATTTGGGACAATTTCTCTTCCAGGTCCGCTTCCATTGCAGTGGGAAACACTTTCCTTTCTCTCGCAACCTCCTTGACCTTCTTGCCCTTCAAAGCGTGAAGGAGCAAAGGTTTTGTCCCGCAGGTCGAACCCACAGTGATAAGACACAGAGGCAACATTTGCCTCAGATTCCTTGACCCTGTTGAGAGACTGGAAATTCTGTAGCTCATTGAGGAGGGTAGTCAGAGTGTAGCTAATTTTGTTCATAACAGCATTGCTACGAAACTAAAGAAAACTCTTCGAAAGAGTTTCCATGATAAAACTGACCTGGCTCGACTCGTCGATCGAAGCCCCATTCATCTCGACCAGATTAAAGCGGGTCATCATGTCTAGAACGTGTTCACGGACAGACGACCCCTCTTTCATCCGAGCATTGAAAATGTATTTGAGCGAGTCATGTCGGACCTGAAAGGACTGTTGTCTAAACATTTCCTGCAAGGACTCCATGATTTCCTTAGCGGAAACCATCAGCTCATGCTTCTTTGCCAAAACATCAGACATGCTGGCAATTATATAGACCTTGGCCTTTTCATTGGCCATGATCCATCGGTTGTACGTATCGCGAACGACACGCGATGCGGTCGAGCCCGACATGTGAGAACACTCCTCAGACAACACGAACTTTATGTCGTCAGTCACCAAAATTGTATTGATGGTTTTTTTCCAGCTCTGGTAATTATCTCCCACTAACTTATCGGAAGCAAGTAAAGCTATAATAGCGCTAGACATTTTTAGCTGAAAATTTAAGAAAAACTTTGTATTAGTCTCACAAAAACCTTTTTGAAAAAACCAATCTAAATTTTAGCAAAAATAATTTTCATGATCCCTAGGTCATTCAAAATTTTGCAATGATATCATAAAGGTTTAGAATAACTGCCACCGAAGGATGAACAAAACATTCCTCCTCTAAGACGAGACTTTCTCGATCAGACCCTAATCCCAGAATAACTCTTATTCCATTAGGCATCCAATTACCATTGTTCGGTCGAATTCATTAACACTTAACGAATTCTGTGAGTGTCACCCTCAATCTTTAAGTTTCAAAGTATCCGTCCAAACAATAGTCACTGAAGGGTGAACTAAGAAGGAAACCAACCAGGAAACTGTATCTCTTTCGGGAATTCACAGTGTTCCGACTCCCATGATCAAGCCCTCCGAATGGATTGTCTGGTCCAGGCCAAACTAGCAGGCAGATCATAGGTGTCTCACGGTGTGAATTGAAAGAAGAGACCGTGGGTCTCGTATTTACAAGTCCCGCTCTCACTCACTATAAGTACTCTCTCCATCCACGATGATATTGATCTATACAAATGCTACCCGAAGGGGGACGCTCCCATTTGCGCCACGAGGCTGAGTATAGATCTCACGGTGCGGACTTAACGGAGATTTGTGGTTGGAAATTCAAATGTATCTTATACACTATATTTCCTCCCACTCAGTACTTTAATTTTTAATAGGGATTGACCTAGATAATCGGCTAAAAATTACATAAGTCTACCAATATAACTCTTATATGGTATTTAACCTAAGTCTATAATCACATTATCAACTTAGGTCTATGTGAGAAAATTAATTAACACTTAATTAACGGCGCTCACGTAAATATAATCTAAGAATCTCTGGACCGAATTCACTCCCAGGTCGATTTCCAGGTAGGGGTGTTCCGCAAGCGTCAACTTAAATACCCCAGCCTTAGACAAAACCTTCCTTAGACGGAGTTACTAATCAGTCACCATTCAAAGATCATATTTGATTTCCTAAAATTCTAATCTTATTAGAAAATTAGAAAACCTAAATCTAATTATTCAAGTTCTTAACACTTTAAAACTAATAATTAACTTAGGTTGCATGCATTTCTATGTTATAGTGCTTGATCATTCATCACATGAATAACTATATACTATAACATGGTAATCATTCATCACATGAATATAAATGCATGAGCATACTTAAATCTAAAAATATAACACTTATATTAATTAAATAAATATGCATTTAATAACATTATAACCCTTATAATATAACCTATCATGCAAACTATATTATAACTCTTATAATATACATGATGCATGATTATGTTTAACCTAAGGTGTGATTTTAAATCTATATGACATACATTATGCACATAGAATTTAATTAAAATCATACATCTTATGCATAAAATAATTAAATAGCAAAATTGGACCTGTTTTTGACACACGGGCAATTATTTAATTAAATAAAATTAATATAACTATTATATTAATTATATTTAATAAAATAATTCAATAATTAATAATTAAATTAATTAAAAACATTTTTTATAAAAAAAACTGAAAATTAATAAAATAAAATTCGTTAGCAAACTTCAAGTCCTTTGCTTTCATCATGGTAACACATCATTATCGAGTGTATAGTTCATCTTTCAAACAAGTTCATGATGACACAATGCTGCAATTCCTATTTATCTCCTGTGCTGCCATCGCTTTCTGAATGAACATATTGTGATATTGGTTCAGACCCACACACATTCTTCCCTGTAGAGTGCTAGCCCGCTCTGTCTCGAGAAGACGGTCAGATACTTGTTCAGTGACGAATAGGTAATTCATCGCGCGACCAGGTTCCTTTCTAGCCTGCTGCTCCAGGATAGATTCTAGTGATCAGGATAGCCATAGAGACATTGAGTTCGTAAGAGTGAATAACAGAGCTCGAACACCAGCATCATTCACTTAGTTCATACTTTTGTTAATCTAACGGATAAGATCTATCGCAACTGCGCATAACCATTGTAGATATATCGCAAATATTCATCCATCCAATATCACCGCTTAAGACTGTCACAATTCCAGATAATTCCAGGATGACATCTTCTCATACATCTTCAGATCGTCAAACAATATTAACTTTAACGAACATTCCTAACACCACACACTGTTCCAGCTTTACTATATTTATAGTGTGAAGGTTTCAAATATATACATACAAGTGAAATAACAACCTTGGCCATCTATAGCAATATTTTAGAAACGATTAGATGAGTCTCTACCAGTCATTCTGCTGGGCGGAGCACTCCAAATAGTTAACAATGCATTAATAACCATGCTATATTTATAATACTGTCTGATCCTCACCTCGCCAATCGCCAGTTTCCGCTCGTATCTTAGGCACATCTAAATGCCGAGGCTTTGAAACGGAACTTAAACAGTCGTTTGAACAAGATAGTGACGCGATTGATCAACCAAATTCACAGCCAGCGCAGTCTACCTCTGCATTTACTTAATTTCACATGTGCTAGTTTTACCTTATATTAGTGGTCGCGTGAGTTAGCATCATCGTCCCAAGTACGCCACAGCGATTGCTACGTCATATTTGGAACAACCTCACTGGTCATTTGGCTTAGCCAACCACAAGCTTTGCCAAGCCGAACATAAGTGCCTCATAGCGAATCAACAATGCATCTTGACTGATTTGTTACGCCGCTCCATTCGTTTCCACTCGCACGATTTCCTGTCTTCGCCTGAATCGTAACGGGTACAGAGCTGGTATATCATTCACGTACCTACTGCCTTGCTGCAGGCTCCTCGCTTCAAGATACTCTGATTGTCTTCTTCGCTGTCCAAGCGATCTAACGATTGTCGATCTATACTTACTTTTGGCATAATACACCGTTCAGATACAAGCATCAGACACATCAAAGAGTTCTAAACCAAGATAGGAATATGCCAATCCTCAAAACTTGAGTTTTCGCATCAATACTTAGCTTTATTGCATCTTACACAAGATGTTGTCTAGATATGAATCACACTCCAGGGCTTTCTCTTTAGGTACTGGGGTTCACTTGCCCTATGATCAACGTCCTAAGCACTCAGATGTCGAGGATATGAGACATATTCCATAAGCTCACTTAGGGAGGCTTTGATGTATGCAATCTTGCGCCAGGTACAAGTCGGATGTCTGATGCGGTAGAAATTGCCGGAAATGCTCAATCGAGAGACTGAACAATCTCAGTATCTTAGAGAGCGATGTGTTGTGGACGAGCGCTGGGTCGATCCTTAAGGATCGATTTCGATTGCAGTGGACGGGAATTTAGTCTTAAGGAATCCGCAGAAACTCTGAATCGATTCCATGTTGAATGGAGTATCCAGGCCGGTGCATCGAGTGATGATTCCTCATGAGCGCGATGTTAGGTAGTAAGAAACTGTTTACTGAGAAAGTTTGCGGCAGAGTTCCCAAATACTTGCAATCGCGCGACTTACTAACATGGCAGCATACCTCGCGCGTCCGGCCAGGTAATATTATGAATCGCCGATCGCGGAGAAAAATCGTATCAAGTGCGATGAGCGTCTTCGTACACTGCTTATACATATAATATCGACACAGCCTCGCTACTACTAAGTCTGAAGCAACAGAAAATACAGCTTCTGCTTAAAGGGTGGATATAAGCAGCATTGTGTCTGGTTATTATTTGTTACAGCTACGACTTTGAATGTGCCTTCCATACTGTCAAGTGAAGAAGTTGTGATTTTATCTATGCGTGTTTGTAAAATATTGTTAGAAAATAATAAGATGTATTTTCTTCACTTTATCAACAAATATTAAAACTCTTCACAAACTCGAAGCTTCCTCATTCGTTAATAAAACTAGAACGATGGCGGATGTTGTTGACATATAAGTCGTTCAGGTGTTGACCGAGCAGCGACGCATGAGACAGAGTGCAGAATGTGGAAGACTCGAATACACAGCAGTGCACAAGGCATGTCAATTGCCTATGTGTGTGCGCTTGGTTGCACAGGGATCACTCAGTAATGTTGATCTTGATATTTAACACTCACTGTAACTAAGACTAATAAGTGCGTGACGAAGACCGGCTTGAAGTGCACTGATAGCCGCAAGAAGGATCGCCTGCAGCAACTGTCTTCTCCTCTCTCGTTGGACCACAATTATCTTCAGGAAAATGAAACCGTTTACGCATGTGAAACAGGTGTCACTCGTAGCCGGTGCGGCTCTCCACTGCTACTATTCACCTGCGAGAGTGTCAGGTATGAATTGAACAAACGTATGTTGTTCATGCAGAGACAGGAACAGACATTAGAAGAAAATCGTCAGACCTTCTACCGTCTTATGCTTTGTGAGAAAAATCATTATGAGAAGACTGGTATAACGACATAATATTGCGTTGAATGTTATAGGTTTTGTAAGTATTAATCCATGAATATTGGTGACCCACAGAATATTATCAAGCACTACTAATCATCGGCCGTCAACCAGTCGGTAAGTAAATCTAATTGAGTATACTGAGAGTATGTAATGGCATGAAACAGAAGTGTCATTCACCAGGAAATAATTATCATAGATGATATAAATATAGTTTAATATGATGAGATTCTCAATAAACTTTATATGTTAGCTAATATATTGACAATTAAAACTAATAGGAGAGAGGGATAGTAATGAACTGATTAAATCACAATTATTAAATGAGATTTGCAACATAGATATGAGATATCTTACTATTATATAATTATAGTAGTTTATAACATAATTAAGCAAGTGTAATATGAACTTCATCATCCACTATTTAAACTTCTGAAATGAGCTTGGTATCTAACCTTAGCAGCAAGCTGAACTGGCGTGGAGGAATATAAATTCTTCTCCCATTTCTCATCTCAACTGCAAGTTTCGCAACTCCCTTTTCTAGAGAAGAACAAACAAAATCATGGTGTGTCAAGTGAGTACATAAATGGCTTAGTGAAGATCATGTGAAAGTGCGATCATATAGAAGACTGTTTGGTGACTACACATCTTCTAAATCCTTCTTCTCTTTGTGAGATTTTGACATGTTGCCTAAACAGTGTCATCGATGCACCGCTTTATTAAGATTAAGGTGGGTGATTTGCCATGTTTTCATGAGATGAATGTATGGTTTGCGAAATGGATGTTTTCGATTTTTGGCACTAGATTAGATTTACAATTATGTTGATGAGATCAATGTAAGGCCCCGTTGTTTTGGGGCAATTTTGTTGTAAATCGAGTCCGTAAGTCCGGCCGCTCGTGGCAAGAGTTGTCGTGAAGAAATCGGAGCTTTAATCAAAGAAAATCGCGAAAACAACGAGTACAATGTTGTTCTCGCCGATGGCGCTGAGACGCCGCCCACGGGCGCTCAACGCCGCCTCAAGCGCGGCGGCGCCGCAAGACGATGGCGCTGGTAACGTTGGGCGAAGCGCTGCAACGCCGCCGGCGTTGAGAACGCACCAACGCAAAGCGACAAATGCTGCAACGCTGTAACGTTGAAGAGTAAATGCGTGCGAGGATGGTCGTTTTTTCAGTTTTTTTTTATTTTTATTAATTTTCAGTTTTTTTAAAAAAACGTTTTATTATTTATTTATTTAATTATTTTATTAAATATTATTAATATAAATGTTATATTAATTTTATTTAATTAAATAATTGCCCCTAGGTGCCAAAAATCGGTCCAATTTTGCTATTTACTTATCTTATGCATGAGATGTATGATTTTAATTAAATTCTATGTGCATAATGTATGTCATATAGTTTTTTTTTAAAATCCCACCTTAGGTTAAACATAATCATGCATCATGTATATTATAAGAGTTATATTATAGTTTGCATGATAGGTTATATTATAAGAGTTATAATGTAATGAAATGCATATTTAATTTAATTAATATAAGTGTTATATTTTTAGATTAAAGTATGCTCATGCATTTATATTCATGTGATAAATGATTATTGTGTTATAGTGTATAGTTATTCATGTGATGAATGATCAAGCACTATAACATAGAAATGCATGCAATCTAAGTTAATTATTAGTTTTAAAGTGTTTAGAACTTGAATAATCAGACTTAGGTTTTCTAATTTTCTAATGATCTTAGAATTTTATGAAATCAAATATGATTTTTGAATGGTGACTGATTAGTAACTCTGTCTAAGGAAGGTTTTGTCTAAGGCTGGGGTATTTAAGTTGACGCGTGCCGAACACCCTTACCTGGAAACCGACTTGGGAGTGAATTCGGTCCGGAGATTATTAGATTATATTTACGTGAACGTCGTTAATTAAGTGTTAATTAATTTTTTCACATAGAACTAAGTTAATAATGTGATTATAGACTTAGGCAAAATACCATATAAGAGTTATATTGGTAGACTTAGGTAATTTTTAGCCGATTATCTAGGTCAATTCCTATTAAAAAAAAAATAAAGTACTGAGTGGGAGGAAATATAGTGTATAAGATACATTTGATTTTCCAACAACAAATCTCCGTTAAGTCCGCACCGTGAGATCTATACTCGGCCTCGTGGCGCAAATGGGAGCGTCCCCTTCGGGTGGCATTTGTATAGATCAATATCATCGTGGATGGAAAGAGTGCTTATAGTGAGTGGGAGCGGGACTTGTGAATACGAGACCCACGGGCTCTTCTTTCGATTCACACCGTGAGACACCTATGATCCGCTCGCTAGTTTGGCTCGACTGCATAATCCTTTCCTGAGGGCTTGATCATGGGAGTCGAAACACAGTGAATTCCCGAAAGGGATACAGTTTCCTGGTTGGTTTTCCTTCTTAGTGCACCCTTCGGTGACTATTGTTTGGACGGATACTTGGAAACATAAAGATTGAGGGTGACACTCACAGAATTCGTTAAGTGTTAATGAATTCGACCGAATAATGGTAATTGGATGCCTAATGGAATAAGAGTTATTATGGATTAGGTCCGATCGAGAAAGTCTCGCCCTAGAGGAGGAATGTTCTGTTCACCCTTCGGTGGCAGTTATTCTAAACCTTTATGATATCATTGCAAAATTTTGAATGACCTAGGGATCATGAAAACATTTTTGCTAAAATTTAGATTGGTTTTTCAAAAAGGTTTTTGCGAGACTAATACAAAGTTTTTCTTAAATTTTCAACTAAAATGTCTAGCGCTATTATAATACACTTTTTCTTATAAGTTCAACTAAAAATTACTAGCGGAAAACAACATCAATACAATTTTGGTGCTTCCGTTCGTGTTGTTCGAGGAGTGTCCTCAATGCCGAGCTCGACCGCATCACGTGTCAATCGCGACACGCACGATCGATGGATCGGGGCCAATGAAAAGGCCAAGGTCTATATAATTGCCAAAGACGTGTCCGATGTTTTGGCAAAAAGCATGAGCCGATGGTTTCGCTAAAGAAATCATGGAGTCTCGCAGAAATGTTTGGACAACAGATCTTTCAGTCCGATGACTCGCCAAATACATTTTCAACGCTTGGATGAAAGAGGGTCGTACGTCATTGAACACGTTCTAGACATGATGACCGCTTTAACTGGCCGAGATGAATGGGCTTCGATCGACGAGTCGAGCATGATTTATCATGGAGACTCTTCCACGGAGTTTCTTCGCATGAGCAATGTTGTTATGAACAAAATTAGCTACACTGGACTACCTCCTCAATGAGCTACTGAGAATTTTGGGTCAACTGAGCAATATTCTTTCGTGTCAAGGAATCTGAGGCAAATGTTGCCTCTTCGATGTGTCTTATCACAAGGGTTCGACCTCCACCCTCCTCAATGAGACAAAACCTGGTTCTCCTTCACCTCTTGAAAAGGGAAGAAGAGGATGAAGAGGGGTAAAATTGACCGAGCTGCCGCCCAGAAGGGCAAGAAGGTCAAGGAGGTTGCAGAGAAAGGAAAGTGTTTCCACTGCAATGGAATGGAAAAGAAATTGTTCCAAATTCCTGGCCGAGAGGAAGAACCAAGGTAAATGTGATTTACTTGTAGTAGAAACATGTTTAGTGGAGAGTAATGACTCTTCCTGGATATTGGATTCCGGCGCCACTAACCACGTTTGTTCTTCTTTTCAGGGGATTGATTCCTGGCAGTCGCTGGGAGAGGGTGAGTGACTCTACGGGTTGGATCCGGGGAGCTTGTCTCTGCTGCAGCAATCGACACGGTGAAGCTGCATTTTGGCGGGAAGTACTTATTGTTAGACAATTTGTACGTAGTCCCAGGGTTTACTAGAAACCTTGTTTCTATTTCCTGCTTAATTGAACAATGTATTTCCGTTTCATTTGAATTAAATAAAGCGTTTATTTCTTTCAAAGGGAATGTTATTTGTTCAGCTTCACTTGAAAATAATCTGTATGTTTTAAAACTCAATTCGGTTAAAAGTGTTTTAAATACTGAATTGTTTAAAACTGCAAAAACACGAACTAAGAAAGCAAAAACTTCTCCAAAAGAAAATATCCATCTTTGGCATCTAAGGTTAGGCCACATTAATCTCAATAGGATTGAGAAATCGTGAAGAGTGACTTCTAAACGAGTTGGAAGAAAACTCTTTACCAGAGATGTGAGTCATGCCTTGAAGGCAAAATGACCAAACGTTCTTTTAGTGGAAAAGGATATAGAGCCAAAGAGCCTCTTGAGTTAATACATTCTGACCTGTGGTCCGATGAATGTTAAAGCTCGGGGCGGTTATGAGGTCTTCGTGTCTTACATGACGTTTACTCCAGGATATGGGTATATTTACCTAATGCATAAGAAGTCCAAACTCTTGAAAAGTTCAAGGAGTATAAGATCGAGGTTGAGAACCACTCTGTAAATCGCTTAAAACACTTCGATCGGATCGAGGTGAAGAGTACATGGACACCGAATTCCGTGACTATATGATAGAACACGGAATTACGCCCCAACTCTCAAAGACTGGTATGCCACGCCAGAATGGTGTATTGGAGAGGAGAAATAGAACCTTGTTGGACATGGTTCTGGTCGATGATGAGCTATGCTCGCCTCCCGGATTCTTTCTGGGGGTACGCAGTAGAGACTGCAGTTTACATTTTGAACAATGTTCCCTCAAAGAGTGTTTGTGAAACACCCTTTGAGCTCTGGAGTGGACGTAAAGGTAGTTTACATCACTTCAGAATTTGAGGATGCCCGACCCATGTGTTGGTGTCAAACTTGAAGAAGTTGGAACCCCGTTCGAAATTGTGCCTATTCGTAGGTTACCCTAAAGAGACTAGGGGTGGTCTGTTTTACGATCCCAAGGAAAATAGGGTGCTTGTGTCGACAAACGTCATTTTCCTAGAGGAATACCACATCAGGGATCATTTACCAAAAAGCAAAATTGTATTGAATGAAATGGATGCGACATCGCCAAAGAGTCGCGATGGAGCTAGTACGTCAGCAAGCGTTGCTGACCTTAGCGGGTCTAGTCAAATCCGTTCTCAAGAGTTGGGAATGCCTCGACGTAGTGGGAGGACTGTGAGACAGCCCGATCGCTATATGGGTTTAGCTGAAACCTCAGTTGTCGCTGCTAACGATGATCGCGGAGGATCCATTGACCTATAATCGTGCAATGGTGATGTTGATAAAGACGAATGGATTAAAGCTATGGACCAAGAAATGAAGTCTATGTACTTCAATTCTGTCTGGGAGCTTGTGAATCAACCGGATGGGGTAAAACCTATTGGTTGTAAATGGATCTACAAGCGTAAACGTGGTGTAGATGGGAAGGTGCAAACCTTCAAAGCCCGACTAGTGGGCAAAGGGTTTTACCCGAGTTGAAGGGGTTGACTATGAGGAGACCTTTCACCGTTGCCATGGTTAAATCAATCGGATCCTTCCGCCATCGACGCCATGATTATGACTACGAGGTATGGCAGATGGATGTCAAGGCAGCCTTTCTGAATGGCAAACTTGACGAGACCATCTACATGGAACAACCCAAAGGGTTCATTGCCCAAGGTCAAGAGCAAAAAGTTTGCAAAACAATATTTTACAAACACGAGATTAGGACAGAAATCCCAACATTACGAACTCCTGTCTGCGGGGGTATGTCCTTTGACTAGTACGGGTGAGGGTGGTCACAGTTACTCGCCCAATATGCCTATCTTCCTAAGGACAGGACCAAGTAGGGAGCTAGGAACTTAACTACGCGAGAAGGAATTCACTCGTTCTCGCCTTCAGGGAAACTAGAGGGGTTGTTCCATTAAGTGCTGTCTCCAGGGCTTGGACGACGGGCGCCCACCTTCTCACTGGCCCGAGAAGGGTGTTGTGTATAGTTGGACCATCACAATATGTTGTTCATTAAACGAGAAGTGGGGACTTAAGGAACAAGAAGTATACACAGGGGTAAAATGGTAATTTGACGCAGTCGTGTCTTCGAACAACTTGGGAAGGATCGATTCACGGTAATTGGTTATCTTAGTGGACACGTAATATTCTGCACTGACGGGAGTGCAGCTACGGGTTTTAGTGGAGTGTTACCTTAGCTAATGAAGGTTGATTAACTAGGTCAAAAAGTTTGATAGGTTAATCTTGGATCATTGGAGCTCGTCACTGTAGGTCCATTAGGTCCCTCGGTTGGCTCAATCTGGGTTAATAGAAGGGTTAAAGTTTTGGTATGAAATTTAAGTGTTTAATTTCACATAAAGGGTATTTATGTCATTTATATGAGATATGAATGATATAATATATAGTTTAAGGTGAATGAGATTCATAATAAACTAAAGGTTAGCCTAATTGTGGAATTAGGGCTAATTGGAGAAATTAATTGAGAGAAATTAAATTGAATGTGATTCAATTTAATAAATCCACAATTATGCAAATGTGATTTGTATAATTAGATATGAGATATCTTATAATATATGGTTATGCAAATGTGATTTGCATAACCTATAGTTGTGGTATAGTGGTAATAATGTGGAGATTTTAACTCCATGTTCTCTCCACTATTTAACTCCTTTGCAATAAGGGTTTCTCATCCCTATTCTCTCATTTTTGGAAATTTGACCAAAAGAAGAGAACTCTCTCTCAACTTTTCTCTCTACTATTTATCCCCTCTCAACCAAAACGAAGTTCCCACAAACTTCCTTCTTTCCAAAGGAACAACCGAGAATCCATTAGTGGTTGTGTTCGGTTCTTGTTCGTGAGAAGAGATCAAGTTTGTTGAGATCGGATTTTCGCGAAGTGTTACGTTCGTGATTCGCTGGAAAGGAGTTCTTAAAGAAGGTCTTCAACAAGTAAGTAGTTTAACTTATTGTTTTTCCTTTCCATTTTGTATGTTTAGCCTAGATTTAAGTGTTAAATCGGTTTAATTAAATTCTAGTAGCGTAACGATACCATGACGATTCGATCGTCTTCCGCTGCGCAGGGATTCTCATTTCCTTTAATTGGTATAAGAGACAAGTTGATGGTTCTTCGTTATGCCCTGATTTTCATTAAAATTAGGTGGGTATTTCTTTAATTTATGAGATAAATTGTGATTTGCATGATGGATGTTTCGGCTTTTGGCACTAGAATAAATTTACAATTTATGTTGATGAGATCAATGTAAGGGCCCGTTATTTTTGGGCATTTTGTTGTAAATCAAGTCTGTAAGTCCGAGTCTTTAGTAGCAAGGGTTTTTGTGAAGAAATCAGAGCAGAAACGAGCAGAATTCGAAGCAAAACAACAAAGGTATTTGTTGCACAGGCAACGACTTTGAAACGTTGTTCATTGGCGTCTCAACATTGTGCCAGCGGGAGCAAGGCGCGCTGCAGGACAGCGTTGCAACACTGCTGGCATTGAGAACGCTGGGTTGACGCTGGACGCGGCAGCATTGCAACGCTGCCACGACTTTCCAACGCCACACGCTTTAGTTGGCAGTTCGCGAGAAGCATTCGCAAGACGTGGGCGTTGATGTAGTTCATCAATTGTGGGGCAGTTAAAATTCGTTTTTTATTATTTTTTAAATGTAAAATGTATTTTATTTTATATTTTTAATTATTTTATTAACAAATATTAATATAATTGTTATATTAATGTTATTTAATTAAATAATTGCCCCTAGGTGCCAAAAATCGATCCATTTTGCTATTTAATTATTTTATGCATGTGATGTATGATTTAATTAAATTCTATGTGCATAATGTATGTCATATAGATTTAAAAACCCACCTTAGGTTAAACATTTCATGCATCATTTATATTATAAGAGTTATAATATATAGTTTGCATGATATGTTATATTATAAGTGTTATAATATAATTAAATGCATGTTTTAATTAATTAATATAAGTGTTATATTTTTTAGATTAAAGTATGCTCATGCATTTATATTCATGTGATGAATTATTTTTGTTATAGCATATAGTTATTCATGTGATGAATGATCAAGCACTATAACATAAAAATACATGCAACCTAAGTTAATTATTAGTTTTAAAGAGTTTAGAACTTGAATAATTAGACTTAGGTTTTCTAGTTCTAATAAGATTAGAATTAGGAAATCAAAGTTTAGTCTATGAATGGTGACTGATTAGTAACTCTGTCTAAGGAAGGTTTTGTCTAAGGCTGGGGTATTTAAGTTGATTCTTGCGGAACACCCCTACCAGAAAACCGACCTGGGAGTGAATTCGGTCCGGAGATTCTTAGATTATACTTATCGTGAGTGTCGTTAATTAAAAGTGTTTTAATTTACTCACATAGACCTAAGTAATAATGTGATTATAAACTTAGGTTAATGCCTTATAAGAGTTATATTGGTAGACTTAGGTAAATTTTAGTCGGTTTATCTTGGTCAATCCCTAAGAAAATTAAAGTGCTGAGTGGGAGGAAATGTAGTGTATGAGATACATTTAATTTCTAACTACAAATCTCTGTTAAGTCCGCACCGTGAGATCCATACTCGGCCTCGTGGCGCAAATGGGAGCGTCCCCCTTCGGGTGGCATTTGTATGGGTCAATATCATCGTGGATGGAGTGAGTACTTATAATGAGTGGGGAGCGGACTGCGAAAAACGGGACCCACGCTCTCTTCTTTCGATTCACACTTTGTGAGACGCCTATGATCCACCGCTAGTTTGGCTCGACCGCACAATCCTTCCGGAGGGCCTGATCATGGGAGTCGGAACACCGTTAATTCCCGGAAGGGATACAGTTTCCTAGTTGGTTTTCCTTCTTGGTTCACTCTTCGTAGCTATTGTTTGGACGGATGCTTGGAAACTTAAAGATTGAGGGTGACACTCACAGAATTCGACCGAACAATGGTAATTGGACGCCTAATGGAATAAGAGTTATTCTGGGATTAGGGTATGATCGAGAAAGTCTCGTCCCATAGGAGGATTGTTCTGTTCACCCTTCGGTGGCGGTCATTCTAAACCTTTAGGATATCATTGCAAATTTTTGAATGACCTAGGGATCATGAAACAATTTTTGCTAAAACCTGATTGGATTTCAAAAGTTTATGCGAGACTGACATAAAATTTTATTTGTTTTTTTCAGCTAAAAATGTCTAGCTCAATCATAACTTTACTCGCTCCTGACAAATTGAGATAATTACCAAACATGCAAAAACAACTTAAACACAATTTTGGTAACTGACGACATAAAGTTCGTGCTCTCTGAGGAGTGTCCTCAGATTTCGGGCTCGACAGCATCACGAAGTGTTCGTGATGCATACGATTGATGGATCAGGGCAAATGAAAAGGTCAAGGTTTATATCATTGCCAGCATGTCTGATGTTTTGGCAAAGAAGCATGAGCTTATGGTCACCGCTAAGGAGATCGTGGAGTCCTTGCAGGAAATGTTTGGACAACAGTCCTTTCAAATCTGGCATGTCTCGCTCAAATACGTCTTCAACGCACGGATGAAAGAGGGGTCGTCTGCCTGTGAACATGTTCTAGACATTATGACCCACTTTAATCTAGCAGAGATGAACGGGGTTTCGATCGACGAGTCGAGCTAGGTCAGTTTTATCTTGGAGACTCTTCCGAAGAGTTTCCTTCAGTTTCGTAGCAACGCTGTTGTGAAAAAGATAAACTACACTCTGACTACTCTTCTTAACGAGCTGCAAACCTTCCAGTCCTTGATGAGGATCAGGACGTCGGAAGCTGAGGCAAACGTTGCCTTTAGGTCTTATCACAAGGGTTCGACCTCTGGGACAAAGCCTGTAGCTCCTTCTCACCTGAAAGAGAAGAAGAAGAAGATGAAGAAGGATAAAACTGACCGAGCTGCCGCCCAAAAGGGCAAGAAGGTCAAGGAAGTTGCAGAGAAAGGAAAGTGATTCCATTGCAATGGGGGCGGACACTGGAAGAGAATCTGTCCCAAATTCCTAGCCGAGAGGAAGAATCAAGGTAAATGTGATTTACTTGTGATTGAAACCTGTTTAGTGGAGAGTAGTGACTCTGCCTGGATATTGGATTCGGGTGCCACTAACCATGTTTGTTCTTCTTTTCAGGGGATTGAATCATGGCAGCAGCTGCGAGAGGGTGAGGTGACTATAGGATGGATCCAGGGAGCTTTACTCTGTTGCAGCGATCGACACGGTGAAGCTACATTTTGGCAGGAACTACATTTTGTTGGACAATATGCATATAGTTCCTGGGTTTACTAAAACCTAGTTTCTATTTCCTGCCTGTTAGAATAATGTATTTCCGTTTCTTTTCAAGGCAATAAAGCGTTTATTTCCCAAATTGGAAACTTAATTTGTTCAGCTTCAGTTGAGAATAATCTGTATGTTTTGAAACCTAATTCGGTTAAAAGTGTTTTGAAATTGTTTAAAAGAGCAGAAACGCGAACTAAAAGAGCGAAAGTTTCTCCTAAAGAAAATGTCCATCTTTGGCATCTACGGTTAGGCCACATTAATCTCAATATGATTGAGAAACTAGTGAAGAGTGAACTTCTAAACAAGTTGGAAGAAAACTCTTTACCGGTGTGTGAGTCATGCCTGGAAGGAAAAACGACCAAACGTCTTTTTAGTGGAAAAGGATATAGAGCCAAAGAGCCCTTTGAACTGGCACATTCTGACCTCTGTGGTCCGATAAATGTTAAAGCTCGAGGTGGTTATGAATACTTCGTGTCTTTCATAGACGATTACTCGAGGTGTGGGTATATTTATCTAATGCATAAGAAGTCTGAAACTCTTGAAAAGTTCAAGGAGTATAAGACTGAGGTTGAGAACCACTTAGGTAAATCGCTTAAAACACTTCGATCGGATCGAGGTGGAGAGTATATGAACACTGAATTCCAGGACTATATGATAGAACACGGAATTACGTCCCAACTCTCAGCACCTGGTATGTCACAGCAGAATGGTGTATCGGAGAGGAGAAACAGAACCTTGTTGGGCATGGTTCGGTCGATGATGAGCTATGCTCATCTCCCTGATTGTTTTTGGGGTTACATATTTTGAACAACGTTTCATCGAAGAGTGTTTGTGAAATACCTTTCGAACTCTAGAATGCTCGTAAAGGCAGTTTACACCATTTCAGAATTTGGGGATGCCCGACCCACGTGTTGTGTCAAACTCGAAAAAGTTGGAACCCCATTCGAAATTATGCCTATTCGTAGGTTACCCTAAAGAGACTAAGGGTGGTCTATTTTACGATCCTAAGGAAAATAGGGTGCTTGTGTCGACAAACGCCACTTTCCTAGAGGAAGACCACATCAGGGATCATTTACCAAGGAGTAAAATTGTGTTAAATGAAATGGACAGTACGTCAGCAAGAGTTGCTGATGGAGCTAGTACATCAACAAGGGTTGTTGATCCTAGCACGTCTAGTCAAATCCGTTCCCAAGAGTTGGGAATTCCTGGACGTAGTGGGAGGGTTGTGAGATAGCCTGATCGTTACATGGGTTTAGCTGAAACCTCAGTTGTCACTCCTGATGATGAATGTGAGGATCCATTGACCTATGATCAGGCAATGGCTAATGTTGACAAAGACGAATGGATCAAAGCTATGGACCAGGAAATGGAGTCGATGTACTTCAATTCTGTCTGGGTGCTTGTGGATCAACTGGATGGGGTAAAACCTATTGGTTGCAAATGGATCTACAAGCGTAAACGTGGCGTAGATGGGAAAGTGCAGACCTTCAAAGCCCGACTAGTGGCAAAGGATTTTACCCAGGTCGAAGGAGTTGACTATGAGGAAACTTTTTCACCTGTTGCCATGATAAAGTCGATCTGGATCCTTCTGGCCATTGTCGCATATTATGACTACGAGGTATGGCAGATGGATGTCAAGACAACGTTTCTTAATGGCAAACTTGATGAAACCATCTACATGGACCAGCCCAAAGGGTTCATTGCCCAAGGCCAAGAGCAAAAGGTTTGTCGGCTTCATAGGTCCATTTATGGACTGAAACAAGCTTCGAGGTCTTGGAATATAAGGTTTGATGAGGCGATCAAATCTTATGGCTTTGATCAAAATGTCGACGAGCCTTGTGTCTACAAGAAAATCGTTGACAAAACTGTCGCATTTTTAGTATTGTATGTGGATGATATTCTTCTCATTGGGAATGAGGTAGAATTTCTTTCTGCTGTGAAGAAGTGGCTCGCTTCGCAATTCCAAATGAAAGATTTGAGAGAAGTTCAGTATGTTCTAGGTATCCAAATAGTCCAGAACTGGAAGAACGGAACGCTAGCCATGTTTCAAGCGTCACATATTGACAAAATGTTGTCTAGATATAAGATGCAAAACTCCAAGAAGGGCTTGCTGCCTTTCAGGCACGGGGTTCACTTGTCTAAGGATCAGTGTCCTAATACTCCTCAAGATGTTGAGAATATGAGACGGATACCCTATGCTTCAACTGTAGGGAGCCTGATATATGGCATTCTGTGTACTAGGCCCGACATCTGTCATGCAGTAGGGATTGTTAGTAGATATCAATCCAATCCAAGATTAGATCACTGGACAACCGTAAAGACAATCCTCAAGTATCTTATGAGAACGAGGAACTACAGCTTAGTGTATGGCGGTGGGGATTTGATCCTTTCGAGATACACGGATTCTGACTTTCAAACCGATAAGGATTCTAGGAAATCCACTTTGGGGTCAGCCTTCATTCAGAATGGAGGAGTTGTAGTATGGCGAAACATCAAGCAGGGATGCATCGCTGATTCCACTATGGAAGCGGAGTATGTTGCGGCTTGTGAAGCTACAAAGGAAGTTATTTGGCTAAGGAAGTTCATGTCCGATTTGGAAGTTGTTCCAAATATAAACTTATCGATCACGTTATTCTGTGATAACAGTGGTGCAGCAACCAACTCCAGAGAGCCTCGGAGCCATAAGAGAGGCAAACATATTGAGCAAAAGTATCATCTGATATGGGAGATTGTGCACCGCAGAGACGTGACAGTCACGCGGATAGCGTTGGAGCACAACGTAGCTGATCCATTTACAAAGCCCCTCACGACTAAGGTGTTTGAGGGTCACCTAGAGAGTCTAGGTCTTCGAGTACTTCCGGACTAGCATAAGTGGGAGATGTGTAAACGGGTATTCGATGCCCTTGTTTATTTGTATTATTTCGTTGTAATTTATGTACATTTCATAAATGTATGTTCTCCACTAGCTTAGTCCAAGTGGGAGTTTGTTGGGATTTTTGTCCTAATCTCGTGTTTGTAAATTATTATTTGAAATTAAAAAAGTGTTATTCATTTCATAATTTTGTGTCTCACAAATTTTAAAACTTTTCCAATAAACTAAGCTCCAGGGTCATTGAATTTATGAGAGAATTAGAACTTGAACGGTGTGTAATGGACACACAGGGAGGATCCCGTTCGAGTTAATGACCCAAACGGTCTACAATATATGGATAGGGTTGGAGACCTAATCCTTGATACGGTGCGGATGAGGCCCGCTTTGTATTAAGATACAAACGAGGTGATCTGACTCGTTCATGTGGTTGACATGCGAGTGGGGGCATCCTGTGCAATGAGATTGTAGAAGACCAGACCGTGAATTATTAGACCTATTGATGTAACACCGTTGACAGTAAGGACTAATAACTTCGTAGATGACCATTAGTGACTCGACCTGAATCCTGAGTGTGTTACGAACTCCTGTCTGCTGGGGTCTGTCCTTGGACTAGTACGGTGAAGGTGGTCACAGTTACTCACCCAATATGCCTATCTTCTCAGGGACAAGACCAAGTAGGGAGCTAAGAACTTAACTACGCGAGAAGGAATTCACTCGTTTCCGCCTTTAGGGAAACTAGAGGGATTGTTTCCTTAACTGTTGTCTCCAAGGCTTGGACAACGGGCGTCCACCTTCTCACTGGCCCGAGAAGGGTGTTGTGTATGGTTGGACCATCACAATATGTTGTTCATTAGAGGAGCAGTGGGGACTTAAGGAACAAGAAGTAGACATAGGGGTAAAACGGTAATTTGACCTAGCCGTGTCTACGAACAACCTGTGAAGGG
Organism: Trichosanthes cucumerina; assembly: GCA_036507285.1. NCBI lineage: Eukaryota > Viridiplantae > Streptophyta > Magnoliopsida > Cucurbitales > Cucurbitaceae > Trichosanthes > Trichosanthes cucumerina. The sequence continues at coordinate 66,363,023 of CM071844.1, forward strand.
TCGGCTCACGGTTATTGGTTATATCAGTGGACACGTAATATTCTGCACTGACGGGAGTGCAACTACGGGCTTTAGTGGAGTGTTACCGTAGCTCATGAAGGTTGATTAACCGGGTCAAAGAGTTTGATAGGTTAATCTCGGATAATTGGAGCTCATCACTGTAGGAGGTCCCTCGGTTCGCTCAATATGGGTCAAAAGAAGGGTTAAAGTTTTGGTATGAAATTAAAGCGTTTAATTTCACTTAAAGAGTATTTATGTCACTTATATGAGATATGAATGATATAATATATAGTTTAATGTGAATGAGATTCATAATAAACTATAGGTTAGCCTAATTGTTGAATTAGGGCTAATAGGAGAAATTAATAGAGAGAAATTAAATTGAATGTGATTCAATTTAATAAATCCCCAATTATGCAAATGTGATTTGTATAATTAGATATGAGATATCTTATAATATATGGTTATGAAAATGTGATTTGCATAACCTATAGTTGTGGTAAAGTGGTAATAATGTGGAGATTTTAACTCCACGTTCTCTCCACTATTTAAACCCTTTGCAAGAAGGGTTTCTCATCCATATTCTCTCATTTTTGGAAATTTGACCAAAAGAAGAGAACTCTCTCTCAACTTTTCTCTCTACTATTTCTCCCCTCTTAACCAAAACAAAGTTCCCACAAACTTCCTTCTTTCCAAAGGAAGAACAACCGAGAATCCATTAGTGGTTTTGTTCAGTTCTTGTTCGTGAGAAGAGATCAAGTTCGTTGAGATTGGGTTTTCGCGAAGTGTTCGTGATTCTCTGGAAAGGAGTTCTTGAAGAAGGTCTTCAACAAGTAAGTAGTTTAACTTTCTGTTTTTCCTTTCCATTTTGTATGTTTAGCATAGATTTAAGTGTTAAAATTCTAGTAGCGTAACGATACCATGACGATTCGATCGTCTTCCGCTGCGCGGGGATTCTCATTTCCTTCACTTTGAGTTCTTCCTGACTAGGGCAAGTGAGAGATTTGTAAAGGGGTACTCAATGCCCTAGTATATTATATTACTGTACATTTGAAAAATGCCACTAGCTTAGTTCAAGTGGGAGTTTGTTGGGGTGTATCGCCTAATCTCGTGTAAGTTTTTTAATATTCCATGTTGAAATAAATAAGAGTTCTTTTTTCATTACCGCATATTTATAAACTTAATCCAATAAACTAAGCTCCGGGGTTATTGTATTATGAGAGAACTAGAACTTGAACGGTGTATAATGGACACACAGGGAGGACACGTTCGAGTGAATGACCCGAACGATCTCTAGTATATGGATAGGTTGGAGACCTAATCCTGGATACGTTGTGCATGTGGCCTGCTTTGTATTGATACAAATGAGGTGATCCAGCTCGTTCATGTGGTTGACATGCGAGTGGGGGCATCCTGTGCAATGAGATTGTACAAGACCAGACCGTGAATTATTAGACTTACTGATGTAACACCGTTAACAGTATAAGACTAATAACTTCGTAGATTACCATTTGTGACTCGTCCTTAATCAAGAGCGTGTTACGGACTCCTGTCTACTGAGGTCTATTCTTTGACTAGTACAGGTGAGAGTGGTCACAGTTACTTGCCCAATATGCCTATCTTCTCAAGGACAGGACCGCGTGGGGAGCTGGGAACTTGACTACGAATGAAGGAATTCACTCGTTCTCGAATTAGGGAAACTAGAGGGGTTGTTCCCTTAAATGTTGTCTCTTGGACTTGGACAACGGGCGACCACCCTCTCTCTGGCCTGAGAGAGATGTTGTTTATGGTCGGACCATACAACATAGTTGTTCATTAGAGGAGCAGTGGGACTTAATGAGTAAGATGTAGACACAGGGGTAAAACGGTAATTTGACCCAGCTATGACTACGAACAACCTGTGAAGGGTCGACTCATGGGTATTGGTTATATCAATGGACACAACTTGTCCTATAGTGATGGGAGTGCAGCTACGGGCTTTAGTGGAGTGTTACCGTAGCTAATGAATGTTGAATAACCAGGTCAAAGAGTTTGACACGTTAATCTCGAATCATTGGATCTCGTCATCTGTAGGTCTATTAGATCCCTCGGTTGGCTCAAACTGGATAAATTGAGGGTTTACAGTTTCATGTGAATTTGAAGTGTTCAAATTCATTAATTGAGTATTTATGTCATGTATATGTGATATAACTGATATAATATATAGTTTGATGTGAATGAGATTCATAATAAACTATAGGTTAGCCTAATTGATTAATTAGTGTTAATTGGAGAAATTGAATTGAGAGAAATTAAATTGAATGTGATTCAATTTAAAATTCCAATTATACAAATGAGATTTGTATAATAAGGTATGAGATATGAGTCCAAGTATCGTACTCGGGAATGGGTTTCTAGATTAATTAAGTACTAAGATACTAATTCTCAAATTTAGCTAAAGCAACAAAACATGGATAATTGGTTGAAGTAAATACAAACAAACAAACAAACATGTGGAGACACGAATTGATAGAATCAAAGGAAGTGATTTTACAAGTTAATAACCTAACTACACATGCATTGACCTCATGAGATGAATTTATAAACAATAAGTAAATTACTCAAGAAAACCTCTCGGTTCTTAGTGAGCCTCACACATGCAATAAACTCATAGTCTCCATATGAACCTACAACATGCATGGCATTAAGAAACTTATTTATGTGTTTCCCTAAGATTTCTAGGTCACTCTCGTGCCAGACTTCTAAGGGTCTTGACAATTTTGCTCTAATTCAAGCTTTATCTCTCGAGTTCACTTAAACCAACAAATTAAGAAGTAAAGAACGAATTGCCAAAAATAAGGACAAAACATGCTTCAAAACATAGCAAAAAAGTCATAACAAGTAAATCAAATCCAACTACAATGTTTAGCTACCCTAAATCACATGAAAAACAAACTAAACAAGTAGAAAACGTCTTAGAACGCTATTACAAATTGAAAGAAAGAGAAATAAACTTAGGTGTCGATGTTGGTCCTTCGTCTCCGAGCTCCCGTCTTCGATCTCGAACCTCCACGAATGCTTTGGCTCCCAAAATCACTCTTTTCTCTCTTCTTACAAGGTGTATTTCGAAATTAGAGAAAAATTCTATTAAGTTCGGCTCTATTGTAATGAAAACAACATGTTGTATTTATAGACATTATCGGCACAGCGTTGCAACGCTGTGCCCTAGGCAGCTGACACTTAAGGAAATAATCGATGGCGTTGCAACACTGAGGGCAACATTGCAACGCCGCTACCCTAACACGCGCTTCTCTTGCCGCCGAAATGGCGTTGCGGCGCGCAAGCGCGCGTTACAACGCCCGCCCAGTATGTGCGGTTCCTCGTGCATGCCTTCTTACGACGCTGCTAGGCAGCGTTGCAACCCTATCGCCTGGGGTCTTCAACGCTCTCAAACAGCAAGCATGGCGTTGCAACGCCATCACCTCGGGTCATCATGCTTGAATTGATCCTTTCTCTTCCAAATGGTATTATTTTCAGCTCCAAATAGCCTTGTTTTGATCTCGAGTGATCCAAATTGTCTCCAATAGCTCTGTTTGAGCTCTTAACCTGAAATTGAATGAATTAAACACGTAAAAGCCTTGAAATTATCATAAAACTAGCAATAATTAAGCCTAAGGATAACACATTTTGTGTGCTATCATGCCCTAAAACTTGTGTAATTTTGATCAATTAAATAAAGGGTTATTTGTTTTGATAGAATTATAGTCTTGCTTTATAAATCCAATAAACTAAGGTCCAAAGTTATAACATAAATCTTGAACATCAGTGTAGTGGACACTATTTGGATTGTGTTAAAAAATATAACCTAAATGGTCTATGGTATAAGAATAAGGTTGGAAACCTCATTCTGGAAACACCATGGATGCTACCCATTTTGTAATTAGTACAAATGAGGTAATCCAACTCATTCATGTAGTTGACATGCGAGTGGGGGCATCCCGTATGAAGAGTTCATACAAGACCGGACCAAGAAATTATTAGTCTAACCAAAGGTAACACCGTTAATGTGATAAGACTAGTAATTTATAGATGACATTAGTGACTCGACTTTGAATCTCGAGAGCAAGTTAAGAACTCCCCGCTTATCGTGGGTTTGCCCTTAAACTAGTATGGGTGAGAGTGGCACACTGACTCTCAATAAGCCTACCTTCTCGGGATGAGTAACCTCGTGAGGTAGTGGGAACTTAACTGTGCAAGATGGAATTCACTTATTCCTACACTAAGGAATTAGATAGGTTGTTCTTTAAGAACCGACTCTGGGTCTTGAAAAATGGGGCCCCACCCTCTATGAGGGTATCAGTCTAAGGTAGGACCTTAGACTTGTTGTTCATTAGAGGATCAGTGGTGCTTAAGGAGCAAAGAGGTAATCACAGGAGTAAAACGGTAATTTGACCCAACTGTGATTACGAACAACCTCTGAAGGGTCGACTCATGGGTAATGACTATATCGGTGAACACAATATTATCTCTGATGTGAGAGAGTGCAAATACAAGTCTATAGTGGAGTGACTTGTAGTTAATGAATATTGATTAACTTGATCAAAGAGTTTGATCAGTTAATCTCATATCATTGGAGCTCATGAACTGTAGGACCATTAGGTCTCTCCGTTGGCTCAACATGGTAATATTGAGGGTATAAAGTTCAGAATGAAATTGAAGTGTTCAATTTCATATATGAGATGTTATATCAATTATATGTGATATAATTAATATAATATATAGTTTTAATGTGAATTGGATTGACATATTAACTATATACTAAAGAGGGAATGAAAAAGGGATAGGATGGTAATTTCCATCCCTAAGGTGAAAAAATTGCGGGAGATATTTGGGCCTTGGAGAAGTTGGGAGTTGAGAACTCAACCCAACTCAATGCCTCAAACACTGAGTTGGTTTTTTAAACCAACTCAACCCATACCATCCATCCAAACACCCCCTAAAACAGTCGATCCTAGTTTGCATTTATTATATTTTCGCCCATCACCAGTTGAAAAAGAGCTGATAACATCAGATCCAAAACAAAAGCCCAAAAATTAATCTCTTTATGCTGGTCCATTAAGTTTGACATGAAGCGGCCTTCACGGTTCAACCCAACAAAAGAATTTCCAAGTAAATCCATCTCCCCAAGCCCATTAAAATTCGTCGTCAACACCCCAAGCCCATATTCAGGCGCCTTTTCATTCAACTTCTTTTTCCCCAAAACATTCATTCGCTTCGGATTATCCATGCAAGGCTTAACTGAAATCTCCTCAACAACTCAATGATCTTCAATCAGTTGCAGTGTGATCTCAGAAATCTTAGTGTTGGTCCGAATTGAAAGATCCAGTTCATCCAAGAAGGTCAGTTTTTTTGAAACCCTCGCGTAATTTCTGGGGAGATTTCCTTTTTTTTTTCAGTTTCTTCTGCATTAAATCAGAGGATCTTCACCATCTAAAACGTTGTGACGACCACCACCACAGGTACTAATTAATGATTGTATTTGACGTTCTATCATTAATTATTATTTTCCCCCTTGAGATTGGATTTACTTGGTTAATGATTAAAAGAAAAAGGAAGTGACAATGGCAATTTGGTGATAAATGTCTAAATTAGGGTGAGGAATAGCACTTGGTTTGACCTAATTGACTAGTATTTAAGCTCCTTGTCTTGAAGATGTAAAAAGAAAGCCTAACCCTAGCCACCAACATCTTCTCCTTCTCATTTTAACCTAGTTGAAACCCTAGCCCCACTTCATCTTATCGTTGCCTAACCCTAACCTAGAGAAGAATCGATTGCCCTCTCCTCGTGTGATTTTGCCCTAGCCGAAACCCTAGCTCCACCGTGCGCGCCCGTCCGATCAACCGCAAGCCGCCAGCCACCTCGTCCGAAGCTCACGAACGGAGAAGCTTTGAAGAAGTCACGGTCGTACGCTAAAGCTGACGTTGTTCGTAGAGGCCGCCGCTGTCGCACGCATCGAGACCGACGGCTCCTAGCCACTCGCGCGGCGAGACCCACGAGCGCGGACGAACACCGAACTTGGATTCGCCGAAATTTGCCGCGAGATCGCCTGCCGCCGCGGCGATTCTGGCCGAAACCTCCAGCAGTCGGGATCCTTTACTCGTCCGAGGACCGCCGCCGCTCACGAGCCTCAGCTCGCCGTCGAGTTCGGCAGCGCCAGAACCTCGATCGCACGTTCCGCCGTTCGTCACGTCCGGTTTGCTTCGGCAGACCCACGAGCACCTGCAGCAGCCCGAAGCTCCAGCGATCGTCGTCCCACGAGCACGGCACAAGCTCATGCCGGATCTACAACGCCGACTCAAAGAATCGCGATGCGATAGCTACGAGTTCAAATTTCCGGTGAGCGATCGGTTTAAGTTTCGTTCTTGATTGAGAATTATTCTTGACCTATTGATTATCTAAGCGTATAACCGAGAGCCTAAGCTATTATTTCGAACTCAAATTGTAGGGATTAAACTTGGAGCGGAATTTGGAGATCAAACACCAAAACAAACCAAGGAATATTAAGTCCTCGCGTTGAACCCGAGGTAAGCGGGGCATGAAATCGTAAGGGCTTGATTTAGGTACTTCTACAATTATGGATTTAATGAAGGCTCGGTGAATAATGTTCGATTTGTTGTGTGAATCAGTCCCACTAAAGGAAGAGTAGGCAGGAGTTCGATTAGGTTTTGGAGCGAAGTCGGAACTAAGGTAAGGGACCTTGTGCCGAACTTTTTAGTGGGATTGAAGAAAATGATTTTCATGATTTCATGCGAAATTAGTTTATATTTTCATATGAAAATATACAGATATTATCATGAGACTACTTAATATTTTATGTGCAAATATTTCAATGCTTCACGTGGAAATAAACTATTATTTTATGTGAGAATATTCTCGTATTCTATGTAAAAGTATTCCAAAATTTCTTGTGAGAATATGACAGTAATTTGCATGAGAATATTTCATGTTTTTCTACAAAAGTATGATCTTCAAACCGTATGTCATGAGAAAAGTATGATTTGCATAGTGACGAAGATGTTAGTGACATGTACACTATTATTATGTGAATGATGGGACCTCATGCATGTTATGTATGCCATGAATTGAACTATTGAAGAGTGTGGACATTGGTCTCCTGAGATCAGTATGTGCATGGTCAAACATGCAATAGAGACCCTATGGGTCAAATTACAGGGGTCTGTGAGGGACTCAAATTATTACACAGGGTGTGAGGGGACTCAAATTATTACAGGGTCCATGAGGACTCAAAATGAAATGACTCAGGATGACCAGTCGGCCACACAAATAAAAAGGAAGTCATGGATTAAAGACCTGACAAAATGAGAAAGTTTTAGGTCCCGCATATGTATATTACGAATAAGTTTAAAGGTCATGATTGTATGTGTATGCATATCCCAAACCTCTGTGAGCGAGGTCACTTCTCGGGTATTGTTATGCAATACTCACCCTTTCTTTTAAAAACGTTTTTCAGGTAAGGCCAAGAGCGTGCAGGGCGAGTGACGGAGGCGCGTTACTAAAGACCATGGGAACCGACATGTTTTCCGCATATTCTTGTTTTAGACTGATGTTATCTCTATGTTTCATTTTGGAGTTTAAACTTACTTACGCTTTTAATAGGCCATGTTAAATTGACACTTTTATCTCTGCTTTTAAATGTTTTGATTTGGGATCCCTAAAAACTATTTATATTTATATGGAAGTTTTCTTTTAAGATCTTTCATCTCTTGGCCTATAATTGCATGCATGTGTAGTAATGTCCCTAGGAGTTGGTCATAGAAAAGTAGGGGCGTTACAGTTGGTATCAGAGCCCTAGGTTTAAGGGTTCTCAGACTTGCTTACGAGAGTAAGCCAGAGTAGTTCCCATGGTTGAACAACGCGCGTTCCGACCACCGCTGTGCGTTACGATATTTTATTAATAAAGTAAATGATTATGATATGATACTGTTTTATGCATATACATGAACTTAAAAACCCCAAGGGGTGATCCTATCTTATGGTTAGAAAGTAAAGAAAACTGAGTTAGAAACTCTCTGTATTGTAGTATCGACAAAAATGCCACCTAGAGGTCGAGGAGAGGTAGGGGTGTGGTAGGGGCCTGAGGCAAGGGAAAATGTTGGCGCTTGGCCGGAATTACCATCGGGACGGAAGAGGTTACTCCACCCGTGACGAGACCTCCCCCGGACCCCACTGGCGCCAGAGAATGTACTGCAGCTTGCCCCATGGCGAGATCAAGGGAACGCCAACGTTATGACTATGATGGTGGAGGCCATGCAGAGTCTGGTGCGAGCTACAGTAGCCACTCAGCTGGCCCAAGCAAATTAGGGGCGGAACGATGCAACTCTGGAGTCTCGATATCTGAAGGACTTCAGGAAATATGATCCTAGATCTTTCGATGGGTCTTCCAGTGACCCCACGGTGGCTGAGTTATGGCTGTCCTCCATTGAGACCATCTTCAGATTAATGAACTGCCCTGAGGACCAGAGGGTGTCTTGTGCTACCTTCATGCTGAGGGATGACGCGTATTTATGGTGGGAGTCCGCCCAGGGAACCATTGTCGCCAGCGGAGAAACGATTACCTAGAATCTGTTCAAGGAAGCGTTATGGCGGAAATTTTATCCTGCTGCAGCTCGTTACAGGAAGCAGGCAGAATTCTTACAGCTTTGCCAAAACAGGAGGGCAGTGGAGGTGTATGAGAGGGAATTTACCCGTTTGTCCCGCTTTGCTCCCGAGCTGGTAGATACAGAGGCAAAGAAAACAGAGCGCTTCATTATGGGACTGGATGAGAATGTTCGAGGCTTTATTCAAGCACTAGCACCTCCTGATTATGCCTCCGCAGTGAGAGTGGCGGAATTGATTTGGAGTGCGAGCGCATCGCACACAGCAGTGAGTGGTTAACAGGGCACCCATGGCAAATCATAAGAGGAAGTGGGACCACCAAATTCAAGCTCACAGCGTCCCAGCCAGCGTACCGCATAGGCCGGACATTTTCGACATGCAGTTGGTCGGAACCGCAGTCAACAGACGGCGAAATAATAAGGTGGAGATAAGCCACGGTGCAAAAGATTGTGGTAAGCGACATTGGGGCAAGTGTTTGGCCCGGTCCGAGTGTGTTTCGAGATGTGGGAAAGAAGGGCACAGAGCTAATAGTTGCCCGAGTCGAAGCCAAGACTAGCCAACCTCGGTGTTACCAATGGTGGGATCACTTTGTGAAGCCGGTTATACATCGGGGAAGAGCTTATGCAAGCACCAGTAGAGAGATCATCTATGGATCGACTGCGTGGTTACAGTACACTTCCATTACTTGGGCACCTTGCCTTTGTATTGTTTGATTACTGTTCTACACACTCTTTTTTATTTCTCGCATCCTTTGTAAGTCAAGTTTGAGTTAGAACTAGAAACGATTCTGATGCTGCTCTGTCTCGTCTCCACTCCTGCGGGATAAATTTGTTAGCCACTATGAAAGTCAAGGATGGTAGTGTGACCATCGCATGAGACCATGAGTTAGCAGTGAATCTAGTAGTCTTAGACATGTTTGACTTTGATGTAATATTGGGCATGGATCGTTGGCAGCGAGAACCATGCTTGCATTGATTGTTTCGGGAAGGAGGTAGTGTTCACTCCTCCCCGACCAACCCGGCTACTGAGTTTGAGAGGCACGATAGCAGAAGTAGGCCTAAGGTAATTCACGCCTTAAGGCCGAAAAGTTACTACATCGGGGAGCTTGGGGCGTCTTAGCTTGCATACTAGATGCAAGGTGTACGGAGATCTCAGTGACATCGGTACCATTGGTGAACGAATTTACAGACGTCTTCCCCGAGGACCTCCCGAATACCTCCTGGAGAGAGGTAGATTTTAACATCGGATTGGAATTAGGGGACGACCCGATATCCAAGGCCCCGTGCATGAAATGGCACCGGCGAGTTAAAAGAACTAAAAGTACAGTTACAAGACTTACTAGACAAGGGGTTTATACGTCCAAGTGTTTCGCCATGGGGAGCCCCTGTATTGTTCGTGAAAAAGAAAGACGGATCCATGCGCCTGTGTATAGATTACAGGGAGTTGAATAAAGTTACGATCAAGAATAAATACCCTCTCCCCAGAATAGATGATTTGTTCGATCAATTGCAAGGAGCAACAGGTGTTCTCCAAGATTGATCTGAGATCAGACTACCATCGGTTGAGAATCGGTGAAGAGATATCCCTAAAAGCGGCATTCAGATCACGTTATGGGCATTACGAGTTCACGGTGATGCCGTTTGGTTTAACCAACGCTCCTGCCGCGTTCATGGACTTGATGAACCGTTTATTCAAAGAGTTTCTTGATGCGTTCGTGATTGTGTTCATCGACGATATACTGATATACTCCAGGTGTGATGAAGAGCATGAAATGCACCTGAGAAAAGTTTTACTCACGCTAAGAGAGAATAAGTTGTATGCAAAATTTTCCAAGTGTGAATTACGCTCGCATAAGTATCCTTCTTAGGGCATGTGGTGTCCGGTGGGGTCTCTGTTGATCCAAATGAAAGTGGAGGCCGTCACACGGTGGCCTCGTCCACCACCGCACAGAGGGCGTAGTTTTTCGGGTCTTGCGAGGATACTATAGACGTTTCGCATGTGAGATTTTGCCAAGATAGCCATGCCTATGACTCAGCTGACGCGCAAGGGAAACTCATTTGTTTGGGATGATGCTTGTGAGGCGAGTTTCCAGGAACTCAAGTACAGATTGGTGTCAGCCCCGATCCTTACAGTTTTCGAGGGAACAGGGAGCTTTGTGGTCTACAGTGATGCTTCTAAGAAAGGTTTGGGTTGTGTACTAATGCAGCACGGTAAGGTAATAGCTTATGCATCCCGACAATTAAAGACGCACGAGAGGAATTATCCAACTCATGATTTGGAGCTAGCAGCAGTAGTCTTTGCATTAAAAATCTGGAGACACTACGTGTATGGCGAGAAAATTCAGATTTTTACAGATCATAAGAGTCTGAAGTATCTGTTCACCTAGAAGGAATTGAACATGAGGCAACGCAGATGGTTGGAATTAGTGAAGGATTATGATGTTGACATACAATACCACCCCGGTAAGGCTAATGTCGTGGCCGATGCCCTCGATGAGGGAAGCGATGGCATACTTCAAAGACGAGTTCTTGACGAGCGAGTTACAGAGCGAGTTAGTTAGCTCGAGCCGAAATTGCGATACTAGTAGGAAAGACCACGGCTCGATTAGCTCTGGCTTAACGCAGACAACCAACCTTGAGACAGCGCATCGTTGAGTCTCAGCAGGGAGACCCTCAGTTAGTAGAAAAGCGTACTGCAGTAGCTACAGGTGAGTTGACAGAGTTTTCCCTATCCACAGATGGAGGATTACTATTTCAGGGACGATTGTGTGTGCCAGACGATGACAAGCTGAGAACTGAAATCTTGAGCGAAGCCCATAACTCACCATTCTCTATGCATCCTGGCAGTACCAAGATGTATCGAGATCTCAAAAGCGATCATTTTGGTGGTGCAACATGAGCGCGACGTGCGCGAGTTTGTCGCCAAGTGTTTGACTTGTCAGCAGGTGAAGGCACCTAGGCAGAGACCCGCAGGATTACTGCAACCTTTACATGTACCTCAGTGGAAATGGGAGGAGATCTCTATGGATTTCATAATTGGACTGCCTAGAACTTTACGAGGTTACTCGGTAATTTGGGTCATAGTGGACAGATTAACAAAGTCAGCACATTTCATACCAGGGAAACCCACCTATTCTACAGATAAGTGGGCGCGACTTTACACCGGAAGAGATAGTCCGTTTGCATGGGATTCCGATCCAAGATTATTTCGAGACGAGGATCCACGTTTCACCTCCAACTTACGGAGGAGTTTACAGAGAGCGTTAGGTTCGCAGCTGAACTTCAAGATGCGACTTTTCATCCACGAGCATTTGGATGGACGGGCCGGAACGTTTAAACCAGATATTAGAAGATATGTTGCGAGCTTGCGCTTTAGACTTTCCAGGCAGTTGGGACACTCATTTGCATTTGATGGAGTTTGCGTACAATAACAATTATCGATGCGACCATCGGAATGGCTCCATTTGAAGCTCTCTATGGAAAGCGTTGCGAGAACTCCGTTTTTACGGGAGGTTTGGTGAACGCCGATTATTGGGTCCAGAGTTGGTACAGTTACAAATGATGCGGTACAAAAGATCGTATGCGAATGCGCGACCGTCCAAGTCGAACAAAAGAGTTATGCCGACACGAGAGGCGAAGGACCTAGAATTCGATGTTCGGGACCACGTATTTCTTAAAGTGGCCCCAATGAAGGGAATTCTAAGGTTTGGCGAAAAGGAAGTTGAGTCCGCGATTCATCGGACCATTTGAAATTTTAGAGAGGATTGGTGCGGTGGCCTCTGATTAGCACCACCGCCGCCTTCCCTTCGATGGTTCATAACGTGTTCCATGTCTCCATGTTGAGAAAGTACGCGTTCGGACCCGACTCATGTCATAGACTTGAACCATTGCGATTAGCGTAAGATCCGAGTTATGGCGAACGGCCATGGTACAAATTATTGCAAGAGATCGAAAGACCCTCATCGTGAACCGTGAGATCAGCTTAGTTAAAGTATTGTGGCAAAACCACCGCACGGAAGAAGCTACCTGGGAGCGAGAAGAGGAAGTGCGAGCTAAATATCCAGAACTATTTCAAGAATAGGAACTTTCGAGGACGAAAGTTCTTAAGGAGGGAAGATTGTGACGACCACCACCACAGGTACTAATTAATGATTGTATTTGACGTTCTATCATTAATTATTATTTTCCCCCTTGAGATTGGATTTACTTGGTTAATGATTAAAAGAAAAAGGAAGTGACAATGGCAATTTGGTGATAAATGTCTAAATTAGGGTGAGGAATAGCACTTGGTTTGACCTAATTGACTAGTATTTAAGCTCCTTGTCTTGAAGATGTAAAAAGAAAGCCTAACCCTAGCCACCAACATCTTCTCCTTCTCATTTTAACCTAGTTGAAACCCTAGCCCCACTTCATCTTATCGTTGCCCTAACCCTAACCCTAGAGAAGAATCGATTGCCCTCTCCTCGTGATTTTGCCCTAGCCGAAACCCTAGCTCCACCGTGCGCGCGCCGTCCGATCCAACTGTGCAAGCCGCCAGCCACCTCGTCCGAAGCTCACGAACGGAGAAGCTTTGAAGAAGTCACGGCCGTACGCTAAAGCTGACGTTGTTCGTAGAGGCCGCCGCTGTTTGCCGCATCGAGAGAGACCGACGGCCCCTAGCCACTCTCGCCGGCGGAGACCCACGAACGCGGGCGAACACCGAACTTCGGTTCGCCGCTGCCGCCGCCGAGATCGCACGCCTGTGCCGCGGTTCTGGCCGAAACCTCCAACGATCGGGATCCTTTACTCGTCCGAGGCCGCGCCGCCACGAGCCTCACCTCGCCGTCCGAGTTCCGGCGGCGCGAACCTCGATCGCCGCGTTCGCCGTTAAATCACGTCCCGGTTTGCCGGCGGACCCACGAGCACTGCGGCGGCCGAAGCTCCAGCGATCGTCCGTCCACGAGCACAGCCGCAGCTCATGCCGGATCTACAACGCCGACCAGCAACGGTACGATAGCTACGAGTTCAGCCCGGTGAGCGATCGGTTTAAGTTTCGTTCTTGATTGAGAATTATTCTTGACCTATTGATTATCTAAGCGTATAACCGAGAGCCTAAGCTATTATTTCGAACTCAAATTGTAGGGATTAAACTTGGAGCGGAATTTGGAGATCAAACACCAAAACAAACCAAGGAATATTAAGTCCTCGCGTTGAACCCGAGGTAAGCGGGGCATGAAATCGTAAGGGCTTGATTTAGGTACTTCTACAATTATGGATTTAATGAAGGCTCGGTGAATAATGTTCGATTTGTTGTGTGAATCAGGTCCCACTAAAGGAAGAGTAGGCAAGGAGTTCGATTAGGTTTTGGAGCGAAGTCGGAACTAAGGTAAGGGACCTTGTGCCGAACTTTTATTGGGATTGAAGAAAATGATTTTCATGATTTCATGCGAAATTAGTTTATATTTTCATATGAAAATATCTGAGATATTATCATGAGACTACTTAATATTTTATGTGCAAATATTTCAATGCTTCACGTGAAATAAACTATTATTTTATGTGAGAATATTCTCGTATTCTATGTAAAAGTATTCCAAAATTTCTTGTGAAAATATGACAGTAATTTGCATGAGAATATTTCATGTTTTTCTACAAAAGTATGATCTTCAAACTGTCTATGAGAAAAGTATGATTTGCATAGTGATTTAAGATGTTAGTGACATGTACACTATTATTATGTGAATGATGGGACCTCATGCATGTTATGTATGCCATGAATTGAACTATTGAAAAGTGTGGACATTGGTCTCCGAGATCGATATGTGCATGGTCAAACATGCAATAGAGACCCTATGGGTCAAATTACAGAAGTGTCCGTGAGGGACTCAAATTATTACAGAGTCCATGAGGGGACTCAAATTATTACAGGGTCCGTGAGGGACTCAAAATGAAATGACTCAGGATGACCAGTCGGCCACACAAATAAAAAGGAAGTCATGGATTAAAGACCTGACAAAATGAGAAAGTTTTAGGTCCCGCATATGTATATTACGAATAAGTTTAAAGGTCATGATTGTATGTGTATGCATATCCCAAACCTCGGTAGCGAGGTCACTTACTGGGTATTGTTATGCAATACTCACCCTTTCTTTTAAAAACGTTTTTCAGGTAAGGCCAAGAGCGTGCAGGGCGAGTGACGGAGGCGCGTTACTAAAAACCATGGGAACCGACATGTTTTCCGCATATTCTTGTTTTAGACTGATGTTATCTCTATGTTTCATTTTGGAGTTTAAACTTACTTACAGTTTTAATAGGCCATGTTAAATTGACACTTTTATCTGTTTTAAATGTTTTGATTTGGGATCCCTAAAAACTATTTATATTTATATGGAAGTTTTCTTTTAAGATCTTTCATCTCTTGGCCTATAATTGCATGCATGTGTAGTAATGTCCCTAGGAGTTGGTCATAGAAAAGTAGGGGCGTTACAAACGTTCTCCATCTTATCAGAAGGATCGATTTGCTCGTTACTTTCATTAATAATCTTTGAATCCTTTGGAAACGAATCTCCGACTTTAGCCTTCAGGGTCTTTGGTATCTCTGTTAAATACGAAACCGACATCAACCCTAATAAATCTAGCGAGCCGTTACCGTCAGCCATCTTTTCAGAAACATCCTCCTAAATCGTCCGCCCTCCTCGAGTTGCCCCTCTTCCCCTTGGCCATGAAACCCTTTCCTCGGCTAGGAGTCATGCGAAAGTCTCCAACCGACGGAGAATTATAGGATGAAATTGGGTGCCACAAACCATAACCAAACTGAACTTGACCCAGCTCCTCATTTGCCACAAAAGAACAGTCTCGATCTATATGGCCTATTCGACACACTTATAGCAAAACGCATGCAGTTTTTCATAAGTCAAAGGACACCAATGGTCTTCTGCAAGGTCTCCAAATGTTACCTTAATCCCTCGTTTTAGAGGTTCCAAAACATTACTTCTGATCCGAATTCTTAAAGAATCCCCCCAACACAGGTTATTTTCATTTGAATCAACCTTTGGGGAGGTCCCAATTCGGTTCCCAAAATCCACTGCCAACTTTTTGGTCTGCCCTGCCGGTGCTAAGTTACGAACATGGACCCGTCAACAAACCTGAATTCTAAGTTTGCGATCCGACAATTTCCCCGTGGTTCATCAAGCAACAATATTGCTCTTTCAAAAAACCAAGGTTGATAATCAACAACTCTCGTTTTCTCAAGAGAATTATTAAAAACACATAGGAAGACATTCCTCCCCACTCTTTGAACATTCAAATCTGTAGAAATGTTCCAAATTTTCGGGATGGCCTGTTTGAACACCTCAACACTTATTGGCTTGGTTGAAAGGCTTTTGCAGACCAACCCCCGTTGTAGGAACAACTCATAACCGTCTATTTCTTCCTTTGACGCAATTAACGGTCGTTGTTCATCCTCCGATAATCGTAACTTCTCAACCAATAAACCAAGCTGTGAAGCATACATTGGGGACAAAGCAAAGAACCACAGAAAATGCCGAAAACTCACAAGAATGAAAAGAAAAACACACACTACAGAAAAATATCCACGACTAAGACAAGCAAAAAACATAAAATATATAGCAGAAAACAATGAAATCACAAAAGGATCTTCCCTAAACTTTTTGAGATCTCCCTATTAATTAATATTCTCCCTTAGAAACCTGCAAATCGAACAAGATCCTCCATCGCAAGAATTCTTCCTCTAAATGTTGATGATCAATCTGGATCCTCCATCGCACAATCGACACCCATAATCTCACTCCCAAAAAGGAGAGAATCTCCTTCTCTGTCCCTAGGTTTCACTAAAATTGGAGATAAAAGTTATTAAACTTTTGAAATTTCTCCATTAAATATAATTAAAGACAAACTCGTAAATTATAGAAATTAAATTTTAGATATAAAGAGAACTTTTCATCTAACCTTTTCTTCTATTAAATATTTACATTACTGCATGTATAGGTATGAATTATATATGAACTTGAGGTGAAAAGATTAAACATAATTAATGTTAATTTTATGTATAGTTTTTAGTCAAATAATATAAGCAATAAAACAATTATAAATAACTTACATATCATCTTAATTAAGGATAATATTGGTATAAAATATTTATATGTTAGCCTCTTAAATGTTATTTTATGAATTTTAATTAAATATATAAATTTTCTAATTATTAGTGGAATATTTATAAATTATAAATTTAGTGAAAAAAATGATTCTCCCTTTAGCCACTTTTTAAGATAGAAAGGGTGTGTAGAACTTGCTTTTTTAGTAATCATTTTTTTTTTAATTTTAAAGCAATCTCATTATCTTAGTTAAAGATAATATAATTAAAAAATATTTATATGTTAGTTTGAAATGTTGTTTTATTAATTTTAATTAAATATATAAATTTTATAATTATGAGTAGCATGTTTATAAACTTAGCAAAATACACTTTTAGTCCATGAGGTTTGACGTTGGTATTTATTTGGTCCCTGAAGTATCAAAATAAACACTTTAGTTCTTAGGTTTGGAAAATAGTTCTAAATGGTTCCTGGAGTGAAGTTGACCGTTAGTTGACTAATGAAAAAATAATATGGTATATTGAAGTGACAATTTTTAGATGAGGTATTAAGGTTTATATTATTTCAACATTATGTAGTTATTTTTATATTTTCTTCATCTTCTCTTCTTCTTGGTCTATCTCTATTTCTTCTTGATCTAGTAGAGTCTATTTTTTATTTCATTGACTTTCTCGCTGCATTGATGCAGTGCTTTACTCAGTTCATTCTTCTTGATCTTCAGAAACTTGCTTCTGTCCACAAATTTGAAGGTACATTCTATTGATTTTTCTTTAATTGATTCGATTTTTGTGATGAGTTTCTTATTTTCTGGCGGTTGTGTCTTTTTATTATGTAGAGTGGTGTGGTTGGATAAGAAGAAAATAAAACAATAGAAAAACTTAGCATCATTGTTTTTGGTTTAATTTATCGGGGATCTTGTAACGCCCCTACTTTTCTATGACTTTAACTCCTAGGGACATTACTACACATGCATGCATTCTTAGGCCAAAGGACATAAAATAATTTTTAAATCTCCACTGTAACCAAATTATCTTTAGGGATCCCGTTAAAAAAAATTCAAAACATGTAAAAGAAACAGTTTAAACTTGGCCTACTTAAAATCCTGAAAATAAATTTAAACTTCGAAATCATAAAACGACAACATCAGTTATTAAGGAAAATATGCGGAAAAACATGCCTATCCCATGGTTTTGACAACGCGCCTCCGTCACTCGCCCCGCACGTCCTTGGCCTTACCTGAAAAATATTTTAAAAAGAAAGGGTGAGTATTGCAATACAATACCCAGTAAGTGACCTCGCTACCGAGGTTTGGGATATGCAAACACATACAATCATGACTTTTAAACTTGGTCAAAATGTACATATGTGGGACCTAAAACTTTCTCGTATCAACATGACTGTAATACATGACTTCCTTTTTCTTTAAGTGGTTATTTGGTCGTCCTGAGTCATTTCATTTTGAGTCCCTCACAGACCCCTGTAATTATTTGAGTCCCTCACAGACCCATGTATGGATTTAGTCCCTCACAAACCCCTGTAAACTTGACCCATAGGGTCTCTAATGCATGTTTGACCATGCAAACAATGCACTAAGGAGACCAATTTCCACATCTTACATCAAATCATTTTATGGCATACATAACATGCATGAGGTCCCATCATTCAACATGACTATAGTGCACATGTCACGAAACATTATCATTGATATGAAAATCATGACTTTTCACAACAGTTTGAAAATAATACTCTTGTATGTAGTCATGAAATATTCTCATATAAAGTACTGTAAGATCCTCACCTGAAATACGGGAATATTCTTACATAAAATACAAAGATATTCTCACATAAAATACTGAATTATGCTCACATAAAATATTGAGATATCTTCACATAAAATATTAAAGTATTCTCACATAAAATATTGAAATATTCTCACGTAAAATCATTAAACCTTTTCAAGTAAAATAACTAACTAATTTCACATAAAATAGTGAAATTCGTTTTCTTTAACCCCATTTAGAAAGGTTCGGCACAAGGTCCCTTACCTCGACTCGAAGCCCAACTCGAGTCCTAATCTCGGTTCCTAGCGTGTACGCTCCCTTTGAAGGACCTGTTTCACGAATGTTTTTGGAATTACACTCCAAGCACCACTCCCTTACAACAATATAGACGTAAACGTAACTTCCTCTGTTTACCTCGACTCCTAAGTGTGAGCTGAATACGCCTTAGCTCGATCTACAGTCCCGAACTCTCGACACCGCCTCGCGTTTGGGTCCTACGGATTAGTCTCCACTGAAATGAAACCCTAAATTCCAAGTAGTAAGTGTTAACTCGATCGTTCCACATACATCTAGTCTAAAACAAAGAGTAACCGCGCTCCCTCACCTGATCGGAGTTTCAAATCCGATCCACCTCCTGTGGCGGCACTCCGGTGGCTGATAACGGCGGCTCACGTGCGACGTCAATCGAGCAGGTACGGCACGAGGAGTTCGCGATTTCACTGCAGGAGCTAGGCGGTTTCCGACGTGTTCTGCTGGTCGGCGCGAGTTTCGTGGATAACGGCGGCCCTACGAGTCCGGCGTACTCCGACGTTGATGCTTCGGTTGGTTTGCTTGAAGACGATGGCGGCGTGATCACGAGCAGTCGACGGCGCGAGTCTCAATAGCAGTCGGCGGCGGCGAGACCGAGCAGCAACGCGTGCGGTCCGAGGGTCACGGCTCCGCTTGTCGGCGAGTTCTGGCGTGTTCAACTGCACGAGGACGGTTGCTGTGTCGCCGGAGGACGTTGAGCTACGGCTTGGGGGTGTTTTCCTTGCGGCGGCCGGTTGAAAAATAGGGAGGAGGCTAGGGTTTCGGCTAGAGCAAGGAGAAAAAGGAGAAGATGATTATGATTGTAGGGTTAGGGTTTTCTTTTGGTTGTAAGACTAAATAAGGATCAATTTAAAAACCTAGGTTATTTCTAGAAGTCCCAATTAGTCCTTAGCTTAGGCATTATTTTCCAAAGTGCCCTTGTCCCTTTCTATTCCTACATTTAAATATGTAAATTCCTCTAAAAGAAAACAATCCCTTAAAACATAAGAAATTCATAACTCACACCCACCGAGCATGCTAAAATTTACTAACCTGACTCAACTTACAACTCGTTCAAACGTTAAATACAAGAGAGCGCTTAGTACACGTGGGTTGCGTCGTCACAATCTTCCTCCTCCCAAGAACTTTCGTCCTCGAAAGTTCCTATTCTTGGAATAGTTCTGGATATTTAGCTCGCACCTCTTCTTCTCGCTCCCAGGTAGCTTCTTCCGTGCGATGATTTTGCCATAGCACTTTAACTAAGTTGATCTCACGGTTACGAAGGGTCTTTTGATCTCTTGCAATAATCTGTACAGGTCGTTCGCCATAACTCAAATCTTCCGCTAGTTGTAACGGTTCAAAGTCTACAACGTGGGTCGGGTCTGGAACGTATTTTCTCAACATGGAGACATGGAATACGTTATGAATCTGCGATAGGGAAGGTGGCAATGCTAGCTCAGAGGCCACCACACACGACCCTTTCTAAGATCTCAAATGGCCCTATAAAGCGCGGACTCAACTTCCCTTTCGACCAAACCTTAGAATCCCTTTCATTGGGGCCACCTTAAGGAATACGTGGTCCCCACTTCAATTCTAGGTCCTTCGTCTCGAATCGGCATAACTCTTTTATGCGCTTTGGGCGGTGCGCATTCGCACCCTAATCTTTTGTATTGCACTATTAGTGACCTGTACTAACTCTGGACCCAATAACTGGCGTTCGCCAACTTCCTCCCAGAAAACCGGGGTTCTGCAACGTTTTCCATAAAGAGCTTCGAATGGAGCCATTCCGATGGTCGCCTGATAACTGTTATTGTAAGCAAACTCCATCAAATGCAAATGAGTGTCCCAACTACACGAAAGTCTAATGTGCAAGCTCGCAACATGTCTTCTAAGATCTGTTCAAGCGTTACGCTGCGCCCATCCGTCTGTGGATGGAAAGCTGTACTAAAGTTTAACTGTGAACCTAACGCTTTCTGTAAACTTCTCCAAAAGTTGGAGGTAAAACGTGGATCCCTGTCTGAAATAATCTTGACTGGAATCCCATGTAGACGGACTATCTCTTCCAGGTACAGCTGCGCCCACTTATTTGTAGAGTAGGTGGGTTTCCCTGGTACAAAATGTGCTGACTTTGTTAACCTGTCCACGATGACCCAAATCACTGAGTAACCTCGTAAAGTTCTGGGCAGTCCGACTATGAAGTCCATAGAGATCTCCTCCCATTTCCACTGAGGTACATGTAAAGGCTGCAGTAGTCCTGCGGGCCTCTGTCTAGGTGCCTTCACTTGCTGACAAGTCAAACACCTGCTAACAAACTCTGCCACGTCGCGCTTCATGTTACACCACCAGAATGATTGTTTCATATCTCGGTACATCTTGGTACTACCAGGATGTATAGAAAATGGTGAGTTATGAGCCTCGCCTAAGATTTCAGTCTTCAGTTTATCGTCGTCTGGTACACATAATCGTCCCTGAAATAGTAATCCTCCATCTGGGGATAGCGAAAACCCTGCTAAATCACCTGTAGTTACTGTAGTAAGCTTCTCTACTAACTGAGGGTCCCCCTGCTGAGACTCAACGATGCGTTGCCTCAATGTTGGTATGCTGATTAATCGAGCTAAGCGTGTCGTGGTCTTCCTACTAGTCTTGCAATTTCACTCATTACAAACTCTGCTGTAGCTCGCTCTCTGTCAGTAACTCGTGCTAAAGTATGAACTGGCTTTCTACTGAGGGCATCCGCCACGACATTAGCCTTACCGGGGTGGTACTGAATATCTATGTCGTAATCCTTCACTAATTCCAACCATCTGCGTTGCCTCATGTTCAATTCCTTCTGGGTGAACAAATACTTCAGACTTTTATGATCTGTAAAAATCTGAATTTTCTCGCCATATAGGTAGTGTCTCCAGATCTTTAGTGCAAAGACTATTGCTGCTAGTTCTAAGTCATGGGTTGGATAATTTCTCTCGTGTGTCTTCAGTTGTCGGGATGCATAGGCTATTACTTTACCATGCTGCATTAGTACGCAGCCCAAACCTTTCTTAGAAGCATCGTTGTAAACCACAAAGCTCCCTGTTCCCTTGGGGACTGTAAGAATCGGAGCTGACACCAACCTACACTTGAGCTCCTGGAAACTCGCCTCACAAGTGTCATCCCAAACAAATGGGTTACCTTTTGCGCGTCACACCGAGTCATGGGCATGGCTATCTTGGCGAAATCCCGCACGAAAACGTCTATAGTATCCCGCAAGACCCGAGAAAACTACGTACCTGCGGTGGCGGTGGTGGGACGAGGCCACAGCAGTGTGGCGGCTTCCACTTTCACCGGGTCAACAGAGACTCGGCCTTCTGGACACCACATACCCTAAGAAAGATACCTGCTGAGCGAGTCGCGCACTTGAGAATTTTGCATACACGACTTATTCTCTCTCAGCGTGATTAAAACTTTTCTCGTGCCTTTCATGATCTTCATCACATTTGGAGTATATCGAATGTCGTCAATAAACACAATCACGAACGTATCTAGAAACTCCTTGAATAATCGGTTCATCAAGTCCATGAAAGCGGCAGGGGCGTTGGTCAAACCAAAAGGCATCACTGTGAACTCGTAATGTCCATAACGTGATCTGAATGCTGTCTTAGGGATATCTTCTTCACCAATTCTTAACTGGTGGTAGCCTGATCTCAGGTCGATCTTGAAAAACACTGTTGCTCCTTGTAACTGATCGAACAAATCATCTATTCTAGGAAGAGGGTATTTGTTCTTGATCGTAACCTTGTTCAACTCTCGGTAATCTATGCAGAGGTGCATGGATCCGTCTTTCTTTTTCACAAACAGCACAGGGGCTCCCCAAGGCGAAACGCTAGGGCATATAAATCCCTTATCTAACAAGTCCTGTAGCTGTAGTTTAAGTTCTTTCAACTCCGCCGGTGCCATTCTGTACGGTGCCTTGGATATCGGGGTTGTCCCTGCCTCCAATCCTATGTTAAAATCCACTTCCCTGACCGGAGGTACCCCGGAGAGGTCCTCAGGGAAAACGTCTGGAAATTCATTCACCACTGGTACCGATGACACTGAGATTTCCGTACACCTTGCATCTAGTATACAAGCTAAGACGCCCCAAGCTCCCGATGTAATAACTTCCCGGCCTTAAGGGGGCGTAATTACCTTAGGCCTACTTCCCGCTAACGTGCCTCTGAACTTGTAATTAGGTTGGTCAGGAGGAGTGAACACTACCTCTTTCCTGAAGCAGTCAATGCAAGCATGGTTCTGCGCTAACCAGTCCATACCCAATATCACATCGAAGTCAATCATGTCTAGGACCACTAGGTTTACTTCTAACTCATGATCTGTGACAGTCATACTACCATCCTTGACTTTCATGGTGGCTAACAAGTTTATCCCCGCAGGAGTGGAAAACAGACAAAGCATCATCAGTAGTCGTTTCTAACTCTAACTCACTTGACTCACGAAAGATGCGAAAATAAAAGAATGTGTAGAACTGAATCAAATAATACAAAGGCAAGGTGCCCAAGCAATGGGAGTGTACCAGAACCACGAGAGTCTGTACCATGGATGCTCTTACTTGTGCTCGCATAAGCTCTTCCCTGGTGTATTACGGGCTTGGCGGCCCACTATTGATAACTCGAGGTTGGCTCGCCTGCTTGACTCGGACAGGCTATTAGCCCTGTGCCCTTCTTTCCCACATCCAAGCACACCGGGACAAGCCAAACACTTACCCCAACGATGTCTACCACAGCCTTTGCATTGTGGCTTGTCTCCACCGTTAGTTCTCGCCCTGTTGAATCGTGGTTTCGCCCCACCGCCACGCACGAAAATTCCACGGTCTATGCGGTGTACGCTTGGGACGCCATGAGTTTGAATTTGATCGTTCCCATTTCCTTTTGATTTGTGAGGCCGCCCGGGTTAGTCACTACACGATGAAATGATCTATGCTCGCACCTAAATCAACTCCGCCACTCTCACCGCGGAGGCATAGTCTGGGGTGCTAGTGCTTGTATGAAGCCTCGAATATTTTCATCCGGCCCATAACGAACGCTCTGCTTTTCTTCGCCTCGGTGTCTACTAACTCGGGGCAAAACGTGACAAACGGGTGAATTCTCTCTCATATACCTCCACGCCTCCCGCTGCAGCTAAGTCTGTAAGAATTCCTGTTTCTATAACGAGTGCAAGCGGCGGTAAAAAATTTCTGCGAGAATGCTTCCTTAAACAAATTCCGTGTCGTCTCTCCACTCGGCGACTATGGTTCCACTGAGCGGACTCCCACCATAAGTAAGCGTCGTCTCTCAAAGCATGAAGGTTGCACAGAACACCCTCTCGGTCCTCGGGATGACCATCGATCCGAAAATGGTCTCGAAGGAGGACAACCATAATTCAGCCACAGTGGGGTCACTAGAAGACCCATCAAAAGATCTGGGATCATACTTCCTGAAATCCTTCAGATATCGGGACTCCAGAGTTGCATCATTCCACCCCTGACTTGTTTGGGCCAACTGAGTGGCTACTGTAGCTCGCACTAGAGTCTGCATAGCCTCCACCATCATAGTCATGACATTAGGGTTTCTTTGATCCGCCACTGGAGCATTGCGCAGTGCATCCTCCCGCGATCCGTTGGTCTGGGGGAGATCCGCGCACGGTGGAGTAATCTCTTCCTGCTCCAATGGTAGTAGTCGGTTGGGTGTTAACGCTTTCCTCCGTCCTCCGACCCTACCACGTCCTCTACCTCTCCCCTCGACCTCTAGGTGGCATTTTTGTCGACACTACAATGCGCAGAGAATTTCTAACTTAGTTTTCATCACTTTCTAACTGTAAGATAGGATCACCCTTAGGGTTTAAATTCATTTACAATCACAATACAGAATTACATCATAATCATTTGCTTAGTTTCTAACTTAGTTTTCATTTGCTTAGTTTATGAAAATTTCAAAGAAGCCAAGACTATTAGATCTAAAAACCCAAAAATTTTCAAGAGGAATTTGAAAAAATCTGATCTACCTTGTTAATAACAAACAAGACTATTAGATCTAAAAACCCAAAAATCTCAAAATCAAAATGAAACCAAAGAAGCCAAAGAATCTAATGTCAAAATGTGTTAAGTAACCCTTAACAATTGAATCTAACAACCTTGCTTAAAGAAACAAGACCTTTAGATAACTCAATTTCAAAGACCCCAAAAACAATTTTGAAAATCAACTCAAGGAAAAGTAAAATCGGATTACCTTGTCGATCAAAAATCTCAAGGCAAGAGAACTTGTATGAGATCCGAATCACTCCACAAGCAAGATTGATCAAGTCAAGCTTCAATGATTCTAAGCATGCAACCTAATCCACATAGAATTGCAAAGACATAGCTCAAGGCTATACAAAAAGCTCAAGGCCTCTTTTGATTACATTTTTAATCTTTTTTTTTTCCTTACAAGTTACATGGTTTTATATAGCCTCAAAATTAACCCTAAAGTAACCTATGGTCTATTGAAAGACTGTAACTTACATCCTCATCAATACCATGATCTCCACTAACTATTTTGTAACCTAAATCATTGAAAACAAGACTTTAAAACCTAAAATTACATCAAAATTCCATAAATCCGAGAATTGATATTTTTAATCACCCTACATAAAGTTTGTAACTTCTCATACTTAAATGGAGCCCCACTTGAAGTAGCTTGAAACTCTTGTTGCATAAATGAAGCTTGACTTGTCTTTAATGAAGCATAAATTGGACTTAAGTTCATTAAATGCATCATTAGTTCAACATGAATGAAGTTTGACAACATTTATTTCAACTCCATTTTGAAGCTTTTCTCTCATCTTGCATAGCATGGTAGGATTCGTATCACTCTGTCTACAATCGACTTGTTTGTTTGAAGCCGCAACCTCGCATTGGACGTGCCTCGCCGGAAGCGCATTCTGCCGTCCGTTCGTCTGCTCGCCGGTGCGTTCTCGTAGCCTCAACCTCAACCTCAGCACTGCACCGACTCACGCACACCGAGCTTTAGTGTCAGTCCGTGATTCTGCAGGAGCTTCTTGTTTTCCATCGCCCCAACTCGTTTAGTGTTGTCGCGCCGCTGTCGGAAGTCCACATAGCGCTGGCTTCAAACCTTCACCTACCGAAAGTCGAGCACCCGAAGCTGTAGAACACGATTTGGCCGCGTTTTTGCCGCTGGAGTGTATCGTGATTGTCTTGTCAGTTCTGCAAGTGAGTCCTCGTCCGAACTTCACCCGATATTCTAAGATTTTGAACCAAGTACATTGTGGAACTTTTAGATAGTATCCATGGAATTGGGATTTCCGTTTTATCTTGTTGAGTAATCTGATTTATTTTGGTTATGGATGACTAATTTTAGGAGACTCATTAAGGTTCGAGTTGGAAACAGGGAGCACATACAAACTTATTAGCATTTTGGGGCACAACTTAAATTTTGAGGTAATTGGGACAGGATCGTTAGACCCGCAGATTATTGAATTAAGGTCGATTAAGGTTTATTATGGACTTGAAATCTTAATTCAGTGAATTCGTAGCTGCAGGTTCAAAGGGGACGCTCAGTTAGGAATTAAAAATTAAGAATGTGAAGTTAGGACTTAGGTAAGGGATCTTGTGCCGAACTTTTAAAATGAGATAAAAGTTTCTTAATTCAAAGTATTTTATTATTTATGTTTTTGAATTTACTACGTCCTAGAGTAATGTCTTATTTAAATCATGAAAGTTATGTCATGATATATGATTTATTGTTTTCTCATTATATGTGCATCAAAGTGTATGAATGTTAGATGGGAGCTCATGCATGTATGTATGTCATCTAAGAAGCACGAACACTTTAATTTGGCTAGCGTGTCCATGTCCGACACGTGTCCGACACTTGGACACTCCGACACTTGTTGGACACGTATCGGACACTTGTTTGTATTATAGATGTGTTAGAAACTATTTGTACAAAGTCAATATAGGTCAATTATTTGTTAGACACATAATGAACACTTGTCAAGTATACTAGATAGGTACATGTAATATAGGACAAAAATACTGAAGTTTGAGAACGAAATACATCAAAATCATTTTTTTAAACATATAGATACATAAACTTATTAACTTTAAATTTCTTTCTGATATAAAAATGATATATATTTTAAAAAATGTATATTTAATAAACGTGTCCTAGCCGTGTCTGTGTCCTAGATTTTTAAGAAATAACGTGTCGTCGTGTCTGTGTCGTATTGTATCCGTGTCTCGTATCCGTATCCGTGCTTCTTAGTATGTCATGAAATGATTGAAAAGGGGCTATGGCAATTGGTCTCATGAGGTTTTCATGTATGGTCAAACATGCATTAGAGACCCTATGGGTCATTTTATAGGGGTCTGTGAGGGACTCAAAACTTATAGGGGTCTGTGAGGGACTCAAAACTATAGGAGTCTGTGAGGGACTCAATATGTAAAGACTCAGGTTGACCAATTGACCACTCTAGCCAGAGTAATTTCATGTTTGAGATATGAAATTTTTATAAAGAAGTTTTAGGTCCCGCATATGAAAGTCTTATGTGAAGTTCAAAGTCATGTTTGTATGTGTATGAATATCTTGAATCTCGGTAGCGAGGTCACTTACTGGGTATTATTTTTATAATACTCACCATTTCTTTTAAAAATGTTTTCAGGTAAATGCAAGGGCATGCTAGGCGAGTGGCGGGGACACATTGCGAAAGCCATGGGGACTTAGTCATGATTTTCTTCATTTTCTTTTATTTTGACAGTTAGTTGTTAAAGGATGTTGTTTTCAGTTTATTTGCTTCCAGGCTTTAAAGTTGGCCAACTTATTAACGTTATTTAAATGTTTTTGCTATTTTGGGATCCCTAAAGGTGTTTTTAATTATGTTTCAAAGTTTAAATTTTCCTTGCTTTATTTGTTGGCCTAAAAAAAATGCATACATGTTTAGTAATGTCCCTTGGAGTCGATTTTATAAAGTTATGAGTGTTACAGTTGGTATCAGAGCCCTAGATTTGGGTTCTGTAGACTCGCTTACATCGTAAGCATTAGGAATCCCATGGCTAAGTAGCAATTCCCAGTCATCGTCAGGTATGCTTTTGAAATAAAGTTTCGTTTTATTTATTGAAAAATATGTACATTTATATGTAAAGCTACAGGTATGCAAAGAATGAGCATGATGTATTTCTGAATTAAGAAAGAATGAGAATGTGTGATTTATATCGCTTGTTATAGAAAGAAAAAGCTTATATGTGAAGCTATATGTATACATGTTACGAAAATGGTGTGTTTCCAAGTTGAGGAAAATGAACATGTGAGATCCTTATTATTGATGATAGGAAAGGAAATGTCTGTGGTTAACAATGTTCACGCTTAAAAGAAGTTTTATTGCCATAAAACACATGTTGTGGGTTATCGAAAGGGTTGGCTTAAACCAAAGGGAGGAAGAGTAAAACTTAAGAGGTTAAAGTTGTTAAAGGTCACTAAGTAACTAAATTACTTAAGTATAATTTTCAAAGATAAATGTTTATAATACTCTTGAGAAGTTCAAGGTTTGAATTGTTAGGTAAGAGGTTAGTGATCTTGTTCATTACTGTTGGAACCAATGGATGAAAAGTATGAGATGTATATACATGCTACTTTGGAGTGCCCGACTTTGTTAATCCTAATTAATGAAAGTTCGTTCAGCTTCAAGTGAATACATGGCTATGGTATTTAAGGAGTTGAAAGTAAAGAGAGAAAAGGTGATTTAAAAATGGACTTGAGACTTAAGTGGAAAAACAGGTTGTTAACCTTGAAATGGAAATTAAATTTTTTTTTTCAAAGTGCTTGAAAGACTTCGATTTTATTTACTCTATTTCTTTGATAGGCAAGTTACATGATTAGACACGATTAATTTGTTATTGAAGATAGACATTGTGTGGAGTTTCAAAAGTGATGCCAGAAGCTAAATGATCTTAATAAAGACAAGTATGAAGAGGAAAATTAAGGAGTTAGAGTTTTAGTTGGAGAACATAAGAGAAGTGATTGTCTGGACTCCAAAAACTTGTGCACAATTCGACAGTCACATCGTCGCTTGTGTGTTCAAGCTTTTGGAATAAGTATAAGGAACCTCGCCACTAATTTCCACCTTTTGGTTAAGATATATATGTATAACTTGGAAGAAATAATATGAGAGGTTAACCTTGAATTCCTATGTGGTATAGTTTTATTTTACCTCGAGCAGAGGACTAAACAGGGATGAATTGAGTATTAGAGGAAAGTTTTAATGGTCTTGTCCTTGTTCGTATGAGGGGTTTAAGCGAAATAGCCTTTAAATGGAAAATATCTATGGTAGTAGTCGCTCAACTATTGGAGTAAGGGTAGGAGGTTCTCATTTTGGCTAAAAGGAGAAAAATGTGTTCACGTTAATAAAGTAAGTGGATCTTTTGAGGTTACCACCAGTACAAAAGCTGGATTTGAACATGAGATTAAAGTGTGGGGCATCAGTAATTTCTAATACTCCTTACTGAATACTTCCAGTAAGGTTAAAAGAGCTCAAGTTCTATGTGCAAGACCTTTTATATAAAGAGTTACTCGTAATATATAACCCTAAGGAGTATTAGGGTTGTTCGTAAAGGAGAAAAGTGTATCTATATGTTTGCGCATAGATTATTGGAAGTTGAAGAAAGTTGCTGCTAAGAATAAATATCTTCTTCCTTGGATGAATGACCTATTCCACCAGCTATAAGGAACACGACGTTCTTTAAGATGAATATGAAGTCAAGTTATCGCCAGTCAAGAATCAGAGTTGAGATATCCCAAGATAACTTTCAAATCAATGAACATTATGAAGTTATAGAGATTTTGACTAAAGCACCCACAATGTTCATAGACTTAATGAATTTAGTATACAAGGAATTTCTAAATATTGTTGTGATTCAGTTGCTGGAGATATTCCGGTATAACCCAAGTCTAAGAGGGGACAAAAAAAAAGCACTTTAGAAGGGTTTTGTTAACATGGAGGATACGTGGTAAAGCCTAGGTTTTATGAAGGACATGAAGAGTAACCTAGAAGGGTTATAGTAATTTTAAGGAAATAAGTTATACGTAGAGTTTTCTGAATAAGAATTTTGATTTCAAGAAGTGTTCTTATTAGAAAACCGTGGTGTCAAGAGTAAAGTCTCTATGGACCCTACAAGGATAGAGGCAGTTACACAGTGACCTTGTCTTGCCATTATTATTGAAGTATGAACTACTTTTCTGAGTCTAGTAGGTTACTACAAATGTTTCTTACAGGATTTCTCCGGGATAGCAGTGCTTTAGCACAATAAACTCGGGAAAGTAATTGGTTGTTGGACGATGAGTGTGAAACAAGTTTCCAGACGCTTACACGAAGATCAGTTCAACCGAGTCTTTGTAGTGCTTGAGGAGACAAGTGGATTTGTAAGTGATGTGTCCATAGAAGTGTTAATTTGTGCATCAATGCAACATTAAAAGTTCATTATTACGCTTTATGTAAAATAGTGGGGCATAGGTTAAGTTAGGTTAAGTTCCTTCCTTCATGACCTAGAACTTGCAATGAAATCTTTGACACTTAATGTGATAATCTATAATTGATTAAGCTCTAAAGCAAGGTAAGTCAAGAGGATTTTGTTATACTTTTTTAAAGTTATGTTTTAAAGTTGAGGTCGCAACTTGATTGTTATATTATATTATTTTAAAAGATTTATTGTTTGAAATTAGTTAAAGAAGTTTAGACTCGTTTTTGTTTGATTGTTTAACATTTCTGAACCTTGGAAATCCTGATTTGAAGTTTGGAGGCCTCATTGGTTGATTATCTGATTTTAGAAATGCAATTCTTGTTAAACAGGTGTTAGAAAACTTTGGCATCGTTATACTTATGTCGTTATGCTGCCGAAATTTCTGGAGTGAAGTTGACCGTTTGTTGACTAATGAAAAAATAATGTGGTATATTGAAGTGACAATTTTTAGATGAGGTATTAAGGTTTATATTATTTCAACATTATGTAGTTATTTTTATATTTTCTTCATCTTCTCTTCTTCTTGGTCTATCTCTATTCCTTCTTGCTCTAGTAGGGTCTATTTTTTATTTCATTGACTTTCTCGTTGCATTGATGCAGTGCTTTACTCAGTTCATTCTTCTTGATCTTTAGAAAATTGCTTCTATCCACAAATTTGAAGGTACATTCTATTGATTTTTCTTTAATTGATTCGATTTTTGTGATGGGTTTCTTATTTTCTGGCGGTTCTATCTTTTTATTATGTAGAGTGGTGTGGTTGGATAAGAAGAAAATAAAACAATAGAAAAGCTTAGCATCATTGTTTTTGGTTTAATTTATCGGGGATCTGGACATTCTTGTGGGTTTTTGTAGAGCAAATGCCAAGTTTTAGAACTATTATGTCTTCATAGAATTTAGAAACAATTCAATTTACAATGTGGTGAGATTTGGTTTAGAAATTTTCGAACTTCATAAAAAAAAATTGGTTTGAGTTAGGAAAATCAGAGACAACTGAGAATTTTAATATGTCGAGTTGGCTCAGGTGATGGGTATTTTGATGTGATTTGAAAATTGTAGAATAAAGTCGACCGTGTTGTTTCTGAAGAAGGGGAAGAATGAGAATTTTGTGAGAAGTGGTGTAACAAAGGAAATGAAAGGGGAAAAGAGGATGATGATGGTGGTGATCAGAGTAGACCGGTCAGAGGAGTATAAGCAAGGATGGAAATATCGATGTCGATCCATATCTATAAAATATTGATATCGATAGAGATTTTTGTAAATCAGGAGAATTTTATTAAATTATTTAAATTAATAATAGTTTTTACTTTCAAACTAAGTTATACATCTTTATATTACTATTTACATTTATATTGGGGTTAATAGATGATATCTTTTTATGTTTTTATAGTTATTCATAAAAGATATTGGAGATATCGATTGATCCTCAATATCCATGTCCAACCCTCTAATTTACGGATCAATATCCATATCAAACCCTCTGATTTACGGATATATCGATAGATGTATCGACATATCAATAGATATTTTCATCATTGAGTACAAGGAATGTAGAGGAGTAGAAGTCAAGAGAGAGAAGATGAAGGGAAAAGGAAAAATAAATTAAAAAAGCTACATAATCTTAAAATAATATAAATTTTCACTAATCATTTAAAAATTGTCATTCCAACATGCAACATTGTTTTCTCGTTAGTCAACTAACGGTTAATTAATTTAAAAGATCATTTAAAACTATTTTTCAAACTTCAGAGACTAACCTTGTTTGGAACCTCAGGATTTGAGATGATTTCAAAATCAGTTACGATTTGAAACCATTTTATGTGTTTGGATGCTTAAAATAAGTAATAGATTTGAAATCATTTGGAATTTGAAATCGTGTTTTTTTGAAAAAAAATTCCATTCTAAATAGGTCTGATTTGACAAGATTTTAAACTTAAAAAAATTGTTTTCAATTTTATCACAATCCTTCTTTTTTTTTTTAAAATCTATGTCTTAGGATAAACAAAAGTCTGCCTACACCACTCCAATGCTTATCACCCTATCACAGTTTCTTCCTTATACAAACAAAACAATTTAAACAAACTCAAGGTTAAGTTTCTATTTTATTTTTCTACTCTTTTGCTACTTTTTTAAATAGATTAAAATGATTTCATTCTTTTTAATGCAGTTATCAATTCCAACGAGCATTTTTATAAACAAACAATTTAGAGGTTAGTTTTTTTTGCTTTGTTCACCTTACAATTTTTTAATTGATTATAATTTGTAATTTTTGTGTTCCTTTTTATATATTGATTCACTATTTTTTTTCTTGATTTGTATGTGTATATTTTCTTGATTCACTATATATTTGTATGTGTATAATGGACCTCCTTCTTTTCTCCCGCCTCACCTTCTTGTCGTCCACCCCTCCTCGCTCGGACCACAGAGACATGATCATCACACCTCCGTCCCTTCCATCCCACTTTTCCGCCATGAAAGAGACACTCAGTTTTTCCTTTGGTCGAAAAACCTTCTCAATTGAGCCCGCTCACCCCTTTACTTGCAACCGTCTCCGTTTCCCATAACAGCAGCCTGACCGTTCCTTCTCTTTCGTCTCCCC
Organism: Trichosanthes cucumerina; assembly: GCA_036507285.1. NCBI lineage: Eukaryota > Viridiplantae > Streptophyta > Magnoliopsida > Cucurbitales > Cucurbitaceae > Trichosanthes > Trichosanthes cucumerina. The sequence continues at coordinate 66,395,953 of CM071844.1, forward strand.
CCGCCCTATTTTCGCTTGGTTACACAAAGACACCTCCTTTCTCTTAGTTCACCCCCTTAACCAGAAATTCTTCCGCGAAACCAGACTCGACGGAGGAGTTTACTTGATTGAGAAACACTCAAACCGGCGCGGATACTGCATCGATTGGCCAAGCTCGCTCCTACCGGTGGTGTAACCAAGCTTATCTTTCCTTCTCGAGATGATCGAAGGGGATGGAAGTTGCTTGTGGACCTTCTTTCCAAACTGCTCCCCAACCCACCCCAGTCATCGCCCACCTTTGTTCCACCCAAACCTCTTGCCCCCTCTTCCACAAATCGCTCTTGTAAAGCTATTCTCCAATCCACCATAGAGCAACCTTCCCAACCCACCAACATTTTTCACCAGGCTCCGACTAAACCCCCCAATCCGAATCGTTTATCTCCTGCCTTGGCCACCTTAAACTTATCTTCGACACTTGTTGTTGAACGGTTCTTCTTCCACGATGGGTGGCCTGAAATCAGAGTTGCCCTTCACGATTATGTCAGCGAATACTGCGCCATTGCCCCTATCTGTTCGGATAAAGCCCTCCTCCTTTGCGAAGATGCCGCTCGAGCAAATAGTCTCTTGCCGAAAAAGACTGGAAGCTTGTTGGAGGTTTTAAACTAAAGTTTGTTAAATGGGGTCTTGAGGCTATCCTTCAAAACCAGAAAGTGCCTTCTCATGGAGGATGGATTAAAGTTCATCATCTCCCTTTTGATCTCTAGAACTGGGAAAACTTTGAACTCATCGGAGATGCTTGCGGAGGTTTATGCGAAGTCTCCAGGAAGACTCTCAAGACTCGATATGATGGAGGTTAGCCTCAAATTTGTTGGTTTTTCTTTGGGCTTCCTTCCGACAATAGTTCTTCTCCCCTCCACGAGCATATCTGTCTCCATTGAACCGTTTTTTAATGCCGATTTCCAAATTGGCTTCATTGCCGGAATACATGGGAAAAACCCCCGTTGAATAGTGTCTCCAATACAAGTTGTGCGGTGTCACAGACGCGCTACCCACCTACCCCCTCTCACAAACCCATTTTTGAGGCCACGCGCCAATGGACCAAAAAGCACACCTCTCACTCTACTGTCATTGTCAAATAACCCCCAATGGTGTCAGCGTCACAGTCCCCAAAGGCTTGCTCTCCCAACTTGTGTGTGGGCCCCCCTAATCAGTACCTCAAACCTTATCCCAACCCTCCTTTAATACCCATCGAAAAGACCTCTTTCCCATCCCTTAACAAGCTTCCAACCATCCTAATCCCCAACCTTACCCCAACCAATATTGTCGCTTTCTCTAAGGCAAAAAAAATTGTTTCTATTAATGGTACAGTGTTGACCTTTGTCCTTGGAACAAAAAATCGTTCCTATACACTCAGATCTTGAAGAAGACGTTTCCCTCTCCAGCCCTTGCCTTGACACCAACATCTCTTCCCGACCCCGTTCTCTGCCCCCATTGACTTCCATTGTCCTTTTAAGCCTTTTCACCGATGATGAGCTCTCTGCCCCTTCTCCAATTCAGATATGCTCGGACTTTCAACACAGTGACCATGCTCTTTGCAAGCCGACTGACAACATATAAGTTTTACCTTCTTTTGAGCCAGCTGAAGACTTACTGTTCCTAAAAAAACTAGCCCCTTGGCTGCTTGAAAATGGCTTGTGCTTATCGACCATCCTTAATAGACAAAAAACGGGAAAGACCCCAGCCAAATCCTCTAAATTGATCAGAAAAGTTAAGAACTTAACATCCTCCATCAACTATGACAAGCCCCTCAGAGATGTCATTACAAATGGGTCGCCTTCCCCTTTATGTTAATTCTTTCTTGGGCGTGAGAGGTTTAGGTTCATGGAAAAAGATCACTCATTAAAAGCTTTCTCCAAAGAAACTAATGCCACGATAGTTATCCTCTAAGAAACCAAGCGCAACCACATTGACAATTCTTTCATCAAATCCCTTTGGAGCTCTTGCAACATTGCTTTGAGTGCTCTGAATGCCGAGGGTAGCTCGAGCGGTATTCTTATCATGTGGAATGATCCATCCTTCACTGTTATTGAAATTGTGGAAGGTACACACTCCCTTTCTCTCAATATCTCTCTTGCAGATGGTTTCCTCTTTTAGTTTTCTGGTGTATACGACCTAACGAGGGCAGCTCACAGGCAATCCTTCCGGGATGAGTTAACTGACCTCTCTTTCCTCTGCGAAGGCCATTGGATTTTGGGTGGAGACTTCAATGTGACTAGATGGTCTTTTGAAAAATCTAAAGGTAAGCCATATACAAAAAGCATGAAATGCTTCAACAAATTCATTAATGACTGCTTTGATTGGCCCCTCTTATCCAATGGCTTATACACGTGGTCCAACCTCCGTGACAACCCGATGATGACCCTCATTGACCGATTTCTGATCACCAACCCTTGTATTGACAAACTCAATAGCGCTTTGGTCAAGAGATTACCAAGAGTTACTTCAGATCACTACCAAATCCTTTTAACCCTTGGTCTACAAAGATGGGGACCCTATTACTTCAAGTTCGAAAACACTGGTATCCAAGGCTGGACGTGGCATGGTTTTATACAGAAACTAAAGCTCTTTAAACACCAGGTTCGAATTTGGAATGTCAATACCTTTGGTTGCACGAAATCTATGAAGGTTGACTTGATCAATGAACTTAATAGGCTAGATTCCATCGAGGAGTTTGATAGTCTCAACCCCACACAGCTCCTACGTAAACTTGATATCAAAACTGAACTGCAGGACATCTCCATCAGGGAGGAAATCAACTGGAGACAAAAATGCAAACTGAAATGGTTGCTTGAGGGTGACAAAAACACCGTTTTTTTCATAGAATCGCCTCTGCTAGAAAGAGGAAAAACTCTATCGTGGAGCTTTTGTCTAGGAAGGGGGAAAGCCTTGTCATTGATAGCCAGAAAGAATTCCTAGATTTCTACTCTCACCTATACACTAAATCTACTGGCCATTGGTTCCTCCCAGATTTGGATTCTTGGAGCCCCATTTCTATAAAGCTTGCTCACTCCTTAGAAACCCCTTTTATCGATGAAGAAATTTCAGGGTTGTTTCGACACTTGGCACAAACAAATCTCCGGGGCCAGACGATTTTACCACTGAATTCTTTAAAAAGATTGCAACATCCTCAAGGAAGACATTGAGAAAGTGTTCCAAGATTTTTTTGAGAATAGTATTATTAATGCAAACCTCAACGAAACATATATTTGCCTCATCCCGAAGAAGATTGATGCTAAATATGTGAATGACTATCGACGCATCAGCCTAACCACATGCCTCTACAAGATAATAGCCCCCGTCCATTCAGAGGGACTTAAGAAGGTCCTCTCACTCACAATTTTAGACTCCCAATTTGCCTTTGTTGCAAACAGACAAGTTATAAATGCCTCTCTCATTGCCAACGAACTCAGCGAAGAACAATTTAGGAATAAGAAACAAGGGGTCGTTATTAAGCTTGACATCGAAAAAGCCTTTAACATGGTGGATTGGAACTTCCTTGACCACATCCTATCATTCAAAGGTTTTGGTACCAAATGGAGACTTTGGATTCAAGGTTGTATCTCTTCAGCAAATTACTCCATCATTATTAATGGCAAACCTCGTGGAAAACTTAAAGCCTCGCGAGGGCTTAGACAAGGAGACCCTCTATCTCTCTTCCTCTTTGTCATTATTATGGATTGTCTTTCTCGGATGCTTTCTCTACAGGCCACCAAAGGGCTCACACGCGGTTTGAGTGTCGGCGACCTTTCTATTGCCCATCTTCCTCTTTGTCATTGGTATTTACCTTACAACGGTTGTGGTTGCTGACCTTGTAGAGGGATTTGGATGCAAAGTGGCCTCCTGGCCCACCCTATACCTCGGGTTGCCACTCAATGCCAAACCATGAACCAAAACTTTCTAGAATCCCGTCATTGAGAAATCAGAGAGGCGTCTATCTGGATGGAAAGGCTCCATCTCAAAAGGTGGTCGACTTACCTTATTACAAGCTACGTTATCCAACATTCCCACCTACTACTTATCCCTCTACAAAATCCCATCCGAAGCTGCAAACACAATTGAAAAAATTCTTCGGCGATTCTTGTGGGTTGGGCATAATAACAAGATGGGCTATCATCCTATAGGTTGGTCTAAGGTGTGTCGACCAATTGAAGATGGAGGGCTTGGAATTGTCAACATTAAAGCCAAAAATTGAAGTCTCCTTGCCAAATGGGTTTGGAGATTTTATGCTGAAAAAGATTCTCTTTGGCATCAAGTTTTAAACCACAAATATGGCTACTCCCAATCCGATATCCATCCTAATGGGGAAAAAGCCAAATACCACTGGGGCCTTGGAGAAATATTGTTGCAGAAATACCTTTAATCTCTTACAATACTCTTTGTATTGTAGGAAATGGTAAGCATACTAGTTTTTGGACAGATAAATGGTTGGGCGACTTCACCCTTCAAGCCTCCTACCCTCTCCTTTTTGCTCTAACAAGAAAAAAGGAAGCCAAGGTTTGTGATTTGTTCTCGGCTATTGAATTGGCTTGGAATTTAGACATCCCTCGGCCATTGAAGGAGTCCGAAATTGAGGAGTGGGTGAGGCTATCAATCTAACTCCCCAGTTGCTTAAACACAGTAAAGGATGATTTTTGGAAGTGGTAGCTACATAGTACAAGGGTATACACGGTTAAGTCCCTTACACAAATTGTTCTCCACGAACTTCTCCACCCATAAACATCTTTATCAGAATATCTGGAAGAGCCACATCCCTAAAAAAGTGTGGTTCTTCCTTTGGGAATCCAACCACGAGAGGCTTCACACAACCGACACAATTATTAGAAAAGCCCCTTAGATTGTTATAGCTCCAAGCTGGTGCGTCCTTTGCAAACAGACGACAGAATCCATCGGACATATCTTCAACTTATGCCCCTATACTTACAACATTTGGACCAGACTTCTCCATCCATCTAAGCAACAGTTTGTCTTTCCAAACAAAATGTGTGGCATCCTCGAGCTTCTCTGATAGGACACCATTACACTCAAGACAAGGCGGTCATTTGGGACAATCTGGTTAAAGCTCTCATGTGGACTATTTGGCTTGAAAGAAACAATCGAGATTCAGTGAAAAGGCCAGAGAACCCCACATTGCTCTTGAATGCATTCTTTATCTTACTTTCTCTTGGTGTAAATTATCTCCTTCATTTGGTGACTACACTCTTACTTCCCTTCTTAGCAATTGGGAAAATCTTTTGTAATCGGTATACCGACTTTTTTTGTACATTTCATGCTATCAATGAAATGATTTGTGTCTCATAAAAAAAAATTAGTTTAATTCTTCCTACATTGGTTAAAGAAAAAAAATGGTTTATTTTTTCTGTGGGTGAGAAGAACAAATTAACATAAATCTAGAAAAAAATTAAAATAAAAATATAAAATCAATGCCTCAAAGCATGAGTTTGAGGATGAAAAATGAGTAGAGAAATCTAAATGAGAAGAAGTAATAGGAGAGGACTTGAGAATATTCAGTTCTTGAGGGATGAAGTCGAATCCAGAGAGTTGGTTGGGTTTTTTTTTTTTTCAAAAGATTTTGAAACAAAAAACGTAATCTTAACCTATTTTTAATATTCCTTTGAAAAACAAACTTATTTTAAATATTATTATTAAAACTTTTGCTATAAAGGCATAATAGCAAAATATTATACTTTATTTTCCTTTCTAGCATCCAAATAAAAAAATTTTAATTTCAGAAATTTCAAATCAATTTCATTCTAAACCCAAATAAAAATTTAAAATCATTTCCGTAAAATTTTGGATTTGAAATCATTTATTATCAAATTCATCCGCCAAATAGAGTAACTTCTACGAACAAATAGATACTAACTCCAATCTTAAGTATATTTTGTTTTTAAATTTATTAATTAGCAAAAAAAAAACTTTTCTTCAATTAGCAACTTCTAATAGCACGATTAACCTCTTTAGACTCTCCACTTTTTTTTTCCTTTCTATTATCATTATTATTTAAAAAACAGACCTAAAGCTACCGATCTTTTCCCAAGTTTGTTATGCTTTCTCCTCCTCCATGGTTGCCGCAACGCACGTTTGAACCCCATATCAACTAAGGAAATTCTCCCTTCCTCCCCAAACGACAACCACACACCAACAACACCCATCTCTGATTTTTTTTTCTTCTCACTTATCTTCCTCTCTGGGTTGCTGTTGCCGACCTCCAACACGCCCCACCTGCACTTTTGTTTATGCTCTTATCTCACACTCTGCTGCAACCTCACGACACCACACCAACCCAACCCGTTTTCTTCCTTCAGACCTCCATCTATAAAAAATTTCCTTGATCAGTTTTTCTTCTTTTTTTTGTTTCTTCGATTCAACAAATCCAATCCCAATCCTAAAATTGGGTAAAATTGTAATGGGATGAACTTTTGTTTAAAATCCTGCCAAATCCAACCTATTTTGGATAGAAAATTTGTTTGATCAAAACAAATCATTTTGGATTTCAAATTCTTTTTTTTTTTTTTATATTCTAACTCTAATCACCACTCCGGCGTGGAGCAGAGAGAAGGTAATTGTTTTGTTGAATACACTGTTCCCAAATGAAATTTCGTAATTAGGAATAATGTCACATGAATATCTAGCAATTTTAGTAGTTTTGGGTCATTATTTCTCCATGTAGTATATAAGCTCGGTATCATGTGCATTCCCGGAACAGTTTTGATATTTGATTAGGAGTTTTCTTATGGAGCCTACGGATTGGGAAAGCTCTTCAGGAGCTAGTGGCGATGACGACATTTACGAGCAAGACATAAGGGATGAAGAAGAATGTCTTTGTTCATTTGGGTACATGCGCAAGTTGCAATTCAGGTTAAGAATTTCAAGAATTTAGACTCCTGGGAATCCTTCAATTGGATGGAGCTATTTGCTTATTATTAAGTGTGTGTTTCAATATTTTTATCTTTCTCTAGGAAGCATGCTTCGACTGCTCGATGGAATGATCAGATGGGAATGGCAGAAGTTGTAGAGAACAAGGGCAGCCTTTGGACGACGACTAACATTGTACGTTGTGGCAAGATTTATTGTTCCATTGAGGAAACTTTGTAGGTCAAACTATGATTTTATTATGGTTTTGACATCTCTATTGGATTTGATATTGATCACAACATTTTTTGGGGAGTTATTCTCCTTCACATTGTCTTTCAGTGATTTCTATAAGATAAGGTAATATCATGAAAAATAAAAGAAATTGGTAGTGTTTTGGAGAGTCTTTTTTTGTTGCTTTTTGGTTCTTTATTTAGAACATTACAATATAGATAAAGGGAAGAAATTCAAGCTTACAATGTACAGGACGAAGCACTAGTAGTAGTCTTTATGTCTTGGTAAATAAATGAATTCATCATGTCTTAGTACTTTGTTATATGGAAATGACTTTTGTATCTGAAATTCTGAATAGAATTTTCCTTAAGTGAATGGGAATTTGCTTATTTTCTGTCAAAACTAAAGTCCTTTTTCCTATCATCTTCTCTTGAAAATAAGTAGCAATGACATTTTATTGAGCTTATTTGTGTCCCACTATTTAATTCATTTTATGTATCACTTATTCTTCTTTTCTATTTACAATATATATACATCTATTGTCACTTGGGTAATGTTTATTTTAATGTGTCTCTTGTTTCAGAAAAGATAGAAGTGTGTTGCCTTGAAGTGTGCCTTGTGCTTTCTAAATGTTGACTGTAGTGTGAACCTTTGCTCAAAAATAGAGTTGTACCATTTAAGTAGAATTATGTAGGATCATGATCTCTTTTGAGACATTTAAATGACAATTTTTAAGCATGCTATCAAACATTCTTTTCTATGTTTTCAGATTTCTTATTGAAGTTGGGGCCTTGCATCTTCTGGATTATGATAATTTAAATCTTTCTTTGAAAGATGTATATAAGAAGGTAGCTGAAGGAAAAAATGGATGTCTTTGGGAGCAGTTTGAGGTTTATAGGCACCTCAAATCTCTTGGTTTCATTGTTGGAAAGCATAAAGTTCCTTGGTCTGTGAAGGGTGTTAGGAATGGAAATGACATTTCTTCTCAGAGTTCTATATTTGAGAACAAAGGAGCGACAAATTTTGAATCAGAAGATGAGAGGTCGATCTCTGAGCTATTAGATTCCACTCAACTAAATGAAGTGACACCCATTTTTGATGTTTTTCTTCCACATAGCAAATTTAGAAAATCTTCTCCTGGTGACCCAAATTTTATGGTCCGCTTGACTAGGTAAATTCTTTTGCCAAAAATCCTTGAACTTCCTTCAGATTATGTCCTGTTGGTTATTTGTTTTGCATGCTGTCTTTGTTATTTTTGTAAACTTCTTGGAAGGCATAGTTAAAAATGACTTGCACCTGATTTGCCTTTTTTAATAACTATTGTCCTCTGATTTGACATTTTAATGAAATTTCTTTTCAAAATAATAATAATAATAATAAATTGCAAAAGGTGTTTTTTTGGTGAGGCATGTAGGAATAGGGTGGAAGCAGTTTTGTTGTGAAATTGTATACACAATAGATCAACTTCATTTTTAGCCTTCTGAGTATTTAGCATCATTTTTTAGGAAAATAGTAGGCTGCATTCTTGAAATAACACCAACATGAGGTCTATAATAGGCTTCAACTTGTGTCGTTTCTTTCTTCTGCAAAGTTTTTATAGATTACTCAACATAGAATTTGTCTGATCCTTTAATTACTGTTATATTATTTTTTTTATAGGGGATACCCACCTCCAAGAAAAGATATTGAAGTTATTGATAGAACATCGAGAGACATTCCAATGAAATATTGTCATATTGAACATGGACGTGTTTGTTTCTTCTCACTTGATATAAGGTGGAGTCGCTTTCGTCTTACTGTGACAACATTGTGGATTGGTAGAATCAAGCTCTCTGCTATTCAAAGATTTAATTTATTGGATTTGACTTTGGTTAGTTTGAGATTGATTTAACTTTTAAAATAATTATTAAAAGAATTGTTGTCAAATGTTCTTTTATTCACTAATTAGCTTTAATGTGATATAAACTAGTGATTAGTAAATTTTAACATTGAACATCAAAAAGCAAGTTATGATGTTTAGTATATTCAATCGAAATTGCTTTGATTTAGCTATAATGAGTGAAGTAGAAATTATTTTAAAATTTATATTTTTTTTACCCATTATTTTAAAAATTATATTTTGTTTACATTAAATAATATGATAAAATCATTAATATATATATATATATATATATATATATGATAAAAGAGCATGTAAAAAAATTTGCATATAGAATAGTAATGAACCAATGTTGTTCCAATTTAATTTCAAACAAAATGTAAGAAAAAGTTTATTGTCATCATCATTTGTAGCAATATTATATCTGTATTTCTAATTCTTCAATGTGAAAATAATTATTATTAACTCAAATTTTGGGAAGAAATGAGATTATTGTAGTTCTTCCATATCTTTGAATCAAATACAGGATTTTTTTTTCTTGAGTTAAAGAAGATTGGGAGATGTTGAGTTTCGATCATATAACCTTTTTGTCATAAGAGATGTTTCATGTTAACTTAATCATGTTCTTGTTGGTTTCTTTTCTTTTTTTAATACATATAAAAGAAATACAATCTACATACTAATAAGATAAATGTATTACAAATATAGTTAATAAATATAAACGTCTAATATTACAAAGATATAAAAAAAAATTAAACACTTTCCTTCAAATTGGTTTGTAGATATCTTTTATAGCTAGCGTGCTCATATATCAAAAGTTTGTTTTGTTGTCAAAAGATAAATTATGCATATTACACCTGCATCATGACATGTTTGCTTAGTAACTCCAATATGTTTTATCCTATCATGTAGAATTAGATTATTAGTTATAACGATGACAATCTCGTTATCACAAAAGACCTAAATCATTCTTTACCGCTACTTTGGCTATTACATTTTTTTAAAAAAATATAACTAAGTTCCTTCCAATAAAAGAACAATAATTAGAAGTAGATCTCATACCAATAATACTTCTAACCCAAGTTGTATTACTATACACCTTAACTTATGTTTATAAAATTGGCTCAATTATAGAAAATACCTTTAAACTTTGTACTTTGTTTAAAAAATACTCCCGAATTTTCAAAGTTTCATTAATATATTTAAACCTTACAAAAAAAAAGTTCAAAAATACTTCTCTCGTTAATTTTGGATAGAAATCGTTAGTACTTTGAGAAATACATTTGGACTTTCAAAAGTCTTACTCTTATTATTAATATATGGACATAAATTATTAATATCTTCTTTTAAAATACTCCTGAACCATTAAAACATGTATTAAAACCCAACATCGGGTTGAAATTAGATATGGAAATGACCATTCTACCCCTCCTTTAATCTCTCTTTAGTTTATAGTTTATATATGAATCTAATTCATATTAAAACTATATATTATATCAATTACATCATATATAATTGATATAACTCCTCAGGTATGAAATTGAACACTTCAATTTCACTCCTAACTTTATGCCATCAATATTACCATGTTGAGCCAACGGAGTGATCTAATGGACCTACAGATCATGAGCTCCAATGATCTGAGATTAACTGATCAAACTATTTGATCCAGTTAATCAATATTCATTAACTACAAGTCACTCCACTATAGACTTGTAGCTGCACCCTCCTCACTGTAGATATTATTGTGACTGATATAGTCATTACCAATGAGTCGACCCTTCACAGGTTGTTTGTAATCACATCTAGGTTAAATTACCGTTTTACCCCTGTGATTACCTCTTTGCTCCTTAAGCACCACTGATCTTCTAATGAACAATAAGTCTAAGGTCCTATGTGACGACCACAACCACAGGTACTAGTTATTTATTTTATTTAACGTTCTATCAACCTTTGTGTTTAGTCGGATTAGTGAATTTTCATCAGGCTCGGTGAGAGTGAGTCCTTGATTTTATTTAGTTTATAGTGAAGTGTTCTCCTTTAGATAAATTTACACTTATATTTAAAATAAAGGAAAAGGAAATGACAATGGCACTTAGTAAATGATGCCTAAGTAAGGGTTAATTGGGACTTTTAACAATGACCTAGACCTCATTGTTTAACCATATATATAAGCTTGCAATCAAGAGAAAAGAAACCCTAACCCTAGATATCTCTATAGCCTCTTTATTCTTCTTCCTCCCACTTTGCCCTAACCAAAACCCTAACCCTTATTGTTGTTGCTCTCTCATGACAAAAAGATCCACGGACGAAAACCTTACGCCACGGCAAGCCACGTTCGAAGAGTTCGGCAACCGCTCGCGCCGGCGAAGCCCACGGACGAACCGACCCAGTAGCTGCCGCCATTACGACCGCGAGACGCTTTCGCGTGCTGCCGCCGGAGAGACGCGTGAAGTTGCCGCCGTCTAGTCCTACTGCGCGCGCAAGCCGCCGCTCCACAAGCCTCGGCTTCGCCGTTGGTTTCTGCGGCGCGGTCGTCCCTTGTCGAAGCTCCACCGGCCGCTCGCGTCGCCCGCGGGAGATCCCAATGAGGAGGTGGCGCCGCCGAGTCTGCGCAACATCGCGAGCTAGGCTGCTTCACGCAGTGAGCCGCCGCGAGAGTCCTTCCTTCCGGCATTTCTGCTGCCGTCCGAACCCTACAACGCGTCGGCGGACGCGTCTTCACAACCACAGAGAATACGACCGGTGGCGTTAGTGTTAAGTTTCGAATTTGATGAAGAATTATTCGTGACCTATTTATTATCTAAGCGTCTAATTGAGAGCTTAAGCTCATCATTTTGAACGCTAATTGTAGGGACCAAGTTTGGAGCGGAATTGAGGGTCAAACGTCAAGACGAACTAAGGAGTATTAGGTATTCGCATTGAACTTGAGGTAAGCGGGGCATGAAATCTTAAGAACGTAATTTAAGTACCCTTACGATTATGGATTTGGTGAATGCTTGGAGAACAAACTTGGATTTGTGGTGTGAATCAGGTTCCACTAAAGAAGAGTACTCAAGGAGCTCGGGTTAGGTTTTGGAGTAGAATCCGAACTAAGGTAAGGGACCTTGTGCCGAACTTTTCTAAATGGGATTGAAGAAAATGATTTTCATTATTTCATGCGAATTTAGCTTGTACTTTTACATGAGAATATATCGATATTTTATGTGAGAATATTTTAATATTTTATGTGCAGATATCTCAATATTTTATGTGAGTATATTGCAGTATTTTATGTGAGAATATCCTTGTATTTTATGTAAGAAAAATCCAGTATTTTATGTGAGGATATTACAGTATCTTGTATGAGGATATTTCATGATTACCTACAAGATTATTATCTTCAAACTGTTATAAGGAAATTATGATTTGCATATCAATGATAATGTTTCCTGACATATGCACTATAACTATGTTGAATGAGAGGACCTCATGCATGTACGTATGCCATAAAATGATTTGAAGAAAAATGTGGAAATTGGTCTCCTGAGGGCATTGTATGCATGGTCAAACATGCATTAGAGACCCTATGGGTCAAGTTACAGGGGTCTGTGAGGGACTCAATATATACGAGGGTTTGTGAGGACTCAAACCGCATGCAGTCTGCATGAGGGACTCAAATAATTACAGAGTGCATGAGGGACTCAAAATGAAATGACTCAGGATGACCAATTGACCACTTAAAGAAAAAGAAAGTCACGGACTATAGTCATGATGATATGAGAAAGTTTTAGGTCCATATATGTACATTTCAAACAGATTTAAAAGTCATGATTGTATGTGTTTGCATATCCCAAACCTCATTAGCGAGGTCACTTCTGCGGGTATTGTTTTGCAATACTCACCCTTTCTTTCAAAATGTTTTTGAGTAAGGCCAAGGGCGTGCGGGGCGAGTGACGGAGCGCGTTATCGACCATGGGAAATGTCATGTCTTCCGCATATTTTCTTTAATAACTGATGTTGTCGTTTTATGGTTTTGAAGTTAAGTTTAAATTCCCGGATTTTTAAGTAGGCCATGTTTAAACGATTTCTTTTGCACGTTTTGAATGTTTTGTTTTGGGATCCCTAAAGATGATTTAATAGTAGTGGTGATTTGAAGATTGTTCTTAAATCCTTTGGCCTAAGAATGCATGCATGAGTAGTAATGTCCCTAAGAGTTTTAGTTATAAAAAGTAGGGGTGTGACATCCTACCTTAGACTCATACCCTCATAGAGGGTGTGGCCCTGTTGTTCAAGACCTGGAGTTAGTTCTTAAGAGAACAACCTATCTGATTCCTCAGTAGAGGAATGAGTGAATTCCATCTTGCAGATTAAGTTCCCAGCTACCTCACGAGGTTACGTCACTGAGAAGGTAGGCTTATTGAGTCCTGGCTACAGGACCACTCTCACCCATACTAGTCTAAGGACAAACCCCTATAAGCGGGGAGTTCTTAACTTGCTCGAGTTGAGTCAAGTCACTAATGACCATCTATAAATTACTAGTCTTATCCTCATTAACGGTGTTATCTTTGGTTAGACTAATAATTTCTGATCCAGATCTTGTATGAACTCTTCATACGGGATGCCCCACTCGCATGTCAACTACATGAATGAGTTGGATTACCTCATTTGTACTAATTACAAAGTGGGTCGCATCCATGGTGTTACCAGAATGAGGTTTCCAACCTTATTCTTATACCATAGACTATTTAGGTTATAATCTTGAAGTCAACCCAAATAGTGTCCACTACACCGATTTCAAGATAAACGTTATAACTGTAACGCCCCAAGATTTCAAGTACCTCTTAGGTTGTTTTTGGGATTAATTTAATGGAATTAGACTAATTGGGCTTCGAAGTTTATTAATTCTTGTTAAGTCTGGCAATTTTAAGCGAATATATATATGGTTTAACCATATATATATGAATTGGATTATTTAATTAAGTTAAGGGCATTCTTGAGGTTTTTCTTAAAACAAAGGGCAGTTTAGTAAATATTGAAATTAAGGCTTCTATTCTTGAGGGGCACGTTCTACGAAGACCTCATCCCCTTCCTCTCAACCCATCTTCACGACAACTTCAGGGGGGAAGCTTCTCACCGTCCGACCGATCGCAGCAGCAGCCGCCCTCGATCGACCACGCCGGAGGCCAGCCGCCCTACGAAGTCGTGCGCCGTAGCCGTGAAGCTTAGAGTCGGAGTCCACACGCCAAGCTGCAGGTCTGTATTCAACCCCCCACTTCTTGTCGTCAGCATCCGGACGTCGACGACCGCTGCAGATGGAGGTTTGGAACCGAGTGGATGCGCTGCCGGCTAAGAAACGTTGTCCTACAGATCCTCGTCGAAATCTGTCACAGCATCATCGATTTCTTCCTCAAACGTCCGTCGCCGCCGTTGAGGAGCTGCAGGTGGGAGCCCTCAGTCGCCGGAATCGCGAGCCACCTTTGTCTCCGTCGATTCGACAGTGAACCGTTTTTACGCGCAAAGCTTGGGTCGGCTGGTTTGGTTCCTTTTTGACCGGTTTTGTTGGAGATAGGACCGGTTCTGAATAGATCGGCTCACGGGCTTTGCAGATCTGGCTTCTACGCTCCGAAAGGCGCCACGACGCGCCGCCGCCCTGCCTCCACGCGTCGCCGTCGGCCGGCCACGCGCCGCCGCTCGTCGGAGCTGTTTCCGGTCCACCTGTTTTTGATCCCCCGAGTTCGTTTTCAGCCTCCGGTTGGGTAATTCCACTTGATTATTACTTGATGCTCCAACTAATTGCTATGTACACTCTAAGTTATGCTTATGTTAATTAATTAAGGAGTTGATGAGATGGAATTAGGGATCTGGTGTATTAAACACGATCGTGATGAACATTGTGTTAGGAACGGAGCTTGAGGAGTTTTAAGCTAAGGCCGAGGTAAGGGATTTTTCTACGAATTAATTTGAAAAACGGAAGTATATATGTTTTGAAGGATTTAGTTTAAAATGATGTCCTTCAAAGATTTGCCTCAAAAGAAGGACCTCAATAATTTATTTCAGGAATAATTTTCCCAAGATTTATTATTCGAAAGGGTTTGAGAGGACATTCAATGCATGGTTTGATTTTAAGAGAATTTCATATAATTTAAAGGTTTGGTTTGAGAGGCCCCGAATATAAATGATCTAAAAAAGACTCGAATAGAAATGATTTCAAAAGACCCGAATAGAAAGGATTTCAAAGTATTGAAAAAGAGTTTGACACGGTTATGTAGATTCATGTATATTGAGCATTTTCAGTTATGTCGTTGTGAAGGATACGTATTTGATAATGTAAATGTAATTATGATTCATGATTGATTGACTCGAGTTTAATGTTATAAAGGTTATGCCATGATTTTATGATTTATCTGATTGTTGCATCATTCTTAATGCATATGTATATGTGATTGAAGAATGAGACCTCATGCATAATGTATGTATATGAAAATGTTATGTAGGTTGTGGGCAATTGGTCTCCTGAGAATTTATGCATGGTAAAACATGCATTAGAGACCCTATGGGTCAAATCTTATAGGGTGCATGAGGACTCAACTTATAGGGAGTGCAGTGAGGGACTCAATTCTTATAGGGAGTGCATGAGAGACTCAAATCTTATAGGGTGCATGAGGACTCAAACCTATAGGGAGTGCATGAGGACTCAATATGTAAAGACTCAGGTAGACTCAATTGACCACGTATAGCCAAAGAGAAAAAGTCATGATTTTATGAAAGAAAGTTTTAGGTCCCATTACAGAAAGCTTTATGATTTTAAAAATCACGAATGATAGTCATGTTTCAAAAGTCAGGTCTAAAGGAAAGTCATATGCGTGTGTTTGCATTTCCCGACCTCCACTTACTGGGTATTTTATAATACTCACCCCTTTACCTTTGTCGTGTTTTCTCTGTTTTAAAATGTTTTCAGGTAAAGAGCGAGAGCATACCAGGCGAGTGACAGGGATGCGCTACAGAAGCCATGGGAACCGAGTCATGGATTCCGCATACCTGTTGGGTTTTATGTCCTAAAACTCGTGGTTTTGTAAACTGAATGTATATTCTTTATCACAATAAAGGTGTTATTGACTATTATGTATTGTGTAACCTTAATCCAATAAAGAACCCTTGGCTATAGGATGAATACTTGAACTTTATGTGTGACATAAAAGTGGATCAAGTTTAAGTTATAGCCAGAACAGTCTATAGTATAAGGATAGGGTTAAGGACCTTATCCTGGGGACACTATGGACGCGACCCATTTTGTAGAAAACAAACGATGTGATCCTTAATCGTTCATGTGGAGACATGTGAGTGGGGGCGCCCTATGCAATGAGTTTGCATAAGACTGGACCGCGCAATAGTCACTTAGACTTTATAACTCCGTTTCTTGTCTTAATCGACTATATTCATCACGATGACCTAGGTAACTCGATCTTAATCCCGAGCGTTCTATGGACCCTGTTTATTCGGATTATCCTTAGATTTGCATGGGTGAGTGGCTCGAGACTATCGACTCAATAAGCTGCCATTTCGAGGATAAAACCAGGTAGATAGGCTGAAACATAGTTCGGCAAGATGGAATTCATTCCTACCCGCTTTAGGGATTAGTAGAAAGGTTGTTCCCTTGAAGTCACGACTCGGGTCTTGAACAATGGGCCCATCCTCTCATTGGCCGAGAGGATTTGGTTTCTTTGGTTGGACCACAAACCAATTGTTCATTAGAGGATCGAGTGGAACTTAAGGAACAAGAGGTAATTACAGGGTAAAGCGGTAATTTTGACCCGGTTGTAGTTTCTGAATGACTGTGAAGGATCGACTTACTAATCATGGTTATATCGAGTGGACATAAATATATCTACAATGAGGAGAGTACAACCACCGGGCTTTAGTGGAGTGTCCGGTGGTTAACGAATGTTGATTAGCTAGGCTAAAGAGTTTGGCGATTAATCTCGTATCGTTGAAGCTCATGATCTGTAGGTCCATTAGGTCCTCCTTACTAGCTCGGACTTAGCCTTATAAGCTGTTTGAGAGAAAAGAATTTGAATTGTTCAAATTCAAGTTTGGGAGAAAGCGTTATTTATATGTGATATATTTAACGAATCATAGCTTAATTGTGAATTAAACTATGATTAATAAGAGGTGGATATATTTAAATATGATTTAAATATCGGGATCGGTTTATAGCATGAATAAGGATTCATGTTCAAAAAATCGATCGAGATCGGGCAATTTATTTAATTTAATATTTGATATTAAATTAAATTAAAAAATTAATTAATTAAATTAATTTTTTATTTAATTAATTATATTAATTTTAATTAAAAATCAATTTAATATTAATTTTTGAATTAAAATTAAAGGTAAAATGAGGGATTTTCATGATTTTCATGAAAAACCAGTTGCCAACTTGCCCAATCTTACTCATCTTCAAAATTCACCAAAATTGGCCACCTCCATCTCAAAGCATCCTCATCACCCTTGAGTTGTCACTCCATTGAAGCTTTTTGAAGCTTTATATAATGGTGATTTGAGGTGTTTTGTGAGAATTACACAGAAAATTGTATATTCCCGAATTAGTGACCTTTGAGGTCTTTTCTTCCAAATTCTCTCAACCTAGGATCCCACAATCCATTCTAAGGCCTGAGGATAGTAGGGAAGACTCTAACGGTTGTCCACGAAGTGTTCGTGTTGAAAACCATTCACCGGGTGAAGAGAATTTGATCTTCAAAGTTGAGTTTTCTATCCCTCTGTTTTTCCAGCTTTGAGCATGCATTGTATTTTACAAAATTGATCAACTTAGAGTATTGAAGATCCAAAATTGCTTCCGCTTTCTTAATCTAGACTCTTTCAATTTGTATCAGAGCAATTTTGAGCACTCAATTTGATCAATTGTGTTCTGTGGTGGGTGTTTTTTGAAATACAATTTTTCTGGGCGTCTAAAGTGTTCTTCTTACTTTGGCATTTAAATTGAACATCGATTTGTGCTTTATTTTCAAATTACTCAAGTGTGTTTGAGCATTAATGTGTGTAGAATAAGTTGTAAAAATTTTGGCTCGATTGGAGTTCGGGAAGGCCTTCAATTTGACGTTTGAAGTGAAGAGGTCTGGCCCACTGGAAACAGTAGGCTGCTGGAAATTTTTTTTTTAAATTCTGCTACAGTGAAAATCTGCTTCAGCCCGTGTTTTCCCACTTTAAGAAGATGAAGGTGACTTCAAAGTTTGACCGTTGATCGATTCATTGACCTTTGACCGGTTCAATGGTTTTTGGACCGGTTCGACTTGTTTTTGGTCCGGTTCGGGTGGTTTTAGACCGGTTCTGACTATTTCGAGGCCGGTTTTTCCATTTTGGAGGTCCGTTTCACCAATTGGAGGCCCAGTTCATCCTTTTACAGCCCGGTTTATCCTTTTGAAGGTTTGGTTCACACATTTGCAAGCCGGTTCGACCCAAATTCGAAGAGTTCGAAGTGGCTCGATGATAATTCTAGATTATTATTGTAATAATTTAGTAGTTTGCTTGCATTAAATGCCAAAACCAGTCCACTTTAGTGTGTTTAATTAATTATGCATTGTGAATGTATGTTTTAATTAAAATCCTTGATTGTATGTGCATAAAGTATGCCATATAGATTTTAAAATCCCACCATAGGAAGCATGCTCCATGCATTGAAAGTATGTTATAAGTGTTATAATATATTGTATGCATGTTTATTGGGTTTCATAAGAATTAATATAAGAGTTATATTAATTTATGAAACAAATATTATATGTTTTAATTATAATTAATATAAGGGTTATATTAATTAAAAATTAAACATATAATTGCTATGCATTTTTCATGTGATGGATTTGTTATAAATGTATATTTATTCATGTGATGAATGTTTAATCTGTTTATAACATAGAAATGCATGTAACCTAAGGTTAATTAATTAGTTTTAAAATGGTTTTAGAACTGGAAATTAATTAGACCTTAGGTTATCTAGTTCTAATAAGATTAGAATTAGGAAACCAATAATTTATAAACTTTGATTAAAGAGGACTCGACTAAGGAAGGTTACGCTGGGTTGGGGTACTTAAGGTGATTTTAAGCGGAACACCCCTACACGGAACCGACACAGGGAGTGAATTTAATCCATAGGTTTATAAATTATCTTTCGTTAGTGGCGTTTATTAAAAGTTAATAAATTAAACTCATAGACCTAGGTTTATTAAAAGGTTAATAGACTTAGGTAATTCCAGTATAATTGTTATATTGGTAGACTTAGGTGATATTGTTTTAGTCGGAATATGCCTAAGTAAAAGTTTACCCAAACTGTTTAAAATACTTAGTGGGAGTGAAAAGGTATATATGATATATCAATTTCCTCTTACGCTCTCCACGATGTTCACACCGTGAGATTTATGCTCGGCCTCGTGATGTCAATAGGGCATCCCCATTCAGATGGTGTTTGCATAAATCAAGAGCAAGGTGAATGGAGAAAGTATTTATAGTAAGTGAGCGAAGGAGGTGTGTCAACACATCCTACGGTCTCCTCCATTAGGTTGGACCGTGAGATTCCCATGTTGCGCTGCGCAGTTGCCCGAAGTAGCACCATCCATTCGGAGGATGTAACATGGGATTGGAACAACTCAAACTCGAGAAATGGATAGGGTCTTAGGTCCATTCCCAACTTTGTCTCTCGGTTCGGTAGCATTGTTGGGGCCGACCTCGAGGTCGAAAATGGCGGGTTACACTTACAAGAATTGCTAAGTGTTAGTAAATTCTTGACCAAAGTTGCGATAACTAGAATGCTATAGGAATAAGAGTTATTAGGTGTTAACATTTAGTCAAGAATGTCTTGGTTCGGTGAAGGAGTGATTGATCGCCTCGGTAGCGGTTGCTCGACTCAACTGAATTATCGTTGCAAAAACAATAATGAGTTTATGGGTACATTATTACTTTTGCTAAATTCTTAAATAGGATAGGTTACAAACAATTCACTAATAGAATTCATTCTTTTTCAACATGTCGAACTCTTTTATCCAATTACTGCCTTCAATAAACTTAGCGGCGATAATTATGGAACACAAATCAAACTTGAATACGATTCTTGTTCTTGATGATCGAGGTTCGTCTTAACGGAAGAATGTCCTTCCCTCCCACTCATTGCAAAACCAAGATGGTTCGGGATGCTTATGAAAGATGGATCGGGGCTAATGAGAAGGCGAGAGTCTATATCTTAGCCAAATATATCGATGTGTTGTCTAAGAAACATGAGACCATGGTCACCGCAAAGGAGATCATGGGATCATTACTGACGATGTTTGGACAACCGTCCTCATCGGTCCATTATGATCTTTGTCAAATCGTTTACAACTCCCGTATGAAGGAGGGAGCCTCTGTTAGGGAACATGTCCTTGACATGATGACCCACTTCAACGTGGTTTTGAGTAAATGGGGCGATCATAGATGAGAGAAGTCGAGGTAACCTTTATTATGGAATCTCTTAGAAGAGTTTTACGCCATTCCGCACAAATGCGGTGATGAATAAAATAGAGTATAACTTTGACTACTCTCCTCAACGAGCTCTGAGACTTTTGAGTCCCTCATGAAATCAAAAGGAAAAGAGAAGGAGGCAAATGTTGTCATTTCAAGAAGTTCCTTAGAGGATCGTCCTCTAGGACCAAGTCCAGTCCTTCTTTTTCTAAGAATAAGGGTATTGTAAGAAGAAGAAGAAGAAGGGAAAATGGAAGGGACAGGCTCCCACACGCAAGGCCAAAGCCACAGGAAAATGTTTCCACTGTGGTGCGAGGCGAGCCTTTGGAAGAGGAATCGCCCAAAGTACCTTGCGAAAAAGAAAGGCGAGAAAGAAAAACAAGGTAAATATGATTTACTCGTTATTGAAACATGTTTAGTGGAACATGATGATTCCGCTTTGGATATTAGATTCGGGAGCCACTAACCATGTTTGTTCTTCTTTTCAGAAACTAGTTCTGGCACTTGACTTGCGATGGGGAGATATCTCTCTCGAGGTTGGAGCAGGAGAGGTTGTCTCGACCAAAGCGTGGGAGGCTGTGAAGTTGTTGTTTAGAGATAGATTTATTTTATTAGAAAATATACTTTTGGTTCCTGGAATCAAAAGAAATCTTGTATCTATCTCTTGTTTACTTTAACATATGTATAAAGTGTCTTTTGATCATAATGAAGCGTTCATTTGCAAAAGAGGTGTACGAATATGTTCTGCTAAACTTGAAAACAACTTATACGTGTTAAGACCAACTGAAGTAAAAGCTATTTTGAACACTGAAATGTTTAAAACAGCTGATACTCAAAATAAAAGGCAAAAACTTTCTCCTAGTACCTATCTTTGGCACTTGAGACTAGGCCACATTAATCTCAATAGGATTGGGAGGCGGTCAAGAGTGGTCTCTAAGTCGGTTAGAGGACAACTCTTTACCACCATGTGAGTCATGTCTCGAAGGAAAAATGACTAAAAGACCTTTTTACGAAAAAAGGTTATAGAGCCAAAAAGCCCTTGCAACTCGTGCATTCAGACCTTTGTGGTCCTATGAATGTCAAGGCACGAGGAGGATATGAATACTTCATCGGTTTTATTGATGATTATTCTAGGTATGGTTATCTTTACCTAATGCATCATAAATCAAAACCTTGAAAAGTTCAAGGAATATAAAGGCGTAAGTTGAGAATACATTAGGTAAAGCGATTAAAACACTTCGATCGGATCGAGGTGGAGAGTATATGGATTTGAGATTCCAAGACTATATGATAGAACATGGAATCGTATCTCAACTCTCGGCACCTGTACACCTCAACGAGAATGGTGTATCCGAGAGGAGAAATAGAACCTGTGTTAGACATGGTTCGATCCATGATGAGCTACGCTCAGCTGCCTAGTTCATTTTGGGGATATTCTGAAACGCCCCTACTTTTCTATAACCAACTCCTAGGGACATTACTACACATGCATGCATTTATAGGCCAAGAGATAAAAGATCTTAAAAGAAAACTTCCAAATAATTATAAATAGTCTTTAGGGATCCCAAATCAAAAACATTTAAAACAAATAAAAGGGTCAATTTAACATGGCCTATTAAAACTGTAAGTAAATTTAACTCCAAATAAAACATAGAGACAACATCGATTTAAAACAAGAATATGCGGAAAACATGTCGGTTCCCATGGTTTTAGTAACGCTCCTCCGTCACTCGCCCTGCACGTCCTTTCCTTTACCTGAAAAACATTTTTTAAAAGAAAGGGTGAGTATTGCAAAACAATACCCAGTAAGTAACCTCGCTACCGAGGTTTGGGATATGCATACACATACAATCATGACCTTTAAACTTATTCGTAATATACATATGCGGGAACTAAAACTTTCTCATTTTGTCAGGTCTTTAATCCATGACTTCCTTTTTAATTGTGTGGCCGACTGGTCATCCTGAGTCATTTCGTTTTGAGTCCCTCACAGACCCCTGTAATAATTTGAGTCCCTCACAGACCCCTGTAATAATTTGACCCATAGGGTCTCTATTGCATGTTTGACCATGCACATAATGATCTCAGGATACCAATGTCCACACTTTTCATTAATTCATTTCGTGGCATACATAACATGCATGAGGTCCCATCATTCACATAATAATAGTGCACATGTCACAAACATCATCGTCGATATGCAAATCATACTTTTCTCATAGACAGTTGAAGATCATACCTTTGTAGGAAAACATGAAATATTCTCACAGGAAATACTGGAATACTTTTGCATAGAATACGAGAATATTCTCACATAAAATAATAGTTTATTTCCACATGAAGCATTGAAATATTTGCACATAAAATATTAAGTATTCTCACGATAATATCTGTATATTTTCATATGAAAAATATAAATTAATTTCGCATAAAATCATGAAAATCATTTTCTTCAATCCCATTAAAAAGTTCGGCACAAGGTCCCTTACCTTAGTTCCGACTTCGCTCCAAAACCTAATCGAACTCCTTGCCTACTCTTCCTTCAGTGACACCTGATTCACACCATAGTTTCCGAATTCAATCTCCAAGTATTCGCTAAATCCCTAATCATGCGATACTTAAATTACGGTAATAAGATGTCGTGCCCCGCTTACCTCGAGCTCAAAGCGAAAACCTAATAACCCTTAGTCCGTTTTGACGATCGACCTCCAATTCCGCTCCAAGTTTGGTCACTACAAAAATGTGTTCGAACCCGTAACCTAAATTCTCAATCAAACGCTTAAATAATCGATAGGTCACACATAATTCTCAATCAAGTACGAAACTTAAACCGATCGCTCACCGGGCTGAATTCGTAGCTATCGGGCAGTTGCTGGCCGGCGTTGCAGAGCTCGACGGCGGCAGGTAACGACGTGTGTAAGAGCCTCGGCGGCGGCGCAGCCACGAGCAGCAGCAGCGGCTGAAGGGATTTGCTCGACTGTGAAGGCGGCGGCGAGATCGAGCAGCGGCAGAGACTGGAGTTGCGTGGAATCCGGCGAAGACCTGCTACTCGATCGTTCTCCTCGTCGGCGGCTGCAACGCGAAACCGGCAGAAGTGATATGTGAATCGGAGGTGGCGCGGCGGCGATCGCGGCGGCCGGTCGCGGCGGATCTGAGTAGTAGCGGTGGAACGTCGACGAGAAGCGACGCGAAGGCGGGTGGGGTCGATCTGCTCGGCGATCGGCTGCTGAGTCGCGCACCTACCTCGGCTTGAAGCGTGTGCGCGGACGTTTTGCAAGAAGGTTGAGTCTCCTTCGTGAAGCTGCCGGCGGGAGCTACGGTGGTTTGGAATTCTCACGTCTAGGGCAAGGGCTTGAAAGAGGAGTAGAATTATATGGCTAGGGTTTTGTTTAAAAAAGATAATATAAATACTAAGGAGACTAAAGGGGCTAGGGTTAGATCAAATTTTAAATGTACTACAAACCCTCATTTAGACATTAATAACCAAAAACGCCCTTGCAATTTCCCTTTCCTTTAATTTCATAAATAATCTCGTCTTAGAAGGAACAATTCACTTAAACTAACAAAATTAAGGCCTCACTCTCGCCGAGCTTGATTAAAAACACTAGTCCAACTAAACACAGCGGTTAAAAGAGCGTTAAATAAAATAAATAGTAGTACCTGTGATGGTGGTCGTCACAATCTTCCCTCCTTAAGAACTTTCGTCCTCGAAAGTTCCTATTCTGAAATAACTCGGGTATTTAGCTCGCACTTCCTCTTCTCGCTCCCGGTGTAGCTTCTTCCGTGCGCGTGGTTACGCCACAACACTTTAACTAAGGCGATCTCACGATTCACGGAGGGTCTTTCGGTCTCTTGCAATAATTTGTACCTGGTGCGCTCGCCATAACTCAGATCTTCTGCTAATTGCAATGGTTCGAAGTCTACGACATGCGTCGGGTCTGAAACGTACTTTCTCAACATGGAGACGTGAAACACGTTATGGACCGCTGAAAGGGAAGGTGGCAGTGCTAATCTGTAGGCCACTGCACCTATCCTCTCCAAAATCTCAAATGGTCCGATGAATCGCGGACTCAACTTCCCTTTCCGGCCAAACCTTAGAATTCCCTTCATTGGGGCCACTTTAAGAAAAACGTGGTCCCCAACATCGAATTCTAGGTCCCTTCGTCTCGTGTCGGCATAACTCTTTTGTCTGCTTTGGGCGGTTTGCATCCGCGCCCTAATCTTTTGTATTGCCTCATTAGTGACCTGTACTAATTCTGGACCCAACCACTGGCGTTCACCAACCTCCTCCCAGAAAACGGGAGTTCTGCAACGTCTTCCATAGAGAGCTTCAAATGGAGCCATTCCGATGGTCGACTGGTAACTGTTGTTGTAAGCAAACTCCATC
Organism: Trichosanthes cucumerina; assembly: GCA_036507285.1. Classification (NCBI taxonomy): domain Eukaryota; kingdom Viridiplantae; phylum Streptophyta; class Magnoliopsida; order Cucurbitales; family Cucurbitaceae; genus Trichosanthes; species Trichosanthes cucumerina. The sequence continues at coordinate 66,420,831 of CM071844.1, forward strand.
AAATGCAAATGAGTGTCCCAACTACCGGGGAAGTCTAAAGTGCAAGCTCGCAACAAATCTTCTAATATCTGGTTTAAACGTTACGCATCGTCCATCCGTGCGTGGATGAAAAGTCACATCTTGAAGTTCAACTGCGAACCTAACGCTCTCTGTAAACTCCTCCAGAAGTTGGAGGTGAAACGTGGATCCCTGTCTGAAATAATCTTGACTGGAATCCCATGCAAACGGACTATCTCTTCCAGGTAAAGCTGCGCCCACTTATCTGTAGAATAGGTGGGTTTCCCTGGTATGAAATGTGCTGACTTGGTTAATCTGTCCACTATGACCCAAATCACCGAGTAACCTCGTAAGGTTCTAGGCAGTCCGACTATAAAATCCATAGAGATCTCCTCCCATTTCCACTGAGGTACATGTAAAGGTTGCAGTAATCCTGCGGGTCTCTGCCTAGGTGCCTTTACCTGCTGACAAGTCAAACACTTGCTGACAAACTCTGCTATGTCGCGCTTCATGTTACACCACCAAAATGACTGTTTCAGATCTCGATACATCTTGGTACTGCCAGGATGCATAGAAAATGGTGAGTTGTGGGCCTCACTCAAGATCTCAGTTCTCAGCCTGTCATCGTCTGGCACACATAATCGACCCTGAAATAGTAATCCTCCATCTGTGGATAGGGAAAACTCTGTCAACTCACCTGTAGTTACTGCAGTACGCTTTTCTACTAACTGAGGGTCCACCTGCTGAGCCTCAATGATACGTTGTCTCAAAGTTGGTCGCACCAGTTAATCGAGCTAAGCGGCGTGGTCTTTCCTACTAGTCTTTGCGATTTCACTCGAGCAAACTCTGCTCAGAACTCTGCTCTGTCGAGAACTCGAGCCGAAGTATGCCTTTCGGCTTTCTCTCGAGGGCATCGGCCACTACATTAGCCTTACCGGATGGTATTGTATGTCAATATCATAATCCTTCACTAATTCCAACCATCTGCGTTGCCTCATGTTCAATTCCTTCCAGGTGAACAGATACTTGAACTTTTATGATCTCAGTAAAAATCAATTTTCTCTCCATACTGTGTAGTGTCTCCGGATCTTTAATGCAAAGACCACTGCTTTGCTAGTTCATGGTCATGAGTTGGATAATTCCTCTCGTCGTCTTCAATTGTCGGGATGCATAAGCTATTACTTTACCGTCTTTGCATTAGCACACAACCCAAACCTTTCTTAGAAGCATCACTTGAAACTACAAAACTCCCTGTTCCCTCGGGAGGCTGTAAAGAATCAGGGTGACACTAATCAGCACTTGAGTTCTGAAACTCGCCTCACAAGCATCATTCCAAACAAATGAGTTTCCCTTGCTGCGTCCGGTGAGTCATAGGCATGGCTATCTTGGCAAAATCACATGCAAAAACGTCTATAGTATCCTGCAAGACCAGAAAACTACGTACCTGCATGCGCGGTGGTCGGACGAGGCCACTGTGTGGCGGCCTCCACTTTCATTGGATCAACAGAGACTCGGCTTTCATACACCACATGCCAAAAAAGGATACTTATGCGAGCGAAATTCACACTTGGAAAATTTTGCATACAACTTATTCTCTCTCGGCGTGAGTAAAACTTTTCTCGGTGCATTTCATGCTCTTCATCACTCCTGGAGTATATCGAGATATCGTCGATGAACACAATCACGAACGTATCAAGAAACTCTTTGAATAAGCGGTTCATCAAATCCATAAACGCGCGGAGCGTTGGTCAAACCAAACGGCATCACTTTGTGAACTCGTAATGCCCATAACGTGATCTCGAATCTTTGTTTTGGGGATATCCTCTTCACGATTCTCAATCGATGGTAGCTTTGATCTCGGATCAATCTTGGAGAACACTTGTTGCTCCTTGCAAATCGATCGAGCAGATCATCTATTCTCAGGGAGAGGGTATTTATTCTTGATCGTAACTTTATTCAACTCCTCAGTAGTCTATACACGGTAGCATGGATCCGTCTTTCTTTTCACGAACAATACAGGGGGCTCCCCAGGCGGCGAAACGCTTGGGCGTATAAACCCTTTGTCTAGCAAGTCTTGTAAGCTGTACTTTTAGTTCTTTCAACTCTGCGGTGCCATTCATGCGGTGCCTTGGATATCGGGGTCGTCCCCAATTCCAATCCGATGTTATAATCTACCTCTCGACCGGAGGTATTCCGGGAGGTCCTCGGGAAGACGCGTCAGTAAATTCATTCACCATCCAGTGCAGATGTCACTGAGATCTCCGTACACCTTGCATCTAGTATGCAAGCTAAGGCGCCCAAGCTCCCCGATGTAATAACTTTACGGCCTTAAGGGCGATGGTTACCTTAGGCCTACTTCCTCGCTATCGTGTGCCTCTCGAACACCTGTGGCGGTTGGTGGGGAGAGTGAACACTACCTCCTTCCCGAAACAATCAATGCAAGCATGGTTACTGCGCTAACCATCCATGCCCAATATTACATCAAAGTCAAACATGTCTAAGACTACTAGATTCACTTTGCTAACTCATGGTCTGCGATGATGGTCACACTACCATCCTTGACTTTCATATTAGCTAACAAATTTATCCCCGAGGAGTGGAGACAGACAGAGCATCTCATGAATCGTTTCTAGTTCTAACTCACTTGACTTACAAAGGATGCGAGAAATAAGGAGTGTGTAGAACAGTAATCAAATAATACAAAGGCAAGGTGCCCAAGTAATGGAAGTGTACACAGAACCACCTGAAAGTCCGAGCCATAGATGTCTCTACTGGTGCTTGCATAAGCTCTCCCCTGATGTATAACCGGCTTCACAGCAGGCCCACTATTTATAACCTGAGGCTGGCTAGTGCTGGCTTGACTCGGGCAGCTATTAGCTCTGTGCCCTTCTTTTCCACACAGAACACACTCCCGGACCAAGGCCAAACACTTACCCTCAGTGGTTGCTACCACGTCTTTTGCACCGTGGCTTATCTCCACTTGCTATTTCCGATCTGCTGACTGTGGTTTCGACTGAACTCGCCCGAAAATGTCTCGGCCTATGCGGTGTATGCTGTTGGGGCCAGTGAGCTAGAATTTGGCTGGTCCCACTTCCTCTTATGATTCGCCATGGGTCACGCCTCGTTAACCACTACTGCCGTGCGATCTGCGCTGCACCCAAATCAATTCTGCCACTCTCACTGCGGAGGCATAATCAGGAGGTGCTAGTGCTTGAATAAAGCCTCGAACGTTCTCATCCAGTCCCATAATGAAGCGCTCTGTTTTCTTTGCCTCTGTATCTACCAGCTCGGGAGCAAAGCGGGACAAACGGGTAAATTCCCTCTCATACACCTCCACTGCCCTCCTGTTCTGGCAAAGCTGTAAGAATTGCACGCTTCTGTAACGTAGTGCGCGGGGATAAAATTTCCGCCAGAACGCTTCCTGAAAGATTCAGTGTCGTTTCTCGTTGGCGACAATGGTTCCACGGGCGGACTCCCACCATAAATACGCGTCATCCTCGGCATGAAGGTAGCACACAAGACACCCTCTCGGTCCTCGGGCGGTTCATTAATCGAAGATGGTCTCAATGGAGGACAACCATAACTCTCGACCAGGTGGGGTCACTGGAGGACCCATCGAAAGATCTAGGATCATATTTCACGAAGTCCTTGGATATCGAGACTCCAGAGTTGCATCGTTCCGCCTCTGATTTGCTTGGGCCAGCTGAGTGGCTACTGTAGCTCGCACCAGACTCTGCATAGCCTCCACCATCATAGTCATAACGTTGGCGTTCCCTTGATCTGCCACTGGGGCAACTGCAGGTACATTCTCTCCGCGCGGTCGGTGGTCCGGGGGAGGTCTCGTGCAGTGGAGCAACCTCTTCCTGCTCGAGTGTGGTAATTCAGGTTGGGCGTCAACGTTTTCCCTTGCCCTCCCGCCCCTACCACGTCCCTACCTCTCCTCGACCTCTAGGTGGCATTTTTCAATACTACAATCTGAGAGTTTCTAACTCGGGTTTCTTTACTTTCTAACCATGAGATAAGATCACCCCTTGGGGTTTTAAGTTCATGTATATGCATAAAACAGTATCATATCATAATCATTTTCTTAATTAATAAAATATCGTAACGCATTACACAGCGGTGGTCGGAACGCGTTGTTCAACCATGGGAACTACTCAGTGCTTACTCAGAGCAAGTCTACGTAACCCTTAAACTGGGGGCTCGATACCAACCAAACGCCCTACTTTTCTATAACCAACTCCTAGGGACATTACTACACATGCATGCATTTATAGGCCAAGAGATAAAAGATCTTAAAAGAAAACTTCCAAATAATTATAAATAGTCTTTAGGGATCCCAAATCAAAAACATTTAAAACAAATAAAAGGGTCAATTTAACATGGCCTATTAAAACTGTAAGTAAATTTAACTCCAAATAAAACATAGAGACAACATCAGTTTAAAACAAGAATATGCGGAAAACATGTCTCTGTTCCCATGGTTTTAGTAACGCTCCTCCGTCACTCGCCTCGCACGCCCTTTCCTTTACTCAAAAATATTTTTTAAAAGAAAGGGTGAGTATTGCAAAAACAATACCAGTAAGTAACCTCGCTACTGAGGTTTGGGATATGCATACACATACAATCATGACCTTTAAACTTATTAAGTAATATACATATGCGGGACCTAAAACTTTCTCATTTTGTCGTCTTTAATCCATGACTTCCTTTTTAATTGTGTGGCCGATCGGTCATCCCGAGTCATTTCGTTTTGAGTCCTCACAGGCCCCAAAATAATTTGAGTCCTCACGGACCCTGTAATAATTTGAGTCCTCACGGACCCTGTAATAATTTGACCCATAGGGTCTCTATTGCATGTTTGACCATGCACATAATGATCTCGGTGGATACCAATGTCCACACTTTTCATTAATTCATTTCGTGGCATACATAACATGCATGAGGTCCCATCATTCACATAATAATAGTGCACATGTCACAAACATCATCGTCGATATGCAAATCATACTTTTCTCATAGATGATTTGAAGATCATACCTTTGTAGGAAAACATGAAATATTCTCACAGAAATACTGGAATACTTTTGCATAGAATACGAGAATATTCTCACATAAAATAATAGTTTATTTCCACATGAAGCATTGAAATATTTGCACATAAAATATTAAGTATTCTCACGATAATATCTGTATATTTTCATATGAAAAATATAAATTAATTTCGCATAAAATCATGAAAATCATTTTCTTCAATCCCATTAAAAAGTTCGGCACAAGGTCCCTTACCTTAGTTCCGACTTCGCTCCAAAACCTAATCGAACTCCTTGCCTACTCTTCCTTCAGTGACACCTGATTCACACCATAGTTTCCGAATTCAATCTCCAAGTATTCGCTAAATCCCTAATCATGCGATACTTAAATTACGGTAATAAGATGTCGTGCCCCGCTTACCTCGAGCTCAAAGCGAAAACCTAATAACCCTTAGTCCGTTTTGACGATCGACCTCCAATTCCGCTCCAAGTTTGGTCCCTACAAAAATGTGTTCGAACCCGTAACCTAAATTCTCAATCAAACGCTTAAATAATCGATAGGTCACACATAATTCTCAATCAAGTACGAAACTTAAACCGATCGCTCACCGGGCTGAATTCGTAGCTATCGGGGCGATTCTTGGCGGCGTTGCGAGCTCGGCGGCGGCGCGGTAACGGCGTGTGTAAGAGCCTCGCGCGGCGCGACCACGAGCGGCAGCAGTGAAGAAGATTTGATTTGCTCGACCGTGAAAGCGCGCGGCGAGATCGGCAGCGGCGGCGAGATCGGAGTTGCGTGGAATCCACGAACCGCTACTCGATCGTTCTCCTCGTCGGCCGTGTAACGCCAAACCGCGAAGTGATATGTGAATCGGAGGTGGCGCGCGGCGATGCGGCCGGTCGCGGCGGATCACGAGTAGCGGTGGAACGTCGACGAGGAGGCGAGCGACGCGCGGCGGCATGGCCGGGTCGATCTGCTCGTTGATCACTGCTGAGTCGCCGCACCTACCTCGGCTTGAAGGCGCGCGGCGCGCGGACGTTTTGCAAGAAGGTTGAGTCTCCTTCGTGAAGCTGCCGGCGGGAGCTACGGTGGTTTGGAATTCTCACGTCTAGGGCAAGGGCTTGAAAGAGGAGTAGAATTATATGGCTAGGGTTTTGTTTAAAAAAGATAATATAAATACTAAGGAGACTAAAGGGGCTAGGGTTAGGTCAAATTTTAAATGTACTACAAACCCTCATTTAGACATTAATAACCAAAAACACCCTTGCAATTTCCCTTTCCTTTAATTTCATAAATAATCTCGTCTTAGAAGGAACAATTCACTTAAACTAACAAAATTAAGGCCTCACTCTCGCCGAGCTTGATTAAAAACACTAGTCCAACTAAACACAGCGGTTAAAAGAGCGTTAAATAAAATAAATAGTAGTACCTGTGATGGTGGTCGTCACATATTCAGTAGAAGCTGTTGCATATATTTTGAACATGGTTCCCTCTAAGAGTGTTTCAGAAACACCCTATGAGTTATGGAAAGGGCGTAAAGGTAGTTTACGTCACTTCAGGATTTGGGGATGTCCGACACATGTGCTAGTGTCCAATCCAAAGAAACTGGAACATCGTTCAAAATTATGCTTATTCGTAGGGTACTCCAAAGAAACGAAAGATGGTCTGTTTTATGATCCTCAAGAGGACAAGGTGCTTGTGTCAACAAACGCCACGTTCTTAGAAGAAGACCACATGAGAGATCATCAGTCTCGTAGCAGGATTGTCTTAAGTGAAATTTCCAGGGAAGCTACAGATAAATCAACAAGAGTTGTTGATGAAGTTGGTCCTTCTCAAGAGTTGAGAATGCCTCAACGTAGTGGGAGGGATGTTAGACAACCTGACCGTTACATGGGTTTGACTGAAACCCAAGTCGTCATACCTGATGATGGCATTGAGGATCCATTGACCTATAAACAGGCAATGAATGATATAGATAGGGACGAGTGGATTAAAGCCATGGACCTTGAAATTGAGTCAATGTACTTCAATTCAGTCTGGAAACTTGTAGATCAACCAGATGGTGAAAGACCTATCGGTTGCAAGTGGATCTACAAGAGGAAACGAGATCAAGCCGGTAAGGTGCAAACCTTTAAAGCTCGACTTGTGGCAAAGGGTTATACCCAAAGGGAATGGGTGGACTATGAAGAAACCTTCTCCCCTGTTGCCATGCTTAAGTCCATTAGAATACTCTTGTGCATTGCCACGTTTTATGACTATGAAATTTGGCAAATGGATGCCAAGACAGCCTTTCTAAATGGCAATCTTGAAGAGAGTATCTATATGGATCAACCAGAAGGGTTCATAGTTCAGGGTCAAGAGCAAAAGGTTTGCAAGCTTAAACGATCCATCTATGGATTGAAACAAGCTTCTAGATCCTGGAATATAAGATTTGATACTGCGATCAAATCTTATGGCTTTGAACAGAATATTGACGAGCCTTGTGTTTACAAAAAAAATAGTCAATACCACTGTAGCTTTCTTAGTTCTATACGTAGATGATATCTTGCTCATTGGGAATGATGCAAGGTTCCTGACTGGCGTTAAGCAATGGCTAGCAACCCAATTCCAAATGAAAGATTTGGGAGAGGCTCAATTTGTCCTTGGAATCCAAATTGTTCGGAATCGCAAGAACAAAATGCTAGCACTGTCTCAGGCATCTTATATTGACAAGATGTTGGTTAGATATAAGATGCAGAATTCCAAGAAGGGTTTATTAACTTTCAGGCATGGAATTCATTTGTCTAAGGAACAGTGTCCTAAGACACCTCAAGAAGTTGAGGATATGAGACGCATTCTCTATGCATCAGCTGTCGGTAGTCTGATGTATGCCATGCTATGTACTCGACCCGACATATGCTATGCAGTGGGAATAGTCAGTAGATATCAATCTAATCCAGGATATGATCACTGGACTGCCGTTAAGAACATCCTCAAGTATCTTAGGAGAACGAGGGACTATATGCTTGTGTATGGAGCAAAGGATTTGATCCTTGGAGGATACACTGACTCTGATTTTCAGACTGATGTGGATTCGAGGAAATCCACATCAGGATCAGTGTTCACTCTTAACGGAGGAACTATAGTATGGAGGAGTATAAAGCAAGGTTGTATTGCTGACTCCACCATTGAGGCTGAGTACGTCGCAGCTTGCGAAGCAGCGAAGGAGGCTGTATGGCTTAGGAAGTTCTTGACTGATTTGGAAGTTGTTCCAAATATGAATTTGCCTATCACCCTTTATTGTGATAATAGTGGTGCAGTGGCAAATTCCAAAGAACCTAGAAGCCATAAGCGAGGAAAGCACATAGAGCGCAAATACCATCTCATCAGGGAGATTGTGCAACGAGGAGACGTGATCGTCACGCAGATCGCTTCGGAGCACAACATTGCTGATCCGTTTACAAAGCCCCTCACGGCTAAAGTGTTTGAGGGACACCTAGAGAGTCTAGGACTACGGGTTGTACAGTAGGGCAGTTTTTCTTTGCTCAGCATGTTTTACCCCACAGACGTTTTAGTCCAAGTGGGAGATTGTTGGGTTTTATGTCCTAAAACTCGTGGTTTTGTAAACTGAATGTATATTCTTTATCACAATAAAGGTGTTATTGACTATTGTGTATTGTGTAACCTTAATCCAATAAAGAACCCTTGGCTATAGGATGAATACTTGAACTTTATGTGTGACAAAAAGTGGATCAAGTTTAAGTTATAGCCAGAACAGTCTATAGTATAAGGATAGGGTTGGAGACCTTATCCTGGGGACACTATGGACGCGGCCCACTTTGTAGAAAACAAACGATGTGATCCTTAATCGTTCATGTGGAGACATGTGAGTGGGGGCGCCCTATGCAATGAGTTTGCATAAGATCGGACCATGCAGTAGTCACTTAGACTTTATAACTCCGTTTCATCGTCTTAATCGACAATATTCATACGATGACCTAGGTAACTCGATCTTAATCCTGAGCGTTCTATGGACCCCTGTTTATTCGGATTATCCTTAGATTTGCATGGGTGAGAGTGGCTCGAGACTGTCGACTCAATAAGCCTGCCATTTCAGGGATAAAACCAGGTAGATAGCTGGAAACATAGTTCGGCAAGATGGAATTCATTCCTACCCGCTTTAGGGATTAGTAGAAAGGTTGTTCCCTTAAGTACTGACTCCGGGTCTTGAACAATGGGCCCATCCCTCTCATTGGCCCGAGAGGGATTTGGTTTGCTGGTTGGACCACAAACCAATTGTTCATTAGAGGATCAGTGGAACTTAAGGAACAAGAGGTAATTACAGGGATAAAACGGAAATTTTGACCCAGCTGTAGTTACGAATGACCTGTGAAGGATCGACTTACTAATCATAGTTATATCGAGTGGACATAAATATATCTATAGTGAGGAGAGTACAACCACTGGGCTTTAGTGGAGTGTCCCGGTGGTTAACGAATGTTGATTAGCTAGGCTAAAGAGTTTGGCCAGTTAATCTCGTATCGTTGAAGCTCATGATATGTAGGTCCATTAGGTCCTCCTTACTAGCTCGGACTTAGCCTTATAACTTTTTGAGAGAAAAGAATTTGAATTGTTCAAATTCAAATTTGGGAGAAAGCGTTATTTATATGTGATATATTTAACGAATCATAGCTTAATTGTGAATTAAACTATGATTAATAAGAGGTGAATATATTTAAATATGATTTAAATATCGGGATCGGTTTATAGCATGAATAAGGATTCATGTTCAAAAAATCGATCGAGATCGGGCAATTTATTTAATTTAATATTTGATATTAAATTAAATTAAAAAATTAATTAATTAAATTAATTTTGAATTATTTAATTAATTATATTAATTTTTAATTAAAAATCAATTTAATATTAATTTTTGAATTAAAATTAAATGTAAAATGAGGGATTTTCATGATTTTCATGAAAAACAAGTTGCCAACTTTCCCAACCTTACTCATCTTCAAAATTCACCAAAATTGGCCACCTCCATCTCAAAGCATCCTCATCACCCTTGAGTTGTCACTCCATTGAAGATTTTTGAAGCTTTATATAATGGTGATTTGAGGTGTTTTGTGAGAATTACACAGAAAATTGTATATTCCCGAATTAGTGACCTTTGAGGTCTTTTCTTCCAAATTCTCTCAACCTAGGATCCCACAATCCGTTCTAAGGCCTGAGGATAGTAGGGAAGACTCTAACGGTTGTCCACGAAGTGTTCGTGTTGAAAACCATTCACCGGGTGAAGAGAATTTGATCTTCAAAGTTGAGTTTTCTATCCCTCTGTTTTTCCAGCTTTGAGCATGCATTTTATTTTACAAAATTGATCAACTTAGAGTATTGAAGATCCAAAATTGCTTCCGCTTTCTTAATCTAGACACTTTCAATACCATGATTTAGAAATAGTTTTTAAATGATTATGGTCTTCCGCTTATATAATATAGAGTTTTGAAACTAGAGGCCGAACTTAGTATGTTTCTTGTAAACGTTTTGTATTTCTATGGGATCCCAAATTAAATTGATTTTTATTTATCAACTTTTACTTATTTAAAGTCAGTTAGGGCCTCGAATGCATGCATGAGTAGTAATGTCCCTAGGAATTTATGTTATAAAAGTTGGGGCGTTACAGTTGGTATCAGAGCCCAAGGTTATAGGTCTTGTAGACTCGCTTACAGAGTAAGCAAAAAGTATCCCATGGCTAAGTAGCAACTCCAGGTCACCGCCAGGTATGCCTTTGAACTAAAGTTTTATTTGTTCATGAAAAGAAAATTAGGTATTCTATGTAAAGTTATTTTTATATAAAAATCGAGCTTAATGAATTTCCAAACTAAGAAAGAATGAGAATGTATGAGCTAAACTATATGTCTATAAAAAGGAAATGCATAAAGGAAATGCTTATATGTGAATCTATAAGCGTATATGTCGTAAAGTTGACGTGTTTTTACGCTGAAAGGAAGGAGAATACATGTGATCCCTGCTATTGACGATAGAAAGGAAAATGTTTTAGTTAAGAATGTTTACGCTAAAAATGAAGTTTTATAGCCATAAAACATATGTTGTGCGTTATGAAAAGGTCCACTTTGGCCAAGGGAGGGAAGAGTAAGACTTAAGAGGTTAGAGTGTTAAAGGTTGCTAAGCAACTAGATTGCTTAAGTATAGTTTTCAAAAATAAAAGTTAAGACTACTCATGAGAAGTTCAAAGTTTGAATGTGTCCGGTAAGAGGTTAGTGGTCTCATTCATTCATGCTGGAACAATTGGATAAAAGGGTATGAGATTTAGTAAACGTACCACTTTGGAGTTTTCGACTTTGTTGGTTCCCAAATAAAGTCCTTTCATCTTCAAGTGAATACATAACTATAGTATTTAAGGAGTTGAAAAGTAAAGAGAGCAAGGGTGTTTTGAAAATGGGCTCGAGATGTAAAGGGAAAAATAGATTGTTAATGTTGAGATGAAAATTAATTTCTTTCAAAATACTTGAAACACTTCGATTTTAATTATACCATCGCTCTGGTAGGAAAGCCGCAGGGATATACACAATTAGTGTGTTACTGCAGGTATGCATGATACGAAGTTTCAAAAGCGATACCATAAACTAAATAAACTTAATAAAGACAAGTATAAAGAGGAAAAGTAAGGAGTTAGAGTTTTAGTTTGAGAACACAAGAGGATTGATTGTCGGGACTCCAGAAACGTGTGCACGAATGGACATTCATATGATCACTTGTGTATTCAAGCTTTTGAAATCTGTATAAGAACCCTCACCACTAATTCCCACCTTTTGGTTAAAATGTATATGTATAGCTTGGGAGAAATAAAATGAGAGGTTAACCTTGAAATCCTATGTGGTATAGTTTTATTTTTCCTCGAGCAGCGGGCTAAATAGGGGTGAGTTGAGTATTAGAGAAAAGTTCTAATGGTCTTGTCCTTGTGTGTACGAGGGGAATAAGCGAAATAGCCTTTACATGAAGAATATCAATGGTAGTAGTTGTTCAACTATTGGAGTAAGGCTAGGAGGTTCTCATTCTGACTAAAAGGAGAAAATTGTGTTCACGTTAATAAAGTAAGTGGAGCTCCCGAGATTACCACTAGTACGTGTCGGATTTGAGCACGAGATTAAGTGTAGGGCGTCGAATTTCTAATACTACTTACCAATACTTCATCTTTGGTTAAAAGAACTCAGGTTATAGGTGCAAGACCTTTTATATAAAGAGTTACTAGTAATATATAACCCTAAGGAGTATGAGGGTTGTTCGTAAAGGAGAAAAGTGTATCTATATGTTGCGCGTAGACTATTGGAGGTTGAAGAAAGTTGCTGCTAGGAACGAATTTCTTCTCCCTTGGATGGGCGACCTATTCCACCCGCTACAAGGAACACCGTGTTCTTTAAGATGAATATGAGGTCAAGTTATCCCCGGTCAAGAGTCAGAGTTAAGATCTCCCAAGATAGCTTTCAAATCACGTTATGAACATTATGAAGTCGTGGAGATTTGACTAAAACACCCACAACGTTTATAGACTTGATGAATTTAGTGTTCAGGAAATCTCTAAATATGGTCGTGATTAAGTCATTGGGGATATTCTAGTATAATCCAAGTCTAAGGAGAGACAGAAAAAGCACACTAGAAGGGTTGGTCACCATTGAGGATGGTGTGGTAAGCCTAAGTTTATGAGGAATATGAATAGTAACCTAGAAGGGTTATAGTCTTTTTAAGAAAAATAGGTTATATGTAAAGTTTTTTTTAATAAGAATTTCGATTTCAATAAGCGTCCTAAGGGAGCTGTGGTGTCAAGAGCGAAGTCTCTATGGACCCTGCAAGGATAGAGGTAGTTACACGGTGGTCTCGTCTTACCATTGTTACTGAAGTATGAAGTTTCCTGAGTCTAGCATGTTATAGCAAATAATTGTCCAACAATTCTTGAGAATAGTCTTTCCCTGACCACAAATTGCCCACGAAGTTTACTCATTGGTGTAGGATGAACCTTGTGAAACATGTTTTCAAAATTTCAAGCAACGATTTGTTTCAGTAAGTTTTACAGTATCTGAGTTGACGGATGGATTTGCAAACTACAATGATGCTCATTAAAAGCACCAAGTGACATATTAATGCCACCTTAGAGGTTCATGGTTACGCCTTATGTTAACTAGATAGACATAAGTTAAGTTAAATTAAGTTTCTTCATTCACGACCTAGAACTTGTAACGAAAATTTTGACACTTAGTGTGATAATCTATAATTGATTTGGTTCTAAAGCAAGGTAAGCCAAGAGGAGTTGTTAACCCCTTTTAAAGTTTGTTTTAAAGTTGAGGTTGTAACCTGATTGTTAGATTTTCTTACCTTTAAAGAGTCATTGTTTACAATTAAAGAAATTGAGTTCTACTTATATTTGATTGTCCAACATTCCGGTGTATTGTGTGTCCTGCACTCTGAGTAATCCTGAAATGAAGTTGGGGGTATGTTTGGTTGGCTGTCTGATTTTAGAAGTGCAATTTCTATGAAACAGGTGTTAAAGAAAATTTTGGCATTGTTGTAGTTATGTCGTTATGCTGCCGAAATTTTTGGAGCATTCTCGTGGTAAGATTGACAGAGTGGTATGGAACACTTCATGTGTCACGACAACCAAAGGAGACCTAAGTTTGAGTTACTTTTACCATAACTTAAAGCTATCAGCGAGTTATTAATTTCAACAGAAAGCTCAAAGTTAGTTAAGTGCGTGAGTGAGATTGTCAGCACAACGTGTACTAGAACCAATAATGTAGGGAGTATTGAACAGTGGAATAAAGTTACTAACTCCATCCTTATTGAAGTCACATCTCCTAGGAAAGTGATAAACTTATGGAAACAATGATTGGACGAACGATTAAGTCATACCTCGAAGTAAATGCTAGTAACCAGTACAGTATGTATTAAGAGGGTTTTGAGAATCAACCAAAAAGAAATTGGTTTAGTAAAGCGTTCCATCCAAGGATCACAATAAAAAATAGCTTAGTTAAAGGACTAGAGAAGAAAGTACGAGCTAAATATCCCGAGTTATCTTAGAATTTGAATCTGGAACTTTCCAAATTTAGAATCCGAGTCAAGGGTATCAGTTATGTAGGCCTTAGTAGAAAGACTCCAGTGAAGAGAACAAACAAGTTAAAGTTTTGAGACCATTGAATAATACGAAATCACCATTGTGATACTTGAGAAGCAGCTGATGTGAATTCCCACATAAGGGACCGCAGGACTCTTCATAATGGATTGGAGAAGGTCCGAGCGAGCTATTCCAAATTTATTCCTAGCTTGAAAACTTTCGAGGGCGAAAGTTCTTAAGGAGGGAAGATTGTAACGCCCCAAGATTTCAAGTACCTCTTAGGTTGTTTTTGGGATTAATTTAATGGAATTAGACTAATCGGAGTTCGAAGTTTATTAATTCTTGTTAAGTCTGGCAATTTTAAGCGAATATATATATGGTTTAACCATATATATATGAATTGGATTATTTAATTAAGTTAAGGGCATTCTTGAGGTTTTTCTTAAAACAAAGGGCAGTTTAGTAAATATTGAAATTAGGGCTTCTATTCTTGAGGGGCACGTTCTACGAAGACCTCATCCCCTTCCTCTCAACCCATCTTCACGAAAACTTCAGGGCGGAAGCTTCTCACCGTCTGACCGACCGCAGCAGCAGCCGCCCTCGATCGACCACATCGGACGCCAGCCGTCCTACGAAGTCGTGCGCCGTAGCCGTGAAGCTTAGAGTCGGAGTCTACACGCCAAGCTGCAGGTCTATATTCAACCCCCCACTTCTGGTCGTCAGCATCCGGACGTCGACGACCGCTGCAGATGGAGGTTTGGGCAAGAGGATGCGCCGCCGCCAAGCTAAACGTTGTCCTACGGATCCTCGTCGAAATCCATCACAGCATCATCGATTTCTTCCTCAAACGTCCGTCGCCGCCGTTGCCGAGCTGTAGGTGGGAGCCCTCAGTCGCCGGAATCGCGAGCCGCCTTCGTCTCCGTCGATTCGACGATGAACTGCTTTTGCGCGCAGCTTGGGTCGTGGTTTGGTTCCTTTTGACCGTATTGTTGGAGATAGGACCGGTTCGAATAGATCGGCTCACACGGGCTTTGCGATCCGCTTCTACGCTCCGGAAAGGCGCCACGACCAGCGCCGCCGCCACGCCTCCCGCCACGCCGCCGCCGCTGCTAGAGCTGCTTCCGGTCCACCTGTTTTTGATCCCCCGAGTTCGTTTTCAGCCTCCGGTTGGGTAATTCCACTTGATTATTACTTGATGCTCCAACTAATTGCTATGTACACTCTAAGTTATGCTTATGTTAATTAATTAAGGAGTTGATGAGATGGAATTAGGGATCTGGTGTATTAAACACGATCGTGATGAACATTGTGTTAGGAACGGAGCTTGAGGAGTTTTAAGCTAAGGCCGAGGTAAGGGATTTTTCTACGAATTAATTTGAAAAACGAAAGTATATATGTTTTGAAGGATTTAGTTTAAAATGATGTCCTTCAAAGATTTGCCTCAAAAGAAGGACCTCAATAATTTATTTCAGGAATAATTTTCCCAAGATTTATTATTCGAAAGGGTTTGAGAGGACATTCAATGCATGGTTTGATTTTAAGAGAATTTCATATAATTTAAAGGTTTGGTTTGAGAGGCCCCGAATATAAATGATTTAAAAAAGACTCGAATAGAAATGATTTCAAAAGACCCGAATAGAAAGGATTTCAAAGTATTGAAAAAGAGTTTGACACGGTTATGTAGATTCATGTATATTGAGCATTTTCAGTTATGTCATTGTGAAGGATACGTATTTGATAATGTAAATGTAATTATGATTCATGATTGATTGACTCGAGTTTAAAGTTATAAAAGTTATGCCATGATTTTATGATTTATCTGATTGTTGCATCATTCTTAATGCATATGTATATGTGATTGAAGAATGAGACCTCATGCATAATCTATGTATATGAAAATGTTATGTAGGTTGTGGAAAATTGGTCTCCTGAGAATTTATGCATGGTAAAACATGCATCAGAGACCCTATGGGTCAAATCTTATAGGGGTCTGTGAGGGACTCAACTTATAGGGGTCTGTGAGGGACTCAATTCTTATAGGGTGCATGAGGGACTCAAATCTTATAGGGTCTCATGGGGACTCAAACCTATAGGGGTCCATGAGGACTCAATATGTAAAGACTCGGTAAACTCAATTGATCACGTATAGCCAAAGAGAAAAAGTCATGATTTTATGAAAGAAAGTTTTAGGTCCCATTACAGAAAGCTTTATGATTTTAAAAATCACGAATGATAGTCATGTTTCAAAAGCAAGGTCTAAAGGAAAGTCATATGCGTGTGTTTGCATTTCCCGACCTCCACTTACTGGGTATTTTATAATACTCACCCCTTTACCTTTGTCGTGTTTTCTCTGTTTTAAAATGTTTTCAGGCAAAGAGCGAGAGCATACCAGGTAGTGACAGGGGATGCGCTCACGTGGCCATGGGGAACCGAGTCATGAATTCCGCATCCATGATTTAGAAAGAGTTTTTAAATGATTATGGTCTTCCACTTATATAACATAGAGTTTTGAAACTAGAGGCCGAACTTAGTATGTTTCTTGTAAACGTTTTGTATTTCTATGGGATCGCAAATTAAATTGATTTTTATTTATCAACTTTTACTTATTTAAAGTCAGTTAGGGCCTCGAATGCATGCATGAGTAGTAATGTCCCTAGGAATTTATGTTATAAAAGTTGGGGCGTTACATAACCTTGGAGCTTAGTTTATTGGATTTATAAAAGCAAGACCGTAATCTTATCAAAACAAATAACACTTTATTTAATTGATAAAAATTACACAAGTTTAGGGCATAAATCCCAACAATCTCCCACTTGACCTAAAGCTTGTGGAGTACTAAACATTACAATAATGTAAATACAATAAACTAGGGCATTTAAACCCCTTTGTACAAAATACTCCCACTTGCCCTAGTTGGGGAAGACTTGTAAACCTAGACCTTCTAGGTAACTCTCAAATACTTTAGCCGTGAGAGCCTTTGTAAAAGGATTAGCAATGTTGTGCTCTGAGGCCATCTTCGTGACAATCACGTCTCCTCTATGCACGATCTCCCGAATGAAATGATACTTCCGCTCTATGTGCTTTCCCCTGTTGTGACTTCGGGGTTCCCTCGAATTTGCCCGCACCACTGTTATCGCAATACAGCGTGATGGGCAAAGTCATATTTGGAACAACTTCCAAATTTAGCATAAATTTCCTTAACCAAACGACCTCCTTAGTTGCTTCACAAGCTGCTACATATTCAACCTCCATGATGGAATCAACGATGCATCCTTGTTTGACGTTTCGCCATACTACAGTTCCTCTGTTAAAAGTGAAAACTGACCCTGATGTAGATTTCCGAGAATCTTTATTAGACTGAAAGTCAGAATCCGTGTATCCTCTAAGGATCAAATCCTTAGTCCCATACACAAGCATGTAGTTCCTTGTTCTCCGAAGATACTTAAGGATCGTTTTAACCGTTGTCCAGTGTTCAAGTCTTGGATTGGATTGATACCTACTGACCATCCCAACTGCAAAACAGATGTCATGCCTAGTACACAACATGGTGTACATCAGGCTCCCAACAGCTGATGCGTAAGGAATCCGTCTCATATCCTCAACTCCTTGAGGTGTCTTAGGACACTTTTCCTTAGACAAATTGATTCCATATCTAAAAGGCAACAAACCCTTTTTGGAATCTTGCATCTTAAACCTTGACAACACTTTGTCTATGTATGATGCTTGAGACAAGGCTAGTGTTATATTCTTGCGGTTCCGGACAATCTGGATCCCAAGAACAAACTGCGCATCACCCAAATCTTTCATTTGGAATTGTGTAGCTAGCCATTCCTTGATGTCAGTAAGATAACCTACATCATTCCCAATGAGTAGGATATCATCCACATAGAGAATTAGGAAAGCGACAGAACTATTGATGATTTTCTTGTAGACACAAGGTTCATCATCATTCTGGTCAAAACCATAAGATCTGATAGCCTCATCAAATCTTATATTCCACGACCTAGAGACTTGTTTCAGTCCATAAATCGACCTTTTAAGCCTGCAAACCTTTTGCTATTGTCCTGGTTTAATGAACCATTTGGGTTGGTCCATGTAGATGGTTTCCTCAAGATTGCCATTCAAAAAGGTTGTCTTGACATCCATTTGCCATACCTCATAGTCATAGTATGCGACAATGGCAAGAAGGATACGGATAGACTTTACCATAGCAACAGGTGAAAATGTTTCCTCAAAGTCAACCCCTTCAACTTGGGTATAACCCTTTGCTACTAGTCTAACTTTAAAGATTTGCACCTTCCCATCTACACCACGTTTTCTCTTGTAGATCCACTTACAACCTATAGATTGTACCCCATCAGGCTTATCTACAAGATCCCAAACAGAATTGAAGTGCATAGACTCCATTTCTTGGTCCATGGCTATGACCCATTTGTCTTTGTCTTTGTCAACCATTGCTTGACTATAAGTCAATGGATCCTCACAGTTGTCATCTGGTATAACAACTTGGGTTTCAGCTAAACCCATGTAACGGTCAGGCTGTATCAAAACCCTCCCACTACATCGAGGCATACTCAACTCTTGAGATGGACCCTCTTGACTAGACAAACTAGTATCAACAACTTTTGTTGACGTACTAGCAACCTTTGCTATTATTCCGTCTAACTCACCCAACACTACCTTACTTTTTGGTTTGTGATCCCTTATGTGGTCCTCCTCCAAGAAAGTGGCATTTGTTGATACAAAGACCTTATCTTCCTTAGGATCATAGAATAAACCACCTCT
Source organism: Trichosanthes cucumerina (assembly GCA_036507285.1). Taxonomy (NCBI): domain Eukaryota; kingdom Viridiplantae; phylum Streptophyta; class Magnoliopsida; order Cucurbitales; family Cucurbitaceae; genus Trichosanthes; species Trichosanthes cucumerina. The sequence continues at coordinate 66,439,750 of CM071844.1, forward strand.
TGTTTCTTTTGGGTATCCTACGAATAGGCACAACTTTGAACGTGAATCCAACTTCTTTGGATTTGTCACAAGCACATGTGCTGGACAACCACATATTCTGCGTCCTTTCCAGAGTTCAAAAGGTGTTTCAGAAACACTTTTGGAGAGCACACTATTCAAAATGTATATTGCAGTCTCCACTGCATAACCCCAAAAGGAACTAGGGAGATGAGGATAACTCATCATTGATCGAACCATGTCAAACAAGGTTCTATTTCTCCTTTCTGATACACCGTTTTGCTGTGGTGTGCCGGGAGCTGAGAGTTGGGATGTAATTTCATGTTCTATCATATAGTTCTGGAATTTTAAATCCATGTACTCTCCATCTCGATCCGATCGAAGTGTTTTAACTCTTTTACCTAATTGATTTTCAACCTCAGTCTTGAATTCCTTGAACTTTTCAAGTGCTTCCGACTTGTGGTGCATTAGGTAAATATGCCCATATCCTGAATAATCATCTATAAAAGAGATGAAATATTCATATCCTCCCCTGGCTTTAACATTCATCGGACCAAAAAGGTCTGAATGTATAAGCTCTAGAGTATCTTTGGCTCTATAACCTTTTCCACTAAAAGGTCTTTTAGGCATCTTGCCTTGTAGGCAGGATTCACATACTGGCACAGAATTTTCTTTTAACTCGTTTAGAAGTTCTTTCTTTACCAATCTCTCAATCCTATTGAGATTAATGTGACCCAATCATAGATGCCAAAGATGAGCATTTTTTCTTTAGGAGAAATTTAAATTTCTTAGTTTGTGCGTTTGTAGTTTTAAATAATTCAGTGTTCAAAACCATTTTGACTGAATTAGGCCTTAAAACATACAATCCATTTTCTAATGAAGCTGAACATATTTCTAAACCTTTCTTCAAAATAAACACTTTATTCATAGAAAAGGAAACAGATTTACATTGTTCAATAGGGCAAGAAATGGAAATAAGGTTTCAAGTAAACCCTGGTATCACTAATATATTGTCCAACAATACATATTTCTTTCCAAAATAAAGCTTTATTGTGCCTACTACTACAGCTGAGACGACCTCTCCATTTCCAACTCGGGGGGTTATCTCTCCTTGTTCTAGCTACTGCCAGGAATAATTTCCCTAAAAAAAAGAGCAAACATGATTAGTGGCGCCTGAATCAAGTATCCAAGCTGTTTTATCATTATCTACTAAAGAAGCTTCTAGGCAAAGTAAATCATATTTACCTTCCTTTTTTTTTCTGCAATGTACTTCTGACAGTTCCGTTTCCAATGCCCGTCTTCATTGCAGTGGAAACACTTTCCTTTGTCAGCAAGGTCTTTGACTTTCTTGCCCTTCTGGGTGGAAGCTTTATCAGCCTGTTTCCCTTTACCAACCTTCTTCATGTTCTTTTTCTTACCTCTCAGGTTAGAAGAAGATGAAGCCACTATTTTTGTCCCAGAGGTCGAACATCTATGATAACTCCTACTGTCAACATTTGTCTCACGTTTCGATCCCTGAATTTTCATCAAAGACTAAAAGGTCTGGAGTTCATTCAGAAGTGAGGTAAGATTAAAAGTAAGCTTGTTCATAACAACATTACTTCTAAACTGCAGGAAACTATCTGGAAGGGTTTCCAGAATTAAGTTGACCTGGCTCGACTCATCGGTGGAAGCACCATCCGACTCCGGGATGTTGAAGTGTACCATCATATCAAGGACATGATCTCAAACAGATGTACCCTTCTGCATCCTCGAGTTGAATATGTACTTCAGGGCATTATGTCGGACTTGTGTGGACTATTGTCCAAACATACCTCCTGCATGTAATCCATGATTTCCTTGGCGATAATCATGCCCTCATGCTTCTTGGCTAATATGTGGATATACTTGCCAAAGATGTAGACCTTGGCCTTATCATTGGCCTTGATCCATCGATCATATGCATCACGAACATTTCGTGACGCATTTGAGCCTGGCACCTGAGGACACTCCTCAGTTAGCACAAACTTTAGATCATCCACTACCAAAATAGTGTTGGGTTTGTTTTTTCATGTCATCATATTCTCTCCGGTTAACTTTTTCGCAACACATTTTTGCTGAAAAATTAAAAACGAACTTGTATGAGTTTCTTGTTATTACTCTAATCCAATCATGTTTTAGCTAATTATCAAATGATTCCTAGGCCATTTATAATTTGCAATGATACTCCAAAGGTTTAGAATGTATGACATCGAAGGGTAATAAAAAACACTCCTCCTCAGGATCAAGACATTCTTGACCAAAACCTAACACCATAATAACTCTTATTCCTATAGGTTTTAGTTACCATTTTTCGGTCTGAATACATACACAACTTATGTATCCTGTGAGTGTAACCCTTTGTCTTTAGATCCTGTAGTCTCGATCCAATAAAATCCACCAAGGAGGACTAGATTGGAAAATAATCTAAGGAAATCTTTATCCCTTTCGGTGTTTATCAGGTGTTAGATACCCTATGATCAAGCCCTCCGAAGAGGATTGTCCGGTCCAGAAAAACAAACTAACAGTGACCATAGTGGTCTAACGGTGTAAACCGATAAAAGAGACTGTAGGTTTTGTTTTCACTAAACCTGCTCCCACTCACTATAAGTACCCTCTCCATTCACCTTGGTATTGACTTATACAAACACCATCCGAAGGGGGACGCTCCCGTTTGGGCCATGAGGCCAAGTATGAGCCTCACGTTGTGAACTTTCCGGAGATAGCGTAGGTGAAAAAATATGTATCTCATACACTTTTCCTCCCACTGAATACTTTAAGTTTATAGGAATCTTTCTTAGGCTAAAACCCGACTAATGGTTTTACCTAACTCTATCAACATAACTCTTATATTCATGATCAATATAACTCTTATATTGATTTTATCTTGAGTATTTTAATATAACTCCTTATATTAAACCTAGGATTTCTAGTTTATTAACCCCTTAATAAACTCGCTGAGGCTACTGTAATTTATAAGGCTCTCTGATTAAATTTAACTCCCAGGTCAGTTCTCAGGTAGGGGTGTTCCGTTTCCGTCAGCTTAAATACCCCAGCCTAGACAAAACTTTCCTTAGACAAAGTTCCTCTTTTAATCATAGCTTATAAATTACTTGGTTCCTAATTCTAATCTAATTAGAACTAGATAACCTAAGGTCTATTATTTCCAGGTTCTAAACACTTTAAAACTAATAATTAACCTTAGGTGACATGCATACTATGTTATAGTGTTTGATCATTCATCACATGAATAATAAAACATTCATAGCATATTCATCTCATGAAAAATAATGCATGTCAATGTTGTCCAAAAATTAATATACCATCCTTATATTAATTAATCATGTAAACTATATAATATAACTCCTTATATTATAAATGATGCATGAAAATGCTTAACCTAAGGTGAGATTTTTAAAATATAAGCATACACTATGCATGACAATAATTACACAACAATTGCATAATTAAAATAGCAAAAATTAGACCAATTTTGGCACCCTAGAAATAATTGTAATTAATATAATCCAATTATATTAATTAAAATTAATTATATTAAATATAAAACATTTTTATAATTAAATATATTAATAAAAAATCCATTTTCTGCCCATTGCTCCTCGCGTGAAACGACTTCGGCATTGCAATGCTGCTTTTGTCGTCTTTTGCCGAGCGTTGCGCAACGCCACAGTGGCGTTGCAACGCTGAGGGCAGCGTTGCAACTCCATTCACAGAACAACCATAGGAATCTCCATTCTTTGCTCGTTTTCGCTCCGATCTTCTCAGCAACCGCTTTGCCTCGATCGACACGGACTTACAGACTAAATTTACAATTAAATTTACCCAAAACACCGGGCCCATACATTGAACATTTCAATTGAAATTGTAAATCTAAGTGCCAAAATTGAAAACATCTAATTTTGCAAAAAACCGTTCATACATCTCATGCACAAAACAGTAAATCCCACCTTATTCTTGAAAATTTCAGAACATAAATCAAGAACGCAATTGGGCTCTGATACCAATTGAAAGGAATCGAAGTCCCCGCAGCGGAAGCGATTGCGAATCGCGCGCTCTTGATTTAGTTACAATGAAAAATTCAATAATCTAAACATAGATTAAGCATATAATAAAAGTATGGACAACGAGTATATACCTTTGAAGAATCTTTCTTCAAGTGCTCCTCTCTCCACGGTCACGATCTCAGCAACAAGAACTCGTACGAACACCGACACGACCACCGGATCTTCTACGTTGTTATCTAGGTGAGGGAGGAAGGTGGGTTCCCTTTAGGAGTGGTGAGGTATTTTGTGAGAGAGATTTGTGTTTTGGAACATTTCCTACAACACAACAAGGAGGCTAGTAATACTATTTCTCAAGTCTTAACCTAGTTGCATCTCATGCAACTATATAGGGGAATGGTATGGAAATGACCATTCTACCCCTCATTTAATCTCTCTTTAGTATATAGTTTATATAAGAATCTAATTCACATTAAAACTATATATTATATCAATTACATCATATATAATTGATATAACTCCTCATGTATGAAATTGAACACTTCAATTTCACTCCTAACTTTATACCCTCAATATTACCATGTTGAGCCAACGGAGGGATCTAATGGACCTACAGATCATGAGCTCCAATGATCTGAGATTAACTGATCAAACTCTTTGATCCAGTTAATCAATATTCATTAACTACAAGTCACTCCAATATAGACTTGTAGTTGCACTCTCCTCACTATAGATATTATTGTGTCCACTGATATAGTCATTACCCATGAGTCGACCCTTCACAGGTTGTTCGTAATCACAGCTAGATCAAATTACCATTTTACCCCTGTGATTACCTCTTTGCTGCTTAAGCACCACTAATCCACTAATGAACAACAAGTCTAAGGTCCTACCTTAGACTTATACCCTCATAGAGGGCGGGGCTCCGTTGTTCAAGACCTGAAGTCAGTTCTTAAGGGAACAACCTATCTGATTCCTCAATAGAGGAATGAGTGAATTCCATCTTGCACAGTTAAGTTCCCAGCTACCTACGAGGTTCTCGTCCCGAGAAGGTAGGCTTATTGAGCCTCGCCACAGTGCCACTCTCACCCATACTAGTCTAAGGACAAACCCCTATAAGCGGGAGTTCTTAACTTGCTCGTGATTCAGTCAAGTCACTAATGACCATCTATAAATTACTAGTCTTATCCTCATTAACGGTGTTATCTTTGGTTAGACTAATAATTTACGATCCATCTTGTATGAACTCTTCATACAGGATGCCCCCACTCGCATGTCAACTACATGAATGAGTTGGATTACCTCATTTGTACTAATTACAAAGTGGGTCGCATCCATGGTGTTACCAGAATGAGGTTTCCAACCTTATTCTTATACCATAGACTATTTAGGTTATAATCTTGAAGTCAACCCAAATAGTGTCCACTACATTGATTTCAAGATAAACGTTATAACCTTGAAGCTTAGTTTATTGGATTTTTAAAAGCAAGACTGTAATCTTATAAAAACAAATAACACTTTATTTAATTGATCAAAATTACACAAGTTTAGGGCATAAATCCCAACAAGATAGACTTTGATTCCCTAGGGTAACTCGTTCTACCCTTGAACATGTTCTAACCAAGTCTTCATTATGTCTAAGTTCCACTCTAACCAAAAGTACGACTCATGATCAAATTCACTCAACGATAGGCCAAACACAATCATAATGTCTCAAAAGCTAAGCTTATCAACAGGTTGCCATAACAGGCTAAACCCCACAACGCAACATAAATACGCAACCAGATAACATAAAAGCAATACCTGCATAACATACCAACATATCCACAATTCATCTATTTAGATAAAAACACAACAATACCATAAGAATTAAAATGCACCTGCAACTTCGCACAACAAACTCTTTCACTCGTGAGCTTGGTGCAAATCGAACTGACTACTTACCTTTGATTGAGAATCCACCAAGAATGCAACCTGCTTTGAGCGAACAAAAAAGTTATGTTAGATAGGGGCGAAGGGACTTAAAGTTTAGAGTGGATGATCATATGACCTTTAAAGCGGTTTTAATGAAAGGAGTTTCGAGTTTTTAACCAGAAGGGAAAGTTATGTTCACGATCTATAGGGTCATCTGAAACCCAGAGCGAAATAGTCGTAAGGCTGAGGGAATTGTGTCGTCACCATCTCTCTCGATAGTTCTTGATGTGTTCATGTCTCTATGCTAAGAAAGTATGTATTGAACCCTTCACATATGATCGAATTCGAGCCTTTGCAGTTGAATGGGAAATTGAGCTAGGTGGAACAACCTGTGCGATTTTCTGAAGAGGCTACTGGGGGACGAGAGGAGGAAATACAAGCGAGGTATCCCGAGTTATTTCAAGAGTAGGAACTCTCGTTTTCTCAAGAGAATTATTAAAAACACATAGGAAGACATTCCTCCCCACTCTTCGAACATTCAAATCTGTAGAAATGTTCCAAATTTTTGAGATGGCCTGTTTGAACACCTCAACACTTATTGGCTTGGTTGAAAGGCTCTTGCAGACCAACCCCCGTTGTAGGAACAACTCACAACCGTCTATTTCTTCCTTTGACACAATTAGCGGTCGTTGTTCATCCTCCGATAATCGTAACTTCTCAACCAATAAACCAAGCTGTGAAGCAGATATTGGGGACAAAGCAAAGAACCACAGAAAATGCCGAAAACTCACAAGAATGAAAAGAAAAACACACACTAGAGAACAATATCCATGACTAAGACAAGCAAAAAACATAAAATATATAGCAGAAAACAATGAAATCGCAAAAGGATCTTCCCTGAACTTTTTGAGATCTCCCTTTGATTGATTAATATTCTCCCTTGAAACCTGCAAATCGAACAAGATCCTCCATCGCAAGAATTCTTCCTCTAAATGTTGATGATCAATCTGAATCCTCCATTGCACAATCGTCGCCCATAATCTCACTCCCAAAAAGGAGAGAATCTCCTTCTCCGTCCCCAGGTTTCACTAAAATTAAACTTTTGAAATTTCTCCATTAAATATAATTAAAGACAAACTTGTAAATTATAGAAATTAAATTTTAGATATAAAGAAAACTTTTCATCTAACCTCTTCTTCTATTAAATATTTACATTATTACATGTATAGGTATGAATTATATATGAATTTGAGAATGTGAAAAGATTAAACATAATTAATGTTAATTTTATGTATAGTTTTTAGTCAAATAATATAAGCGATAAAACAATTATAAATAACTTAAATATCATCTTAATTAAGGATAATATTGGTAAAAAAATATTTATATGTTAGCCTCTTAAATGTTATTTTATGAATTTTAATTAAATATATAAATTTTCTAATTATTAGTGGAATATTTATAAATTATAAATTTAGTGAAAAAAATGATTCTCCCTTTAGCCACTTTTTAAGATAGAAAGGGGGTGTAGAACTTGTTTTTTTAGTAATCATTTTTTGTTTTAAATTTTAAAGCAATCTCATTATCTTAGTTAAAGATAATATTGTTAAAAAATATTTATATGTTAGTTTTAAATGTTGTTTTATTAATTTTAATTAAATATATAAATTTTATAATTATGAGTAGCATGTTTATAAATTTAGCAAAATACACTTTTAGTCCATGAGGTTTGACGTTGGTGTTTATTTTGTCCGTGAAGTATCAAAATGAACACTTTAGTTCTTAGGTTTGGAAAATGGTTCTAAATGGTTCCTGGAGTGAAGTTGACCGTTTGTGGACTAATGAAAAAATAATGTGGTATATTGAAGTGACAATTTTTAGATGAGGTATTAAGGTTTATATTATTTCAACATTATGTAGTTATTTTAATATTTTCTTCATCTTCTCTTCTTCTTGGTCTATCTCTATTCCTTCTTGCTCTAGTAGGGTCTATTTTTTATTTCATTGACTTTCTCGCTGCATTGATGCAGTGCTTTACTCAGTTCATTCTTCTTGATCTTCAGAAAATTGCTTCTGTCCACAAATGTGAAGGTACATTCTATTGATTTTTCTTTAATTGATTCGATTTTTGTGATGAGTTTCTTATTTTCTGGCGGTTCTGTCTTTTTATTATGTAGAGTGGTGTGGTTGGATAAGAAGAAAATAAAACAATAGAAAAGCTTAGCATCATTGTTTTTGGTTTAATTTATCGGGGATCTGGACATTCTTGTGGGTTTTTGTAGAGCGAATGCCAAGTTTTAGAACTATTGTGTCTTCATAGAATTTAGAAACAATTCAATTTACAATGTGATGAGATTTGGTTTAAAAATTTTCGAAGTTCAGCAAAAAAAATTGGTTTGAGTTAGGAAAATCAGAGACAACTGAGAATTTTAATTTGTCGAGTTGGCTCAGGTGATGGGTATTTTGATGTGATTTGAAAATTGTAGAATAAAGTTGACCGTGTTGTTTCGGAACAAGGGGAAGAATGAGAATTTTGTGAGAAGTGGTGTAACAAAGGAAATGAAAGGGGAAAAGAGACTGATGATGGTGGTGATCAGAGTAGACCGGTCAGAGGAGTATAAGCAAGGATGAAAATATCGATATCGATAGAGATTTTTGTAAATCGGGAGAATTTTATTAAATTATTTAAATTAATAATAGTTTTTACTTTCAAACTAAGTTATACGTCTTTATAGTACTATTTACATTTATATTGGGGTTAATAGATGATATCTTTTTATGTTTTTATAGTTATTCATAAAAGATATTGGAGATATCGATTGATCCTCAATATCCATGTCCAACCCTCTAATTTACGGATCAATATCCATATCAAACCCTCTGATTTACGGATATATCGATAGATATATCGACATATCAATAGATATTTTCATCATTGAGTAGAAGGAATGGAGAGGAGTAGAAGTCAAGAGAGAGAAGATGAAGGGAAAAGGAAAAATAAATTAAAAAAGCTACATAATCTTAAAATAATATAAATTTTGACTAATCATTTAAAAATTGTCATTCCAACATTCAACATTGTTTTCTCGTTAGTCAACTAACGGTTAATTAATTTAAAAGATCATTTAAAACTATTTTTCAAACTTCAGAGACTAACCTTGTTTGGAACCTCAGGATTTGAGACGATTTCAAAATCTGTTACGATTTGAAACCATTTTACGTGTTTGGATGCTTAAAATAAGTAATAGATTTGAAATCATTTGGAATTTGAAATCGTGTTTTTTTGAAAAAAAAATCCATTCTAAATAGGTTTGATTTGACAAGATTTTAAACTTAAAAAAATTGTTTTCAATTTTATCACAATCCTTCTTTTTTTTAAAATCTATGTCTTAGGATAAACAAAAGTCTGCCTACACCACTCCAATGCTTATCACCCTATCACAGTTTCTTCCTTATACAAACAAAACAATTTAAACAAACTCAAGGTTAAGTTTCTATTTTATTTTTCTACTCTTTTGCTACTTTTTTAAATAGATTAAAATGATTTCATTCTTTTTAATGGAGTTATCAATTCCAACGAGCATTTTTATAACCAAACAATTTAGAGGTTAGTTTTTTTTGCTTTGTTCACCTTACAATTTTTTAATTGATTATAATTTGTAATTTTTGTGTTCTTTTTTATATATTGATTCACTATTTTTTTTTTCTTGATTTGTATGTGTATATTTTCTTGATTCACTATATATTTGTATGTGTATAATGGATCTCCTTCTTTTCTCCCGCCTCACCTTCTTACCGTCCACCCCCTCCCCTGCTCAGACCCTGGAGACATGACTGTCACACCTTCGTCCCTTCCATCCCACTTTTCCGGCCATGAAAGAGACACTTAATTTTTCCTTTGGTCGAAAAACCTTCTCAATCGAGCCCGCTCACCCCTTTACTTGCAACCGTCTCCGTTTCCCATAACAGCAGCCTGACCGTTCCTTCTCTTTCGTCTCCCCCCGCCCTATTTTCGCTTGGTTCCACAAAGACACCTCCTTTCTCTTAGTTCACCCCCTTAACCAGAAATTCTTCCGCGAAACCAGACTCGACAGAGGAGTTTACTGGATTGAGAAACACTCAAACCGGCGCGGATACTGCATCGAAGTGGCCAAGCTCGCTCCTACCGGTGGTGTAACCAAGCTTATCTTTCCTTCTGGAGATGATCGAAGGGGATGGAAGTTGCTTGTGGACCTTCTTTCCAAACTGCTCCCCAACCCACCCCAGTCATCGCCCACCTTTGTTCCACCCAAATCTCTTGCCCCCTCTTCCACAAATGGCTCTTATAAAGCTATTCTCCAATCCGCCATAGAGCAACCTTCCCAACCCACCAACATTTTTCACCAGGCTCCGACTAAACGCCCCAATCCGAATCGTTTATCTCCTGCCTTGGCCACCTTAAACTTATCTTCGACACTTGTTGTTGAACGGTTCTTCTTCCACGATGGGTGGCCTGAAATCAGAGTTGCCCTTCACGATTATCTTAGTGAATACTGCGCCATTGCCCCTATCTGTTCGGATACAGCCCTCCTCCTTTACGAAGATGCCGCTCGAGCAAATAGTCTCTTGCCGAAAAAGACTGGAAGCTTGTTGGAGGTTTTAAACTGAAGTTTGTTGAATGGGGTCTTGAGGCTATCCTTCAAAACGATAAAGTGTCTTCTTATGGAGGATGGATTAAAGTTCATCATCTCCCTTTTGATCTCTGGAACTGGGAAAACTTTGAATTCATCGGAGATTCTTGCGGAGGTTTATGCGAAGTCTCCAGGAAGAGTCTCAAGACTCGATATGATGGAGGTTAGCCTCAAATTTGTTGGTTTTTCTTTGGGCTTCCTTCCGACAATAGTTCTTCTCCCCTCCACGAGCATATCTGTCTCCATTGAACTGTTTTTTAATGTCGATTTCCAAATTGGCTTCATTGCCGGAATACATGGGAAACCCCCCCGTTGAATAGTGTCTCCAATACAAGCAGTGCGGTGTCACAGACGCGCTACCCACCTACCCCCTCTAACAAACCCATTTTTGAGGCCACGCGCCCATGGACCAAAAAGCACACCTCTCACTCTAATGTCATTGTCAACAACCCCCACTGGTGTCAGCATCACAGTCCCCAAAGGCTTGCTCTCCCAACTTGTGTGTGGGCCCCCCTAATCAGTACCTCAAACCTTATCCCAACCCTCCTTTAATACCCATCGAAAAGACCTCTTTCCCATCCCCTTTACAAGCTTCCAACCATCGTAATCCCCAACCCTACCCCAACCAATATTGTCGCTTTCTCTAAGGCAAAAAAAATCGTTTCTATAAATGGTAAAGTGTCGACCTTTATCCTTGGAACAAAACACACCACTTCTGAGTCTGCTCCTATACACTCAGATCTTAAAGAAGATGTTTCCCTATCCAGCCCTTGCCTTGAAACCAACATCTCTTCCCGACCCCGTTCTCTGTCCTCATTGACTTCCATTGTCCTTTTAAGCCATTTCACCGATGATGAGCTCTTTGCCCCTGCTCCAATTCAGATATGCTCGGACTTTCAACACAGTGACCATGCTCTTTACAAGCCGACTGACAACACATAAGTTTTACCTTCTTTTGAGCCAGCTGAAGACTTACTGTTCCTAAAAAAACTAGCCCCTTGGCTGCTTGAAAATGGCTTGTGCTTATCGACCATCCTTAATAGACAAAAAACGGGAAAGACCCAGCCAAATCCTCCAAATTGATCAGAAAAAGTTAAGAACTTAACATCCTCCATCAACTATGACAAGCCCCTCAGAGATGTCATTACAAGTGGGACGCCTTCCCCTTTATGTTAATTCTTTCATGGAACGTGAGAGGTTTAGGTTCGCGGAAGAAAAGATCACTCATTAAAAGCTTTCTTCAGCAAACTAATGCCACGATAGTTATCCTCTAAGAAACCAAGCGCAACCACATTGACAATTTTTTCATTAAATCCCTTTGGAGCTCTCGCAACATTGCTTTGAGTGCTCTGGATGCCGAGGGTAGCTCGAGCGGTATTCTTATCATGTGGAATGATCCATCCTTCACTGTTATTGAAATTGTGGAAGGTACACACTCCCTTTCTCTCAATATCTCTCTTGCAGATGGTTTCCTCTTTTGGTTTTCTGGTGTATAGGACCTAACGAGGGCAACTCACAGGCAATCCTTCTGGGATGAGTTAACTGACTTCTCTTTCCTCTTCGAAGGCCATTGGATTTTGCGTGGAGAATTCAATGTGACTAGATGGTCTTTTGAAAAATCTAATGGTAAGCCATATACAAAAAGCATGAAATGCTTCAACAAATTCATTAATGACTGCTTTGATTGGCCCCCTTTATCCAATGGCTTATACACGTGGTCCAACCTCTGTGACAACCCGATGATGACCCTCATTGACCGATTTCTGATCACCAACCCTTGTATTGACAAACTCAATATCGCTTTGGTCAAGAGATTACCAAGAGTTACTTCAGATCACTACCAAATCCTTCTAACCCTTGGTCTACAAAGATGCGGACCCTATTACTTCAAGTTCGAAAACACTGGTATCCAAGGCTGGACGTGGCATGGTTTTATACAGAAACTGAAGCTCTTTAAACACCAGGTTCGAATTTGGAATGTCAATACCTTTGGCTGCACGAAATCTATGAAGGTTGACTTGATCGATGAACTTAATAGGCTAGATTCCATCGAGGAGATTGATAGTCTCAACCCCACACAGCTCCTACGTAAACTTGATATCAAAACTGAACTACAGGACATCTCCATCAGGGAGGAAATCAACTGGAGACAAAAATGCAAACTGAAATGGTTGCTTGAGGGTGACAAAAATACCGTTTTTTTCATAGAATCGCCTCTGCTAGAAAGAGGAAAAACTCTATCGTGGAGCTTTTGTCTAGGAAGGGGGAAAGCCTTGTCATTGATAGCTAGAAAGAATTCCTAGATTTCTACTCTCACCTATACACTAAATCTACTGGCCATTGGTTCCTCCCAGATTTGGATTCTTGGAGCCCCATTTCTATAGAGCTTGCTCACTCCTTAGAAACCCCTTTTATCGATGAAGAAATTTCAGGGTTGTTTCGACACTTGGCACAAACAAATCTCCGGGGCCAGACGATTTTACCACTGAATTCTTTAAAAAAAATGCAACATCCTTAAGGAAGACATTGAGAAGGTGTTCCAAGATTTTTTTGAGAATAGTATTATTAATGCAAACCTCAACGAAACATATATTTGCCTCATCCCGAAGAAGATTGATGCTAAATCTGTGAATGACTATCGGTGCATCAACCTAACCACATGCCTCTACAAGATAATAGCCCGCGTCCTTTTAGAGGAACTTAAGAAGGTCCTCCCACTCACAATTTCAGACTCCCAATTTGCCTTTGTTGCAAACAGACAAGTTATAGATGCCTCTCTCATTGCCAACGAACTCATCGAAGAACAATTTAGGAATAAGAAAAAAGGGGTCGTTATTAAGCTTGACATCGAAAAAGCCATTAACATGGTGGATTGGAACTTCCTTGACCACATCCTATCATTCAAAGGATTTGGTACCAAATGAAGACTTTGGATTCAAGGTTGTATCTCTTCAACAAATTACTCCATCATTATTAATGGCAAACCTCGTGGAAAACTTAAAGCCTCGCGAGGGCTTAGACAAGGAGACCCTCTATCTCCCTTCCTCTTTGTCATTATTATGGATTGTCTTTCTCGGATGCTTTCTCTACAGGCCACCAAAGGGCTCACACGCGGTTTGAGTGTCGGCAGCCTTTCTATTACCCATCTTCCCTTTTATCATTTGTATTAACCTTACAACGGTTTTGGTTGCTGACCTTGTAGAGGGGTTTGGATGCAAAGTGGCCTCCTGGCCCACCCTATACCTCGGGTTGCCACTCAATGCCAAACCATGAACCAAAACTTTCTAGAATCCCGTCATTGAGAAATTAGAGAGGCGTCTATCTGGATGGAAAGGCTCCTTCATCTCAAAAGGTGGTCGACTTACCTTATTACAAGCTACGTTATCCAACATTCCCACCTACTACTTATCCCTCTACAAAATCCCATCCGAAGCTGCAAACACAATTGAAAAAATTCTTCGGCGGTTCTTGTGGGTTGGGCATAATAACAAGATGGGCTATCATCCTATAGGTTGGTCTAAGGTGTGTCGACCAATTGAAGATGGAGGGCTTGGAATTGTCAACATTAAAGCCAAAAATTGAAGTCTCCTTGCCAAATGGATTTGGAGATTTTATCTTTGAAAAGATTCTCTTTGGCAAAGAAGTTTTAAACCACAAATATGGCTACTCCCAATCCGATATCCATCCTAATGGGGAAAAAGCCAAATACCACTGGGGCCTTGGAGAAATATTGTTGCAGAAAGACCTTTAATCTCTTACAATACTCTCTGTATTGTAGGAAATGCTAAGCATACTAGTTTTTGGACAGATAAATAATTGGGCGACTTCACCCTTCAAGCCTCCTACCCTCTTCTTTTTGCTCTCACAAGAAAAAAGGAAGCCAAGGTTTGTGATTTGTTCTCGGCTATTGAATTGGCTTGGAATTTAGACATCCCTCGGCCATTGAAGGAGTCCGAAATTGAGGAGTGGGTGAGGCTATCAATTCAACTCCCCAATTGCTTAAACAAAGTAAAGGATGATTTTTGGAAGAAGTAGCTACATAGTACAAGGGTATACACGGTTCAGTCCCTTACACAAATTGTTCTCCATGAACTTCTCCACCCATAAACATCTTTATCAGAATATCTGAAAGAGCCACATCCCTAAAAAAGTGTGGTTCTTCCTTTGGGAATCCAACCACGATAGGCTTAACACAACCGACACAATTATTAGAAAAGCCCCTGGGATTGTTATAGCTCCAAGCTGGTGTGTCCTTTGCAAACAAACGACAGAATCCATCGGACATATCTTCAACTTATGCCCCTATACTTACATTTGGACCAGATTTCTCCATCAATCTAAGCAACAGTTTGTCTTTCCAAACAAAATGTGTGGCATCCTCGAGCTTCTCCTGATAGGACACCATTACACTCAAGACAAGGCGGTCATTTGGGACAATCTGGTTAAAGCTCTCATGTGGACTATTTGGCTTGAAAGAAACAATCGAGATTCAGTGAAAAGGCCAGAGAACCCCACATTGCTCTTGAATGCATTCTTTATCTTACTTTCTCTTGGTGTAAATTATCTCCCTCATTTGGTGACTACACTCTTACTTCCCTTCTTAGCAATTGGAAAAATCTTTTGTAATCGGTATACCGACTTTTATTTGTACATTTCATACTATCAATGAAATGAATTTGTGTCTCATAAAAAAATATTAGTTTAATTCTTCATACATTGGTTAAAGAAAAAAAACGGTTTATTTTTTCTGTGGGTGAGAAGAACAAATTAACATAAATCTAAAAAAAATTAGAATAAAAATATAAAATCAATGCCTCAAAGCATGAGTTTGAGGATGAAAAATGAGTAGCGAAATCTAAATGAGAAGAAGTAATAGGAGAGGACTTGAGAATATTCAGTTCTTGAGGGATGAAGTCGAATCCAGAGAGTTGGTTGGGTTTTTTTTTTTTTCAAAAGATTTTGAAACAAAAAACGTAATCTCAACCTATTTTTAATATTCCTTTGAAAAATAAACTTATTATAAATATTATTATTAAAACTTTTGCCATAAAGGCATAATAGCAAAATATTATACTTTATTTTCCTTTCTAGCATCCAAATAAAAAAATTTCATTTCAGAAATTTCAAATCAATTTCATTCTAAACCCAAATAAAAATTTAAAATCATTTCCGTAAAATTTTGGATTTGAAATCATTTATTATCAAATTCATCCGCCAAATATAGTGTAACTTCTACGAACAAATAGATACCAACTCCAATCTTAAGTATATTTTGTTTTTAAATTTATTAATTAGCAAAAAAAATAATTTTCTTCAATTAGCCACTTCTAATAGCAAGATTAACCTCTTTAGACTCTCCACTTTTTTTTTCCTTTCTATTATCATTATTATTTAAAAAAGAGACCTAAAGCTACCGATTTTTTCCCAATTTTGTTATGCTTTCTCCTCCTCCATGGTTGCCACAGCGCACGTTTGAACCCCATATCAACTCAGGAAATTCTCTCTTCCTCCCCAAACGACAACCACACACCAACAACACCCATCTCTGATTTTTTTTCTTCTCACTTATCTTCCTCTCTGGGTTGTTGTTGCCGACCTCCAACACGCCCCACCTGCACTTTTGTTTATGCTCTTATCTCACTCTCTACTGCAACCTCACGACACCACACCAACCCAACCCGTTTTCTTCCTTCAGACCTCCATCTATAAAAAATTTCCTTGATCAGTTTTTCTTCTTTTTTTTGTTTCTTCGATTCAACAAATCCAATCCCAATCCTAAAATTGGGTAAAATTGTAATGGGATGAACTTTTGTTTAAAATCCTGCCAAATCCAACCTATTTTGGATGGAAATTTTTTTTGATCAAAACAAATCATTTTGGATTTCAAATTCTTTTTTTTTTTTTTAAATTCTTACTGCCGTCGGTGACATATTCTAACTCTAATCACCACTCTGACGTGGAGCAGAGAGAAGGTAATTGTTTTGTTGAATACACTGTTCCGAAATGAAATTTCATAATTAGGAATAATGTCACATTAATATCTAGCAATTTTAGTAGTTTTGGGTCATTATTTCTCCATGTAGTATATAAGCTCGGTATCATGTGCATTCCCTGAACAGTTTTGATATTTGATTAGGAGTTTTCTTATGGAGCCTACGGATTGGGAAAGCTCTTCAGGAGCTAGTGGCGATGACGACATTTACGAGCAAGACATAAGAGATGAAGAAGAATGTCTTTGTTCATTTGGGTACATGCGCAAGTTGCAATTCAGGTTGAGAATTTCAAGAATTTAGACTCCTGGGAATCCTTCAATAGGATGGAGCTATTTTCTTATTATTAAGTGTGTGTTTCAATATTTTTATCTGTCTCTAGGAAGCATGCTTCGACTGCTCGATGGAATGATCAGATGGGAATGGCAGAAGTTGTAGAGAACAAGGGCAACCTTTGGACGACGACTGGCATTGTACGTTGTGGCAAGATTTATTGTTCCATTGAGGAAACTTTGTAGGTCAAACTATGATTTTATTATGGTTTTGACATCTCTATTGGTTATGATATTGATTACAACATTTTTTGGGGAGTTATTCTCTTTCACATTGTCTTTAAGTGATTACTATAAGATAAGGTAATATCATGAAAAATAAAAGAAGTTGGTAGTGTTTTGGAGAGTTTTTTTTGTTGCTTTTTGGTTCTTTATTTAGAACATTTGTAACGCCCCTACTTTTCTATAACTAAACTCTTAGGGACATTACTACACATGCATGCGTTTATAGGCCAAAAGATATAAAACGATCTTTAAAACTCCACTGAAAACAAATTGTCTTTAGGGATCCCATTAAAAAATTCAAAACACGCAAAAGAAGCAGTTTCAAACATGGCCTATTTAAAATCTGGGAAGTAAAGTTAAACTACGAAAACATAAAATGACAACATCAGTTTTAAAAGAAAAATATGCGGAAGACATGTCTATTCCCATGGTCCCAGCAACGCACCTCCGTCACTCACTACACGCACGTCCTTGGCCTTACCTGAAAAACATTTTTAAAAGAAAGGGTGAGTATTGCAAAAACAATACCCAGTAAGTGACCTCGCTACCGAGGTTTGGGATATGCATACACAAACAATCATGACTTTTAAACCTGTTCGAAATGCACATATGCGGGACCTAAAACTTTCTCATATCGTCATGGCTATAATACATGACTTCCTTTTTCTTTTAAGTGGCCAATTGGTCATCCTGAGTCATTTCATTTTGAGTCCCTCACAGACCCCTATAATAATTTGAGTCCCTCACAGACCCCTGTATGGTTTGAGTCCCTCACGCACTCTGTATAGATTGAGTCCTCACGCACCACTGTAATTTGACCCATAGGGTCTCTAATGCATGTTTTACCATGCACACAATGCACTCTCAGAGACCAATTTCCACATTTTACATTAAATCATTTCATGGCATACATAACATGCATGAGGTCCCATCATTCAACATAACAATAGTGTACATGCCACAATCATCATCATATTATGCAAATCATCATTTCCTCATAGACAGTTTGGAGATAATACTTTTGCAGGTAATCATGAAATATTCTCACACGAGATACTGTAATATCCTCACATCAAATACTGAATTTTTCTTACGTAAAATACAAGGATATTCTCACATAAAATACTCACATAAAATATTAAGTATTCTCACAAAATATTAATATATTCTCATATAAGAGTATAAACTAAATTCGCATGAAATAATGAAAAATCATTTTTCTTCAATCCCATTAGAAAAGTTCGGCACAAGGTCCCTTACCTTAGTCTAAACTGTAGAATTCTGAGTTCAAGAGAGATTTCTCTTCTCCTCTTCTAATTCCCCGATTCTCTTTTCGAACCTATTCCACAAAACTCCTAGATTAGGGTCTCACCTGAAACAAGTCTTGAAACTTAGGCTTAGGGTTCTTCCAAAGATTCTTATTTACCTTGACTTAGGTTTTTCTCCTCTTTCTTTGGAATGGGTCTTGCTTTCTAATCCGTTCAATCCACGTTAAGACTCCAAGAAACCCTAAGAAGATCACGATCCGAAATTAGGTTAAACATTCAAATTAACTATGGTACCAAACTTAAAAGAACGAAGACGGTAGTTGGCTTACTAACAAGTGGGACGTTTTTAGTCGGATTCGAGTTGAAGACCGAGAAGTACGACGTTGATGCCGACAACCCCAAGCTCGCACAGCGACGGACGACAATCGAGGCTGCACCTTGTGGTGCGTGTGGCGCCGTCCGTGGAGCTAATCGTGGTCGCAACGCCCCTTTCGGCGCGCGACAAGAGCGGCGTGGATCGTGAAGTCCGGCGAGACTTGCCGCTGCGCTGCGTGAAACGCAGCGGCGGCTTCGGCGACGCGGCGCCGGCCGCCGTGATCGTGAACGGCTAGAGCTTCGACGTGAGCGGCTGGAGCTTCGTGCGGTCTCCGGCGTGTAGTCGCGAGCGGCGGCCTACGTGAACGGCTGAAGTGGTTTGGAGTCGCCTCTAACCGAGGCTTCGTTCGTGGTTCGGCGGCTGCAACACTTACCTTCGCTCGATGGATTCGCCGACGTGCGCACTGAAATGCTCGTGAACAGCTGGAGTCCTCGACGGCAGCTAGTCGGCAACGGCAGCAACGAAATAAAATTGTGGATCTAGGGTTTTCGGCTAGGGCATGAGAAGATGAAGAAGATGATGATGGGGCTAGGGTTAGGGTTTCCTTTGCATTTGTAAACAAATAAGGAGCTTAAATACCAATAAATTAGGTCAAATTCTAAGTGTCAATTGTCACCCTCAATTAAACATTAATAACCAAAGTGTCATTGCCTCTTCTTTTTCTTTTAATTTTAATAAGTAATTATCTAGAGGAGAATATTTCGCTTTAAACTAAGTAGCATCAAAGACTCACTCTCACCGAGCCTGATGAAAATTTACTAATCCGACTTGACACGCAGGCGAATAGAACGTTAAATAAAATAATTAACTAGTACCTGTGGTTGTGGTCGTCACAATCTTCCCTCCTTAAGAACTTTCGTCCTCGAAAGTTCCTATTCTTGGAATAGTTCTGGGTATTTAGCTCGCACTTCCTCTTCTCGCTCCCAGGTAGCTTCTTCCGTGCGGTGGTTCTGCCATAACACTTTAACTAAGTTGATCTCACGGTTACGGAGGGTCTTTTGATCTCTCGCAATAATCTGCATGCAGTGCGCGCCGCCATAACTCAAATCTTACGCTAATCAGTAATGGTTCAAAGTCTATGACGCGTGAGTCGGTGCAGAACGTACTTTCTCAACATGGAGACATGAAACACGTTATGAACCGCTGACAGGGAAGGCAGCAGTGCTAATCTGTAGGCCACCGCACCAACCCTCTCTAAAATCTCGAATGGTCCTATAAAGCGCGGGCTCAACTTCCCTTTTCGACCAAACCTTAGAATCCCTTTCATTGGGGCAACTTTAAGAAATACGTGGTCCCCAACTTCGAATTCAGTGTCCTTCGTCTCGAATCGGCATAACTCTTTTTGAGTGCGCTTTGGCGGTGCGCATCCGCCCCTAATCTTCTGTATTGCACTATTAGTGATCTGTACTAATTCTGGACCCAATAACTGGCGTTCACCAACCTCCTCCCAGAAAACAGGAGTTCTGCAACGTTTTCCGTAGAGTGCTTCGAATGGAGCCATTCCGATGGTCGACTGATAACTGTTATTGTAAGCAAACTCCATCAAATGCAAATGAGTGTCCCAACTACCTGGGAAGTCTAAAGTGCAAGCTCGTAACATGTCCTCTAAGATCTGGTTCAAGCGTTCTGTCTGTCCATTCGTCTGTGGATGAAAAGCTGTACTAAAGTTCAACTGTGAACCTAGCGCTTTCTGTAGACTTCTCCAAAAGTTGGAGGTGAAACGTGGATCCCTGTCTGAAACAATCTTGGCTGGGATCCCATGTAAACGGACTATCTCTTCCAGGTAAAGCTGCGCCCACTTATCCGTAGAATAGGTGGGTTTCCCTGGTATGAAATGTGCTGACTTGGTTAATCTGTCTACAATGACCCAAATTACTGTGTAACCTCGTAAGGTTCTAGGCAGTCCGACTATGAAATCCATAGAGATCTCCTCCCATTTCCACTAGGGCACATGTAAAGGCTGCAGTAGTCCTGCGGGCCTCTGTCTAGGTGCCTTCACCTGTTGACAAGTCAAACACTTGCTGACAAACTCTGCCACGTCGCGCTTCATGTTACGCCACCAGAACGACTGTTTCAAATCCCGATACATCTTGGTACTACCAGGATGCATAGAAAATGGCGAGTTATGGGCCTCGCTCAAGATCTCAGTTTCAGTTTGTCGTCGTCTGGCACACATAATCGACCTTGAAATAGTAATCCTCCATCTGTGGATAGTGAAAACTCTGACAACTCACCTGTAGTGTAACGCCCCAGAACTATAAACACCTTTTAAATTTGTGTTTTGGTCTATTTTAGTGGAATTTGAATTAATTGGACCTTGAAGTTTCAAATTTAAGACAATATTGTGTTATTTGAGAATTGGGATTAACGTATTGGAGATTATGTTTATATTGAGTTTTAGAATTTCTTGTTTGTCCTAATTAAATTAGTACAATTAAGAAAAAGTAGGCTTTTGTGGGTGTTTAGTAAAGTTCAAGGGCATTTTTGTGGTTTTATAGAAAAGGAAGGGCATTTTAGTAAAAAAAGTAAGGAATTAGGGTGGATGGAGACAAGTTTGTCTTATTTGGGCACAAAACCCTAGGGGGACTATTCATCATCTTCTTCCTCTCAACCACCTTCACGACAAGCACCATGGGAAGGGGAACGCCCATCTGCCGGACCTTGCGTCGCGCCGACCACCCGCCAGCCGCCGTCGGGCCGATCTCCGACCAGCCGCTGTCGAGTCGCCGCCTTGTTGTCGAACTCGAGCTGCTGCAGTTCAGCCGTGCGGCCACCAGACGCGAACTCCGCCGCCAGTTGCCGCAGCCGAGCGGTCGTTGCCTTGGCCGAGCTTGAGCGCGCGACACCCATCACACAAAGCCGCCGGGGGTTGAACTGATGCACGCGCCGCTACAGACGTCGTACTCGCCGGAGCTGCAAGCCACCAGATTGAGCATTGTTGGTTCGGTCGGTTCATCGCCTTTCCGAACGGTTTTCAGAGAGAAGAGGTCGGTTTTGGATAGATCGGCTCACGACGTCCCCGTCCCTACGATGTTCACGCCACGCAGACGCGCGCGATTTTCTGACACCTCACGCGCCGCCGCACGCGCCGCCGCTCGCCGGAGCTGCTCCGGTCCACCTGTTTTGATTCCCCGAGTTCGTTTCCAGCCTCCGTGAGTAGTAATTCGACTTATCTTTTATTGGATGTGAAAAATAAGTTTACTTATTATGTGTTTAATTAGGAAAATGGATTGGATTGAAGGAATTCGAGTACCGAGCAAGTCCGATAAGAACCCTGAGTTAGGAACGGAGCATGAGGAGTTTAAGCGAAGGTTATGGTAAGGGATTTTCTACAAACGATCTTAAAAAGGGAAGTGAATACGATTTCCTGAAATATGTATTTGTTTTAAAAGATGAAAATTGAGGATTTATTTCAAAAGGTGAATTTCCAAAACTCATGCTTAGGGCTTGAATTTAGAAAACGAATATTTCAAAGGGTTTCTCGAGAATCTCGAGTGAATGATTTTCAAAAGGTTTAGTAAGGGACCTTGTGCCGAATCTTTTTAAATGGGATTAAAGAAAACGAATTTCAGTATTTATGTGAAATTAGTACGTTAGTTTACTTAAAAAGACTTAAAGATTTTATACGAGAATGTTTCAAGATTTTATGTGAGAATGCTTTGATATTCGATGTAATGACGTCTCAATATTTTATGTGAGTATAATCTAGTATTTTATGCGAAAAATATCTTTGCATTCTATGTAAGAATAATTTAGTATTTTATTTGAGGATATTACAGTATTTTCTATGAGAATATTGCATGATTATATATGTGAGTATGATATCCTGTCTGATGTGAAAAGTCATGATTGCATACCAATGATAATGGATGTGGCATGTACGCTATGATTATGTTGGAAAATGGGACCTCATGCATAGTATGTATGTCATGAAATGATTTAATGAAAAATGTGGACATTGGTCTCCTGAGTGCATTATGTGCATGGTCAAACATGCATTAGAGACCCTATGGGTCAATTTATACAGGGGTCTGTGAGGGACTCAAACCATACAGGGGTCTGTGAGGGACTCAAATGATTACAGGGGTCTGTGAGGGACTCAAAACGAAATGACTTAGGATGACCAATCGGCCACATAAGTAAAAAGGAAGTCATGGATTAAAGACCTGACAATATGTAAAAAAAGAAGTCATGGATTAAAGACTCGACAATATGTAAAAGGAAGTCATGGATTAAAGACTGACAATATGAGAAAGTTTTAGGTCCCGTGATATGTACATTTTGAACAAGTTTAAAAGTCATGATTGTATGTGTATGCATATCCCGAATTTCCCCCACTTACTGGGTATTTTATAATACTCATCCCTCTACCTTTGTTGTGTCTTTCTTTGTTTTAAAATGTTTTCAGGTAGAGACGAGAGCATACCAGGCGAGTGGCATGGATGCGCTACAGAAGCCATGGGAACCAAGTCATGAATTCCGCATCCATGATTTAGAAAGAATTTTAAAAGATTATTGTCTTCCGCTTATGTAGTATGAGTTTTTTGAAACTAGAGGCCGAACTTAATTATGTTTCTTGTAAACGTTTTGTATTTCTATGGGATCCCAAATTAAATTGATTTTTATTTATCAACTTTTACTTATTTTAAGCTCAGTTAAGGCCTCGAATGCATGCATGAGTAGTAATGTCCCTAGGAATTTATGTTATAAAAGTAGGGGCTTTACAGTTGGTATCAGAGCCCAAGGTTATAGGTCTTGTAGACTCGCTTACAGAGTAAGCAACAAGTATCCCATGGCTAAGTAGCAACTCCAGTCACCGCCAGGTATGCCTTCGAACTAAAAGTTTTATTTGTTCATGAAAAGAGAATTTAGCATTCTATGAGAAAATATTTTTTTATATAAAAATCGAGTTTGATGAATTTCCAAACTAAGAAAGAATGAGAATGTATGAGCTAAACTATATGTCTACGAAAAGGAGATGCATAAATGAAATGCTTATATGTGAATCTATATGCGTATATGTCATAGAGTTGACGTGATCTTACGCCGAAAGGAAAGAGAACACATGTGATCCCTACTATTGATGATAGAAAGGAAAAATGTTTTAGTTAAGAATGTTTACGCTAAAAATGAAGTTTTATAGCCATAAAACACATGTTGTGGATTATTAAAAGGTCCGCTTTGACCAAGGGAGTAAAGAGTAAGACTTAAGAGGTTAGAGTGTTAAAGGTTGCTAAGAAACTAGATTACTTAAGTATAGTTTTCAATAATAAAAGTTAAGACTACTCATGAGAAGTTCAAAGTTTGAATGTGTTCGGTAAGAGGTTAGTGGTCTCATTCATTCATGCTAGATCAATTGGATAGAAAGGTATGAGATTTAGTAAACGTATTTCACTTTGGAGTCTTCGACCTTGTTGGCTCTGAATAAAGTCTCTTCATCTTCAAGTGATTACATAACTATAGTATTTAAGGAGTTGAAAAGTAAAGAGAGCAAAAGTGTTTTGAAAATGGGCTCGAGTTGTAAAAGGAAAAATAGGTTGTTAATGTTGATATGAAAATTAGTCTTTTTCAAAATACTTGAAACACTTCGATTTTATTTTTTTACCATTGCTCTGATAGGAGAGCCACAAGGATATACACAATTAATGTGTTCTCACAGTGGGCATGATACGAAGTTTCGTGCTTAATCAATAAGTTAAATAAACGTAATAAAGACAAGTATAAAGAAGAAAAGTAAGGAGTTAGGGTTTTAGTTTGAGAACACAAAAGAATTGATTGTCGGACTCGAAAACTTGTGCACGAATAGGCATTCATTTGATCACTGGTGTGTTCACGCTTGTGGAATGTGTATAAGGAACCTTGCCACTAATTTCTACCTGTTGGACTAGATATATGTGTACAACTTGAAAGAGATAGCCTGAGATGTTAACCTTGAACTCTTAGGTAGTAAAGTTTCCTTTTCCCGATCAGAGGATTAAAGAGAGAGAATTCGGTTAATAGAGGAAAGTGCTCCGAATCTCTTCTTCGCTATGTAGCAATCAAGTTGAGGAACTCCTTTTTTTTCAATTGGTAAAGTGTATAGTGGTAGTGGTCGAACGACCATTAGAAACATGAAGCTATAAGGTTCCTTTAGTAAAGGCTAGGTTGATGGTTCTTAAGAGAGGTTTTAGTGAATTTGACATTATAGCCAAATGAGTACAAATAGTTGAGAAAGTCCTTAATTTTACTAAAAGAACAAAGTCAAGTTTAAGGAGAGTGAACATGAGGAACAATGCGTTAGTGTTTGATAAGGAAGGTTTTATCTTTTGAAGTTACCCCTAACACAAGAGACAGACTTAAGTATGAAATTGAAAGTAGAGAGTAACAGTAATTTCTAATACTCCTTGCAGAATGCGCCAGTAAAGTAAAAGAACTCAAGTCATAGGTGCATAACCTTCTATGTGAGAGTTAATAGTAGTTTATCGCCATAAGAAGTTTTAGTGTGGTGCGTAAAGGAGAAAGGTGCATCCTTATGCTTGTGCATAGGAGATGAGAAGTGGAAGAAAGTGGTTGCTAAGAACAAATACCTTCGTCTTTTGATGAACGACCTATTCCACCAGTCCGAGGAGCATAGTGTCCCTTAAGGTGATTTTGGAGTCAAGTTAGCACCTGTCAGGAACCAGGGATTAGATGTCCCGAGACGATTTTCAAACCACATCATGAAGATTATAGAGATCTGACTTAAGTGTCCCTAATGTTTATAGACTTGATGGACTTAGTACTCACGAAAAAGAGAGTAAAACATGGTGGTGATTAAGTCACCGAGAGACATTCTAGTTAAACCAAGTCTAAGAAGAAGCGAGAAAAGAATAATTTAGAAGGATTGCTTTAGGCAAAAGGAGGGAAGAGCGAGTTCTAAGGGAGAAAGGTAGTTGAAAGGTCACCAAAGAGTTATGTGTCCAAGTAAATTTCAAAAGTTGCGCATAATGAAATTCGTTGAGCTAAGAAGAGACGAATAGGTGACCTTAGGCGTTTGGCGTTAGAAAGGAAATGTCCGAGTTAAAGATGTAAGGCTTAAGAGAAACTTGGTCAGATTAAACACTCAACCGCATTATTAAAAGAGCTAGTTGGAACAAAAGAGAGGAAAGAGTGGACATTGCGGTGTGAAAGCTTTCCATAAAACTTTGAGCAACTAAATTCCGGGAGTAGAGCCTTGTCAGAGAAATCTTATAATTTCTTGAAAAGTTCAAAGTCTAGAGGTGTGGAATAAAGTATTCGTATTCAAGGTTTGAATGTTAGGATTTCATGACAAAAGAGTCGAAAAAGTTAGGAAACGTAGTGGATGCCTTTATAAAGTATAAAACCCTATTAGTGTTAAGAAAGTTTCATTACATTCAAGTGATTACTTGAGCAGGATATTTAAAGGAGTGAAGGATAAAGGGAGACTGAGTTGTAAAAGACTAAATCCCTTTTCGCGAGACCGCTTAATATCGAGGTTATTATCGGTCGAGTTATATTAAGGGGAGTGATATGAATGACTGTTGCGTTGTGCCATAGACTGAGGAAAGGTTAATTAAAGTACGAGTTGTTTCATGAATAACTTGTTTTTAAAAAGAAGTATATATATATATATATATATATATATATATATATATACACATCCTCCATGATGAATATGAGGACGAGTTATCGCCAATCAGGAATTTGAGTTAAGATATCTTAAGATAGAGTCTGAGCCACGCGATGGACATTATGAGTCTACAGTGATGTCTCCATAGAGGTACGAACTTGTGCATCAATGCAGCATTAAAAGTCCATTTTACGCTTCACGTAAGATAGTGGGACATAAGATGGGTCAAATTAAGTTTCTTCATTCATGACTTAGAACTTATAATGAAAATCTTGACACTTAGTGTGTTAATCTATATTTGATTTGGTTCTAAGGCAAGGTAAGACAAGAATAGTTTGTTAACTCCTTTTAAAGTTTGTGTTAAAGTTAGGGTTGTAACCTGATTGTTAGATTTCCTTGCCCTTAAAGAATTCTTGTTTACAACTAAAGAAATTGTGTTTCATTCATATTGGTGGTTCAACATTATGGATTGTGTGTTCTAATCTCTGAGTAACCTGAAATGAAGTTTGGAGGCATGATTGGTTGGTTGTCTGATGTTAGAAGTGCATTTTTCTATCAAACAGGTGTTCGAGAAAATTTTGGTATTGTTGTAGTTACGCCTGTTTATCTTGCTTAAAATTTTCAGGGCATTCTTGTAATAAGAATATGTGAGTTGTACTGAACACTTCATGTGTCACGACAACCAAAGGACACCTAAGCTTGGGCTACTCCCACCGTGACTGAAGACTCTCAACGAATTTTGATTGCAATAGAAAGCCCCAAAGTTCACTAAGTATGCGAGTGGGTTTGTTACTACGACGTTTACTAAAAGGTCGTTGAGAGTAGCGAAAGGTTAGCCATTAATGTGAAGAGTCTCGAACAGCCGGACAAAGTTGCTAACTTTACCCTTGAAGTCGCATCTCTTAGAAAGGTGTTAAAGTTATGGAAACGATGGTCAGTCGGAATGATCTAGTCATGTCTTGAAATGAATGCTAGTAGTTGAAAAAAGAAACCTTAAAGAGGATTTTGTGACTCAACAACAATGTAATGATTTTAGCAAAGAGCCCCTTCCTAAAGTCACGAAACAAAAGAAACTAACTAAAGGACTAGAGAAGGAAATACGAGCTAAATATCCCGAGTTATCTTAGAATTTGAACCTGGAACTTTCCAGACGTAGAATCCGAGTCAAGGGCCTCACTTATGCAGGCCTTAGTAGGAAGACTCCAGTGAAGAGAACGAGCTCAAGTTAAAGCTATGAGACTGTTGGGTAATAAGTTTACGCTAAGATGGGACACTTGAGGAGCAGCTAGTGCTAATTCTTGCATAAGGACCGAAGACTCGTCGTAACCAAGTGAAACGAGTGTGAGCAAGTTTCCCCAAAGTCTTATAAGATTAGAAACTTTCGAGGACGAAAGTTCTTAAGGAGGGAAGATTGTAACGCCCCAGAACTATAAACACCTTTTAAATTTGTGTTTTGGTCTATTTTAGTGGAATTTGAATTAATTGGACCTTGAAGTTTCAAATTTAAGACAATATTGTGTTATTTGAGAATTGGGATTAACGTATTGGAGATTATGTTTATATTGAGTTTTAGAATTTCTTGTTTGTCCTAATTAAATTAGTACAATTAAGAAAAAGTAGGCTTTTGTGGGTGTTTAGTAAAGTTCAAGGGCATTTTTGTGGTTTTATAGAAAAGGAAGGGCATTTTAGTAAAAAAAGTAAGGAATTAGGGTGGATGGAGACAAGTTTGTCTTATTTGGGCACAAAACCCTAGGGGGACTATTCATCATCTTCTTCCTCTCAACCACCTTCACGACAAGCACCATGGGAAGGGGAACGCCCATCTGCCGGACCTTGCGTCGCGCCGACCACCCGCCAGCCGCCGTCGGGCCGATCTCCGACAAGCCGCTGTCGAGTCGCCGCCTTGTTGTCGAACTCGAGCTGCGCCGATTCGGCCGTCAGCGGCGTTACCGAGACGCGAACTCGCGCCGATTCGCGCGCAGCCGAGCGGTCGTTGCCTTCAGTCGAGCTTGAGCCGCCGCACACTCCATCACACAAAGCCGCCGGGGGTTGAACTGCTGCACGCGCCGCTACAGACGTCGTACTCGCCGGAGCTGCAAGCCACCAGATCGAGCATTGTTGGTTCGGCTCGGTTCATCGCCTTCCGAACGGTTTTGAGAGAGAAAGTCGGTTTTGGATAGATCGGCTCACGACGTCCCGGTCGATGTTCACGCGGCAGATGCGCGCGGTTTTTCACCACCTCACGCGCCGCCTTTCGCCGGAGTCGCTCCGGCCCACCTGCTTTGATTCCCGAGTTCGTTTCACCTCCGTGAGTAGTAATTCGACTTATCTTTTATTGGATGTGAAAATAAGTTTACTTATTATGTGTTTAATTAGGAAAATGGATTGGATTGAAGGAATTCGTACAGAGCAAGTCCGATAAGAACCCCGAGTTAGGAAACGAGCATGAGGAGTTTAAGCGAAGGCTATGGTAAGGGATTTTCTACAAACGATCTTAAAAAGGGAAGTGAATACGATTTCCTGAAATATGTATTTGTTTTAAAAGATGAAAATTGAGGATTTATTTCAAAAGGTGAATTTCCAAAACTCATGCTTAGGGCTTGAATTTAGAAAACGAATATTTCAAAGGGTTTCTCGAGAATCTCGAGTGAATGATTTTCAAAAGGTTTAGTAAGGGACCTTGTGCCGAATCTTTTTAAATGGGATTAAAGAAAACGAATTTCAGTATTTATGTGAAATTAGTACGTTAGTTTACTTAAAAAGACTTAAAGATTTTATACGAGAATGTTTCAAGATTTTATGTGAGAATGCTTTGATATTCGATGTAATGACGTCTCAATATTTTATGTGAGTATAATCTAGTATTTTATGCGAAAAATATCTTTGCATTCTATGTAAGAATAATTTAGTATTTTATTTGAGGATATTACAGTATTTTCTATGAGAATATTGCATG
The DNA here is from genome assembly GCA_036507285.1 of Trichosanthes cucumerina. Classification (NCBI taxonomy): domain Eukaryota; kingdom Viridiplantae; phylum Streptophyta; class Magnoliopsida; order Cucurbitales; family Cucurbitaceae; genus Trichosanthes; species Trichosanthes cucumerina. Next base: position 66,469,127 of record CM071844.1, read on the forward strand.
ATTATATATGTGAGTATGATATCACCGTGCGATGTGAAAAGTCATGATTGCATACCAATGATAATGGATGTGGCATGTACGCTATGATTATGTTGGAAAATGGGACCTCATGCATAGTATGTATGTCATGAAATGATTTAATGAAAAATGTGGACATTGGTCTCCTGAGTGCATTATGTGCATGGTCAAACATGCATTAGAGACCCTATGGGTCAATTTATACAGGGGTCTGTGAGGGACTCAAATGATTACAGGGGTCTGTGAGGGACTCAAAACGAAATGACTCAGGATGACCAATCGGCCACATAAGTAAAAAGGAAGTCATGGATTAAAGACCTGACAATATGTAAAAAAGAAGTCATGGATTAAAGACCTGACAATATGAGAAAGTTTTAGGTCCCGCATATGTACATTTTGAACAAGTTTAAAAAGTCATGATTGTATGTGTATGCATATCCCGACCCCCCACTTACTGGGTATTTTATAATACTCATCCCTCTACCTTTGTTGTGTCTTTCTTTGTTTTAAAATGTTTTCAGGTAGAGACGAGAGCATACCAGGCGAGTGGCATGGATGCGCTACAGAAGCCATGGGAACCAAGTCATGAATTCCGCATCCATGATTTAGAAAGAATTTTAAAAGATTATTGTCTTCCGCTTATGTAGTATAGAGTTTTGAAACTAGAGGCCGAACTTAATTATGTTTCTTGTAAACGTTTTGTATTTCTATGGGATCCCAAATTAAATTGATTTTTATTTATCAACTTTTACTTATTTTAAGCTCAGTTAAGGCCTCGAATGCATGCATGAGTAGTAATGTCCCTAGGAATTTATGTTATAAAAGTAGGGGCGTTACATGTAGTTACTGCCGTAAGCTTCTCTACTAACTGAGGGTCCCCTTGCTGAGACTCAACTATGCGTTGCCTCAAAGTTGGTTGTACCGTTAACTGGGCTAACTGAGCCGTGGTCTTTCCTACTAGTACTGCAATTTCAGCTCGTGCAAACTCTGCCTGTAACTCTGCTCTGTCAAGAACTCGTGGCGTCTTTGAAGTATGAACGGCTTTCTCACGAGGGCATCGGCCACGACATTAGCCTTACCGGGGTGGTATTGAATGTCTATGTCGTAATCCTTCACTAATTCCAACCATCTGCGTTGCCTCATGTTCAGCTCTTTCTGGGTGAACAAGTACTTCAGACTTTTATGATCTGTAAAAATCTGAATTTTCTCGCCATAAAGGTAATGTCTCCAGATCTTTAATGCAAAGACCACTGCTGCTAGTTCCAAGTCATGAGTTGGATAGTTCCTCTCGTGCGTCTTCAATTGTCGGGATGCATAGGCTATTACTTTACCGTGTTGCATTAGTACACACCCAAACCTTTCTTAGAAGCATCACTTTGAAACCACAAAGCTCCTGTTCCTCGGGAATTTGTAAGAATCGGGGCTGACACTAATCTGCACTTGAGTTCCTGGAAACTCGCCTCGCAAGCATCATCCCAAACAAATGAGTTACCTTTGCGCGTCAGCTGGGTCATGGGCATGGCTATCTTGGCAAAATCACTCGCACGAAACGCCTATAGTAACCTGCAAGACCCAGAAAACTACGTACCTCTGTAACGGTGGTCGGACGAGGCCACTGTGTGACGGCCTCCACTTTCGCTGGGTCAACAGAGACTCCAGCTTCGGACACCACATGCCCTAAGAAGGATACCTGTCTGAGCCAGAATTCACACTTGGAGAATTTTGCATACAACTTATTCTCTCTCAGCGTGTTTAAAACTTTTCTCAGGTGCCTTTCATGATCTTCATCACATATGGAGTATATCAGGATATCGTCAATAAACACAATCACGAACGTGTCTAGAAACTCTTTGAATACACGGTTCATCAAGTCCATGAAAGCGGCAGGGGCGTTGGTCAAACCAAACGGCACCACTGTGAACTCGTAATGCCCATAACGTGATCTGAATGCTGTCTTAGGAATATCCTCTTCACTGATTCTCAACTGATGGTAGCATGATCTCAGATCGATCTTGGAAAACACCGTTGCTCCCTGCAACTGATCGAACAAATCATCTATTCTAGGAAGAGGATATTTATTCTTGATCGTAACTTTATTCAACTCCCTGTAATCTATACACAGGCGCATGGACCCGTCTTTCTTTTTCACGAACAACACCGGTGCTCCCAAGGCGCGCAACGCTAGGGGCGTATAAACCCCTTGTCCAAGAAGTCTTGTAACTGTAGTTTCAGTTCTTTCAACTCTGCGGGTGCCATTCTGTACGGTGCCTTTGATATCGGAGTCGTCCCTAACTCCAATCCTATGTTAAAATCCCACCTCTCGACCGGAGGTACTCAGGAGGTCCTCGGAAAACGCGTCTGAAATTCATTTACCATCGTACCGGTGACACCGAGATCTCCGTACACCTTGCATCTAGTATGCAAGCTAAGACGCCCAAGCTCCCGATGTAATAACTTCTTGGCCTTAAGGGCGTGAATACCTTAGGCCTACTTCACGCTAACGTGCCTCTGAACTCAGCTGTGTTGATCGGGAGGAGTAAACACTACCTCCTCCTTCCCGGCGATCAATGCAAGCATGGTTCTGCGCTAACTATCCCATACCCATTATCACATCAAAGTCAATCATGTCTAAGACTACTAGATTTATCGCTAACTCATGGTCCGCGATGGTCACACTACCATCCTTGACTTTCATAGTGGCTAACAAATTTATTCCGCGGGTGGAGGAGACAGAGCAGATCACATCAGAATCGTTTCTAATTCTAACTCACTTGACTTACGAAGGATGCGTAAATAAAAGAGTGTGTAGAACCGTAATCAAATAATACAAAGGCAAGGTGCCCAAGTAATGGAAGTGTACACCAAACCACCGAGTCACATGCCATGGATGCTTTTACTCGTGCTTGCATAAGCTCTTCCTTGGTGTAATACGGGCTTGACAACAGCCCCACTATTGATACCCTGAGGTTGGCTAGCACTGGTTTGACTCGGACAGTTATTAGCCCTGTGCCCTTCTTTCCCACATCTGAAACACACTCCGGACCGGGCCAAACACTTACCCCAATGATGCTTACCACAGTCTTTGCATTGTGGCTTATCTCCACTGTTAGTTCCTGTCCTGGTGACCGGTGGTTTATTTTTAGGATTTTAAGAAGGCCAAGCTTAAACTGTTCTTTTAAATGCTTTAACGTTTTCTTCGGGATCCCTAAAGGAAATTTTGTTACAATGGAAATTTAAAGATTGTTTTATGTGCTTTTGGCCTAAGAATACATGCATGTGTAGTAGTGTCCCTAGGAGTTATAGTTATAAAAAGTAGGGTTATTAGCTTGGTATCGAGCCCTAGGTTTAGGGTTCTGTAGACTTGCTTACAGAGTAAGCACAGAGTAGTTCCCATGGTTGAGCAACGCGTTCCGGTCACCGCAAGGTACGTTTTGGTAATTTATAAACTAAGCAAATGATTATGATGTGATTCTGTGTTGTGAATATAAATGAATTTAAACCTTGAAGGTGATCCTATTTTACAGTTAGAAAGTGATGAAAACTAAGTTAGAAATTCTCTGCATTGTAGCACTGACAAAAATGCCACCTAGAGGTCGAGGGAGAGGTAGAGGACGTGGTAGGGGTCTGAGATCGGGAGGTAACGTTAACACTCAACCGTAACTACCACTTTGAACAGAGGAGATTACTCCACCCGCGCGATCTCCCCAGACCACCCCAGATCGCCAAGAGGATGCCCCTGCAGTCGCTCCAATGGCAGATCATGGAAACCCTAATGTCATGTCTATGATGGTGGAGGCTATGCAGACTCTAGTGCGAGCTACAGTAGCCACTCAGTTGGCCCAAACAAGTCAGGGTTGGAATGATGCAACTCTGGAGTCCCGATATCTGAAAGATTTCAGGAAATATGATCTCAGATCTTTTGATGGGTCTTCTAATGACCCCACTGTGGCTGAGTTATGGTTGTCCTCCATCGAGACCATTTTCGATCGATGAACTGTCCCGAGGACCGAGGGGTGTCTTGTGCAACCTTCATGTTGAGAGACGACGCTACTTATGGTGGGAGTCCGCTCGAGAGCCATAGTCGCCAATGAGAGACGATCACCGAATTTGTTTAAGGAAGCATTCGCGCGAAATTTTTACCACCGCACTCGTTATAGGAAGCAAGCGGAATTCTTACAACTTAGTCGAATGCGGGAGGCGGCTGAGGGTATACGAGAGGAATTCACCCGTTTGTCACGTTTTGCCCCCGAGTTAGTAGACACAGAGGCGAAGAAAACAGAGCGTTTCGTTATGGGCCTGGATGAAAATATTCGAGGCTTCATACAGGCACTAGCACCCCCAGACTATGCCTCCGCAGTGAGAGTGGCGGAGTTGATTTGGGTGCAGGCACAGACTGCCCATCAGGTAGTGGCTAACCCGGGCGGCCCAAACGCAAATCGTAAGAGGAAATGGGAACAGGCAAATTCAAGCTCGCAGCGCCCCCAACGTACGCCGCATAGGCCAGGGAACTTTCGTGCAGGTTCGGGACAGAAACCACAGTTCAACAGGACAGGAACTAACAGTGGAGACAAACCACAATGCAAAGACTGTGGTAGACAACATTGGGGTAAGTGTTTGGCCCGGACCGGGGTATGCTTCAGATGTGGAAAAGAAGGACACCGAGCTAATAGCTGTCCGAGTCAAGCCAGTGCTAGCCAACCTCAGGTTATCAATAGTGGGGTTGCTGCCAATCCCGTAATACACCAAGGAAGAGCTTATGCGAGCACAAGTAAGAGCGTCCATGGCTCAGACTCCGTGGTTACAGGTACACTTCCATTACTTGGACACCTTGCCTTTGTATTATTTGATTCTGGCTCTACTCATTCTTTTATTTCTGCATCCTTCGTGAGTCAAGCTGAGTTAGAGTTAGAACAGTTACAGTATGCTTTGTCTGTTTCCACTCCTGCGGGGATAAATTTGTTAGCCACCATGAAAGTCAAAGATGGTAGGGTGACTATCACAGATCATGAGTTAGAAGTAAATCTAGTAGTCTTAGTCATGACCGACTTTGATGTGATATTGGGTATGAACTGGTTAGCTCAGAACCATGCTTGCATTGACTGCTTCAAGAAGAAGGTAGTGTTTGCTCCTCCTGACCAACCTAGTTACAGGTTCAGAGGCACGCTAGCGGGAAGTAGGCCTAAGGTAATTACTGCCTTTAAGGCCAGGAAGTTATTACATCGGGGAGCTTGGGGCGTCTTAGCTTGTATAGTAGATGCGAGGTGTACGGAGATCTCAGTGTCGTCAGTACCAGTGGTGAATGAATTTCCAGACGTCTTCCCCGAAGACCTCCCAGGAGTACCTCCGGTCAGGGAAGTGGATTTTAGCATAGGACTGGAGTCAGGGACAACTCCGATATCCAAGGCACCGTACAGAATGGCACCGACAGAGTTGAAAGAACTTAAACTACAGTTACAGGACTTACTAGGTAAGGGATTTATACGCCCTAGCATTTCACCTTGGGGAGCCCCTGTGCTGTTTGTGAAAAAGAAAGACGGATCCATGCGTCTGTGCATAGATTACCGAGAGCTGAACAAGGTTACGATCAAGAATAAGTACCCTCTTCCTAGAATAGATGATTTGTTCGACCAAGATTGACCTGAGATCAGGCTATCGTCAGTTAAGAATCAGTGAGGAAGACATTCCCAAGACAGCATTCAGATCACGTTATGGACATTACGAGTTCACAGTGATGCCTTTTGGTTTGACCAACGCCCCTGCCGCTTTCATGGACTTGATGAACCGACTATTCAAGGAGTTTTTAGATACGTTCGTGATTGTGTGCATTGATGACATTCTGATATACTCCAAATGTGATGAAGATCATGAAAGGCACCTGAGGAAAGTTTTATTCACACTGAGAGAGAATAAGTTGTATGCAAAATTTTCCAAGTGCGAATTCTGGCTCAGGCAGGTATCCTTTTTGGGACATGTGGTGTCCGAGGCAGGAGTCTCTGTTGATCCAGCGAAAGTGGAAGCAGTCACACAGTGGCCTCGTCCGACCATCGTCACAGAGGTACGTCGTTTTCTGGGTCTTGCAGGATACTATAGACGTTTCGTGCGGGATTTCGCCAAGATAGCCATGCCCATGACTCAGCTGACGCGCAAAGGTAACACATTTGTTTGGGATGACACTTGTGAGGCGAGTTTCCAGGAACTCAAACGGAGGTTGGTGTCAGCTCCGATCCTTACAGTCCCCGAGGGAACAGGAAGCTTTGTGGTCTACAGTGACGCTTCTAAGAAAGGTTTGGGCTGTGTTTTGATGCAACACGGTAAAGTGATAGCTTACGCATCCCGACAATTGAAGACACACGAGAGAAATTATCCAACCCATGACTTAGAACTAGCGGCAGTAGTCTTTGCACTAAAGATCTGGAGACACTACCTATATGACGAGAAAATTCAGATTTTTACAGATCATAAAAGTCTGAAGTATTTGTTCACCCAGAAGGAATTGAACATGAGGCAACGCAGATGGTTGGAATTAGTGAAGGATTACGACATAGATATTCAATACCACCCCGGTAAAGCTAATGTCGTGGCTGATGCCCTCAGTAGAAAGCCAGTTCATACTTCAGCACGAGTTACTGACAGAGCAGAGTTGCAGGCAGAGTTTGTACGAGCTGAAATTGCAGTACTAGTAGGGAAGACCACGACACAGTTAGCTCAGTTAACTGTACCAACTTTGAGGCAACACATCGTTGAGTCTCAACAGAGGGACCCTCAGTTAGTAGAGAAGCGTATTGCAGTAACTACAGGTGATTTAGCAGGGTTTTCGCTATCCACAGATGGAGGACTACTATTTCAGGGACGATTATGTGTACCAGACGACGACAAACTGAAAACTGAAATCTTGAGCGAAGCTCATAACTCACCATTTTCTATGCATCCTTGTAGTACCAAGATGTATCAAGATCTGAAACAGTCATTCTGGTGGTGTAACATGAAGCGCGACGTGGCAGAGTTTGTTAGCAGGTGCTTGACTTGCCAGCAGGTGAAGGCACCTAGACACAAGCCCGCAGGACTACTGCAACCTTTACATGTTCCTCAGTGGAAATGGGAGGAGATCTCTATGGACTTCATAGTCGGACTGCCCAGAACCCTGCGAGGCTACTCAGTGATTTGGGTCATCGTTGACAGATTAACAAAGTCAGCACATTTCGTGCCAGGGAAACCCACCTATTCTACGGATAAGTGGGCGCAGCTGTACCTGGAAGAGATAGTCCGTCTACATGGGATTCCAGCCAGAATTATTTCAGACAGGGATCCTGATGCGAAAATATCGAGTGCCCTAAACTAATGCAAATTAGAATGAGACTCAGACACTTTTACTACGTGCAAGTATACACGGTCGAGTGCAACAAGTGATAAGATAAGAGTATCGATCCCACGAGGACTAGTTAGACCTAAATTAGTGAGTGTTCTAGCAAATTTTCCTTATTTTAGTGCAATGCATGAGTGTGCAAATTATTGTTGTAAATAAATAAATTGATAAGTACGAAATAAAAGATAAGACAAAAGAAAATAACATAATTTAAAGCGGGAGAGAGAGAATGCAAACAAGAAGGCGAGAGAGATAAGAGTAGATTTGTAATGAAAAATAAGCTCGTGTTAGGTTAGAGTTCTAATGTTCAATTGGAATAAATTTTGAGTGATGCCTTGAATTTACCTACACATGCATTCAAATGATTCTTTCCAAAATCACTAAGTTTTAAAACCTACAATTTCTCAATTGTGATCTAAATTATGCCCATGATTTTAGGTTCTAGGTGGGTTAATTATCCCTAATCAACTCAATGATCCTAAAATGAAATTTTAGTTTTCTAATTCATTAGCTTTCCCAAGTTTATGAATTATAGAGAAGTTAAAAAGACCAATTTTAATTCTCATGCAACGTTAAATTTAATAAAATTTCATAAATTCAATCAATGACATCAACCATAAATTTAATCCAAAATTACATTAAAACAACCTAACCCTTGCCCAAGACAATTTAGTTCATGATTAAAATCGAGTCACATATCTCTAGTTTAAGCATGCTTTTATTGATCGAGGAGTTCAATAAAAGCAACCAACAATGTTCACTAAATTAGTCTAAATCAACCACAATTCTAGCCTAAAACAGTCACGAGTTATGCCTAAAACAGTGAGCAAAAGTAGTCTAAATTAGTACGTAAACAGCCCAAAATTTCATAATTAAATTGGTGGTTGACAACAAGCAATAACACTTAGAGATAGGGAAAACGTTACACAGCAGGTGGCCTTATTTTTCAAGTTCCGTTTGATAGCAATATCTCATCAACGGAAGCCCGATACAACGATCCAACCGTTCAAAACGAAGCCCTATGAGACTCGAACAAGCTGTCAAAATGTCAGCACAATCCAACGGTTGAAACTCCGGGAATCGACAACTTTGTGAGCGCCGCCGGTGAAAAAACCGAACTGCTCTGATCTCCTAATCCGATAGAAATATCTGGCACACCGAAGCTTAGAACGACGATCCAACCGTTCAAAGTAAAGCCCTATGAGTCTCAAACAATCTGTCAAAATTTCAGCACAATCCAACGGTTGAAACACCTTGAAACATCGATTTTTTTCTTCACTCGTACGATTGCTACAACAACGGCACCTTCATGATTCTTCTCTTCAATGCACACCTAGCAATCACCCGCTCTCTTCCTCTTTTGTGTCAACTCCTTCTCCCCCTTGGCACTTGTGAACCCTAGCCTCCTTATATAAGATGGTGTTGCCCTAACTCCACAAATTACAAAAATACCCTTAAGAGTAAAAAGACCATATAACCCTTTGGGTAAAATGTCTAAAATGCCCTTAGGGACTCTTGTAATTTTTAAATATCTCCTACACACAGAAAAATCTCAAATAAATTTATGAAGTCAATTATAAATCAAACTAAATACACGAGGATTTTTGGAGTTAAGAAGAATCTCAAATTTCGGTCTTTAATTAACCGTTAGCTTATTTTCCTAAATTCTTGAATTAAAACACAAAAACATCAAAATTAATTCTTTTTTCACCTAATGCTTAAATTCAAGATATTAAAGCTAACACACATAATTTAGGGATAAAATAACATGAGGATAACTAAATTAAATGCAATTCAAGTGGATTAAACACTAAAATTCTAGTAAAATAACTCACTTATGGTGAGTTATCAAACCCCCAAACTTGAACTACTCATTGTCCTCAATGAGTTCTATTCCCCAAAGACTTAAAAGACCTTTAAAGACTCAGATCATTTGGGTAACTAAACAAGAATTGAATATTTATGTTCTAAGCTACAAGTCACCATTTAATCAATGCTCTCTAAGTGGCTCACCTAGGGTTTTTTTAGCTACACTTATGCATCAATAACCAAGAGCAAATCAACTAGGATTCAACATCTACCCTCAAGCTCAACCACTAGAATCCTAATCATTCAAATCAAGCAACCCATAGTTAAAAATAAGTCATACTCCAAAACTCGCATGGCTACAATTTAATGATCATTCCTTTTATTTTTGTATATATATATATACTTTTTTAAAAAATAGATATGTGCATTATTCCCCTCAATTTCCTAAAACTCACTACTTAGGGCTAGTTTTTTTTTTTTTTTTTTTTTTTTTTATTTATTTTTTGACTCTCCCGTAGTTCTTAGAATGGCACACGTGTTTAGCGCAGCACACCTAAGCAATGGGACTTCCCGTAGTTCTTAGAATGGCACACGTGGTTAGCGCAGCGCACCTAAGCAATGGGAATAGGGTTCTTGCTTGATACCTTCGCTCCAAGAGGCCAACATGGTTAGTGCCTGCACTTCCCGACATCGAGCACCAAGTTGCACGAATCGACTCTAAATAAACAAAATAAATAGCATATTTTTCTAGCCCAACGGAGTTTTAGGAAAATGAAAGGTTTGCATACTCTTTCTTTATTTTTTTCTTAAAAATAAACACGAAGAATTTACCTTTCCCCCAAACTTAGAGTACTCAATGTCCTCATTGAGTTAGGGAGGCTCGGGTAACTCCCCAAACTTGAAATGATCACAAATTTGAAGTTTACTAATTTTGGAGCGTTCTAAAAAAATGTATGGGTTACCTAACTTGTCATGGCTTCTAGTTTTCAAATTTTTTGGCCTAGAAGTTGAATCCTAACTATTTTGATTGACACACTAACCATAAGCGCACTAAAAAACCTAATGACAAGCTTGACCTTGAGAAACACCAAACAAGATAGGATACTCTTGTCTCAAACACAAGCAACAACTTTTATTTTCATTAACCCCGAGATTTGACCTTAACTTTTTATTTTCATGGAGATGCATACCAAGTTTCTACAAAAGACATCACACTTTTACCATAAAAACACATGAGAAACTTAATTTTTAAACAAGGGACAACAACCATTTTTCTATTTTTACTTGCTTAAACATAATGAATCAACTACCTACATCATGCATATCAAAGACCATGAAACCAACAACTAACATGGAATCCATGAGTCAAAATAGATCATTTTGAAGCCCTAAAGCAAGTAAATAACTTTATAAACACAGAGGCATGCAACACCCTATATACTATAGCAAAGACAGTCTCATCAATAGAAAAATTTTCAATTAAGCCCAAAATCGATTCATTAGATACACATCTCCCCTCATTTTTAAAGCACACATTGCCATTAATGTATAATCTACTCACTTAAGCATGCTTAAGGACAATAAATATAGATGGAAAGGAGAACGATCATCGCTCGAATTGAGGAGACCTCCATGCAGCAAGACATCAACAAACCCTAAGGGAGCTGCAAGATAGGCAAGGGTTATTTATTTAAAAACAAAAATAACTAAAAATTAAACAAAAGAAAAAATTAAAAAATAAAAAATAAAAACGAAACAAACGAAATAAACTTTGGGTTGCCTCCCAAGAAGCGCTTGTTTAACGTCATTAGCTTGACGTAGTATATGTGGGCTTGTCAAGGTACATAAAAATTCTCCCACTTCTTCGGGCCTCTCTTTCTTGAATCTACAAAACAAATCAGAGCTAGCAAGAATACTAGCTTCTCGTGAGAGCCCGAGTCAAATATGTTTTTTGATTTTTTATATAATAAAATAAAAGAAGGAAAAATAACAAAGTAAGCATTTTTTGGTTTTTTATTTGATAAAAAAAAAGAAGGAAGAACAGGAAAATGCACTGACTCAAACAAAGACACTGAGTCGAGAGAATAGAAAGAAAAACACTCACAAATAAGAGAAAAATCAGAAGATAGAATTGTCATAGACTCAAAAGCCTCAAACTCTACCTCCTGACCTAACTCAACAGACTCGACTTCTTCCACACTCTCACTGACTCCATCATGGTGTGTGCTACAAGGTTCTAGTTCTTCTACATCTAAAGCACAATCCTCTAAATGCCCATACTCAGAAAAAATTGAAGGACTAGGATCCTGAGGTTCTATCAGTGGGTCAGTGATCAAGTGACTCACCGAACTATCTATGAGTGTGGGTCCTCCTTCACTCTCTTCCCTAGGATGTTCAACCTCAGATGAGTCTAAATACATTTGTTCTCTAAGGGAGGCAATTGTACCTGTTAGGCGTTGAATTGACTCCCCTATTTGACTATTCATCTCTTCTATTTTCCTATTTCTCTCTTTTGTGGTTCTCATATATTCTAATAACAACATTTTAAGGGAAGATTCGTCTTCTACCTGAGTTTCTTGAATATAGGAAGGATATGGCTCAAAACCCTTGGGATATGGTTCATAGCCCCAATTGCTCTGATTATTATCATACATATGGTTCCCATAAGTCATAGGGTTAGTATGATAGTTATTAGGCATTAAGACGCTAAATTGGCATAGGGATAATCATAAGAAAAGGAACTATATTGTGGTTGCTCATTGGGCACAGAAGACCACCCAAAGTTATCATAAGCCATAATAAAATAATGAATAATTATAACAGGCTCAACAAACACAATATGCACCAACACAACCAGAAAGAATAACAAAGACTCAACAAAGATAAAAATACGAAACAAAGATAACAAGACACACCCAACAAGAAAAACAAGGATACAATGCTAAAATCAACTCAAACAAAATAAGAACCAAAACTAGTCCCCGACAACGGCGCCAAAAACTTGATGCGAAAATATCGAGTGCCCTAAACTAATGCAAATTAGAATGAGACTCAGACACTTTTACGACGTGCAAGTATACACGGTCGAGTGCAGCAAGTGATAAGATAAGAGTATCGATCCCACGAGGACTAGTTAGACCTAAATTAGTGAGTGTTCTAGCAAATTTTCCTTATTTTAGTGCAATGCATGAGTGTGCAAATTATTGTTGTAAATAAATAAATTGATAAGTACGAAAGAAAAGATAAGACAAAAGAAAATAACTTAATTTAAAGCGGGAGAGGAGAATGCAAACAAGAAGGCGAGAGATAAGAGAGTAGATTTGTAATGAAAAATAAGCTCGTGTTAGGTTAGAGTTCTAATGTTCAATTGGAATAAATTTTGAATGATGCCTTGAATTTACCTACACATGCATTCAAATGATTCTTTCCAAAATCACTAAGTCTTAAAACCTACAATTTCCCAATTGTGATCTAAATTATGCCCATGATTTTAGGTTCTAGGTGGGTTAATTATCCCTAATCAACTCAATGATCCTAGAATGAAATTTTAGTTTTCTAATTCATTAGCTTTCCCAAGTTTATGAATTATAGAGAAGTTAAAAAGACCAATTTTAATTCTCATGCAACGTTAAATTTAATAAAATTTCATAAATTCAATCAATGACATCAACCATAAATTTAATCCAAAATTACATTAAAACAACCTAACCCTTGCCCAAGACAATTTAGTTCATGATTAAAATCGAGTCACATATCTCTAGTTTAAGCATGCTTTTATTGATCGAGGAGTTCAATAAAAGCAACCAACAATGTTCACTAAATTAGTCTAAATCAACCACAATTCTAGCCTAAAACAGTCACGAGTTATGCCTAAAACAGTGAGCAAAAGTAGTCTAAATTAGTACGTAAACAGCCCAAAATTTCATAATTAAATTGGTGGTTGACAACAAGCAATAACACTTAGAGATAGGGAAAACGTTACACAGCAGGTGGCCTTATTTTTCAAGTTCCGTTTGATAGCAATATCTCATCAACGGAAGCTCGATACAACGATCCAACCGTTCAAAACGAAGCCCTATGAGTCTCGAACAAGCTGTCAAAATTTCAGCACAATCCAACGGTTGAAACTCCGGGAATCGACAACTTTGTGAGCGCCGCCGGTGAAAAAACCGAACTGCTCTGATCTCCTAATCCGATAGAAATATCTGGCACACCGAAGCTTAGAACGACGATCCAACCGTTCAAAGTAAAGCCCTATGAGTCTCGAACAATCTGTCAAAATTTCAGCACAATCCAACGGTTGAAACCCCTTGAAACTTTGATTTTTTTCTTCACTCGTACGATTGCTACAACAACGGCACCTTCATGATTCTTCTCTTTAATGCACACCTAGCAATCACCCGCTCTCTTCCTCTTTTGTGTCAACTCCTTCTCCCCCTTGGCACTTGTGAACCCTAGCCTCCTTATATAAGATGGTGTTGCCCTAACTCCACAAATTACAAAAATACCCTTAAGAGTAAAAAGACCATATAACCCTTTGGGTAAAATGTCTAAAATGCCCTTAGAGACTCTTGTAATTTTTAAACATCTCCTACACACAGAAAAATCCCAAATAAATTTATGAAGTCAATTATAAATCAAACTAAATACACGAGGATTTTTGGAGTTAAGAAAAATCTCAAATTTCAGTCTTTAATTAACCGTTAGCTTATTTTCCTAAATTCTTGAATTAAGACACAAAAACATCAAAATTAATTCTTTTTGCACCTAATGCTTAAATTCAAGATATTAAAGCTAACACACATAATTTAGGGATAAAATAACATGAGGATAACTAAATTAAATGCAATTCAAGTGGATTAAACACTAAAATTCTAGTAAAATAACTCACTTATGGTGAGTTATCAGATCCACGTTTCACCTCCAATTTTTGGAGAAGTTTACAGAAAGCGTTAGGTTCACAGTTAAACTTTAGTACTGCCTTTCACCCACAGACGGATGGACAGACAGAGCGTTTGAACCAGATCTTAGAAGACATGTTGCGAGCTTGCACCTTAGATTTTCCTGGTAGTTGGGATACCCATTTGCATTTGATGGAGTTTGCATACAATAACAGTTATCAGGCGACCATCGGAATGGCTCCATTCGAAGCTCTTTATGGAAAGCGTTGCAGAACCCCTGTTTTCTGGGAGGAGGTTGGTGAACGCCAGTTATTGGGTCCAGAGTTGGTACAGGTTACTAATAGTGCAATACAAAAGATTTGGGTGCGAATGCAAACCGCCCAAAGCAGACAAAAGAGTTATGCCGATTCGAGACGAAGAGACCTAGAATTCGGAGTTGGGGACCATGTATTCCTTAAGGTGGCCCCAATGAAAGGGATTCTAAGGTTTGGTCGGAAAGGGAAATTGAGTCCGCGCTTTACAGGGCCGTTTGAAATTTTGGAGAGGGTTGGTGTGGTGGCCTACAGGCTAGCATTGCCGCCTTCCCTATCAACAGTTCATAACGTATTCCATGTCTCCATGTTGAGAAAATACGTTCGGACCGACCCACGTTGTAGACTTTGAACCGCTATTCATTAGCGAGAAGATTTGAGTTATGGCGAACGACCGGTACAGATTATTGCAAGAGATCAAAAGACCCTCCGTAACCGTGAGATCAACTTAGTTAAAGTGTTATGGCAAAATCACCGCCCGGAAGAAGCTACCTGGGAGCGAGATGAAGAAGTGCAAGCTAAATATCCAGAACTATTCCAGGAATAGGAACTTTCGAGGATGAAAGTTCTTAAGGAGGGAAGATTGTGACGACCACAACCACAGGTACTAACTGTTTATCGTGTTTAACGTTCGAACAATCTTTAAGTTGGGTCGATTAGGCGAAACTCGTGTCCTTGTAGCATGAACGGTGAGAATTTTCTTGTATAGTACTGTTTAGTTGAGAGTTTTAACTTAGGTCTTATTATTCCACCAGAAAAATGACCAAATGTCATCTTATTAATAAGTGTTTAGGTTAAAGGGTAATTTTGTAATTTAAGTAAGGAATTAGGGTTAATAATTTTTGGAGACCCAAAACTATAGCCACCATCTTCTTCGTATATCACCTAACCAAACGAAACCCTACATGCTATTTATCGATAAGGAGGCCGCACGAATCGCCGGAGGAAAGACTCACACCATACCCCTGCGTCCCACGTCACGGATCTCGACGCCACTCCCATCTCGCATCTCTTCCACCGTGACGCGCGCAAAGAAAGAAGACTCTCGGCCGTCACACTTCCAACCCAGCGAATGGAGACGCCGATCGGAGCCACTGCACCTTGCGCCGCCGCCGTTTGCGAGTTCGAGCCTCTAGCAGTTCGTGACTCCTTACACTTCCGAGGACCGCCGCCGCTCACGAGCCCCTCAGCTCGCCGTCGAGTCCTGCAGCGCCAGAGCCTCGATCACGCCTCCAGCCGCTTCATCGTCCATGCTGCCCGCCGTTCCTCGCCGTCCGAGTCCGAGTCTGCAGTCAGGAGGGCGTCCACGTCCGTCGATCTGCCGCGGATCTTCGAACTTCACGCGTCTGTCGGTCGGAGTCCATCGCATTTTTGACCACGATCGCGTGCCCCTCGCCGTCACACCATCCGATCAGCAGGTTCCAGTCCGGAATTTCACTGCCGGCAAGAGTCATTCGAAGACGAGGTTGTCGATTAAGTGAGCCACGCGAAACCTTTCTCTATTTTTGGAAGTATAGAATTATTTATATCGTAATCACGTGAAAATAGTGTAGGAACAAGCCGGAGTTCGGTATCAAAACTCCCAAGATTTGGAGCAAGCAAATTAACGTTCGGTTTATTCTTCGGAGTCAAGGTAATTGGAGCAAAGTAAGAATCATAGACACTTATGTACATAGACTCTTATATATTGGATGAGTTTTGTAGTAGGATGACGAATTAGAAGAATTCTTGGCTTACAGGTTATTTGGAAGGGACCGTTAGTAAGCGTCGTCTCAGAATCATAGACACTTAGTAAGGGACCGTTAGTAAGAATTCTTGGCTTACAGGTTATTTGGAAGGGACCGTTAGAATTCTTGGCTTACAGAATCATAGACACTTATGTACATAGACTCTTATATATTGGATGAGTTTTGTAGTAGGATGACGAATTAGAAGAATTCTTGGCTTACAGGTTCCCTGAGCGGACTCCCACCATAAGTAAGCGTCGTCTCTCAGCATGAAGGTAGCACAGGACACCCTCTGGTCCTCAGGACAATTCCTCAGTCTGAAAATGGTCTCGATGGAGGACAGCCATAACTCAGCCACAGTGGGGTCACTAGGAGACCCATCAAAAGATCTGGGATCATATTTCCTGAAGTTCTTCAGATATCGAGACTCCAGTGTTGCATCATTCCACCCCTGACTTGCTTGGGCCAGCTGAGTGGCTACTGTAGCTCGCACAAGAGTCTGCATAGCCTCTACCATCATAGTCATGACATTAGGTTTCCTTGATCCGCCACTTCGGAGCGATCGCAGTGCATCCTCCCGGCGATCCGGTTGGTCTGGGGAGATCTCGCAGTGCAGTCGAGTAATCTCTTCTGTTCCATGGTAATTACGGTTGGGTGTTAGCGTTTCCTCCTGTCCTCCGACCCCTACCACGTCCTCTACCTCTCCCTCGACCTCTAGGTGGCATTTTTGTCAGTACTACAATGCAGAGAATTTCTAACTTAGTTTTTGTCACTTTCTAACTGTAAGATAGGATCACCCTTAGGGCTTAAATTCATTTACATTCACCATACAGAATTACATCATAATCATTTGCTTAGTTTATAAATTACCAGAACGTACCTGACGGTGACCGGAATGCGTTGCTCAACCATGGGGACTACTCTGTGCTTACTCTGTAAGCAAGTCTACAGAACCCTAAACCTAGGGCTCTGATACCAACTGTAACGCCCCTACTTTTTTCATGACTATAACTCTTAGGGACATTACTACACATGCATGCACTCTTAGGCCAAAAGACATAAAACGATCTTTAAATCTCCACTGAAAACGGATTATCTTTAGGGATCCCATTAAAACATTCAAAACATGTAAAAGAAGCAGTTTAAACTTGGCCTACTTAAAAATCCGGAAATTATAACTTAACTTTGAAATCAGAAAACAACAACATCAGTTATTTAAGGAAAATATGCGGAAAATATGACTATTCCCATGGTTCTGACAACGCGTCTCCGTCACTCGCCCTGCACGCCCTTGGCCTTACCTGAAAACATTTTTTTTTTAAAGAAAGGGTGAGTATTGCAATACAATACCCAGTAAGTGACCTCGCTACCGAGGTTTGGGATATGCAAACACATACAATCATGACTTTTAAACTTGTTCGGAATGTATATATGTGGCACCTAAAACTTTCTCATATCAACATGACTATAATACATGACTTCCTTTTTCTTTAAGTGGTCAATTGGTCATCCTGAGTCATATCATTTTGAGTCCCTCACAGACCCCTGTATGGTTTGAGTCCCTCACTGCACTCACACAGTATAGATTGAGTCCTCACAGCACTCACAGTAAACTTGACCCATAGGGTCTCTAATGCATGTTTGACCATGCATACAATGCACTCAGGAGGCCATTTTCCACATTTTTCATCAAATCATTTTATGGCATACAATACATGCATGAGGTCCCATTATTCAACATGACTATAGTGTACATGCCACAAAACATTATCATTGATATGCAAATCATGACTTTTCACAACAGTTTGGAAATGACACTCTTGCATGTAATCATGAAATATTCTCATATAAAGTCTTCAGAATAACTCCACGATATATAATGGAATATACTTACTTAAAATACAAAGATATTCTCACATAAAATACTAGATTATACTCACATAAAATATTGAGATATCTTCACATAGAATATTAAAGCATTCTCACATAAAATCTTGAAATATTCTCGCGTAAAATCATTAAATCTTTTTAAGTAAAATAACGAACTAATTCCTCATAAAATAGTGAAACTCGTTTTCTTTAATCCCATTTAAAAAGATGCGGCACAAGATCCCTTACCTTAGTTTAGATCTCACACCAAAACCTAACCCGAGCTCCTTGCGTACTCTTCTTTAGTAGAACCTGATTCACACAACAATCCCGAAATTATTCTCCAAGCATACACCAAATCCATAACGTAAAGGTACCTAACTTAAGTTCTTAGAGTTTCATGCCCCGCTTACCTCAAGTTCAACGCGAAGACCTAATATTCCTTAGTTCGTCTTGACGTTTGACCTTCAATTCCGCTCCAAACTTGGTCCCTACAATTTGCGTTCGAAACAGTGGCTTAAGTTCTCAATTTAACGCCTAAATATCCAATAGGTCACGTATAACTCTCTTTCAAATTCGAAACTTAACAACATCGCTCACCGGGCTACAATCTCAGCAGCTGTGAAGTAGTGAAAGAGCTCGTGAGCGGCTGCTGGTGCAATCACGGCAGGCTGAGATGGGCTCGCGGATGGCTGGCGCGCGCGTAAGGACACTCGGCGCTGCCGGACCCAACGGCGAAGGCTCTTTGCCGCTTGAACGCCTCCTCGCGGCGGTGGTTGGAGTTTCGTGACGTCCGTATGAGAGAGACGACATTGCTGCTCGAACGCTCCCCTCGACGGCGGTTGAAGTTTTGTGAAAACCGGCGCAAGGGACGACACGGCTGCTCGAACGCTCCCCTCGTCGGCGGCTGGAGTCTTCTTCGGCTGCAGCTGGCTGAATGGACGAGCGGCTTCCCTTTGTGATCGTGAGTTTGGCCGCGCGCGGCGCGGCGAGCAACGAGAAGAGGGTGGTCGGCTAGGTAAAAAGTGTGGAGGAAGAAGAATAAGGTGGAGGTATCTAGGGTTAGGGTTTTCCTTTTTGTTTCAACTTAAGGACCTTAAATACTCAAAATTAGGTTAACTTCCCAAAGGTCACATATAACCCTCATTTAGGCATCATTAACTAAAATGCCATCGTCACTTTCTCTTCTTTTAATTTAAAAAAAAAATAATTTCATTTCAAAGGGGACAATTTGCTTAAGCCCTCATGAATTGAAGGGTTCACCCATACCGAGCCTGAAACATTTACTAATCCGACTTGGCATAAAGACGGATAGAACGTTAAATAAAATAAATAATTAGTACCTGTGGTTGTGGTCGTCACATTAACCCTCAAAAAACAATCCTCACAATACAACAAAACTCTCTCAAGAAAAAGATGAAAAAAAAAATTGAGTGCTTGGAGAGAGCAACAATGGAGGCTTTTGATTTTTGGAGGATTGTAAAATGCCAAAACTTCTTGTAAAAATTTGGAGAAGAACATGGTATAAAAAGAGAGGAAAATGGGGTAAAAATCAAATTTTAATTTGGACCAATGGATTGTGGTAAAAGAGAAATGGATGGTGGAGATTAAAAGTAAAAAGAAAATAATTATTAAAAAGAATTAATAATATAATATAATAATAATAGTAATAATATAATATTATATATATGTGAGTTAACGGGAAGAAAAACAAATTTTGATTTTTTTTTTAAACTCCAACGGTCAGAAGCATTTAATGCAATCTGATTTTTTTTTTAACTTCCAACGGTTATATATATATATATATAAATAAATATTATTTGCTTTTCTTAATTTTAAAACAACCAAAAACCCACCAAATGTTACTCTTCCATAGGTCCACATATCACATTTTAATTGGTCTAAAATGGTGATTTGGTCGCCACGTCATCGGGTCGGGAAATTTCTATTCAAACTTGTTTTGGTCATATCTTATTCGTTTTAGCTCCGATTTGAGTGATTCAAGAAGCGTTGAAATCGTTATTCCGAGCTCTATGCAATGGAGCCTTCAAAACATTAAAACTATTAGTAATTAATAGCAGGTTCGTTGTCATCAAAATATTAATTAATTAATTTTAAATTAAGGGCCAAAAAGCCAACAATCTCTCCCTTTTTGATGATGACAAACCATTAAAAAAAAATAACTTGAAGTTCATAAAATAAAGACCAATATGCCACCATAAAGCTCATACTTGAACAATCACTCAAATAAATATAATATATCATTCTCCCCCTAAATTAATGCAAAACTAAAACATGATACAAAATTTAGAACCTATTTTTCTTAAACTTCTCCTCATTTGGAATCATAAAAAAGACACAATTATGAAAGATTAAGAATTACATGTAAGCTCCCCCTAAGAACATGAATACATACTTTACATAACTCCCCCTATCAATATGCCATAGAAAACTAAAATTATAGATTCAAGAGGCATCACAACGAATAATACCAAGCTCAAGCCTATTTTTGCAAAAATTTTCTTCATTCAAAGGCTTGGTGAAAATATCTGCTAATTGATCATTAGAGCTCACATAATCAAGAGTAATATGATCATTTTGCACATGTTCTCTAATAAAGTGATGTCTAATATCAATATGCTTAGTTTTAGAATGATGAATAGGATTTTTAGTCAAATTAATAGCACTAGTATTATCACAAAATATAGGCACATTATCAAACTTTAATCCAAAATCACAAAGAGTTTGTTTTATCCAAAGAATTTGAGCACAACAACTAGCAACTGCAATATATTCCGCTTCGGTAGTGGATAAGGCAACCGAATTTTGCTTTTTACTAAACCAAGATACTAATGGCTACCAAGAAATTGACAAGTTCCACTCGTACTTTTACGGTCAAGTAAGCTTCCCGCAAAATCCGCATCGGCATATCCTATCAAATTAAGCTCAACATTCCTAGGATACCATAAACCTAAATCAATAGTCCCAAGCAAATATTTAAATATTCTCTGAACGACATGCACATGAGATTCCTTAGGACAAGATTGAAATCTAGCACAAAGACGTACACTAAACATGATATCGGGAATACTAGCAGTTAAATAAAGTAAAGATCCGATCATACCTCGATAAATTTTTATGTCTACACATTTACCTTTTTCATCCTTGTCAAGCTTAGTGGATGTGCTCATAGGAGTTTTTGCAATTTTACCTTCATTGAACTTGAACCTTTTGAGCAAATCCTTTGTGTATTTCTCTTGACTTATGAAGATATCATCCTTGAGTTGTTTGATTTGAAGTCCAAGGAAGAAACTAAGTTCTCCCATCATACTCATCTCAAACTCACTATGCATACATTTAGAAAATTCTTCACACAAAGAAGGATTAGTAGAACCAAAGATAATATCATCTACATAGATTTGTACTAAAAGCATATCATTTTCCTTAGTCTTAATAAAAAGAGTAGTGTCAAGTTTACCCATTTTAAAACCATTCTTAAGAAGAAAATTACTAAGCCTATCATACCAAGCTCTTGGAGCTTGTTTTAAGCCATAAAGAGCCTTTTTCAACTTATAGACATGATTAGGAAAATCAAAACTTTCAAAGTCCGGAGGTTGTTCTACATAAACTTCCTCCATAATATAACCATTTAAAAAGGCACTTTTCACATCCATTTGATACAAGATAAATTTTTTATAAGAAGTAAAAGTAAGTAACATTCTAATAGCTTCTAATCTAGCAACGGGTGCAAAAGTCTCTTCATAATCTGTATCTTCCTCTTGACAATAACCTTGAGCTACAAGTCTAGTTTTATTTCTAATGATATTTCCATTTTATTTCTAAAGACCCATTTAGTCCAATAATAAAAGCATTAGAAGGCGTATGGACTAATTCCCAAACTTTGTTCCTTTCAAATTGATTTAATTCTTCTTGCATAGCTAAAATCCAAAATTCATCATTTTCTGCATCTTTAAAACTTTTAGGTTCAATTTGAGAAACAAGAGCAAGATTATTAAACAAATTAAGAGAGGAACGAGTTTTCACACCTTGTTCGGGATCACCAAGAATCAAGTCCTTGGGATGGGATGAAGCATACATCCATTCTTTAGATATAGATGAAGAACCATTTTCCTTCTTTTCATTGAAGCTCACTTCTTGCTTACTTGAGTCAATTTCCTCGCATTTGTCACTAACAAGTAAATCTCCAAAATTCCTTTCTAAATCATCACTACAAATAGACTCATTAGAAACATTATTGCAAGATTCATCAAATACAACATGCATAAATTCCTCAATAATTAAAGTTCTCTTATTGAAAACTCTCTAGGCTTTACTAGTAGATGAATAACCTAGAAAAATACCAACATCCGTCTTAGAATCAAATTTTCCAAGTTTTTCTTTGTTGTTCAAAATAAAACATTTGCAACCAAAAACTTTGAAATACCCAATATTTGGAATTTTGTTATGCCAAAGCTCATAAGGAGTTTTATCTAAAGAAGGTCTAATTAAAACTCTATTTAAAACATAACAAGCGGTGTTAACGGCTTCCGCCCAAAAGTATTTAGGTAAATCATACTCATGCAACATTGACCTAGCAAATTCTTGCAAAGTACGATTTTTCCTTTCAACCACGCCGTTTTGTTGAGGAGTTCTTGGAGCGGAGCTTCACAAAAATTTTCAAAAGCAATACTATCAAATTCTCCTCCATGATCATCATCTTTATGTTTTAACATCAAAACCGAAGTAAATCTTGAAAAATCATCAACTATCACAAAAGCATAATAATTCCCTCCAAAACTAACAATTCTAGAAGGGACAAATAAGTCCATATGTAATAGTTGAAGGGGTCTAGATGTAGAAATCACATTTTTAGATTTAAAAGAAGACTTGGTTTGCTTACACATTTGACAAGCATCACAAACTTTATCCTTTTCAAATTTAAATTTAGTTAGACCTCTAACTAAAGAATTCTTGGAAATATTTGAAATTAAGTGCATGCTAGCATGTCCTAGTCTTCTATGCCATAACCAAGAATCATCATGTAAGGTCGAAAGACATTTATCATTAATAGGGCAATCATTCAAATCAATAGTATATACATTTTCATCCCTATTACCAATAAACAAGACTTTTCTATCACTAGCATTTTCAATGATACAATTCTTTTTATCAAACACAACTCTAAAACTTTTATCACATACTTGACTAATACTAAGTAAATCATGCTTTAGACCATCAACTAAAAGTACATTTTCAATCAAAGTAGAAGAACTATTACCTATACTACCCTTACCAATAATTTTACCTTTCTTGTTGTCACCAAAAGTTACTAAACCTTCATCCTTTTTGGAAAGATTGACAAACTTGGATTGGTCTCACGTCATATGCCTCGAGCAACCACTATCCAAGTACCATTTGTTTTTCTTGGAGACTTTCAAACATACCTTCAAACAAAATTATTCAAGATTGATCTTTTGGTACCCATACTTGTTTTGGGTCCTACAAGGTTAGCATTTACAAACTTGGGAACCCATATTTTTTCATTCACATTTAAAGCATTGGATTTAGTCAAGTAACAAAAATAAGCTTTATGTTCATACTTGCCACATGAGAAACAAACAACATTATGCAAGAATTTATCTCTTACGACAAATTTATGCACTCTACTTTTCTTGGAGAAATTCTTTATTGGAGCATTGTGAAACTTTGCTCTTTGAAAAAAAATTCTTCTTGAAGAAGTAGTAAGAGCATATTTTAATTTAAAACAATTTGGTCTAATATGGTCTTCAACACCACAATGATGGCATATAGGCACAAAACTAGATTTATCATGCTTAGACCCAATCTTAGGCATATTATGATTAGGCACAATGGGAGATGCTTTAACAAAGATAGTTTTAGAACTTGAAGGAGTAGAACATTCATCAATATAGCCTAAACCTCTTTAATCACCATAAGGTTTGCCAACTTCAATTATTTTGTCCAATCTTTGAGCACCTATTGTCAACTTTTTAATGGACTCTTTTGCCTTACCAAGTTTTTGCAAAGCATTTAATTCATTTCCTTAAGCAATTTAATCAAATTATCTTTTCATAACTATCATGCTCAAGAAATCTAACTTATCAAGCAAGGCATTTTTCTCATCACAATCAAAAGCATGCTTATCACAAGAGATATTCATTTCATCAATTTTCACAACATTATGCTCATTTTCTTTTAAGCAAGCAATTTCATCAAGTAAAGACTTATTTTCACTAGTTAGAGCATTGTATTTCTTTTTAAGCACAAAATATTTAGAACCAAGCTTTTCTATGTCATTTTGCATGTTTTCAAAAGCTTCAAATAATTCATCATAAGAAAGGGGCTCTAGAGTTACTTCATCATCTTGTTCATCACCCTTGTCATCATGAGTCATGAAGCAAAACTTTGCTACTTCTTCATTGTCACTTCCACTTCCACTTTCATCACTATCATCCCAAGTGGCTTTCATTATATAACGCCCCTACTTTTCTATGACTAGACTCTTAGGGACATCACTACACATGCATGCATTTATAGGCCAAGAGAAAAAAAAATCTTGAAAGAAAACTTCCAAATAAATATAAATAGTCTTTAGGGATCCCAAATCAAAACATTTAAAACAGGTAAAAGTATCAATTTAACATGGCCTATTAAAACTGTAAGTAAATTTAAACTCCAAATAGAACATAAAGAGACAACATCAGTTATAAAAGGAATATGCGGAAAAACATGTCTGCTTCCCATGGTTTTAGTGTAACGCCTCCGTCACTCATACTGCACACGTCCTTGGCCTTACTCAAAAACATTTTTAAAGAAAGGGTGAGTATTGCAAAACAATACCCAGTAAGTGACCTCGCTACTGAGGTTTGGGATATGCATACACATACAATCATGACTTTTAAACTTGTTCGAAATATACATATCACGGGACCTAAAACTTTCTCATATTATTGTCGTCTCTTTAATCCATGACTTCCTTTTTTTGTTTGTGTGGCCGATCGGTCATCCTGAGTCATTTCATTTTGAGTCCCTCACGGACCCTCGTAATAATTTGAGTCCTCACAGACCCTCAGTAATGATTTGAGTCCTCACAGGACCCACTGTAATTTGACCCATAGGGTCTCTATTGCATGTTTGACCATGCACATCACGATCTCGGAGAGACCAATGTCCACACTTTTCATTAATTCAATTCATGACATACATAACATGCATGAGGTCCCATCATTCACATAATAACAGTGTACATGTCACAAACATCATCGTCAATATGCAAATCATACTTTTCTCATAGACAGTTTGAAGTTCATACTTTTGTAGGAAATCATGAAATATTCTCATACAAATTACTGTCATTCTCTCACATAAAATACTAGTTTATTTCCACATGAAGCAATGAAATATTTGCACATAAAATATTAAGTTTTCTCACGAAAATATCTGTATACTGTCATATGAAAAATATAAACTAATTTCGCATGAAATCATAAAAATCATTTTCTTCAATCCCAATAAAAAGTTCGGCACAAGGTTCCTTACCTTAATTCGAATTCTACTCCAAGACCTAATCGAACTCCTTGCCTACTCTTCCTTTAGTGGGACCTGATTCACACAACAATTCGAAATTATTCACCGAGCCTTCACTAAATCCATAATTGTAGAAGTACCTAAATCAAGTCCTTACAATTTCATGCCTCGCTTACCTCGGGTTCAACGCGAGGACTTAATATTCCTTAGTTTGTTTTGGTGTTTGACCTCCAATTTCCGCTCCGAGTTTAATCCCTACAAGTTGTGTTCGAAACCGTGGTTAAACCCTCAATTAGACTCTTAGATACATAATAGATCACGAATAAATCTTCATCGAAAACGAACTCAACACGAACACTCACCGGTTGTAAACCTAGCGGCTGACAAAACGCGGTGGTCGGCGTGCGTGAAGTCCGGCGAAGTCTGCTGCCGGTGCTCGCGGATGGCTGGAGCTTTGGGCTGCTGCAGGCGCTCGTGGATCTGCCGAAGCAAACCGGACTTGACGAACGGCTGGACGTGCGATCGAGGATCTGGCGCTGCCGAACTCGACGGTGAGCTGCGGCTCGTGAGCGGCGGCGGTCCTCGGACGAGTAAAGGATCCCAGCTAGCGGGGTTTCGGCTCAGAATCGCGGCGGCGGCGTGCGATCTCGGCGCGCAGAGCCGGCGGATCTGGGGTTCGGCGTTAAATGCGCGCGTGGGTCTTCGCCGGCGAGAGTGGTTGGAGCTTGTCGATCTCGGTCGTGGCGAACGAAGCGCTTCACTTCCACGACGCGCGTCGGCTTGACACGTCGGCCGTGTTTTCTTCAATGCTTCTCCGTTCGTTAGCTTCTTGACGAGGTGGTCAAGCGGCAAAGACGTTGGAGCTAGGGTTCCGCTGGGCACGCGTTCACGAGGAGAAGGCAACCAAGTGTATATATTTTTTTTTCTAGGGTTAGGGTTAGGGCAACATAGGAGAAGAAGAAGATGTTGATGGCTAGGGTTAGGTTTTCTTTTTAAATCTTCAAGATAAGGAGCTTAAATACTAGCCAATTAGGTCAAAATCCAAGTGTTATTTATCACCCTGATTTAGACATTAATTACCAACATGCCATTACCACTTCCTTTTTCTTTTAATTGTTACAAAAATAAAACCCATCTCAAGGAACAATAATAATTAACGATGGTACGTCAATTACGATAAATAATTAGTACCTGTGGTGGTGGTCGTCACACATTACTTTCTTCTTTGATTTCTTGGATGATTTGAGGAGAGGGCAATCCGTTCTTATGTGACCCGGTTTCTTGCATTCATAGCATATTACCTCATCCTTTTTACTCTTTTCACCCTTTGACTCTTTTTGGTTGGAAATGTGTTAATTGAATTTTTTCTTCGTCTTAATGAACTTTTTATACTTACGTGAAAATTATGCAATATCTTCTTCATCAAGAACACCCTCATCTTCGAACTCAACTTCCAAGGATAAAGTCTTTAAAGCAATATCTTTCTTCTTTTTGGACTCATCCTCCATGTGTTCCTTCATAGTGAGCTCATGTGTCATGAGAGAGCCAATAAGTGCCTCCAAAGGAAGTTTGGTGAGATCCTTTGCTTCTTCAATTGTTGTCACCTTAGCTCCCTAAATCTTAGGTAGAGATCTAAGAATTTTTATAACATTTTCCGAGTTAGTATAAACTTTACCAAGACCTTTCAAAGTATTTGTAATGTTAGTAAATCTAGTAAACATCTCGGTAATAGATTAATTAGCATCCATCTTAAACAATTCATAATTATGATCTAGCATGCTAATTTTTTATTCTTTAACTTGATTAGATCCCTCATGAGTCACTTCAAGAATATTCCATATTTCTTTAGCCGAAGAGCACATAGATATCCCATTAAATTCATCCTTACTCAAAGCACAATAAAAACAATTTATAGCTCTAGCATTAAGACCACACTTTTTCAAATCAATTTCAACATATTCATTTTCTAATTTTGGCCCATCATTTTCATTAACAATTTTCATGCGGAATATAAGGACCATTAACCACATTTAACCATAAACTATAGTCAACAGATTGCCAATAAATTTTCATTCTAGCCTTTCCAATAAGAATAATTTGACCCATCAAAATAAGAAGGCCTAGAGGTGGATTGTCCTTCAATAACACCATTTACTACTAGGTTTGCCATAAAGCTCAAACAATAAAGTTTCTAAATTAAACAAAATTTTAAAAGAGAAACCTCGCTCTGATACCAATTGTTGGATCGATATGGCAACCCTAGAGGGGGAGGGGGGTGAATAGGGTTTAATTAAACTTTTTACTAAATATTCCTAATTTATCCAATAACAAACTTTTTAATAAACAATTAAAAAAATTAATTAAGAGAAATTAATGCAATATGCAAGATAGATAAAAAGTATAACAAAAATTAATTTTATACAATACTTATCAATTAATTAAGGAACAAATTAAAGCATGCATAAATTACTACAATTAATTGCAAAAATAAAGAGGAAAGAGTTAGATTAGATGATACCTGTAACGCCCCTACTTTTGGATGACTAACTCTTAGGGACATTACTACACATGCATGCGTTTATAGGCCGAGAGATAAAGAACTTAAAAGAAATTTCCAATTAACGTAAATAGTTCCAGGGATCCCAAAAACAAAACATTAACATCAGTTAAAAACATCAAATCAGCTTGGCCTATTAAAACTGTAAGTAAGTTTAACTTCAATTAAAACATAGAGACAACAATAGTTTAAAATAAGAATATGCGGAAATCATGTTGGTTCCCATGGTCTTAGTAATGCTCCTCCGTCACACGCCCTGCACGTCCTTTCCTTTACCTGTAAAACATTTTAAAAGAAAAGGGTGAGTATTGCAAAACAATACCCAGTAAGTAACCTCGCTACCGAGGTTTGGGATATGCATACACATACAATCATGATCTCTAAACTCATTCGTAACATACATAGATGGGACCTAAAACCTTCTAGTATTGTCAGGTCTTTAATCCATGACTGCTTATTTAATTGTCAGGCCTTTAATCCATGACTGCTTATTTAGTTGCCAGGTCTTTAATCCATGGCTGTTTATTTACTTGTGGGGCCGACTGGTCATCCTGAGTCATTTCGTTTTGAGTCTCTCACAGACCCCTGTATTTTGACCCCTAGGTCTCTATTGCATGTTTGACCATGCACATAACGATCTCAGGATAACCAATGTCCACACTATTCGCTAATTCATTTCGTGGCATACAAAACATGCATGAGGTCCCATCACCACATAATAATAGAGTACATATCACCAACATCATCATCAATGATATCACCATACTTTCTCATGGACGGTTTGAAGATCATACTTTTGTAAGAAACATGAAACATTCTCATACAAACTACTGTCCTATTCTCACATGAAATAATGGAATACTTATACATAACATACGAGAATACTTTCACATAAAATAATGGTTCATTTCCACACGATACATCGAAGTATTTGCACATAAAATATCACGTATTCTCACAATAATATCTGTGTATTTTCATATGAAAAATATAAACTATTTCGCATGAAATCATGAAAATCATTTTCATTTACTCCCATTAAAAGTTCGGCACAAGGTCCCTTACCTCGAGCTTCGATTTTACTCCAAAACCTAATCGAACTCCCCGCTATTCTCCTTTTAGTGAAACTCGATTCACATCAAAATTCCCAATTCAAACTCCAAGCATTCACTAAAACCCTAATCATGCGATACTCAAATTACCGCATTAAGATATCGTGTCCCGCTTACCTCGGTTTCAACGCGAGAACTCAATATTCCTTAGTTTGCTTGGCAATCGACCTCCAATTCCGTTCCAAGTTCGGTTCCTACAAAGACGTGTTCGAACCCGTACTTAAATTCTCAATCGAACGCTTAATCTAATCGATAGGTCGCAATAATTCTAATTAGGTATGAAACTCGAATCAAACGCTCACCGAAAGGAATCTCCGCCAGAACGTGTTGGCTTGGCGTGCGTGGAGCTCGGCGACGCGGTGAAGGAGGAGGAGGGTTCGCGAGTGGCTGCTTCCGTGGGCTCTCGGTGCTGCCGGAATTCAACGGAGAGGGGTGTTGCTCGATAGATCCTCACGTCGGCGGCTGGAGGTTACTTTGCTGATCAACCGAACCCTCGTCGACGGCTGAACTCCGTGAAACTCGGCGCGAGGCAACGATGCGACTGGAGTCTTCTTCGGCGGCTTCTTCGACCGGCGCTGGAACGATCCTCGAGCAGCGGCTGGACGCGCGACTCCACGGAACTGCGGCGGCTGGGAGACTTCGGTTGCGGTTTGGCTGAAGACTCGCGGACGGCCGGCTTCGATCACGTTCGTGGATCGGCGGGGATGGCGGCGTGCTGATGAAGACGATCGTGGCTTGCCGGGATCGCTGCACCTCCTCGACTTCGAATGCGGCCTGGCGCGGGCGAAGATCTCTCGCCGTGAGGTGCTGCGCGGTGGTGGCCGGAGGACTCGAGCGGTTGGTCGACGTCGCGATCCCCTTTTCGTGATGGCCACGGAGGTTGCAATCGAAGAGGAAGGGCCGCCGGTTAGGTCAACTCGTGGAGGAAGAAAAATTGTACCTAGGGTTAGGGTTTTTGTTACAAGAAGGAGTAGATGTGGAGCCTAGGGTTTCTTATGATATATACCATCTATCTAGGTCAAGTCTCATGCAACCCTTATTTAAGCAATAATTACCAAAACGCCCTTGAAATTGTCTTTTCCTTTAATTTCATAGATCATCTCATCTTAAAAGGAACAATTCCTTAAACTAAACAAAGTTAAGGTCTCACTCTCACCGAGCTTGATTAAAACACTAGTCCGACTAAATACAATGGTTAATAGAGTGTTAAATAAAATAAATAATAGTACTGTGATGATGGTCGCACAATCTTCCTCTCTTAAGAACTTTCGTCCTCGAAAGTTCCTATTCTTGGAATAGTTCAGATATTTAGCGCGTACTTCCTCTTCTCGCTCCCAGGTAGCCTCCTCCGTGCGGTGGTTCTGCCATAACACTTTAACTAAGCCGATCTCGCGATTACGAGAGTCTTTCGGTCTCTTGCAATAATTTGTACCCTGTCGCTTCGCCATAACTCGATCTTCCGCTAATCGCAACGGTTCAAGTCCACGACATGAGTCGGATCGAACGTGCTTTCTCAACATGGAGACATGAAACACATTATGGACCATTGAAAGGGAAAGGTGGCGGCGCTAATCAGAGGCCACCGCACCGATCCTCTCTAAGATTTCAAATGGTCCGATGAATCGCGACTCAACTTCCTTTCCGGCCAAACTCGAGAATTCCTTCATTGGGGCCACCTTGAGAAATACGTGGTCCCCAACATCGAATTCTAGGTCTCTTCGCCTCGTGTTTCGGCATAACTCTTCTTCTGCTCGCTTTGGGCGGTTCGCATCCGCGCCTAATCTTTTACCTTCGCCTCATTAGTGGCTGCACTAGTCTCGACCCAAAGAATCGGCGTTCACCAACCTCCTCGAACCGGAGTTCTCAGCGTTTTCCATGAGAGCTTCAAATGGAGCCATTCCGATGGTCGACTGATAACTGTTGTTATAAGCAAATTCCATCAGATGTAAATGAGTGTCCCAACTGCCGGGGAAGTCTAAAGTGCAAGCTCGCAACATATCCTCTAATATCTGGTTTAATCGTTCTGTCTGCCCATCCGTCTGTGGATGAAAAGCTGTACTGAAGTTCAACTGCGAACCCAACGCTCTTTGTAAACTTCTCCAGAAGTTGGAGGTGAAACGTGGATCCCTGTCTGAAATAATCTTGGCTGGAATCCCATGCAAACGGACTATCTCTTCCAGGTAAAGCTGCGCCCACTTATCTGTAGAATAGGTGGGCTTCCCTGGTAGGAAATGTGCCGACTTTGTTAACCTGTCCACTATGACCCAAATTACTGTGTACCCTCGTAAAGTTCTAGGCAGTCCAACTATGAAATCCATTGAGATCTCCTCCCATTTCCACTGAGGTACTGTGTAAGGTTGCAAAGAAACCCGCGGGTCTCTGCTTGCAGGTGCCTTCACTGTGACAAGTCAAACACTTGCGACAAACTCCGCTATGTCGCGCTTCATGTTACACCACCAAAATGATCGCTTTTGATCTCTCGGTACATCTTGGTACGCCAGGATGCATAGAAAATGGTGAGTTATGGGCTTCGTTCAAGATCTCAGTTCTCAGCTTGTCATCGTCGCACACACACATCGTCCCTGGAATAGCAATCCTCCATCTGTGGATAGGAAAACTCGTCAACTCACCAGTAGTTACTGCAGCAGTAAGTTTTTCCACTAATCGAGGGTCCACCACCGAGCCTCTATGATACGTTGCCTCAAGGTCGGTTGTCTGCATTGCTAATCGGGCTAATCCCGAGTCGTGGTCTTTCCTACTAGTACTGCAATTTCATTTCGAGCAAACTCGCTCAGTAACTCTGCTGCTGTGCATCACTGTCACTCGCAGCAGTATGCATGCAATCGCTTCTCACTGAGGGCATCGGCCACTACATTAGCCTTACCGGGATGGTACTGTATGTCAATATCATAATCTTTCACTAATTCCAACCATCTGCGTTGCCTCATGTTCAATTCCTTCTGGGTGAATGAGATACTTGAACTTTTATGATCTGTGAAAATCAATTTTCTCGCCATACGTAGTGTCTCCGGATCTTTAATGCAAATACCACTCGCCTAGTTCCGTGTCATGAGTTGGATAGTTCCTCTCGTCGCTCTTCAATTGTCGGGATGCATAAGCTATTACTTTACCGTGCTGCATCAGTACACAGCCCAACCCTTTCTTGGAAGCATCACTGTAAACCACAAAGCTCCCTGTTCCCTCGGGAACTGTAAGAATCGGGGCCGACACTAATCTGTGCTTGAGTTCCTGGAAACTCGCCTCACAAGCATCATCCCAAACAAATGAGTTTCCTTTACGCGCGTCACCGAGTCATAGGGCATGGCTATCTTGGCAAAATCCTCGCACGCAAACGCCTATAGTATCCTGCAAGACCTAGAAAACTACGTACCTGCAATAGCGGTGGTCTGGACGAGGCCATCGTGTGACGGCCTCCACTTTCGCACGGATCCACAGAGACTCGCAACGGATACCACATGCCCTAAGAAAGATACTTGTGCGAGCGTAACTCACACTTAGAAAATTTTGCATATAACTTATTCTCTCTCGGTGTGAGTAAGACTTTCCTCGTGCATTTCATGCTCTTCATCACACACTGAGTATATCGAGATATCATCGATGAACACAATCACGAACGTATCAAGAAACTCCTTGAATAAACGGTTCATCAAGTCCATGAAAGCGGCAGGGGCGTTGGTCAAACCAAACGGCATCACTGTGAACTCATAATGCCCATAACGTGATCTGAATGCTGTTTTAGGGATATCCCCTTCACTGATCCTCAACTGATGGTAGCCTGATCTCAGATCAATTTTTGAGAACACTGTCGCTCCTTGCAGCTGATCGAACAAATCATCTATTCTGGGGAGGGGGTACTTGTTCTTGATCGTAACTTTATTCAACTCCCTGTAATCTATACACAGGCGCATGGATCCGTCTTTCTTTTTCACGAACAATACAGGGGCTCCCCAGGGCGAAACGCTTGGGCGTATAAACCCTTTGTCTAGCAAGTCTTGCAACTGTACTTTTAGTTCTTTCAACTCTGCTGGTGCCATTCTGTACGGGGCCTTGGATATCGGGGCCGTCCCCAATTCCAATCCGATGTTAAAATCTACCTCTCTGACCGGAGGTATTCCGGGGAGGTCCTCGGGGAAGACGTCTGTAAACTCATTCACTACTGGTACTGATGTCACTGATATCTCTGTGCACCTTGCATCTAGTATGCAAGCTAAGACGCCCCAAGCTCCCCGATGCAATAACTTTCTGGCCTTAAGGGCAGTAATTACCTTAGGCCTACTTCCTGCTATCGTGCCTCTGAACCTGTAACCCGGTTGGTCAGGAGGAGTGAACACTACCTCCTTCCTGAAACAATCAATACAAGCATGGTTCTGTGCTAACCAGTCCATGCCCAATATTACATCAAAGTCGAACATGTCTAAGACTACTAGATTCACTGCCAATTCATGGTCTGCGATGGTCACACTACCATCCTTGACTTTCATATTGGCTAACAAATTTATTCCCCGCAGGAGTGGAGATGAGCATGGGCATCATCAGAATCGTTTCTAGTTCTAACTCACTTGACTTACAAAGGTTGCGAAAAAAAAAGAGTCGTGAGAACTGAATCAAATAATACAAAGGCGAGGTGCCCAAGTAATGGAAGTGTACACAGTAACCACCGAGTCCGAGCCATAGATGTCTCTCACCGGTGCTTGCATAGGCTCTCCCGATGTATGGCCGGCTTCACAGCGGGCCCACTATTCATAACTCAGGTCGGCTAGTCTTTGGCTTGACTCGAGCGCACTATTAGCTCTGTGCCCTTCCTTTCCACACTTGAAACACACTCGGACCGCCAAACACTTACCCGTCTTTGCTTACCACATTCTTTGCACTGCGTGGCCTATCTCCGCCGCTATTTCCCGATCTGGCGACTTGTGGTTTCGGCCGGAACTCAGTCGAAAATGCCCTTGTCTATCACGGTGTACGCTGGGGCGCTGTGAGTGAAATGGGCCGGTCCCACTTCCTCTTATGATTTGCTATGGGTCGCCTTTGCACGGTTAACTACCACTGCATGCAGGATGCGTACTCGCACCCAAATCGGCCTCCGCCACTCTCACTGCGGAGGCGTAATCGGGAGGTGCTAATGCTTGAATAAAGCCTCGAACATTCTCATCCACCCCATAATGAAGCGCTCGGTCTTCTTTGCCTCTGTGTCCACCACTTCGGGGCAAAAGCGGACAAACGGGTAAATTCCTCATACACTCTCCACTTGCCCTCCTGTCGCAGCACAAATTGTAAGAATTTCTCGCTCGCTTCACAACGAGCCGCAGCGGATAAAATTTCCGCCCGAATGCTTCTTTAAATGATTCCGTGTCGTTTCTCCGCCGGGCAACAATGGTTCCTCAAGCGGACTCCCACCATAAGTCGCGTCATCCTCAAAGATAAAGGTAGCACATGACACCCTCTCGGTCCTCGGGCGGGTTCATCAATCGAAGATGGTCTCAATGGAGGACGACCCACAACTCGCATCTGATGGGGTCACTGGAAGACCCATTGAAAGATCTAGGATCATACTTCCTGAAGTCCTTCAGGTAACGAGACTCCAGAGTTGCATCGTTTCGACCCTGATTTGCTTGGGCCAGCTGGGTGGCTACTGTAGCTCGCACCAGACTCTGCATAGCCTCCACCATCATAGTCATAACATTGGCGTTCCCTTGATCTGGCCACTGGGGCAATGGCAGTACATTCTCCTGGCGGCCAGGCTGTCCGTCCGGGGAGGTCTCGAACGGGTCGAGCAACCTCTTCTTGATCTAGGGGTAATTCCGGTTGGGCGTCAACATTTTCCCTTGCCCTCCGGCCCCTACCACGTCCCCTACCTCTCCCTCGGCCTCTAGGTGGCATTTTGTCAAAACTACAATATAGAGAGTTTCTAACTCAGTTTCCTTTACTTTCAAATCATAAGATAGGATCACCCCTTGGGGCTTTTAAGGTTATGTATATGCATAAAACAGTATCTTATCATAATTATTTACTTTCTCAATAAAATATCAGAACGTACCTGGCGGTGACTGGAAGCGTTGTTAAACCATGGGAACTACTCAGGCTTACTCAGTAAGCAAGTCTCTGAGAACCCTTAAACCTAGGGCTCTGATACCAACTGTAACGCCCCTACTTTTGGATGACTAACTCCTAGGGACATTACTACACATGCATGCGTTTATAGGCCGAGAGATAAAGAACTTAAAAGAAATTTCCAATTAACGTAAATAGTTCCAGGGATCCCAAAAACAAAACATTAACATCAGTTAAAAACATCAAATCAGCTTGGCCTATTAAAACTGTAAGTAAGTTTAACTTCAATTAAAACATAGAGACAACAATAGTTTAAAATAAGAATATGCGGAAATCATGCTGGTTCCCATGGTCTTAGTAACGCTCCTCCACACACACGCCCGCACGTCCTTTCCTTTACATGTAAAACATTTTAAAAGAAAAAGGGTGAGTATTGCAAAACAATACCCAGTAAGTAACCTCGCTACCGAGGTTTGGGATATGCATACACATACAATCATGATCTCTAAACTCATTCGTAACATACATAGATGGGACCTAAAACTTTCTAGTATTGTCAGGTCATTAATCCATGACTGCTTATTTAATTGTCAGGCCTTTAATCCATGACTGCTTATTTAGTTGCCAGGTCTTTAATCCATGGCTGTTTATTTACTTGTGGGGCCGACTCGTCATCCCGAGTCATTTCGCTTTTGAGTCTCTCACGCACCCACTGTATTTTGACCCCTAGGTCTCTATTGCATGTTTGACCATGCACATAACGATCTCAGGATAACCAATGTCCACACTATTCGCTAATTCATTTCGTGGCATACAAAACATGCATGAGGTCCCATCAGTCACATAATAATAGAGTACATATCACCAACATCATCATCAGTATATCAGTCATACTTTCTCATGGACAGTTTGAAGATCATACTTTTGTAAGAAACATGAAACATTCTCATACAAACTACTGTCCTATTCTCACATGAAATAATGGAATACTTATACATAACATACGAGAATACTTTCACATAAAATAATGGTTCATTTCCACACGATACATCGAAGTATTTGCACATAAAATATCACGTATTCTCACAATAATATCTGTGTATTTTCATATGAAAAATATAAACTATTTCGCATGAAATCATGAAAATCATTTTCATTTACTCCCATTAAAAGTTCGGCACAAGGTCCCTTACCTCGAGCTTCGATTTTACTCCAAAACCTAATCGAAACTCCCGCTATTCTCCTTTTAGTGAAACCTGATTCACATCAAAATTCCCGAATTCAAACTCCAAGCATTCACTAAAACCCTAATCATGCGATACTCAAATTACCGCATTAAGATATCGTGTCCCGCTTACCTCGGTTTCAACGCGAGAACTCAATATTCCTTAGTTTGCTTGGCAATCGACCTCCAATTCCGTTCCAAGTTCGGTTCCTACAAAGACGTGTTCGAACCCGTACTTAAATTCTCAATCGAACGCTTAATCTAATCGATAGGTCGCAATAATTCTAATTAGGTATGAAACTCGAATCAAACGCTCACCGAAAGGAATCTCCGCACTTCTTTGTAAGCGTGTTGGCCACGGAGCTCGGGCTCGGCGGCGGTGAAGGAGAGAGGGGTTCGCGAGTGGGCTGCTTAGTGGGCTCTGCGGTGCGCGGAATTCAACGGAGAGGGGTGTTGCTCGATAGATCCTCACGTCGGCGGCTGGAGGTTACTTTGCTGATCAACCGAACCCTCGTCGATGGCTGAACTCCGTGAAACTCGGCGCGAGGCAACGATGCGACTGGAGTCTTCTTCGGCGGCTTCTTCGGCCGTGGCTGAACGATCCTCGGCGGCCGCCGACGCGCGACTCCACGAATCGCGGCGGCGGAGAGAGACTTGGTTGCGGTTTGGTGAAGACTTCGCGGACGGCCGCTTCGATCACGTTAAGTGGATCGGCGGGGATGGCGGCGTCTTTGATGAAGACGATCGTGGCTTGCCGGATCGCCGCACCTCCTCGACTCGAATGCGGCCGCGCGCGGACGCGAAGATCTCGCCGTGAGGCCGCCGGCGGTGGTGGAGGACTCGAGCGGTTGGTCGGGCGTCACGATCCCCTTTTCGTGATGGCCATGCGGGAGGTTGCAATCGAAGAGGAAGGCTGCCAGGTTAGGTCAACTTGTGGAGGAAGAAAAATTGTACCTAGGGTTAGGGTTTTTGTTACAAGAAGGAGTAGATGTGGAGCCTAGGGTTTCTTATGATATATACCATCTATCTAGGTCAAGTCTCATGCAACCCTTATTTAAGCAATAATTACCAAAACGCCCTTGAAATTGTCTTTTCCTTTAATTTCATAGATCATCTCATCTTAAAAGGAACAATTCCCTTAAACTAAACAAAGTTAAGGTCTCACTCTCACCGAGCTTGATTAAAACACTAGTCCGACTAAATACAGCGGTTAATAGAGTGTTAAATAAAATAAATAATAGTACCTGTGATGATGGTCGTCACAATACCGTAATTTTATAGTGGTTCGGTCAAACACGACCTACTCCACTCCCCAAGCGCCTCTTGGGAATTTGAATAAAAAAATTGCACCAACTCTTTCCACGGATTAGAGCCCAATCGCTACACCGCTCTTTTTACGTGTTCAAGAGCAAACCCGATCCTTTCCACGACTTAGGATTAAACCGTTACAAAGTTTGGTAAAAAATTTGAAGAACACACTAATACACTCTCTTGATAGAGTAGATTCACAAATTTTAACTCTCACAAAACAATCCTCACAATACAACAAAACTCTCTCAAGAAAAAGATGAAAAAAAAAATTGAGAGCTTGGAGAGAGCAACAATAGAGGTTTTTGATTTTTGGAGGATTGTAAAATGCCAAAACTTCTTGTAAAAATTTGGAGAAGAAGATGGTATAAAAAGAAAGGAAAATGGGGTTAAAATCAAATTTTTATTTGGACCAATGGATTGTGGTAAAAGAGAAATGGATGGTGGAGATTTAAATTAAAAAGAAAATAATTAGTAAAAAGAATTAATAATAATAATAATAATAATAATAATAATAATATAATATTATATATATGTGAGTTAACGGGAAGAAAAACAAATTTTGATTTTTTTTTTAAACTCCAACGGTCAGAAGCATTTAATGCAATTTGGTTTTTTTTAACTTCCAACGGTTATATATATATATATAAAATTTTTATTTGCTTTTCTTAATTTTAAAACAACCAAAAATCCACCAAATGTTACTCTCCCATAGGTCCACATATCACATTTAATTGGTCTACAATGGTGATTTGGCCGTCACGTCAACGGGTCGGGAAATTTTTGTTGAAACTTGTTTTGGTCATATCTTCTTCGTTTTAGCTCCGATTTGAGTGATTTAAGAGGCGTTGGTGTAACGCCCCTACTTTTCTATGACCAAATCCCTAGGGACATTACTACACATGCATGCATTTATAGGCCGAGAAATAGAAGAAACTTAAAAGAAATTTCCATTTAACTTAAATAGTTCCAGGGATCCCAAAACAAAACATAAAAATCAGTTAAAACCTCAGATCAACTTGGCCTATTAAAAACTGTAACAAGTTCAACTTCAATTAAAAACATAGAGACAAAAATAGTTCCAACTAAGAATATGCGGAAAACATGCTGGTTCCCATGGTCCTAATAACGCTCTCCCGTCACACGCCCTGCACGTCCTTTCCTTTACCTGAAAAACATTTTTAAAGGAAGGGTGAGTATTGCATAAACAATACCCAGTAAGTAACCTCGCTACCGAGGTTTGGGATATGCATACACATACAATCATGATCTTTAAACTCATTCATAACATACATAGATGGGAAATTAAAACTTTCTAGAGTTGCCAGGTCTTTAATCCATGGCTGCATATTTAAATGTCAGGCCTTTAATCCATGACTGCTTATTCAGTTGCCAGGTCTTTAATCCATGACTGCTCATTCAATTGCCAGGTCTTTAATCCATGGCTGTTCATTTAATTGCCAGGTCTTTAATCCATGGCTGTTCATATAATTGCCAGGTCTTTAATCCATGGTCAGATATTTAATTGTGAGGCCGATCGTCATCGTGAGTCATTTCATTTCGGTCCTCACGCACTTCACATGCTTGACCCATAGGTCTTTATTGCATGTTTGACCATGCACATAACGATCTCAGGATAACCAATGTCCACACTATTCCTTAATTCATTTCGTGGCATACAAAACATGCATAAGGTCCCATCAGTCACATAATCATGGTGTACATATCATAAATATCATCATCAACATATCATTCATACTTTCTCATGGACAGGGTGATAAATCATACTTTTGTAATAAACATGAAATATTCTCATACACACTCATCATCCTATTCTCACATGAAATAATGGGATCCTTGTACATAACATACGAGAATACTTTCACATAAAATAATGATTCATTTTCACATAATACATCGAAGTATTTGCACATAAAATATCACGTATTCTCAAAATAATATCTGTGGATTTCCATGTGAAAAATATGAACTATTTCGCATAAAATCATGAAAATCATTTTCATTTACTCCCATTAAAAGTTCGGCACAAGGTCCCTTACCTCGAGCTTTGATCTCACTATTTCCTTCTAATTCTTAATTTAACGGTCTCCTCCAATAACCTGAAACCAAGGATTCTTCTATTCGTCATCCTACTGCACAGTTCCATCAACATAAAGAATCTAGGTACGAAAGCGTCATTATTCTCACCTTACTCCAATTACCTCGACTCCGAATAACGATCCGAACGAGGGTTTGGTTGTTCCAAAGCTTGGAAATCTTGATCCTACGCTTCAGTTCGTTCCTACAATTCGTGTTCGAACAATAATTTCAGTTCCTCACGTAAACGTCATAATAATTCAAGGTCATCGTATAACTCAATTCGATTTCAGATCGTAACAAGGAATTGCTCACCAACCAAAAACTTGCTGCTGTAAAACCACGACAGCCGGCGTGCGTGGGGTCCGGCGAGTGGTGGGGGCTTGGTCTTCTTTGCGAGCGGCACTTACGGCTTCGTGGGTGCTCCGGCGGCTCCTTCGATCGGACGTGCTGGAACGAGTAAGCTCCGTTCGTTGCTCTGTCGGCGCAACTCGGGCGTGGACGACCGGAAACTTTCGGCCGTGAACTGCGGTCGGTGGGATTCGGTGTGGCGGCGGCGCTTCGGATTAGATTAGGGTAGCGATTGGAGCCGAACGAGCGGCTCGTGTGTGACTGCTGGGACCGGCCTCGTTCGTGAACTTCGCCGCGTGAGTGTCTTCGCTCGAATCGGTGGCGGCTAGGGTAGTGGTGAGGCTCGACTTCTGTTCGTGTCTTGCCGCGGCGACCTTAACGTACTCCACCGCAAGAAGACGACTTGGGCGGCGACTTGGGCGGCCGGAGTGACGTGAGGTCCGGATGATGATCACCAAGCGGCGCGCGGTGGTGGGTTCCGGCTGGGGAGTGAGTGAACGAGAAGGAGAGGAAGGAGGTGGTATGATATTAGGGTTAGGGTTTGCCAAATGAGATGGAGGTGAGAGATAGAGTTAGGGTTTGGGGAAAGGTTAAGATGAAGATGTTGGGAATTAGGGTTTCACTTAAGGAGACTTATATACCACAATTTAGGTTAAACTTACATTGCCAAAGTAGCCCTCCTTTAAATGTTAATCACCAAAATGCCCTTGAAATTGCCCTTTTTCCTTTAAATTCATAGTTAATCTCATCCTAAGAATAATTCACCTAAGTTAACAAAATTACGATCTCCTCTCACCGAGTTTGATTAAGACACCATTCCAACTAAATACAATGGTCAATAAAATGTTGAACAAAATAACTAATAGTACTGAGATGGCGATCGTCACAATCTTCCTCTCTTAAGAACTTTCGTCCTCGAAAGTTCCTATTCTTGGAATAGCTCGGGATATTTAGCTCGCACTTCCTCTTCTCGCTTCCCGGTAGCTTCTTCCGTGCGGTGGTTCTGCCACAACACTTTAACCAAGCTGATCTCACGGTTACGGAGGGTCTTTCGATCTCTTGCAATAATCCGCACTGCTGCTTCACCATAACTCGGATCTTCCGTTAATCGCAATGGTTCAAGTCTATGACATGAGTCAGTCCGAACGTACTTTCTCAACATGGAGACATGGAATACGTTATGAACCACCCGAAAGAAAGGCGGCGGTGCTAATCATGTGAGGCCACCGCACCAATCCTCTCTAAAATCTCAAATGGTCCGATGATAATCGCGGACTTAACTTCCTTTACGGCCAAACCTCGGAATTCCCTTCATTGGGGCCACCTTAAGAAATACGTGGTCCCCAACATCGAATTCTAGGTCCCTTCGCCTCGTGTCGCGATAATTCTTTTGTCCGACTTGGGCGGTCTGCGCATTCGTGCCCTGATCTTTTGCATTGCCTCATTGGTGACCTGTACTAATTCTGGACCCAACAACTGGCGTTCACCAACCTCCTCCCAGAAAACGGGAGTTCTGCAACGTCTTCCGTAAAGAGCTTCAAATGGAGCCATTCCGATAGTCGACTGGTAACTGTTATTATAAGCAAACTCCATTAGATGCAAATGAGTGTCCCAACTACCTGGGAAATCTAAAGTGCAAGCTCGCAACATATCCTCTAATATCTGGTTTAAACGCTCAAAATGCGCCCATCCGTGCGTGGATGAAAAGTCATCTTGAAGTTCAACTGCGAACCCAACGCTCTCTGTAAACTTCTCCAGAAGTTGGAGGTGAAACGTGGATCCCTGTCTGATATGATCTTGACTGGAATTCCATGCGAACGGACTATCTCTTCCAGGTAAAGTCGCGCCCACTTATCTGTAGAATAGGTGGGTTTCCACGTATGAAATGTGCCGACTTTGTTAACTCCGCCCACTATGACCCAAATCACCGTGTAACCTCGTAAAGTTCTAGGCGGTCCAACTATGAAATCCATAGAGATCTCCTCCCATTTCCACTGGGGCACATGTAATGGTTGCAGCAATCCTGCGGGCCTCTGTCTAGGTGCCTTCACTGGCGACAAGTCAAACACTTGCGACAAACTCGCCCACGTCGCGCTTCATGTTGCACCACCAAAACGATCGCTTTTTGAGATCTCGGTACATCTTGGTACTGCCGGGATGCATAGAAAATGGTGAGTTATGGGCTTCGTTCAAGATCTCGGTTCTCGACTTGTCATCGTCGCACACACAAACGCCCTCCAATAATAGCAATCCTCCATCCGTGGATAGAGAAAACTCACAACTCACTGTAGTTACTGCGCAGTAAGTTTTTCCACTAATCGGGGTCCACTGCTGAGCCTCTATAATACGTTGCCTCAAGGTCGGTTGCACTGCTAATCGGGCTAATCGGTAGCCGTGGTCTTTCCTACAAGCACTGCAATTTCACTCGAGCAAACTCGCTGTAACTCTGCGGGCTGTCATCACTCGCGCGCAGCAGATATGCATCGCTTTCTGCGAGGGCATCGGCCACTACATTAGCCTTACCGGGATGGTGCTCGTATGTCAATATCATAATCTTTCACCAATTCCAACCATCTGCGTTGCCTCATGTTCAATTCCTTCGGGTGAACAGATACTTGAACTTTTATGATCCAGTAAAAATCAATTTTCTCGCCATACGAGTGAGTGTCTCCGGATCTTTAACGCAAATACCACTCGCCGCTAGTTCCGTGTCATGAGTTGGATAGTTCCTCTCGTGCGTCTTCAATTGTCGGGATGCATAAGCTATTACTTTACCGTCTTTGCATCGATACACAAAATTCAACCCTTTCTTGGAAGCATCATCAGAAACCCACAAAGCTCCTGTTCCCTCGGGAACCGTGTAGAATCGGGGCCGACACTAATCATGCTTGAGTTCCTGGAAACTCGCTTCACAAGCATCATTCCAAACAAAAGAGTTTCCCACGCGTCGGTGAGTCATAGCGTGGCTATCTTGGCAAAATCCTCGCACGCAAACGCCTATAGTATCCTGCAAGACCTGAAAACTACGTACCTCAGAATCGTGGTCGGACGAGGCCACCGCGTGTGACGGCCTCCACTTTCATTTGGATCAACAGAGACTCGACTTTCGGACACCACATGCCCTAGAAAAGATACATGCGAGCCAAAATTCACACTTGGAGAATTTTGCATACAACTTATTCTCTCTCAGTGTAAGTAAGACTTTCCTCAGGTGCATTTCATGTTCTTCATCACACCTGGAGTATATCAATATATCATCGATGAACACAATCACGAACGTATCAAGAAATTCCTTGAACAAACGGTTCATCAAGTCCATGAAGGCGGCAGGAGCATTGGTCAGGCCAAACGGCATCACTGTGAACTCGTAATGCCCATAACGTGATCTCGAATCTTTGCTTTTAGGGATATCCCCTTCACTGATCCTCAACTGATGGTAGCCTGATCTCAGATCGATCTTAGAGAACACTGTCGCTCCTTGCAACTGATCGAACAAATCGTCTATTCTGGGGAGAGGATATTTATTCTTGATCGTAACTTTATTCAACTCCCTGTAGTCTATACACAGGCGCATGGATCCGTCTTTCTTTTTCACGAACAATACCGGTGCTCCCCAGGGTGAAACGCTTGGGCGTATAAACCCTTTGTCTAGCAAGTCTTGTAACTGTACTTTTAGTTCTTTCAACTCTGCGGGCGCCATTCTCATGCGGGGCCTTGGATATCGGGGTCGTCCCCCAATTCCAATCTGATGTTAAAATCTACCTCCACGATCGGAGGTATTCCGGGAGGTCCTCGGGAAGACATCAGTAAACTCATTCACTACTGCACCGATGTCACTTTGAGATCTCTGTGCACCTTGCATCTAGTATGCAAAGCTAAGACGCCCCAAGCTCCCGATGCAATAACTTTCGCCCTTAGGGCGATGGTACCTTAGGCCTACTTCTGCCATCTCAGTGCCTCTCAACTCAGAGCTTGAGTTGGTTAGGAGGAGTGAACACTACCTCCTTCCCCGAAACAATCAATACAAGCATGGTTCTGCGCTAACCACCCATGCCTAAAATTACATC
Source organism: Trichosanthes cucumerina (assembly GCA_036507285.1). NCBI lineage: Eukaryota > Viridiplantae > Streptophyta > Magnoliopsida > Cucurbitales > Cucurbitaceae > Trichosanthes > Trichosanthes cucumerina. The sequence continues at coordinate 66,513,462 of CM071844.1, forward strand.
AAAATCAAACATATCTAAGACCACTAGGTTCATCAAGCTAACTCATGGTCTCATGCGATGGTCACACTACCATCCTTGACCTTCATATTGGCCAACAAATTTATTCCCGCAGGAGTGGAGACAGATAGGGCATATCAGAATCGCTGTTCTAGTTCTAACTCACCTTGACTTACAAAGGATGCGAGAAATAAAAGAGTGTGTAGAACCGTAATCAAATAGTACAAAAGCGAGGTGTCCAAGTAATGGAAGTGTACCAGAATTCACCGAGTCCGAGCCATAGATGTCTCTACCGGTGCTTGCATAGGCTCTCCTCGATGTATGGCCGCTTCCACACAAGCGAGCAGTTACTCATAATCTGTGGTCGGCTAGTCTTTGGCTTGATTCGGCGACTATTAGCTCTGTGCCCTTCCTTTCCACACTTGAAACACGCTCGGATCGGGCATACATTTACCCAGTCAGACTTACGCATTCTTTGCATCGTGGCCTATCTCCGCCGCTATTCCCGATCTGTTGATCGGTGGTTTCCGTTTTGGGACTCGCACGAAATGCCCCGGTCTATGCGGGAGTGCTGGGGGCTGCCGTGAGCCGGAATGGGGCCGGTCCCACTTCCTTTTATGATTCGCTATGGGCCGCCCAGAGTTAACTCACTACTGCATTGTGCGATGAGCTCGCACCCAAATCGATTCCGCCACTCTCTCACGCGGAGGCGTAATCGGGAGGTGCTAATGCTTGAATAAAGCCTCGAACATTCTCATCTAGCCCCATGATGAAGCGCTCGGCCTTCTTTGCTTCAGTATCCACCGGCTCGGGGCAAAAGCGGGACAAACGGGTAAATTCCTCTCATATATCTCCACGGCCCTCCTCGGTACGCACAATTGTAAGAATTACGCTGCTTCTTCACATGAACGAGCTGCAGCAGGATAGAATTTCCGCGAAATGCTTCTTTGAATAGATTCAAGTAATCGTTTCTCGGCAGCAACAATGGTTCCTTGGCGGACTCCCACCACAAGTACGTCATCCATCCTCGGCATGAAGGTCGCACAGACACCTCTCGGTCCTCGGGCGGTTCATCGATCAAGATGGTCTCAATGGAGGACACCACAACTCTGCCACGCAGGGGGTCACCGGAAGACCCATTGAAAGATCTCGGATCATACTTCCGAAGTCCTTTCGGTAACGGACTCGAGTTGCGTCGTTTTCGCCTCGATTTGCTTGGGCGGTGGGTGGCTACGCGTGGCTCGCACTAGGCTCTGCATGGCCTCCACCATCATAGTCATAACATTGGCGTTCCCACAGTACGCCACGGGGGCAAATCTGCAGTGCATTCTCCGACGGTCGGGGCGGGTCACGGGGAGGTCTCGAGCGGGTGGCGTAATCTCTTCCTGATCCAGGGGTAATTCCGGTTGGGCGTCAACGTTTACCCTTGCCCTCCGGCCCCTACCACGTCCCCTACCTCTCCCTCGGCCTCTAGGTGGCATTATGTCAAAACTACAATATAGAGAGTTTCTAACTCAGTTTCCTTTACTTTCACATCATAAGATAGAATCGCCCCTTGGGGCTTTTAAGGTTATGTATATGCATAATCTTGTATCATATCATAATCATTTACTTTCTTAATAAAATATCGGAGACGTACACAGCGGTGGATCGGAAGCGTTGTTAAACCATGGGAACTACTCAGTGCTTACTCTGTAAGCAAGTCTACGAACCCTTAAACCTAGGGCTCGATACCAACCGTATAACGCCCTACTTTTCTATGACCAAATCCCTAGGGACATTACTACACATGCATGCATTTATAGGCCGAGAAATAGAAGAAACTTAAAAGAAATTTCCATTTAACTTAAATAGTTCCAGGGATCCCAAAACAAAACATAAAAATCAGTTAAAACCTCAGATCAACTTGGCCTATTAAAAACTGTAACAAGTTCAACTTCAATTAAAAACATAGAGACAAAAATAGTTCCAACTAAGAATATGCGGAAAACATGCTGGTTCCCATGGTCCTAATAACGCTCTCCGTCACACGCCGCCCGCGTCCCTTTCCTTTACCTCGAAAAACATTTTTAAAGGAAGGGTGAGTATTGCATAAACAATACCCGAGTAAGTAACCTCGCTACGAGGTTTTGGGATATGCATACACATACAATCATGATCTTTAAACTCATTCATAACATACATAGATGGGAAATTAAAACTTTCTAGAGTTGCCAGGTCTTTAATCCATGGCTGCATATTTAAATGTCAGGCCTTTAATCCATGACTGCTTATTCAGTTGCCAGGTCTTTAATCCATGACTGCTCATTCAATTGCTAGGTCTTTAATCCATGGCTGTTCATTTAATTGCCAGGTCTTTAATCCATGGCTGTTCATATAATTGCCGTGTCTTTAATCCATGGTCAGTATATTTAATTGTGAGGCCGATGGTCATCATCGAGTCATTTCATTTCGGGTCCTCACAGCACTTCATGTACTTTGACCCATAGGTCTTTATTGCATGTTTGACCATGCACATAACGATCTCGGGATAACCAATGTCCACACTATTCCTTAATTCATTTCGTGGCATAAAAAACATGCATAAGGTCCCATCACCACATAATCATGGTGTACATATCATAAATATCATCATCAACATATCATTCATACTTTCTCATGGACAGGGTGATAAATCATACTTTTGTAATAAACATGAAATATTCTCATACACACTACTGTCCTATTCTCACATGAAATAATGGGATCCTTGTACATAACATACGAGAATACTTTCACATAAAATAATGATTCATTTTCACATAATACATCGAAGTATTTGCACATAAAATATCACGTATTCTCAAAATAATATCTGTGGATTTCCATGTGAAAAATATGAACTATTTCGCATAAAATCATGAAAATCATTTTCATTTACTCCCATTAAAAGTTCGGCACAAGGTCCCTTACCTCGAGCTTTGATCTCACTATTTCCTTCTAATTCTTAATTTAACGGTCTCCTCCAATAACCTGAAACCAAGGATTCTTCTATTCGTCATCCTACTGCACAGTTCCATCAACATAAAGAATCTAGGTACGAAAGCGTCATTATTCTCACCTTACTCCAATTACCTCGACTCCGAATAACGATCCGAACGAGGGTTTGGTTGTTCCAAAGCTTGGAAATCTTGATCCTACGCTTCAGTTCGTTCCTACAATTCGTGTTCGAACAATAATTTCAGTTCCTCACGTAAACGTCATAATAATTCAAGGTCATCGTATAACTCAATTCGATTTCGTGATCGTAATAAGGAATTGCTCACCAACCAAAAACTTGCTGGCCAGTAAAACCACGGCGGTACGTGCGTGGGGTCCGCCGAGTGGTGGAGCGCCGGTCTTCTTTGCTGCGCGGCGACGGCTGCGGCTCGTGGGTGCTCGGCGGCTCCTTCCGATCGGACGTCTTTGGAACGAGTAAGCTCCGCTTCGTTGCTCGCTTGGCGCAACTCGGGCGTGGACGACCGGAAACTTTCGACCGTAGACCTGCGGTCAGCGTGGGATTCGGTGTGACGGCGGCGGCTCTCGAATTAGGGTAGCGATTGGAGCTGAACGAGCGGCTCCGTGACGCTGCTGGGACCCAGGCCTCGTTCGTGAACTTCGCCGGCGTGAGTGTCTTCGGTTCGAATGCGGTGGCGGCTAGGGTAGTGGTGAGGGCTCGACTTCTGTGTTCGTGTCTTCTTGGCGGCCTTTAACGTACTCCACTGCAAGAAGACGACTTGGACGGCAACTTGGACGGCGACTTGGACGGCTGGAGTGACGTGAGGTCCGGATGATGATCACCAAGGCGCACGGGTGGTGGGTTCCGCTAGAAATGAGTGAACGAGAAGGAGAGGAAGGAGGTGGTATGGTATTAGGGTTAGGGTTTGCCAAATGAGATGGAGGTGAGAGATAGAGTTAGGGTTTGGGGAAAGGTTAAGATGAAGATGTTGGGGAATTAGGGTTTCACTTAAGGAGACTTATATACCACAATTTAGGTTAAACTTACATTGCCAAAGTAGCCCTCCTTTAAATGTTAATCACCAAAATGCCCTTGAAATTGCCCTTTTTCCTTTAAATTCATAGTTAATCTCATCCTAAGGAATAATTCACCTAAGTTAACAAAATTACGATCTCCCTCTCGCCGAGTTTGATTAAGACACCATTCCAACTAAATACAGCGGTCAATAAAATGTTGAACAAAATAACTAATAGTACCTGAGATGGCAGTCGTCACAGTTGGAATTGTTATTCGGACCTCTATGCAATAGACCCTTCAAAACATTAAAACTATTAGTAATTAATAGAAGGTGTAATGTCATCAAAATATTAATTAATTCATAATTAATTAATTTTAAATTAAGGGCCAAAAAGCCAACAATATATTGAAGTGACAATTTTTAGATGAGGTTTTAAGGTTTATATTATTTCAACATTATGTAGTTATTTTTATATTTTCTTCATCTTCTCTTCTTCTTGGTCTATCTCTATTACTTCTTGCTCTAGTAGGGTCTATTTTTTATTTCATTGACTTTCTCGCTGCATTGATGCAATGCTTTACTCAGTTCATTCTTCTTGATCTTAAGAAACTTGCTTCTGTCCACAAATTTGAAGGTACATTCTATTGATTTTTCTTTGATTGATTCGATTTTTGTGATGGGTTTCTTATATTCTGGCGGTTCTGTCTTTTTATTATGTAGAGTTGTGTGGTTGGATAAGAAGAAAATAAAACAATTGAAAAGCTTAGCATCATTATTTTTGGTTTAATTTATCGGGGATCTGGACATTCTTGTGGGTTTTTGTTGAGCGAATGCCAAGTTTTAGAACTATTGTATCTGCATAGAATTTACAAACAATTCGATTTACAATGTGGTGAGATTTGGTTTCGAAATTTTCGAAGTTTAGCAAAAAAAATTGGTTTGAGTGAGGAAAATCAGAGACAACTAAGAATTTGAATTTGCCGAGTTGGCTCAGGTGGTGGGTATTTTGATGTGATTTGAAAATTGTAGAAAAAAGTTGACCGTGTTGTTTCTGAACAAGGGGAAGAATGAGAATTTTGTGAGAAGTGGTGTAACAAAAGAAAATGAAAGGGAAAGAGAGGATGATGATGGTGGTGATCGAGTAGACCAATTCGGAGGAGTATAAGCAAGGATGAAAATATCGATGTCGATCCATATCTATAAAATATTGATATCGATAGAGATTTTTGTAAATCAGGAGAATTTTATTAAATTATTTAAATTAATAATAGTTTTTACTTTCAAACTAAGTTATACATCTTTTTATTACTATTTACATTTATATTGGGGTTAATAGATGATATCTTTTTTATGTTTTTATAGCTATTCATAAAAGATATTGGAGATATCGATTGATCCTCAATATCCATGTCCAACCCTCTAATTTACGGATCAATATCCATATCAAACCCTCTGATTTACGGATATATCGATAGATATATCGACATATCAATAGATATTTCATCCTTGAGTACAAGGAATATAGAGGAGTAGAAGTCAAGAGCGAGAAGATGAAGGGAAAAGGAAAAAGAAATTAAAAAACTACATAATCTTAAAATAATATAAATTTTGACAAATCATTTAAAAATTGTCATTCCAGCATGCAACATTCTTTTCTCGTTAGTCAACTAACGGTTAATTAATTTAAAAGATTGTTTAAAACTATTTTTCAAACTTCAGAGACTAACTTTGTTTGGAACCTCAGGATTTGAGATGATTTCAAAATCAGTTACGATTTGAAATCATTTTACGTGTTTGGATGCATAAAATAAGTAATAGATTTGAAATCATTTGGAATTTGAAATCGTGTTTCTTTGAAAAAAATTTCCATTCAATATAGGTCTGATTTGACAAGATTTTAAACTTAAAAAAATTGTTTTCAATTTTATCACAATCCTTCTTTTTTAAAAAATCTATGTCATAGGATAAACAAAAGTCTCCCTACACCACTCCAATGCTTATCACCCTATCACAGTTTCTTCCTTATACAACAAAACAATTTAAACAAACTCAAGGTTAAGTTTCTATTTTATTTTTCTACTCTTTTGCTACTTTTTTAAATAGATTAAAATGATTTCATTCTTTTCAATGCAGTTATCTATTCCAACGAGCATTTTTATAACCAAACAATTTAGAGGTTAGTTTTTTTTTGCTTTATTCACCTTTCAATTTTTTAATTGATTACAATTTGTCATTTTTGTGTTCCTTTTATATATTGATTCACTATTTTTTTGTCTTGATTTGTATGTGTATATTTTCTTGATTCACTATATATTTGTTTGTGTATAATGGACCTCCTTCTTTTCTCCCGCCTCACCTTCCTGCCGTCCACCCCCTCCCCTGCTCAAACCCCGGAGACATGACTGTCACACCTCTGTCCCTTCCATCCCACTTTTCCGGCCATGAAAGAGACACTTAGTTTTTCCTTTGGTCGGAAAACCTTCTCAATCGAGCCCGCTCACCCCTTTACTTGCAACCGTCTCCGTTTCCCATAACAGCAGCCTGACCGTTCCTTCTCTTTCGTCTCCCCCCGCCCTATTTTCGATTGGATCCACGAACACACCTCCCTTCTCTTAGTTCACCCCCTTAATAAGAAATTCTTCCGCGAAACCAAACTCGACGGAGGAGTTTACTGGATTGAGAAACACTAAAACCGGCGCGAATACTGCGTCGAATTGGCCATGCTCGCTCCTAACGGTGGTGTAACCAAGCTTATCTTTCCTTCTGGATATGATCAAAGGGGATGGAAGTTGCTTGTGGACCTTCGTTCCAAACTTCTCCCCATCCCACCCCAGTCACCGCCCACCTTTGCTCCACCCAAACCTCTTGCCCCCTCTTCCACAAATCGCTCTTATAAAGCTATTCTCCAATCCGCCATAGAGCAACCTTCCCAACCCACCAACATTTTTTACCAGGCTCCGACTAAACCCCCCAATCCGAATCGTTTATCTCCTGCCTTGGCCACCTTAAACTTATCTTCGACACTTGTTGTTGAATGGTTCTTCTTCCACGATGGGTGCCCTGAAATCAGAGCCTCCCTTCACGATTATGTTAGTGAATACTGCGCCATTGCCCCTATCTGTTCGGATAAAGCCCTCCTCCTTTGCGAAGATGCCGCTCGAGCAAATAGCCTCGTTGCCGAAAAAGACTAGAAGCTTGTAGGAGGTTTAAAACTGAAGTTTGTTATATGGGGTCATGAGGCTATCCTTCAAAACCAGAAAGTGCCTTCTTATGGAGGATGGATTAAAGTTCATCATCTCCCTTTTGATCTCTGGAATTAGGAAAACTTTGAACTCATCGGAGATGCTTTCAGAGGTTTATGCGAAGTCTCCAGGAAGACTCTCAAGACTCGATATGATGGAGGTTAGCCTCAAAGTTGTTGGTTTTGCTTCGGGCTTCCTTCCGACAATAAATCTTCTCCTCTCCACGAGCATATTTGTCTCCATTGAACCATTTTTTAATGCCGATTTCCAAATTGGCTTCATTGCCGGAATACATGGGAAAAACTCCCATTGAATAGTGTCTCCAATACAAGCTGTGCGGTGTCACAGACGCGCTACCCACCTACCCCATCTCACAAACCCATTTCTGAGGCCACGCGCCCATTGACCAAAAAGCACACCTCTCATTCTACTGTCATTGTCAAACAACCCCCAATGGTGTCAGCGTCACAGTCCCCGAAGGCTTGCTCTCCCAACTTGTGTGTGGGCCCCTCAATCAGTACCTCAAATCTTATCCCAACCCTCCTTTAATACACATCGAAAAGACCTCTTTCCCATCCTCTTTACAAGCTTCCAACCATCCTAATCCCCAACCTTTACCCGATAACCTTACCCCAACCAATATTGTCGCTTTCCCTAAGGCAAAAAAAATAGTTTCTATAAATGGTAAAGAGTCGACCTTTGTCCTTGGAACAAAACACACCACTTCTGAGTTTGCTCCTATACACTCAGATCATTAAGAAGACATTTCCCTCTCCAGCCCTTGCCCTGACACCAACACCTCTTCCCGACCCCGTTCTCTGTCCTCATTGACTTCCATTGTCGTTTTAAGCCTTTTCACCGATGATGAGCTCTCTGCCCCTGCTCCTATTCAGATATGCTCGGACTTTCAACACAGTGACCATACTCTTTGCAAGACGAATGACAACACATAAGTTTTACCTTCTTTTGAGCCAGATGAAGACTAACTGTTCCTAAAAAAACTAGCCCCTTGGCTGCTTGAAAATGGCTTGTGCTTATCGGCCATCCTTAGTAGACAAAAAAAGGGAAAGACCCCAGTCAAATCCTCCAAATTGATCAGAAAAGTTAAGAACTTAACATCCTCCATGAACTATGACAAGCCCCTCAGAGATGTCATTACAATTGGGTCGCCTTCCCCTTTATGTTAATTATTTCTTGGAACGTGAGAGGTTTGGGTTCACGGAAGAAAAGATCACTCATTAAAAGCGTTCTCCAGCAAACTAATGCCACGATAGTTATCCTCTAAGAAACCAAGCGCAACCACATTGACAATTCTTTCATCAAATCCCTTTGGAGCTCTCGCAACATTGCTTTGAGTGCTCTGGATGCCGAGGGTAGCTCGAGCGGTATTCTTATCATGTGGAATGATCCATCCTTCACTGTTATTGAAATTGTAGAAGGTACACACTCCCTTTCTCTCAATATCTCTCTTGCAGATGGTTTCCTCTTTTGGTTTTCTGGTGTATACAACCTAACGAGGGCAGCTCACAGGCAATCCTTTTAGGATGAGTTAACTGACCTCTCTTTCCTCTACGAAGGCCATTGGATTTTTGGTTGAGACTTCAATGTGACTAGATGTTCTTTTGAAAAATCTAATGGTAAGCCATATACAAAAAGCATGAAATGCTTCAACAAATTCATTGATGACTGCTTTGATTGGCCCCCCCCTTATCCAATGGCTTATACACGTGGTCCAACCTCCGTGACAACCCAGTGATGACCCTCATTGATCGATTTCTGATCACCAGCCCTTGTATTGACAAACTCAATAGCGCTTTGGTCAAGAGATTACCAAGAGTTACTTCAGATCATTACCTAATCCTTCTAACCCTTGGTCTACAAAGATGGGGATCCTATTACTTCAAGTTCGAAAACACTCTTATCCAAGGCTGGCCGTGGCATGGTTTTATACAGAAACTGAAGCTCTTCAAACACCAGGTTCAAATTTGGAATGTCAATACCTTTGGCTGCACGAAATCTATGAAGGTTGACTTGATCAATGAACTTAATAGGCTAGATTCCATCGAGGAGACTGATAGTCTCAACCCCACACAACTCCTACGTAAACTTGATATCAAAACTGAACTGCAGGACATCTCCATCAGGGAGGAAATCAACTGGAGACAAAAATGCAAACTGAAATGGTTGAATCAGAAGATGAGAGGTCGATCTCTGAGCTATTAGATTCCACTCAACTAAATGAAGTGACACCCATTTTTGATGTTTTTCTTCCACATAGCAAATTTAGAAAATCTTCTCCTGGTGACCCAAATTTTATGGTCTGCTTGACTAAGTAAATTCTTGTGCCAAAAATGATTGTAACTTCCTTCAGATTCTGTCTTGTTGGTTATTTGTTTTGCATGTTGTCTTTTTATTTTTGTGTAAACTTCTTGGAAGGCATAGTTAAAAATGACTTGCACCTGATTTTCCTTTGTAATAACTATTGTCCTCTGATTTGACTTTTTAATGAAATTTCATTTCAAATAATATTAATAATAATAATAATAATTTGCAAAAGGTGTTTTTTAGTGAGGCATGTAGGAATAGGATGTAAGCAGTTTTGTTGTGAAATTGTATACACAATAGATCAACTTCATTTTTAGCCTTCTGAGTATTTCGCATCATTTTTTAGGAAAATAGTAGGTTGCATTCTTGAAATAACACCAAATGAGGTCTATAATAGGCTTCAACTTGTGTGGTTTCTTTCTTCTGCAAAATTTTTATAGATTACTCAACTTAGAATTTGTCTGATCCTTTAATTACTGTGATATTATTTTTTTTATAGGGGATACCCACCTCCAAGAAAGAATATTGAAGTTATTGATAGAACATCGAGAGGCATTCCAATGAAATATTGTCATGTTGAACATGGACGTGTTTGTTTCTTCTCACTTGATAAGGTGGAGTTGCCCGTCTTACCGTGACACTGTTGTGGATTGGTAGAACTGAAGCTCTGCTATTCAAAGATTTAATTTATTGGATGTGTCTTTGATTAGTTTGAGATTGATTTAACTTTTAAAATAATTATTAAAAGAGTTGTTGTCAAATGTTCTTTTATTGACTAATTACTTTTAATGTGATATAAACTAGTGGTTAGTAAATTTTAACATTGAACATCAAAAAGCAAGTTATGATGTTTGGTATATTCAATCGAAACTGCTTTGATTTAGCTATAATGAGTGAAGTAGAAATTATTTTAACATTTATATTTTGTTTACCCATTATTTTAAAAATTATATTTTGTTTACATTAAATAATATGATAAAATCATTAATATATATATATATATATGATAAAAGAGTATGTAAAAAAATTGGCATGTAGAATAGTAATGAACCAATGTTGTCGCAATTTAATTTCAAACAAAATGGAAGAAAAAATTTATTGTCATCATCAGATTTGTGGCAATATTATATCTGAATTTCTAATTCTTGAATGTGAAAATAATTATTATTAACTCAAAATTTGGGAAGAAATGAGGTTATTGTAGTTCTTCCATATCTTTGAATCAAATTCAAGGTTTTTTTTTCTTGAGTTAAAGAAGATTTGAAGATGTTGAGTTTCGATCCTATAACCTTTTTTGGTCATAAGAGATGTTTCATGTTAACTGAATCATGTTCTTGTTGGTTTCTTTTCTTTTTTAAATACATATAAAAGAAATACAATCTACATACTAATAAGGTAAATGTATTACAAATATAGTTAATAACTATAAACGTCTAATATTACAAATATATAAAAAAAGTTCAACACTTTCCTTCAAATTGGTTTGTAGATATCTTTTATAGCTAGCTTGCTCATACGTTTCTTATTGTCCATTTGAAAGACTTTTAGTTAGCATATCGAAAGTCTGTTTTGTTGTCAAAAGATAAATTATGCATATTACACCTGCATCATGACATGTTTGCTTATTAACTCCAATATGTTTTATCCTATCATGTAGAATTGGATTATTAGTTATAACGATGACAATCTCGTATCACCAAAGACCTAAATCATGCTTTAGCGCTACTTTGGCTATTACATTTTTTTAAAAAAATATAACTAAGTTCCTTCCAATAAAAGAACAATAATTAGAAGTTGATCTCATACCAATAGTACTTCTAACCCAAGTTTTATTAGTATACACCTCAACTTATGTTTATAAAAGAGGCTCGATTATAGAAAATACCTTTAAACTTTGTACTTTGTTTAAAAAATACTCCCGAATTTTCAAAGTTTCATTAATATATTTAAATTTTACAAAAAAAAAATTCAAAAATACTTCTCTCGTTAATTTTGGATGGAAATCGTTAATACTTTGTTTTAGAAATACCTTTGGACTTTCAAAAGTCTTACTCTTATTATTAATATATGGACATAAATTATTAATATCTTCTTTTAAAATACTCCTGAACCTTTAAAACTTGTATTAAACAAACTAAATGTTAAGTTTCTATTTTATTTTTCTACTCTTTTGCTACATTTTAAATAGATTAAAATGATTTCATTCTTTTCAATGCAGTTATCAATTCCAACGAGCATTTTTATAACCAAACAATTTAGAGGTTAGTTTTTTTTTTTGCTTTGTTCACCTTTCAATTTTTTAATTGATTATAATTTGTCATTTTTGTGTTCCTTTTTATATATTGATTCACTATTTTTTTTTCTTGATTTGTATGTGTATATTTTCTTGATTCACTATATATTTTTATGTGTATAATGGACCCTCCTTCTTTTCTCCCACCTCAACTTCCTATCGTCCACCCCCTCCCCTGCTCAGACCTCGGAGACATGACTTTCACATCTCCGTCCCTTCCATCCCACTTTTCCGCCCATGAAAGAGACACTCAGTTTTTCCTTTGGTTGGAAAACCTTCTCAATCGAGCCCGCTCACCCCTTTACTTGCAACCGTCTCTGTTTCTCATAACAGCAGCCTGACCGTTCCATCTCTTTCGTCTCCCCCCGCCCTATTTTCGCTTGGTTCCACGAACACACCTCCCTTCTCTTAGTTCACCCCCTTAACCAGAAATTCTTCCGCGAAACCAGACTCGATGGAGGAGTTTACTGGATTGAGAAATTCTCAAACCGGCGCGGATACTGCATCGAATTGGCCAAGCTCGCTCCTATCGGTGGTGTAACCAAGCTTATCTTTCCTTCCGGAGATGATCGAAGGGGATGGAAGTTTCTTGTGGACCTTCTTCCCAAACTGCTTGTCACACCCCCTCCTGAACTACTCACTACTTAGCCTGGAAGACGGCGTGAAGCCAACAGACATCGTTCACCTCTCTAACGATACTTGTTGACCCTGTTTTACCTGATAAGCATACTATACTTATATAAGAAACACTTTAAACATAACACAACAGAATATTGACAATTCGTAACCTCGTAAGGAGTAACCGTATACTTAAGACTCTCTTGAAAATCAAAAGCGGATATGAACATCACAACCAAAAACATACCCAACCATGGGTTACACAACCACAACCTAGAATGTACACATAAACATAACTTCATAGTCCTCCTACAATGCATATAGACTTCCTATACAACTCTACCCACATACAAAATATCAAACTCGTGGAGCTTCCAGCAGACTATGGCAGGTTATCAAGCACCGGGAGCTCGATCTCTACCTTAAAAGTTTGAAAATACTGAAAGAATGAGCTATAAAGCTCAGTGAGTGACTGAGTTAAAGATCTAATAACTCATAAATCATATCACCTGGAAACCTATGAGCATATGCATTTGTAATTAAGTGTTAGAAATACACATGTAATCATAATAACTTTTCAGAAATCCAGCAAGTACGTCATTAAAATCTCGCAAGGCATATCGATACTACTAATCATTTAAAAACGTATGACAATCTACGTTGTGTAGGACACACTCAATACAACGAACGTTTACTCTACGATGTAGTGGGGCTCGCCCAGCACTCCTATCGTCTATGTCGTAGTGGGGCCCGCCCAACACTCACGACAACATTGTTATCACGGAGTACACTCAACGTCGACAACAGAAAATGACCTGTGTGCACACGGTACTATATAGCCTTGGGCTCAAAATCTCAACCATTTACTCATTCAAGTCTCAGAAAAACACAATAAAATACTTAAACATGTTTGTTTATCTTTCCTTTCGTAAAACTCAAGCTTACTCAGCTTGTTCATAAAACTGGAAATCTTTAAATCATACTTGCTAGTACATGCTTGCATGAAATCATAACATTTTCACTAAATTTTGGTAAATATTATACATATGCTCACGAATAAATTCATCGGGACATCTAGCCTCACAACGAGCACTGAAAATCATTTGTAGGAAAACATGAATTCTTATAAATATGTGTTCCATAGGAAAACAATAAGCATTGAAACCATTTTATTCTATCAAAATCTTGTATTTTCATAGTCTTAATACAGGCATATAAATCATTTTCGAGGTACGTTTTGTCACTCACCGAGTTAGAACTAAAACCCTGGCCCGTACACTCGACCAATTTCCTCTTGGCCTGTCAAACAAACCAAATCTAAGTATTATAACCTCGAGCTCATCAATTTCAACCTTAGAATTACAAAAAAACACACCATTTAATTTTCCAGCATTTTACACATTTCATACCCTATCTTCAAACAATCATAACTTCTTCATTACTTAGCCAAAATGGATGTACTTAATACAAAACTCTTCCTTTTTGAACCCTCTAAATATCATATGAGGAAATCAAATTGAGATTCACAACGAAGTTGTGACGCCCCGAAATTTTCAAATACTTCTTAGGTTGTACTTGGATTAATTTACTAGAAATTTAAATTAAGTGGGCTTTAGAGCTTTGTAATTTATTGAAATGATATGTAAATTAAGGGTTTTGTGTAAGTAAAGGCACTTTGAGATCATTTGATTTGTTTAAGGGCATATTTGTGTTTAAAAGGAAGAGGAAGGGCATTTTTGTAATTCTTAAACAAGTCAATTTAGGGTTAGCATTGGAGGGCACTTTCTTCTCCATCTTCTTCACCTCACTTTCACGACCACCGCCAGCCACCATGGGAGAACCCTTCGTGCAGCCGCCGGCGAGGGTTCAAGCTTCACGTCCTTGCGCCGTATAGCCTTCCACGTCGCGCGTCGCCGGTGAATCGACCTATCAGTCATCCATCCACGAGTCGCACGAAACCACGCCGCCCACCCTCTTCATTCGCAGCCGCGCCATTCGCCCGCCAACAACCTCGATCTCGCACCCACGGCACGCCGCCAATGATCGGGAACGGCCGTTCACGGTTTGTCGTCGAGTGGGCATACCAAGCCACCGGAGTCTCCTTGTCGCCGGCCGAGAGTGAGGTTGAAGCTGTTGGGTCGTCGTATTCGTATGGGTCCAAGCCGTCGGACGTGGGCGCCAGACTAGTCACGATCGCGCGCCTCACGGTTTGGTTCGAGCTTTTGGGTTGTTTTCGATTGGTTTTCGAGAGAGAGAGATCGGTTACGAATAGATCGGCTCACGAGCTTTGCGAGATCACGCCTACTGCTGCGAAGCGCGCCACGACGCGCAACCGCCACCCCACGCGCCGTCGTCGGTGCCACCCACCGCCGCCACGAGCCGCTTTTCCGTCCACTGTTTTGAGCCCCCGAGTCCGTTTCAAGCCTCCGTTAGTGGTAAATTGACCTACTTATTGTCGAATTTCGAATAAAGCTTTTTTAAGTAAGAAATGGTTATGAATTTTGTTTATGATGAGGGAGATTTGGAAATTGAAGGAATTCAGTGCAGAGAGCAAGTTTGAGAGGAACCTTGAATTAGGAGCGGAGCTTGAGGAGTTTCAAGCTATGCTAAGGTAAGGGATTTTCTACAAACGATCTTAAAAAGGGAAGTGAATATGATTTCTTGAAATATGTATTTTAAAAGATGAAATTTGAGAATTTATTTCAAAAAGGCGAATTCCCGAAACTTACACTCATGATCGTAGAAAAGTAACATTTCAAAAGGTCTTAAAGGACCTCGAGTAAGGGATTTTTCTACGAATTTAATTTGAAAACGGGAAGTATATATGTTTTGAAGGATTTAGTTTAAAATGATGAACTTCAAAGATTTGCCTCAAATGAAGGATCTCGATAATTTATTTCAGGAATAATTTTCCCAAGATTTATTATTCGAAAGGGTTTGAGAGGACATTCAATGCATGGTTTGATTTTAAGAGAATTTCATATATTTTAAAGGTTTGGTTTGAGAGGCCCCGAATAGAAATGATTTCAAAAGACCCGAATAGAAAGGATTTCAAAGTATTAAAAAAATGAGTTTTGACAGGGTTATGTATATTCATGTATATTGAGCATTTTCAGTTATGTCGTTGCGAAGGATACGTATTTGATAATGTAAATGTAATTATGATTCATGATCGATTGACTCGAGTTTAAAGTTATAAAAGTTATGCCATGATTTTATGATTTATCTGATTGTTGCATCATTCTGAATGCATATGTATATGTGATTGCAGAATGGGACCTCATGCATATTGTATGTATATGAAAATGTTATGTAGGTTGTGGGCAATAGGTCTCCTGAGAATTTATGTATGGTAAAACATGCATCAGAGACCCTATGGGTCAAATCTTATAGAGTCCTGCAGTGAGGACTCAACTTATAGGGAGTCCATGAGGGACTCAAGTCTTATAGGGAGTGCATGAGGGGACTCAAACCTATAGGGTGCATGAGGGACTCAATATTAAAAGACTCAGGTAGACTCAATTGACCACGTGTAGCCAAAGAGAAAAAGTCATGATTTTATGAAAGAAAGTTTTAGGTCCCATTACAGAAAGCTTTATGAATTTAAAAGTCACGAATAATAGTTATGTTTAAAAGTCAGATTTGAAGGAAAGTCATATGCATGTGTTTGCATTTCCCTGTGACGACCATCATCACAGGTACTATTATTTATTTTAATTAACACTCTATTAACCGCTGTATTTAGTCGGACTAGTGTTTTAATCAAGCTCGGTGAGAGTGAGACCTTAACTTTGTTTAGTTTAAGGGAATTGTTCCTTTTAAGATGAGATGATTTATGAAATTGAAAGAAAAGGGAATTTCAAGGGCATTTCGGTTAGTAATGTTTAAATGAGGGCTACTTTGGCAATTTAAGTTAACCTAAATGGGTGGTATATAATCTCCTTAGGTGAAGCCACCAAGAGGATGAAACCCTAACCCTAATTCCCCATCCTCTTCATCTTATCATTGCCCTAACCCTAACCCTAGAGAAAACCCTCCCTCCAACCTTCTTGCCCTAGCGAGAACAACCACCCCTAACGCAACATCACCACGCGGTTCAAGAGGTCGCCCATTCGAAGACGCCGCCACGAGGTTCACCGGCCAAACAATCTTCCTCGTCACGGCCTTCCTCACGCCGGCGACCTTGTTCGGACGGATCCGGCGCTCACGAGTCGCCGTCGGCCGTTCCATCGTCTGCACGTGGCGGAAGCCTCGACCTCGCGACCGCCACTCTCGGCACCACTGCGCTGCGGCGCGAAGTCAGTCGCTCGAAGTACCTCGGCGGCGGGGTTCGCCTGGCGACCACGCCGGAGATCGCGAGCGAAGGAGCCTCACGTCGAAGCGCCAGTCGCAGCTGCTGCTCGTGTCTGCGTCGCCGTCGAAGTCCTGCCGCCTTTGGCTGTCCTCTCGCGCTCAGCCGTCCGCAAGCTCCCACCTCCAGCCGCCGCTCACACTGCGGCGAGAGCCTCCACGATCACGTCCACGGCCCGCGCCGCGACGAGCGTGCGGCCGAGAGCCCACGGGCGACCCACTCGCGAACTCTCCTCCTTCCACCGCCGTCCGAGCTCCACAGCGCCACGGCCAACACGTTCTGGCGGAATGGAGATTCCTTTCGGTGAGCGTTTGATTCGAGTTTCATACTTAATTAGAAATATTGCGACCTATCGATTAGATTAAGCGTTCGATTGAGAATTTAAGTTCTGAGTTCGAACACGTCTTTGTAGGAACCGAACTTGGAGCGGAATTGGAGGTCGATTGCCAAGCAAACTAAGGAATATTGAGTTCTCGCGTTGAAACCGAGGTAAGCGGGACACGATATCTTAATGCGGTAATTTGAGTATCGCATGATTAGGGTTTTAGTGAATACTTGGAGTTTGAATTCGAAATTATGGTGTGAATCGGGTTTCACTAAAAGGAGATTAGGCAGGGAGTTCGATTAGGTTTTGGAGTGAAATCGAAGCTCGAGGTAAGGGACCTTGTGCCGAATTTTTAGTGGGATTAAATGAAAGCGATTTTTATGATTTCATGCGAAAATAGTTTATAATTTTCTATACGAAAATATCTGAGATATTCACGTGAGAATACGTAATATTTTATGTGCAAATAATTCGATGCTTCAAGTAGAAATAACCCATTATTTTATGTGAGATTATTCTCGTATGCTATGTAAAAGTATTCCATTATTTCATGTGAGAATAGGACAGTAGTTTGTATGAGAATGGTACATGTTTTCTTACAAAGTATGATCTTCAAACCGTCCATGAGAAAGTATGATTGATATATTGATGATGATGTTTGTGACATGTACACTATTATCATGTGACCGATGGGACCTCATGCATGTTTTGTATGCCACGAAATGAATTAGTGAATAGTGTGGACATTGGTTATCCCGAGAGATCGGTATGTGCATGGTCAAACATGCAATAGAGACCTATGGGTCAAAGTGCGAGAGTGCATGAGGACTCAAAACGAAATGACTCGGGATGGCGATCGGCCCCACAATTAAATAAGTAGTCATGGATTAAAGACACGACAATTAAACGGCGATCATGGATTAAAGACACGACAACTAAATAGCGATCATGGATTAAAGGCGACAACTAAATAGCGATCATGGATTAAAGACGACAATACTAGAAAGTTTTAGGTCCCATATATGTATGTTACGAATGAGTTTAGATATCATGATTGTATGTGTATGCATATCCCAAACCTCGGTAGCGAGGTTACTTACATTAGGTATTGTTTTGCAATACTCACCCTTTTCTTTTAAAAATGTTTCTGAGTAAAGGAAAGGGCGTGCGGGCGTGTGACGGAGGAGCGTTACTAAGACCATGGGAACCAACATGTTTTCCGCATATTCTTGTTTTAGGCGATGTTGTCTCTATGTTTTAGTTGGAGTTTAAATTTACTTACAGTTTTAATAGGCCATATTAAATTGACCCTTTTATCTGTTTTAAATGTTTTGATTTGGGATCCCTAAAGACTATTTATATTCATTAGAAGTTTTCCTTTAAGATTTTTTTATCTCTTGGCCTATAAATGCATGCATGTGTAGTAATGTCCCTAGGAGTTGGTCATAGAAAAGTAGGGGCGTTACGGTTGGTATCGAGCCCTAGGTTTAAGGGTTACGTAGACTTGCTTTACTGAGTAAGCCAGAGTAGTTCCATGGTTTAACAACGCTTTCCAGTCACCGCTTGTATCGTCGCGATATTTTATTAAGAAAGTAAATGATTATGATATGATACTGTTTTATGCATATACATAATCTCAAAAGCCCCAAGGGGTGATCTTATCTTATGATTTGAAAGTAAAGAAAACTGAGTTAGAAACTCTCTATATTGTAGTATTGACAAAATGCCACCTAGAGGCCGAGGGAGAGGTAGGGGGCGTGGTAGGGGCCGGGAGGGCAAGGGAAAACGTTGGCGCCCAACCGGAATTACCCCTAGATCGGGAAGAGGTTGCTCCACCCGTTCGAGACCTCCCCGGACCGGCTGCCGCCGGAGAATGTACTGCGGTTGCCCCGATGGCGAGATCAAGGAGCGCCAATGTTATGACTATGATGGTGGAGGCTATGCAGAGTGCAGTGCGAGCTACTGATAGCCACCCGGTGGCCCAAGCAAATCGTCGGGTCGAAACGATGCAACTCTGAGTCTCGTTACGAAGGACTTGAGGAAGTATGATCCTAGATCTTTCAATGGGTCTTCCAGTGACCCCACTTGTGGTGAGTTGTGGTTGTCCTCCATTGAGACCATCTTACGATTGATGAAGCGCCCGAGGACCGAGAGGGTGTCATGTGCTACCTTTATCTTTGAGGATGACGCGTACTTATGGTGGGAGTCCGCCCGAGGAACCATTGTTGCCAGCGGAGAAACGATTACACAGAATCATTTAAAAAAGCATTCAGCGGAAATTCTATCCTGCTGCACTCGTTCACGAAGAAGCGCGGCGAAATTCTTACACTGGTGTGCGAACCGGAGGCGGTGGAGGTGTATGAGAGAATTTACCCGTTTGTCCCGCTTTGCCCCGAGCGGTAGATCTGAGGCAAAGAAGGCGGGCGCTTCATTATGGGAGGCTGGATGAGAACGTTCGAGGCTTTATTCAAGCATTAGCACCTCCCGATTACGCCTCGCGCGATGAGAGTGGCGGAATTGATTTGGAGTGCGAGCACAGATTGCATGGCAGTAGTAATGAATTAACCTGGCGACCATAGCAAATCATAAGAGGAAGTGGGACCAGGCCCAATTCCACTCACAGCGTCCCAGCGTACCGCGCATAGACAAGGACATTTTAAATGCGAGTTCGATCGAAACCACAAGTCCACAGATCGGGAAATAGCGGCGGAGATAGGCCACGAGCAAAGAATGTGGTAGCGACCTTTGGGTAAGTGTTTGGCCTGATCCGGAGTGTGTTTCAGTGCGAAAAAGAAGGGCCTGAGAGCTAATAGTTTTGCCCGAGTCAAGCCGATACTAGCCACCTCGGGTTATAAATAGTGGGCTGCTTTGTGAAGCCAGGTTATACATCGGGGAGAGCTTATGCAAGCACCGGTAGAGATATCTATGGCTCGACTCGGTGGTTCTGGTACACTTCCATTACTTGGGCACCTTGCCTTTGTATTATTTGATTACGGTTCTACACACTCTTTTATTTCTCGCATCCTTTGTAAGTCAAGTGAGTTAGAACTAGAAACGATTCTGATATGCCATGTCTGTCTCCACTCCTGCGGGAATAAATTTGTTAGCCAATATGAAAGTCAAGGATGGTAGTGTGACCATCGCAGACCATGAGTTAGCAATGAATCTAGTAGTCTTAGACATGTTCGACTTTGATGTAATATTGGGCATGGGTGGTTGCACGAGAACCATGCTTGTATTGATTGTTTCGGGAAGGAGGTAGTGTTCACTCCTCCTAACCAACACAGCTCTGAGTTCGAGAGCACGACAACAGGAAGTAGGCCTAAGGTAATTCTGCGCCCTTGAGGCGAAAAGTTATTACATCGGGAGCTTGGGGCGTCTTAGCTTGCATACTAGATGCAAGGTGCACGAAGATCTCGGTGACATCGATGCCGATGGTGAATGAGTTTACGAGCGTCTTCCCGAGACCTTCCCTAATACCTCCGATCGGGAGGTAGATTTTGAACATCAGTTGGAATTGGGGCGACCCCGATATCCAGGCCCCGTATAGAATGGCGCCGCGAGAGTTGAAAGAACTAAAAATGCGATTACAAGACTTGCTAGACAAAGGGTTTATACGCCCAGCGTTTATACAGGGAGCACTGTTTTGTTCGTGAAAAAGAAAAGCGGATCCATGCGCTGTGTATAGATTACGAGGAGTTGAATAAAGTTACGATCAAGAACAAATACCCTCCCCGAGAATAGATGACTTGTTCGATCGATTCTGAGGAGCAACGATGTTCTCAAGATCGATCCGAGATCGAGCTACCATCGATTGAGGATCGGTGAAGAGGATATTCCTAAAACGGCATTCGAGATCACGTTATGGGCATTACGAGTTCACGGTGATGCCGTTTGGTTTGACCAACGCCCTGCCGCTTTCATGGACTTGATGAACCGTTTATTCAAGGAGTTCCTTGATACGTTCGTGATTGTGTTCATCGACGATATCTTGATATACTCGGTGTGATGAAGAGCATGAAATGCACTGAGGAAAGTTTTACTCACGCCCGAGAGAGAATAAGTTGTATGCAAAAATTCTCCAAGTGCGACTCAGCTCGAGGCAATTATCTTTCCTAGGGCATGTGGTGTCTGGAAGCCGGAGTCTCTGATGATCGGCGAAGTGGAGGCCGTCACCACGATGGCCTCGTCCGACCACCAGATTCTGAGTGCGTAGTTTTCTGGGTCTTGCGGGGATACTATAGGCGTTTCGTGCGAGATTTTGCCAAGATAGCCATGCCTATGACTCGGTGACGCGCGTGAAACTCTTTTGTTTGGGATGATGCTTGTGAGGCGAGTTTCCGGGAACTCAAGCATAGATTAGTGTCAGCCCCGATTCTTACAGTTCCCGAGGGAACAGGGAACTTTGTGATTTACAGTGATGCTTCTAAGAAAGGGTCAATGTATGTCTTGATGCAACACGGTAAAGTAATAACTTATGCATCCCGACAATTGAAGGCGCCACGAGAGAAACTATCCAACTCATGACACGGAACTAGCGGCGATGGTATTTGCATTAAAGATGCGGAGACACTACGTATGGCGAAAAAATTGATTTTTGCAGGATCATAAAGGTCTCAAAGTATCTGTCACCCGAAGGAATTGAACATGAGGCAACGCAGATGGTTGGAATTAGTAAAGGATTATGACATTGACATACAATACCATCCCGGTAAGGCTAATGTAGTGGCGATGCCCTCGCGAGAAGCGGTGCATACTACACGCGAAGTTACGAGCGGCCGCGAGTTACTGAGCGAGTTTGCTCGAGTGAAATTGCGAGACTAGTAGGAAAGACCACGGCTCGATTAGCCCGATTAACGATACAACCGACCTTGAGGCAACGTATCATTGAGGCTCACCGGTGGACCCTCGATTAGTAGAAAAGTGTATGCTGCAAAGAACTACGGTGAGTTGGCGAGTTTGCCGTATCCTCGGATGGAGGATTACTATTTCAAGGTCGATTATGTGTGCGGCGACAACAAATCGGCGAAATATTGAGTGAAGCCCATAACTCACCATTTTCTATGCATCTGGCGGTACCAAGATGTCACCAGAGATCACGAGCGATCGTTTTGGTGGTGCAACATGAAGCGCGACGTGGCGAGTTTGTCGGCAAGTGTTTGACTTGTCGGCGGTGAAGGCACCTGAAGCGAGGAGGCCGCGGGATTGCTGCAACCTTTACATGTGCCTCGGTGGAAATGGGAGGAGATCTCATGGATTTCATAGTTGGATCGCCTAGAACTTTACGAGGTTACCACGATGTAATTTGGGTCATAGTGGGCCAGTTAACAAAGTCGGCACATTTCATACTGAGGAAACCCACCTATTCTACAGATAAGTGGCGCGGCTTTACACGGAAGAGATAGTCCGCTTGCATGGGATTCCAGTCAAGATTATTTGAGCGAGGATCCACGTTTCACCTCCAACTTACGGAGGAGTTTACGAGAGAGCGTTAGGCTCGCGAGCTGAACTTCATCTGACTTTCCATCCACGCACGGATGGGCCAGATTTGAGCGTTTAAACGAGATATTGGAAGATATGTTGCGAGCTTGCACTTTAGATTTCCCGGTAGTTGGGACACTCATTTGCATTTGATGGAGTTTGCTTACAATAACGATTACCCGATCGACCATCGGAATGGCTCCATTTGAAGCTCTCTGGAAGACGTTGTAGAACTCCCGTTTTTAGGGAGGAAGTTGGTGGCGTCGGTTGTTGGGTCGAGGTGAGTACAGTCACTAATGAGGCAATGCAAAAGATTAGGGCACGAATGCAGACCTTGAGTCGGACAAAAGAATTATGCCGACACCACGAGGCGAAGGGACCTAGAATTCGATGTTGGGGACCACGTATTTCTTAAGGTGGCCCCAATGAAGGGAATTCTAAGGTTCGGTCGAAAAAGGGAAGTTGAGTCCGCGATTCATCGGACCATTTGAGATTTTAGAGAGGATTGGTGCGATGGCCTCTGATTAGCAGCACTGCGCCTTCTCTTTCGGCCGGTTCATAACGTATTCCATGTCTCCATGTTGAGAAAGTACGTTCCAGACCCGACTCATGTCATAGACTTCGAACCATTGCAGTTAATAGAAGATCTGAGTTATGGCGAACGACCGGTGCAAATTATTGCAAGAGACCGAAAGACTCTCCGTGAACCGCGAGATCGACTTAGTTAAAGTGTTATGGCGAGAACCACCGCACTGAGGAGGCTACAGGGAGCGAGAAGAGGAAATGCGCGCTAAATATCCCGAACTATTCCAAGAATAGGAACTTTCGAGGACGAAAGTTCTTAAGGAGGGAAGATTGTGACGACCATCATCACAGGTACTATTATTTATTTTAATTAACACTCTATTAACCGCTGTATTTAGTCGGACTAGTGTTTTAATCAAGCTCGGTGAGAGTGAGACCTTAACTTTGTTTAGTTTAAGGGAATTGTTCCTTTTAAGATGAGATGATTTATGAAATTGAAAGAAAAGGGAATTTCAAGGGCATTTCGGTTAGTAATGTTTAAATGAGGGCTACTTTGGCAATTTAAGTTAACCTAAATGGGTGGTATATAATCTCCTTAGGTGAAGCCACCAAGAGGATGAAACCCTAACCCTAATTCCCCATCCTCTTCATCTTATCATTGCCCTAACCCTAACCCTAGAGAAAACCCTCCCTCCAACCTTCTTGCCCTAGCCGAGAACAACCACCCCTGCTGCAACATCACCGACCGGTTCAAGAGGTCGCCCATTCAGCACGCCGCACGAGGTTCACCGGCCAAACAATCTTCCTCGTACCGTTCCTTCCTGTCGGCAGCCTTGTTCGGACAGATCCGGCCGCTCACGAGTCGCCGTCGAAGCCGTTCCATCGTCTGCAAGCCGGAAGCCTCGACCTCGCGACCGGCCACTCCAGCACCCACGCCTGCAGCGCCGAAGTCTACGCTCGAAGTACCTCGGCGGCGGTTCGCGCGCGGCGACCACGCCGAGATCGCGGCGAAGGAGCCTCACGTCCGGCGCGCCCGATCGCGCACTTGCCGTGTCTGCGTCGCCGCCGTCGAAGTCTGCGGCGGCCACGCCTCGCGAGCTCAGCCGTCCGCAAGCTCCCACCTCCAGCCGCCGCTCACACCTGCAGCCGAGAGCCTCCACGATCACGTCCACAGCCGCCGCCGCCGACGAAGCTGCACGGCCGAGAGCCCACGGAAGCAGCCACTCGCGAACTCTCCTCCTTCACCGCCGTCGAGCTCCACAGCGCCGGCCAACACGTTTACAGCAGCGGAGATTCCTTTCGGTGAGCGTTTGATTCGAGTTTCATACTTAATTAGAAATATTGCGACCTATCGATTAGATTAAGCGTTCGATTGAGAATTTAAGTTACGGGTTCGAACACGTCTTTGTAGGAACCGAACTTGGAGCGGAATTGGAGGTCGATTGCCAAGCAAACTAAGGAATATTGAGTTCTCGCGTTGAAACCGAGGTAAGCGGGACACGATATCTTAATGCAGTAATTTGAGTATCGCATGATTAGGGTTTTAGTGAATACTTGGAGTTTGAATTCGGAAATTATGGTGTGAATCAGGTTTCACTAAAAGGAGATTAGGCAGGGAGTTCGATTAGGTTTTGGAGTGAAATCGAAGCTCGAGGTAAGGGACCTTGTGCTTAGAATTTTTAGTGGGATTAAATGAAAGCGATTTTTATGATTTCATGCGAAAATAGTTTATAATTTTCTATACGAAAAATATCTGAGATATTCACGTGAGAATACGTAATATTTTATGTGCAAATACTTGATGCTTCAAGTAGAAATAACCCATTATTTTATGTGAGATTATTCTCGTATGCTATGTAAAAGTATTCCATTATTTCATGTGAGAATAGGATGAGTAGTTTGTATGAGAATGGTACATGTTTTCTTACAAAGTATGATCTTCAAACCGCCCATGAGAAAGTATGATTGATATATTGATGATGATGTTTGTGACATGTACACTATTATCATGTGACCGATGGGACCTCATGCATGTTTTGTATGCCACGAAATGAATTAGTGAATAGTGTGGACATTGGTTATCCCCACGAGATCGGTATGTGCATGGTCAAACATGCAATAGAGACCTATGGGTCAAAATGCAGAAGTGCTGTGAGGACTCAAAACGAAATGACTCGGGATGGCGATCGGCCCCACAATTAAATAAGTAGTCATGGATTAAAGACCTGACAATTAAACGAGCAGTCATGGATTAAAGACCTGACAACTAAATAAGCAGTCATGGATTAAAGGCGACAAACTAAATAAGCGATCATGGATTAAAGACGACAATACTAGAAAGTTTTAGGTCCCATATATGTATGTTACGAATGAGTTTAGAGATCATGATTGTATGTGTATGCATATCCCAAACCTCGGTAGCGAGGTTACTTACTGGGTATTGTTTTGCAATACTCACCCTTTTCTTTTAAAAATGTTTTACAGGTAAAGGAAAGGACGTGCAGGGCGTGTGACGGAGGAGCGTTACTAAGACCATGGGAACCAACATGTTTTCCGCATATTCTTGTTTTAGACTGATGTTGTCTCTATGTTTTAGTTGGAGTTTAAATTTACTTACAGTTTTAATAGGCCATATTAAATTGACCCTTTTATCTGTTTTAAATGTTTTGATTTGGGATCCCTAAAGACTATTTATATTCATTAGAAGTTTTCCTTTAAGATTTTTTTATCGCTTGGCCTATAAATGCATGCATGTGTAGTAATGTCCCTAGGAGTTGGTCATAGAAAAGTAGGGGCGTTACATTCCCTACCCCCACTTACTGGGTATTTTATAATACTCACCCTTTTACCTTTATTGTGTTTTCTCTGTTTTAAAATGTTTTCAGGTAAAGGCGAGAGCATACCAGGCGAGTGGCAGGGATGCGCTACAGAAGCCATGGCAACCGAGTCATGAATTCCGCATCCATGATTTAGAAAGAATTTTTAAATGATTATTGTTTTCCGCATATGTAACATAGAGTTTTGAAACTAGAGGTCGAACTTAGTTTGGTTTCTTGTAAACGTTTTGTATTTCTATGGGATCCCAAATTAAATTGATTTTTATTTATCAACTTTTACTTATTTAAGTTCAGTTAGGGCCTCGAATGCATGCATGAGTAGTAATGTCCCTAGGAACTTATGTTATAAAAGTAGGGGCGTTACAGTTGGTATCAGAGCCCAAGGTTTTAGGTCTTGTAGACTCGCTTACAGAGTAAGCAACAAGTATCCCATGGCTAAGTAGCAACTCCAGGTCACCGCCAGGTATGCCTTTGAACTAAAGTTTTATTTGTTAATGAAAAGAAAATTAGGTATTCTATGTAAAGTTATTTTTATATAAAAATCGAGTTTAATGAATTTCCAAACTAAGAAAGAATGGGAATGTATGAGCTAAACTATATGTCTATAAAAAGGAAATGCATAAAGGAAATGCTTATATGTGAATCTATATGCGTATATGTCGTAAAGTTGACATGATTTTACGCCGAAAGGAAAGAGAATACATGTGATCCCTGCTATTGACGATAGAAAGAAAAATGTTTTAGTTAAGAATGTTTACGCTAAAAATGAAGTTTTATAGCCATAAAACACATGTTTTGGGTTATTAAAAGGTCCGCTTTGACCAAGGGAGTGAAGAGTAAGACTTAAGAGGTTAGCGTGTTAAAGGTTGCTAAGTAACTAGATTACTTAAGTATAGTTTTCAAAAATAAAAGTTAAGACTACTCTTGAGAACTTCAAAGTTTGAATGTGTTCGGTAAGAGGTTAGTGGTCTCATTCATTCATGCTGGAACAATTGGATAAAAGGGTATGAGATTTAGTAAACGTACCACTTTGGAGTTTTCGACTTTGTTGGTTCCCAAATAAAGTCCATTCATCTTCAAGTGAATACATAACTATAGTATTTAAGGAGTTGAAAAGTAAAGAGAGCAAGGGTGTTTTAAAAATGGGCTCGAGATGTAAAGGGAAAAATAGATTGTTAATGTTGAGATGAAAATTAATTTTTTTAAAATACTCGAAACACTTCGATTTTATTTATACCATTGCTCTGATAGGAAAGCTACAGGGATATACACAATTAATGTGTTACTGCAGATAGGCATGATACGAACTTTCAAAAGTATTACCATAAGCGTAATGAACTTAATAAAGACAAGTATGAAGAGTAAAAGTAAGTAGTTAGGATCCTAGTTCGAGAACATAAGAGAATGGATGATCTAGACCCTAGAACCTGGTACACATTTCAACAGTCACATGGCCACCCGTGTGTTCAAGCTTGTGGAATGTGTATAAGGAACCTTGCCACTAATTTCTACCTGTTGGACAAGATATATGTGTACAACTTGAAAGAGATAACATGAGGTGTTAACCTTGAATTCTTATGTCGTAAAGTTTCTTTTCCCCGATCAGAGGATTAAGGAGAGAGGATTCGGTTAATAGAGGAAAGTGCTTTGAATCTCCTCCTCGCTATGTAGCAGTCAAGCTGAGGAACTCCTTTCAATTAGTAAAGTGTATAGTGGTAGTGGTCGAGCGACCATTAAGAACATGAAACTATAAGGTTCCTTTAGTAAAGGCTAGGTTGATGGTTTCTTAAAAGAGGTTTTAGTGAATTTGACATTATAACCAAACTAGTACAGATAGTTGAGAAAGTCCTTAATCTTACTAAAAGAAGAAAGTCAAGTTTAAGGAGAGTAAGCACGAGGAACAATGCGTTAGTATTAGATAAGGAATGTTTTATCTTTTAAAGTTACCCCTAACACAAGAGACAGACTTAAGTATGGAATTAAAAGTAGAGAGTAACAGTAAATTTCTAATACTCCTTATAGAATGCTTCCAGTAAAGTTAAATGACCTCAAGTCATAGGTACATAACCTTCTATATAAGAGTTAATAGTAGTTTATCGCCATAAGAAGTATTAGTGCGGTGCGTAAAGGAGAGAGGTGTATCGTTACGCTTGTGCATAGGAGATGAGAAGCGGAAGAAAGTTGTTGCTAAGAATAAATCTCTTCGTCTTTGGATGAACGACCTATTCCACCAGTACAAGGAGCATAGTGTTCCTTAAGATGAGTTTGGAGACAAGTTAGCGCCTTTCATGATCCAGGGATTAGATATTCCGAGACAACTTTCAAATCACTTTACGAACATCATGAAGATTATAGAGATTTGACTTAAGTACCCCTAATGTTTATAGACTTGATGGATTTAGTGCTCAAGAAAAGGGTAAAACATTGTTGTGATAAAGTTGTCAGAGACATTCTAGTTAAACCAAGTCTAAGAAGGGCAGAAAGGACAATTTGGAAGGATTGCTTTAGACAAAAGGAGAGAAGAGTAAGTTCTAAGAGGTGAAAGTGGTTGAATGGTCACCAAGGAGTTACGTGTCCAAGTAAATTTCAAAAGATGCGCATAATGAAATTTGTTGAGCTAAGAAGAGACGAATAGGTGACCTTAGGTGTTTGGTGTTAGAAAGGAAATGTTTGAGTTGAAGATGTAAGGCTTAAGAGAAGTTTTCTCAAGATTAGACACTCACCTGCACGTTATTAAGAGAGCCAGTCTGGACAAAAGAGGGAAATAGTGGACATTACGATGTGAAAGTCTTCCATGAAACTTTGAACAACTAAGTTCCGTAAGTAGAGCCTTGACAGAGGAATCCTATAATTTCTTGAAAAGTTCAAAGTCTAGAGGTGTTAAATAAAGTATTCGTATTCAAGGTTTGAACGTTAGGGTTCATGACAAAAGAGTCGGAAAAGTTAAGAAATGTAGTGGATGCCACTATAAAGTATCCAACTCTATTAGTGTTAAGAAAGTTTCATTACATTCAAGTGATTACTCGAGCAGGATATTTAAGGAGATGGAAGGTAGAGGGAGAATGAGTTTAAAAGACTAGATTCGTTTTGGCGAGATCGCTTAATATCGAGGTTGTTATCGGTTGAGTTATATTAAGGGGAGTGATATGAATGACTGTTGCATTGTGCCATAGGCTGAGGAAAGATTAAAAGCGATAGACTACGAGTTGTATCTTGAATAACTTGTTTTAAAAGGGTCATTCTAATTCCTAGAACTTGCAATGAAAATTTTGTCACTTAATGCGATAACCTATAATTGTTTAGGCTCTAAAGCAGGGTAAGTCAAGAGGATTTCATTACACTCTTTTAAAGTTGTTTTAAAGTTGATGTCGCAATCTGATTGTTAGATTTTTCTTGTCTTTAAAGAATCATTGTTTACTATTAAAGAAATTTAGCTTCACTTATGTTTGGTTGTTCAGCATTCCTATGCATTGTGTGTTCTGAACTTTGAGTAAATCTTGAAATGAAGTTTGGAGGCGTGACTGGTCGGTTGTCTGATTTTAGAAGTGCAATTACTATTAAACAGGTGTTAGAGAAAATTTTGGCTTTGTTGTAGTTATGTCGTTATGCTGCCGAAATTTTCGGAGCATTTTTGTAATAAAATTGGTAAAGTTTTATGAAACAGTTCATATCACGACAACCAAAGGAGACCTAAGTTTGAGTTACTCCTACCATGATCTAAGACTTTCAACGAGTTATTGATTGCAATAGAAAGCCCCAAAGTTAACTAAGTATGCGAGTGGGTTTGTCACTACAACGGTTTGCTAAAAGGTCGTTGAGAGTAGCGAGAGGTTAACTAATGATGTGAAGAGTCTTGAACAATCGAACAAAGTTGTTGACTCTACCTTTAGCGAAGTCATATCTTTGGTGAAGGTGATGAGGTTATGGCGGCAATGACTTGAGGAAGCGATCGAGTCATGCCTTGAAATGAATGCTAGTAGGTAGTCAAAACAAATCTTAAAGAGGATTTTGAGGCTCAAAGACAATGGAACCGATTTAGCAAAGAGTTCCATTCCAAAATCACCAAACAGAAGAAACTAATTAAAGGACAAGAGAAGGAAATACGAGCTAAATATCCCGAGTTATCTTAGAATTTGAATCTGAAACTTTCCAAATTTAGAATCCAAGTCAAGGGCCTCACTTATGTAGGCCTTAGTAGAAAGACTCCAGTGAAGAGAACGAGCTCAAGTTAAAGTTATGAGACTGTTGGGTAATAAGTTTACGCTAAGGTGTGATACTTGAGGAACAGCTAGTGCTAATTCTTGCATAAGGATCGAAGGATGCTACATAACTGAGCGGAGAAGGTGCGAGAGGGCTATCCCGAATTTATTACAAGATTCAAAACTTTCGAGGACGAAAGTTCTTAAGGAGGGAAGATTGTAACGCCCCGAAATTTTCAAATACTTCTTAGGTTGTACTTGGATTAATTTACTAGAAATTTAAATTAAGTGGGCTTTAGAGCTTTGTAATTTATTGAAATGATATGTAAATTAAGGGTTTTGTGTAAGTAAAGGCACTTTGAGATCATTTGATTTGTTTAAGGGCATATTTGTGGTTAAAAGGAAGAGGAAGGGCATTTTTGTAATTCTTAAACAAGTCAATTTAGGGTTAGCATTGGAGGGCACTTTCTTCTCCATCTTCTTCACCTCACTTTCACGACCACCGCCAGCCACCATGGGAGAACCCTTCGTGCAGCCGCCGGCGAGGGTTCAAGCTTCACGTCCTTGCGGCGTATAGCCTTCCACGTCGCGCGTCGCTGGTGAAACGACCGATCGGTCATCCATCCACGAGCCTCACGAAACCACGCCGCCCACCCTCTTCATTCGCAGCCGCGCCATTCGCCCGCCAACAACCTCGATCTCGCACCCACCAGACGCCGCCAGCCGACTGGGAACGACCGTTCACTGGTTGTCGTCGAGGAGCTGGGCATACCAAGCCACTGGAGTCTCCTTGTCGCCGAGCCGAGAGTGAGGTTGAAGCTGCTGGGTCGTCGTATTCGTATGGGTCCAAGCCGTCGGACGTTGACGCCGCAGCTAGTCACAGTCGCCGGCTCACGGTTTGGTTCGAGCTTTTTGGGTTGTTTTCGATTGGTTTTCAGAGAGAAGAGATCGGTTCTGAATAGATCTGGCTTCTACGCTCCGAAAGGCACCACGACGCGCCGCCACCCTACCTCCACGCGCCGCCGTCGGCCGGCCACGCGCCGTCATCGGCTGGCCACACGCCGCCGCTCGCCGGAGCTGTTTCCGGTCCACCTGTTTTGAGCCCCCGAGTCCATTTCAACCTCCGTTAGTGGTAAATTGACCTACTTATTGTCGAATTTCGAATAAAGCTTCTTTAAGTAAGAAATGGTTATGAATTTTGTTTATGATGAGGGAGATTTGGAAATTGAAGGAATTCGAGTACCGAGCAAGTTTGAGAGGAACCTTGAATTAGGAACGGAGCTTGAGGAGTTTCAAGCTATGCTAAGGTAAGGGATTTTCTACAAACGATCTTAAAAAGGGAAGTGAATATGATTTCTTGAAATATGTATTTTAAAAGATGAAATTTGAGAATTTATTTCAAAAAGGCGAATTCCCGAAACTTACACTCATGATCTTAGAAAAGTAACATTTCAAAAGGTCTTAAAGGACCTCGAGTAAGGGATTTTTCTACGAATTTAATTTGAAAACGGGAAGTATATATGTTTTGAAGGATTTAGTTTAAAATGATGAACTTCAAAGATTTGCCTCAAATGAAGGATCTCAATAATTTATTTCAGGAATAATTTTCCCAAGATTTATTATTCGAAAGGGTTTGAGAGGACATTCAATGCATGGTTTGATTTTAAGAGAATTTCATATAATTTAAAGGTTTGGTTTGAGAGGCCCCGAATAGAAATGATTTCAAAAGACCCGAATAGAAAGGATTTCAATGTATTAAAAAAATGAGTTTTGACAGGGTTATGTATATTCATGTATATTGAGCATTTTCAGTTATGTCGTTGCGAAGGATACGTATTTGATAATGTAAATGTAATTATGATTCATGATCGATTGACTCGAGTTTAAAGTTATAAAAGTTATGCCATGATTTTATGATTTATTTGATTGTTGCATCATTCTGAATGCATATGTATATGTGATTGCAGAATGGGACCTCATGCATATTGTATGTATATGAAAATGTTATGTAGGCTGTGGGCAATAGGTCTCCTGAGAATTTATGCATGGTAAAACATGCATCAGAGACCCTATGGGTCAAATCTTATAGGAGTCTGTGAGGGACTCAACTTATAGGGGTCTGTGAGGGACTCAAGTCTTATAGGGGTCTGTGAGGGACTCAAACCTATAGGGGTCTGTGAGGGACTCAATATGAAAAGACTCAGGTACACTCAATTGACCACGTGTAGCCAAAGAGAAAAAGTCATGATTTTATGAAAGAAAGTTTTAGGTCCCATTACAGAAAGCTTTATGAATTTAAAAGTCACGAATAATAGTTATGTTTAAAGGTCAGATTTGAAGGAAAGTCATACGCATGTGTTTGCATTTCCCTACCCCCACTTACTGGGTATTTTATAATACTCACTCCTTTACCTTTGTTGTGTTTTCTCTGTTTTAAAATGTTTTCAGGTAAAGGCGAGAGCATACCAGGCGAGTGGCAGAGATGCGCTACAAAAGCCATGGGAACCGAGTCATGAATTCCGCATCCATGATTTAGAAAGAATTTTTAAATGATTATTGTTTTCCGCTTATGTAACATAGAGTTTTGAAACTAGAGGCCGAACTTAGTTATGTTTCTTGTAAACGTTTTGTATTTCTATGGGATCCCAAATTAAATTGATTTTTATTTATCAACTTTTACTTATTTAAGTTCAGTTAGGGCCTCGAATGCATGCATGAGTAGTAATGTCCCTAGGAACTTATGTTATAAAAGTAGGGGCGTTACAGAAGTTATTCGAAAATACCTCGAAATCTTCTTCCCCAGGAATAAACTTCTGTTATTCCAGATTCGTTTCCCTGCTGCAACCCAAAACTTGACCTGTAATTTAAAATATCTTACAGTCGATTTCTTCCCACGAGTTCTTGATGGAAGTTGTAGAAAATTCAATAAGCCTTCTAACCATACCTATTAGAGCTTCTGATTCGAATCCTACTGACCAACACAACCCAAAAACCAGAGACTTCTCGGATTTGACAGCAAAATCTTTCCTCTGCTTTCCCCTTAACAAATCAGTAACTTAGCTTCAGAATTTGCTCGAGCTTCCTTCACGAATTTTGTTCAAATGTGAATTAACTTTCAAGAAAATAAAACCTCAACTCTTACCTCTTCTTGTAGAGCTCGAAATACACAAAACATCAGAACTTGGCTGGATTGTTCATCTTGCTGCCATACTAACTTGCCTTGGTTTCTCTTCTTTTCTTCTGCAACTTCAACTCCAAAAAAAAAAAAAAATCACCTTCTTCCTCTTCCTTCATCCTTCTCCCACGTGCCCTTAGCTTTCTTTTGTTAAAATGAGAAGCAAATGGAGAGAAGATGGATTAAAAATAATTCAAACGGTGGTGTGGCTTTTGTCATTTTCCCTTTTCCCTTTTGCTTTTTCTTTTTTTTTTAATCTTTCCTTTACCTCTTTCTTTCCCTTTTCTTTTCTTTTCTTTTCTTTTCTTTTCTTAAAACAAAACATCCAAAATATATTAAACTTTTCCTTTCTTATTTTCTTTTATTTTTTTTTGTAAGGAAAAATTCAAAATGAGATCTCGGGTTTACACTACTCCCCAACCCACCCCAGTCACTGCCCACCCTTGTTCCACCCAAACCTCTTGCCTCCTCGTCCACAAATCCCTCTTATAAAGCTATTCTCCAATTCGCCATAGAGCAGCCATCCCAACCCACAAACATTTTTCACTAGGCTCCGACTAAACCTCCCAATCCGAATCGTTTATCTCCCGCCTTGGCCACCTTATTCTTATCTTCGACACTTGTTGTTGAACGGTTCTTCTTCCACGATGGGTGGCCTGAAATCAGAGTCGCCCTTCACGATTATGTCAGCGAATACTGCGCCATTGCCCCTATCTATTCGGATAAAGCCCTCCTCCTTTGCGAAGATGTCGCTCGAGCAAATAGCCTCGTTCTTAGAAAAGAATGGAAGCTTGTTGGAGGTTTTAAACTGAAGTTATTTAAATGGGGTCATGAGGCTATCCTTCAAAACTAGAAAGTGTCTTCTTATGGAGGATTGATTAAAGTTCATCATCTACCTTTTGATCTCTATAACTAGGAAAACTTTGAACTCATCGGAGATGCTTGCGGAGGTTTATGGGAATACTCCAGGAAGACTCTCAAGGCTCGATATGATGGAGGTTAGCCTCAAAGTTGTTGGTCTTGCTTCGGGCTTCCTTCCGGCAATAGTTCTTCTCCCCTCCACGAGCATATTTGTCTCCATTGAACAATTTTTTAATATCGATTTCCAAATTGGCTTCATTGCCTGAATAAATGGGAAAAAGCCCCGTTGAATAGTGTCTCCAATACAAGTTGTGCGGTGTCACAGACAGCTTGCCCACCCACCTACCCCTCTCAAAACCCATTTCTCGAGGCCACGCCCCATTGACCAAAAAGCACACCTCTCACTCTCATCACATTGTCAAACAACCCACAATGGTGTCAGCGTCACAGTCCCTGAAGGCTTGCTCTCCCAACTTGTGTGTGTGCCCCCCTAATCAGTACCTCAAACCTTATCCCAACCCTCCTTTAATACCCATCGAAAAGACCTCTTTCCCACCCTCTTTACAAGCTTCCAACCATCCTAATCCCCAACCTTTACCCGTTAACCTTACCCCAACCAATATTGTCCCTTTCTCTAAGGCAAAAAAAATCGTTTCTATAAATGGTAAAGAGTCGACCTTTGTCCTTGGAACAAAACACGCCACTTCTGAGTTTGGTCCTATACACTCAAATCTTGAAGAAGATGTTTCCCTCTCCAGCCCTTGCCCTGAGACCAACACCTCTTCCCGACCCCGTTCTCTGTCCCCATTGACTTCCATTGTCCTTTTAAGCCTTTTCACCGATAATGAGCTCTCTACCCCTGCTCCTATTAGAATATGCTCGGACTTTCAACACAGTGACCATGCTCTTTGCAAGCCAACTGACAACGCATAAGTTTTACCTTCTTTTGAGCCAGTTGAAGACTTACTGTTCCTAAAAAAACTAGCCCCTTGGTTGCTTGAAAATGGCTTGTGCTTATCGGTCGTCCTTAATAGACAAAAAAAGGGAAAGACCCTAGCCAAATCCTCCAAATTGATCAGAAAAGTTAAGAACTTAACATCCTCCATCAACTATGACAAGCCCCTCAGAGATGTCATTACAAATGGGTCGCCTTCTCCTTTATGTTAATTCTTTCTTGGAACGTGAGAGGTTTGGGTTCGCGGAAGAAAAGACCACTCATTAAAAGCTTTCTCCAGCAAACTAATGCCACGATAGTTATCCTCTAGGAAACCAAGCGCAACCACATTGACAATTCATTCATCAAATCCCTTCGGGCGACATTCTTATCATGTGGAATGATCCATCCATCACTGTTATTGAAATTGTGGAAGGTACACACTCCCTTTCTCTCAATATCTCTCTTGCAGATGGTTTCCTCTTTTGGTTTTCTGGTGTATACGACCTAACGAGGGCAACTCACAAAAAACCTTACGGGATGAGTTAATTGACCTCTCTTTCCTCTGCGAAGGCCATTGGATTTTGCGTGGAGACTTCAATGTGACTAGATGGTCTTTTGAAAAATCTAATGGTAAGCCTTATACAAAAAGCATGAAATGCTTCAACAAATTCATTGATGACTGCTTTGATTGGCCCCCCTTATCAAATGGCTTATACACGTGGTCCAACCTCCGTGACAACCCAGTGATGACCCTCTTTGATCGATTCCTGATCACCAACCCTTGTATTGACAAACTCAATAGCGATTTGGTCAAGAGATTACCAAGAGTTACTTCAGATCACTACCCAATCCTTCTAACCCTTGGTCTATAAAGATGGGGACCCAATTACTTCAAGTTCGAAAACACTCTTATACAAGGCTGGTCGTGGCACGATTTTAAATAGAAACTGAAGCTCTTCAAACACCAGGTTCGAATTTGGAATGTCAATACCTTTTGTTGCACGAAATCTATGAAGGTTGACTTGATCAATGAACTTAATAGGGTAGATTCCATCGAGAAGACTAATAGTCACAACCCCACACACCTCCTACGTAAACTTGATATCAAAACTGAACTGCAGGACATCTCCATCAGGGAGGATTTAAACTGGAGACAAAAATGCAAACTGAAATGGTTGCTTGAGGGTGACGAAAACACCGTTTTTTTTCATAGAATCGCGTCTGCTAGAAGGAGGAAAAACTCTATCGTGGAGCTTTTGTCTAGGAAGGGGGAAAGCCTTCTCATTGATAGGCATAAAGAATTCCTAAATTTCTACTCTCACCTATACACTAAATCTACTGGCACAAACAAATCTCCGGGGCCATACGATTTTACCACTGAATTCTTTAAAAAAGATTGCAACATCCTCAAGGAAGACATCGAGAAGGTGTTCCAAGATTTTTTTTAGAATAGTATTATTAATGCAAACCTCAACAAAACATATATTTTCCTCATCCCGAAGAAGATTGATGCTAAATCGACGCATCAGCCTAACCACATGCCTCTACAAGATAATAGCCTGCGTTCTTTCAAAGGGACTTAAGAAGGCCCTCCCACTCACAATTTCAGACTCCCAATTTGCCTTTGTTGCAAACAGACAAATTATAGATGCCTCTCTCATTGCCAACGAACTCATCGAAGAACAATTTAGGAATAAGAAACAAGGGGTCGTTATTAAGCTTGACATCGAAAAAGCCTTTAACATGGTGGATTAGAACTTCCTTGACCGCATCCTATCATTCAAAGGTTTTGGTCCCAAATGGAGACTTTGGAATCAAGGATGTATCTCTTCAGCAAATTACTTCATTATTATTAATGGCAAACCCCGTGGAAAACTTAAAGGTTCGCGAGGGATAGACAAGGAGACCCTCTATCTCCCTTCCTCTTTGTCATTATTATGGATTGTCTTTCTCATATGGTTTCTCTATAGGCCACCAAAGGGCTCACACGCGGTTTGAGTGTCAACGACCTTACTAGTACCCATCTTCCTCTTTGTCATTGGTATTAACCTTACAACAGTTGTGGTTGCTGACCTTGCAGAGGGATTTGGATGAAAAGTGGCCTCCTGACCCACCCTATACCGAGGGTTGCCACTCAATGCCAAACCATGAACCCAAACTTTCTTGTATCTAGTCATTGAGAAATTAGAGAGACGTCTATCTGGATGGAAAGGTTCCTTCATCTCAAAAGGTGGTTGGCTTACCTTATTACAAGCTACGTTATCCAACATTCCCACCTACTACTTATCCTTCTACAAAATCCCATCCGAAGCTGCAAACACAATTGAAAAAATTCTTAGGCGGTTCTTGTGGGTTGGGCATAAAAACAAGATGGGTTATCATCCTATAGGTTAGTCTAAGGTGTGTCAACCTATTGAAGATGGAGGGCTTGGGATTGTCAATATTAAAGCCAAAAATTGAAGTCTCCTTGCCAAATGAATTTGGAGATTTTATGCTGAAAAAGATTCTCTTTGGCATCAAGTTTTAAACCACAAATATGGCTACTCCCAATCAGATATCCTTCCTAATGGGGAAAAAGCCATATACCACCGAGGCCTTGGAGAAATATTGTTGCAGAAAGACCTTTAATCTCTTACACTACTCTCTGTATTGTAGGAAATGGTAAGCATACTAGTTTTTGGACAGACAAATGGTTGGGCGACTTCACCCTTCAAGGCTCCTACCCACTCCTTTTTGCTCTCACAAGAAAAAAGGGTGCCAAGGTTTGTGATTTGTTCTCGGCTATTGAATTGGCTTGGAATCAAGACATCCCTCATCCATTGAAGGATTTCAAAATTGAGGAGTGGGTGAGGCTATCAACCCAACTCCCCAGTTGCTTAAACACAGTAAAGGATGATTTTTGGAAGTGGCAGCTACATAGTACAAGGGTATACACGGTTAAGTCCCTTACACAAATTGTTCTCCACGAACTTCTCCACCCACAAACATCTTTATCAGAATATCTGGAAGAGCCACATCCCTAAAAAATTGTGGTTCTTCCTTTGGGAATCCAGCCACGAGAGGCTTAACACAACCAACACAATTATTAGAAAAGCCCCTTAGATTGTTATAGCTTCAGTGGTGTGTCCTTTGCAAACAAACAGCGAGAATCCATCGGACATATCTTCAACTTATGCCCCTATACTTACAACATTTGGACCAGACTTCTCCATCCATCTAAGCAGCAGTTTGTCTTTGCAAACAAAATGTGTGGCATCCTCGAGCTTCTCCTAATAGGACACCATTACACTCAAGACAAGGCGGTCATTTGGGACAATCTGGTTAAAGCTCTCATGTGGACTATTTGGCTTAAAAGAAACAATCAAGATTCAGTGAAAAGGGCAGAGAACCCCACATTGCTCTTGAATACATTCTTTATCTTACTTTCTCTTTATGTAAATTATCTCCCCCATTTGGTGACTACACTCTTACTTCCCTTCTTAGCAATTGGGAAAATCTTTTATGTCGGTATATCTTGACTTTTTTTGTACATTTTATACTATCAATGAAATGAATTTGTGTTTCTCATTAAAAAAAAAAATTGTTTAATTTTTCATACATTGGTTAAAGAAAAAAATGGTTTATTTTTTCCGTGGGTGAAAGGAACAAATCAACATAAATCTAGAAAAAACTAAAAATAAAAATATAAAATCAATGCCTCAAAGCATGAGTTTGGGGATGAAAAATGAGTAGCGAAATCTAAATGAGAAGAAGTAATAGGAGAGGACTTGAGAATATTCAGTTCTTAGGGATGAAGTCGAAATCCAGAGAGGTTGTTGGGTTTTTTTATTTCAAAAGATTTTGAAACAAAAAACGAAATCTCAACCTATTTTTAATATTCCTTTGAAAAACAAACTTATTTTAAATATTATTATTAAAACTTTTGCCATAATAGCATAATAGCAAAATATTATACTTTCTTTTCCTTTCTAACATCCAAATAAAAAATTTTAATGTCGGAAATTTCAAATCAATTTCATTCTAAACCCAAATAAAAATTTAAAATCATTTTCGTAAAATTTTTTTATTTGAAATCATTTATTATCAAATTCATCCGCCAAATAGAGTGTAACTTCTAAGAACAAATAGATACCAACTCCAATCTGAAGTATATTTTGTTTTTAAATTTATTAATTAGCAAAAAAAAAAAAAACTTTTCTTCAATTAGCCACTTCTAATAGCAGGATTAACCTCTTTAGACTCTCCACTTTTTTTTTCCTTTCTATTATCATTATTATTTAAAAAACATACCTAAAGCTATAGGTCTTTTCTCAATTTTGTTATGCTTTCTCCTCCTCCATGGTTGCCGCAACGCACGTTTGAACCTCATCATCAACTCAGGAAATTTTCTCTCTTCCACCCCAAACGACAGCCACACACCAACAACACCCATCTCTGATTTTTTTTCTTCTCACTTATCTTCCTCTCTTGGTTGCCGTTGTCGACCTCCAGCACGCCCCACCTGCACTTTTGTTTATGCTCTTATCTCACTCTCTGCTGCAACCTCACGACACCACACCAACCCAACCCGATTTCTTCCTTCAGACCTCCATCTATAAAAAATTTCCTTGATCAATTTTTCTTCTTTTTTTGTTTCTTCGATTCAACAAATCCAATCCCAATCCTAAAATTGGGTAAAATTGTAATGGGATGAACTTTTGTTTAAAATCCTGCCAAATCCAACCTATTTTGGATGGAAAATTTTTTTGATCAAAACAAATCATTTTGGAATTCAAATTCTTTTTTTTTTAAATTCTTACGGTCGTCGGTGACATATTCTAACTCTAATCACCACTTCGGCGTGGAGCAGAGAGAAGGTAATTGTTTTGTTGAATACACTTCTCCCAAATGAAATTTCATAATTAGGAATAATGTCACATTAATATCTAGCAATTTTAGTAGTTTTGGGTCATTATTTCTCCATGTAGTATATAAGCTCGGTATCATGTGCATTCCCTGAACAGTTTTGATATTTGATTAGGAGTTTTCTTATGGAGCCTACGGATTGGGAAAGCTCTTTAGGAGCTAGTGGCGATGACGACATTTACGAGCAAGACATAAGAGATGAAGAAGAATGTCTTTGTTCATTTGGGTACATGCGCAAGTTGCAATTCAGGTTGAGAATTTCAAGATTTAGACTCCTGGGAATCCTTCAATAGGATGGAGCTATTTGCTTATTTTTATGTGTGTGTTTCAATATTTTTATTTGTCTCTAGGAAGCATGCTTAGACTGCTGGATGGAATGATCAGATGGGAATGGCATAAGTTGTAGAGAACAAGGGCAACCTTTGAACGACGACTGGCATTGTACGTTGTGGCAAGATTTATTGTTCCATTGAGGAATCTTTGTATGTCAAACTATGCTTTTATTATGGTTTTGACATCTCTATTGGTTTTGATATTGATTACAACATTTTTTGGGAAGTTATTTTGTTTCACATTGTCTTTAAGTGATTACTATAAGATAAGGTAATATCATGAAAAATAAAAGAAATTGGTAGTGTTTTGGAGAGTTTTTTTTTTGTTGCTTTTTGGTTCTTTATTTAGAACATTACAATACAGATAAAGGGAAGAAATTCAAGCTTACAATGTACACGACGAAGCACTAGTAGTAGTCTTTATGTCTTGGTAAATAAATGAATTCATCATTTTTTAGTACTTTTTAACTAAAGTCCTTTTTCCTATCATTATCTCTATAGCAATGACATTTTATTGAGCTTATTTGGGTCCCACTATATAATTCATTTTATGTATCACTTATTCTTCTTTTCTATTTACAATATATATACATCTATTGTTACTTGGGTAATGTTTATTTTAATGTGTCTCTTGTTTCAGAAAAGTTAGAAGTGTGTTGCCTTGAAGTGTGCCTTGTGCTTTCTAAATGTTGACTGTAGTATGAACCTTGGCTCAAAAATAGAGTTGTACCATTTAAGCAGAAATATGTAGGATCATGATCTCTTTTGAGACATTTAAATGACAATTTTTAAGCATGCTATCAAACATTCTTTTCTATGTTTTCAGATTTCTTATTGAAGTTGGGGCCTTGCATCTTCTTGATTATGATAATTTAAATCTTTCTTTGAAAGATGTATACAAGAAGGTAGCTGAAGGAAAAAATGGATGTATTTGGGAGGAGTTTGAGGTTATAGGCACCTCAAATATCTTGGTTTCATTGTTGGAAATCATAAAGTTCCTTGGTCTGTGAAGGGTGTTAGGAATGGAAATGACATTTCTTCTCGAAGTTCTATATTTGAGAACAAAGGAGCGATAAATTTTGAATCAGAAAATGAGAGGTCGATCTCTGAGCTATTAGATTCCACTCAACTCAATGAAGTGACACCCATTTTTGATGTTTTTCTTCCACATAGCAAGTTTAGAAAATCTTCTCCTGCTGACCCAAATTTTATGGTCTGCTTGACTAGGTAAATTCTTTTGCCAAAAATCATTGTAACTTCCTTCAGATTCTGTCCTGTTGGTTATTTGTTTTGTATGTTGTCTTTGTTATTTTTGTATAAACTTCTTGGAAGGCATAGCTAAAAATGACTTGCACCTGATTTTCCTTTTTTAATAACTATTGTCCTCTGATTTGACTTTTTAATGAAATTTCTTTTCAAAATAATATTAATAATAATAATAATAGTAATAATAATAATAATTTGCAAAAGGTGATTTTTAGTGAGGCATGTAGGAATAGGATGTAAGTAGATTTGTTGTGAAATTGTATACACAATAGATCAACTTCATTTTCAACCTTCTGAGTATTTCGCATCATTTTTTAGGAAAATAGTAGGTTGCATTCTTGAAATAACACCAAAATGAGGTCTATAATAGGCTTCAACTTGTGTCGTTTCTTTCTTCTGTAAAATTTTTATAGATTACTCAACTTAGAATTTGTCTGATCCTTTAATTAATGTGATATTATTTTTTTTATAGGGGGTACCCACCTCCAAGAAAAAATATTGAAGTTATTGATAGAACATCGAGAGGCATTCCAATGAAATATTGTCATGTTGAACATGGACGTGTTTGTTTCTTCTCACTTGATAAGGTGGACTTGCCCGTCTTACCGTGACACTGTTGTGGATTGGTAGAACTGAAGCTCTGCTATTCAAAGATTTAATTTATTTGATGTGTCTTTGATTAGTTTGAGATTGATTTAACTTTTAAAATAATTATTAAAAGAATTGTTGTCAAATGTTCTTTTATTCACTAATTACTTTTAATGTAATATAAACGAGTGGTTAGTAAATTTTAACATTGAACATCAAAAAGCAAGTTATGATGTTTGGTATATTCAATCGAAACTACTTTGATTTAGCTATAATGAGTGAAGTAGAAATTATTTTAACATTTATATTTTGTTTACCCATTATTTTAAAAATTATATTTTGTTTACATTAAATAATATGATAAAATCATTAATATATATATATATATGATAAAAGAGTATGTAAAAAAATTGGCATGTAGAATAGTAATGAACCAATGTTGTTCCAATTTAATTTCAAACAAAATGTAAGAAAAAATTTATTGTCATCATCAGATTTGTAGCAATATTATATCTGAATTTCTAATTCTTGAATGTGAAAATAATTATTATTAACTCAAAATTTGGGAAGAAATGAGATTATTGTAGTTCTTCCATATCTTTGAATCAAATTCAAGGTTTTTTTTTCTTGAGTTAAAAAAGATTTGGAAATGTTGAGTTTCGATCCTATAAACTTTTGGTCATAAGAGATGTTTCATGTTAACTGGATCATGTTCTTGTTGGTTTCTTTTCCTTTTTAAATACATATAAACGAAATACAATCTACATACTAATAAGGTAAATGTATTACAAATATAGTTAATAACTATAAACGTCTAA
Source organism: Trichosanthes cucumerina (assembly GCA_036507285.1). NCBI lineage: Eukaryota > Viridiplantae > Streptophyta > Magnoliopsida > Cucurbitales > Cucurbitaceae > Trichosanthes > Trichosanthes cucumerina. The sequence continues at coordinate 66,556,532 of CM071844.1, forward strand.
TATTATATAATTATGTGTATGAGATTTACATAACATATGGTTGTGGTAAAGTGGTAATTATGTGAAGTTGTGAACTTCATCATTCCACTATAGATGGGTTTTAGTTTTAACCTAAGCTACACTAAGCTTTGGAGGCTAAGTGGTTTTCTCTCCATTCTCTCATTTCTCCTCCTTTTCCAAAATACAAAAGAAGTTTCCACCAACTTCTCTTCTCCAAAAGAGAACAACCAAGAAGATCGTTTTGGTAGTGTTTGGGATCCGTTCGTGGGAAGAGTTCGTGGAGATCGAGGAGCGCGAAGAGTTCGTGTAACAACCCTAAATTTTAAAACTAAACTACTAGGGGAGTTACTAAGCAACGCCACTAATGCTGGAAAAATTTCGGCAGCATAACGGCGCTACTAGGGCAACCAGAAAATTTTTCCTAACCTGTTAAAGGCACAAAACACTCCAATAAGTATTTCGACTCACCCAGACTCCACCAATACTACATGTACGATAGGCTGGGTTCAAGCAGCAGATCACATACAGGCAGCCAAGGTGAGGTAAATCAGAAAAAACGAAGTTTTGATACTTGTAAACGCTCACATACCACATCAAAAGTTCAAACAACAATTAAAGCTTAAACAGGAGTTCTTTCAAAACCAAAAGGGAAAAGAATGCGCAGCGAGACTACACAAAACAAGACAATAATAATTCCTAGGAGCCAGGGACACTACGGAGAAGTCTTATAGCCTCGCCAGGTTGCCTTCATCGCCGTTCATCCCGGTTCAACTTTTACCTGCGATCAAAACATAAAAAGAAAACGAATGAGTATAAAAATACCCAGTAAGTAGTCCACTTACGTCCAAATCTATCTTAGCAAGACAACTAGTTCCATCTCCCAATCCTGCTCAAATCCCGAACCGGTCTCTCCCTTAACTCTCTTCGCTCTGGCCCCCCCTATGGTCACTACTCGAACTCACCTTAGGTCCTAGAACTTTGGTTGACGACGCAATGAGAGAAAGCAACCCTCACGCCACACACATACCGGCATAGAGCAGAGCAGGTACGTATCCTACACGCCCTATGGGGAATCGCCCCTAAGCCAGCACGGGATCATGGAAAGCAACCACTCCCGATCTCAACGGGGATGCACCCCATGCTCTCATAACACACTAGCATGGTACCGTGCGGTGCGTAACCTACACACCCATTGGGGAATCGCCCCTAAGCTAGTCCGGGACCATGGAAAGCAACGACTCCCAGTCTCAACGGGGACACACCCCAACCTCACGAGCCTATCATATATCGTCAACCTAGAGGTTCTGACCCGTTCAAGCGCAACCCAGGGTTCGGTAAGGGCTAACCCATGGGTTCTGTTCATAAGGTAACTAGGGTCCCATCTAAACATTCCTAACATCCTCGACCCACTCCAAGGGTCCAAACTCCCAACTAGGCTCTCAAACCTATCAAACTCAACGCATACCACGCACTCGTTTGAAATGTTAGATTTTTACCAAAGGTACGACCCCTACTGCTCATAGTTTATACGTAAATAATGCAACACAGTAAACAAGTTCAAACATACTTGCAAACCTGATGTAACAATTATGCAATCATCTCAGGCTTAAAACTCATAAAAACATGCTACGAGCTTCAAAATTCCTTGCCTAGTTGTCCTATAGTTCAACAGTAAAACTCAAAATCACAACAAGGCACATACACCTTGCTCCCTCGCTCAGGAGCTCGGCGTTTACTCCAAGTAACTACTTACCTCAAATAGGAGTGTCGCGGAATAGTCCTTTCTCCTGCTAGCAGCCTAGTGCACCTACAAACACCACAAACGGTACCCAAGCTCAGTTGAGAACCAACCTCGTGACACAATCCTAGAGGCTCAATATGAAAACGAACCTAACCAAGCTAACAAAACATCCTTTTTCTCAACCAACAGAAGGTCACAACCAAACAAGCAAGTTCTAAGCTTAAATACAAAACCCAACAAATTCGAGATCAAGTCTTACCTACGGTTACAAGCTGAACCGATTCTCCGCTCGGTCTTAGCCTCAAGGTTCCTCCAAGAACTACTCCTTAGCCCACGGATGTTATCCTGTCCACAAAAAAAACTAACACTAATCAGCGAGAGAAACGTTCTGGTTTGAAAAGGGGAGTTACAACGCAGTTCAGATCCGAGAGAGAGAAAAACGACGCCGACGGGAGAGGGAGGGAGAGAGAAACGGCGCCGGCGGGGAGAGAGAGAGAGAGAGAGAGAGAGGGAGGACGGAGATGGTGCGACGAGAGAGGAAGAGAGTGGACGACGGACGAACGGCGGCAGCAGCGTCTTGCGGCGCTAGCGGATGGAGCGGTGGCGAGCGGCGTCTGCGGCGCGATCGCTCGCGGATGGACGGCGGCGGACGGCGTGCGCGATTGGCTCGCGGATGGACGACGGCTCCTCCGACGATCTACTCCTGTCGGCGTGCGAAGGGAGAGGGGCGCCTGCCCCCTCCGTGCGGTACCTCGCCTTCTTCTCCCTTTTCTATTTTTTTTTTTTTTTAACCTAAAACATAACAAGAGGGGACTCTTATGGAGAAAAGGTAGGGATTTACCTCGATTTCTTTCTCCCAAACGCTCGATAAGAGACTTAAGAGCTGCCAACCTCAATTTAAAGGTGAGGCTTGATTAATTGAGTCCCTGCAGGATCCACAAATTAATAAATCTAGCCCAAACCTTTTAAAAGCTAAGACATGAGCCCCAAATTAACTTGGAAAGAATTTAAAACTTACTTGAAATTACCGGGCGTCACATCCTTCCCACCTTAAGTCCTCGAAAGGGCTAGTTCTCAAACAACTCCGGGTAGTTTGTTCTCATCTTGTCCTCGCGCTCCCAAGTAGCTTCTTGGAGCTGCTGGTTTCGCCATAAGACCTTCACGAGGTCAATCTCTCTATTCCGCAACACCTTCTTCTCTCGGGCTAGGATTTCCACAGGTCTCTCCTCGTAGCTCAAATCCTGCTCAACCTTCAGTGGCTCGAAATCAATCACGTGGGACGCATCTGGTACATAACCCCGCAGCATCGACACATGGAACACATCGTGCACGGCTGCCAGGGATGGTGGCAAGGCTAAGCGGTACGCTACCGGGCCAATGCGCTCTAATATCTTGAACGGTCCAATGAACCTTGGGCTCAGCTTCCCTTTCTTGCCAAATCTCAACACGCCTCTCATCGGCGCAACCTTAAGGAACGCATGCTCTCCAACTGCAAACTCCAAGTCACTGCGCCTCACATTAGCGTAACTCTTCTGTCTACTTTGAGCTGTTAGCATCCGCGCTCTTATCTTTTGTACCGCTTCATTCGTAACCTGGACCAACTCGGGCCCTAGAAGTTTACGCTCACCAACCTCTCCCCAATACACTGGGGACCTGCACCTCTTCCCATACAAGGCCTCAAAGGGCGCCATCCCAATTGTTGTCTAATAACTGTTGTTATTAGCAAACTCCATCAAATGAAGGTGCGTATCCCAACTTCCTGCAAAATCCAAGGCACAAGCTCAGAGCATGTCTTCCAGTATCTGGTTTAACCTCTCGGTCGCCCGACTGCATGCGAGGTGAAAGGTCATGCTAAAACTACATTCTGCTCCTATAGCCTTTTGGAAACCCGTCCAGAAATTAGATGTGAAACGAGGGTCCCTATCAGATACGATCTTCGTCGGGACTCCATGCAATCTGACCACTTCCTCCATGAACAACTTTGCCCACTTCTCCACAGTATAAGTCGGTTTTCCAGGAACGAAATGTGCCGACTTAGTCAGCCTATCAACGAGCACCCAAACTACCGTGAATCCTTTAATCGTCCGAGGTAAACTAGAAACGAAGTCCATCGAAACTTCTTCCCATTTCCATTGTGGTACCTCTAAGGGTTGCAACAACCCTGCCGGCTTCTGTCTCGGGGCTTTAACTTGCTGACAAACTAAGCATCTGCTAACGAACTCTGCTATGTCCTTTTTCATTCCCTTCCACCAATAGAACTGTTTCATGTCTTGATACATCTTAGTGCTACCAGGGTGCACGGAGAAAGGAGAGTTGTGAGCCTCGATTAAGACTTCTTCCTTGAGACCATCCGCGTCTGGGACGCACAACCGTCCCTTAAACAACAAACCCCCATCTGATGACACTGTGAACTCACTTTCCTGACCTGACTTAGCCTGAATCCACCAATCCTCAAGGTTGGGATTTCCCCGTTGGGAGTTTAAAATTCGATGTCTCGATGTCGGTTGCGCGCCGCACCGATCGTTTAAAGCGAGCCATGACTTGACCCACCATCACAGCTATACCAGCACGTTCCATATCCGCATGCAGCTGAAACTCCTTCGTGACCAGGGTTGAAGTGTGAGTTGCCTTTCGACTAAGGGCGTCGGCAACCACGTTTGCCTTACCCGGATGATACAAGATCTCGATTTCATAATCTTTCACCAGCTCCAACCATCTCCGTTGTCTCATATTCAACTCATTCTGAGTAAACAAATATTTCAAACTCTTGTGGTCGGTATACATCTGGATCTTCTCTCCATACAAGTAGTGTCTCCAGATTTTCAAGGCAAAGACCACCGCGGCTAACTCCAAGTCATGAGTCGGGTAGTTTCTCTCGTAGTCCTTCAACTGCCGGGAGGCGTAGGCAATCACCTTCGCATTTTGCATTAAGACACAACCCAAACCCTTCTTGGAAGCATCACTGTAAACTACGAAATTTCCAGATCCATCAGGCACTGTAAGCACTGGAGCTGAGATCAACCTCTGCTTCAAGTCTTGGAAACTAGCCTCACACGCCTCACTCCACACGAAGGCATTTCCCTTCCGTGTTAACTGGGTGAGGGGCGTTGCAAGAACACGATCACAGAAGTGTCCAAGAATTTCTTGAACACCCTATTCATCAAATCCATGAATATCACTTTGGGCGTTAAATCGGTCCAATGACATCACGGTAAACTCGTAATGCCCATATCTGGATCTGAAAACCGTCTTCGGGATGTCTTCCTCCCTTATTCGCAACTGGTGATAACCCGAGCGCAGGTCAATCTTAGAGAACACAGTGGCCCCCTGCAACTGGTCAAACAGGTCATCAATCCTGGGGAGTGGATACTTATTCTTTATCGTTACCTTGTTCAACTCCCGGTAGTCAATGCACAAGCGCATCGACCCATCCTTCTTTTTCACAAAGAGCACGGGCGCACCCCAGGGTGAGACACTAGGGCGGATAAAGCCCTTGTCTAGTAACTCCTGCAACTGAGTCTTGAGTTCTTTCACTTCAGTGGGGCCATTCTGCATGCGAGCTTTACGACAACGGTGCGAAAGGCTCTTTCCAACTCAATACAGAAATCCACCTCTCTGGTCGGAGGTAATCCGGGCAAATCCTCAGGGAACACATCAACGAACTCCCTGACTATTGGGACCGACGACGCACCCCCTTCCTTACTTCTCGAGTCTGTCACACTTGCCAAAAAGGCCCAAGCCCCTTGGCTAATCAGCTTGCTTCCCTTTAGTGCCGAAATCATCCTTGGGACGACTCCATGCTCGGTTCCTTTCACCTTGAAACTCGGTTCTGATAGAGGCTTAAAGACTACCTCCCTACGATGGCAATCGATATTGGCATGATTTGCAGCTAGCCAATCCATGCCAAGGATAACGTCGAAATCTCCCATTTCAAGAACGATTAGGGTCACTTCCAACGGCGACCTTCCACTAATACTGGCCACGGTCTTCACTTTTTCTCGGGTCATGAGTTCCGCCCCTACGGGGGTTGTAACTAACAGACTGAAACCTAGAGGTTCTACCTCTAACTGGGCTTGCCCCACAAACAAAGCAGAAACAAAAGAGTGTGTACACCCGGAATCAAAAAGCACAAGAGCAAGATGACCAAGTATAGGTAGTGTACCTGTCACCACGGCGCCTGAACCTCCTGCAGCTCTGGTGGCGGCTGCGTAGACTCCGCCTCGCTGGCGCCCTCCCTGAACCCCTTGCTCCTGATTTTCTGGACAAGCCGACGCCACATGACCAACTTTCTTGCATCTGAAACAAGTTCTGGGGTCCGCTCTCTTCTGTTGCCTGCACACCGAAGACAAATGACCTACTTTTCCACAGTTGTAACAGGTCATGGTGGCCGCAAAACACGCCCCACTATGCTGTCTGCCACAACTAGCGCAGGGAATCTTCGCCACTCCTTGGGTCGGCCTCTGCCCTTGGGCTACATGTCTATTAGGTCTGCCTGTCACCTGGTTAAACTTCCTCTTACGGCCTCTGCCACTGGACCTGGGTTCGCCCATGAGCTTCGTCGGGTTTCTGTGTTTTGGGCTACACACGACTCGCCTGCATCGACTCCTCCAGACCTCGAGGTACGGGCATCAAGCAACGACGCTGCACGAACAGCTGCAACATAAGTTTGTGGTTCCAGGACAGCCATACCGCCATACAAGGCATCACATAGTCCGCCCACGAACTTGTCCACCTTCTTTTTTTCTCGTGTCTACCCAATCGATCGCAAAAACGGGACAACACAGTGAACTCGTGCTCATAGTGCTCTCACCGACCGGGTCGGCCCTTGCTTCAGCTCAATGAACTCGGCCAACTTCCTCGTTCTCGTGGTGGTCGGGTAGTACTTTTCATAGAACTCCTCCCTGAACTTTGCCCACGACATTGGACCTTCACCTACCTCAACGGACCGTTCTATGGCTTCCCACCAGAGGAGAGCTCGTCCCCTGAGTGTGTAGACGACACACTGGACCATTTGGTTCTCCGGGCAGCGCATCCGACGGAAAACTGATTCCATGGCGGCAAAGCCACGCCTCGTGGCCATGGGATCCACCTCCTGACCTTCTTCAGTTAGGCGGGTCATATTTCTTGAAGTCTTTCGAATATCTGGCCTCTTCCGTGGTTGATCCGACATTCCGGTTCACAACCCCGAAATTCTGGGTGAACATTGCTGCTTGGCTTGCTAAGGCAGCTTGAATGATTCCCTGGAGGCTTTCGGGAGTCATGAGCATCGTGGTAGGTGGTGGAGCATTCTCGTTCCTCTGGTCCCCCTGGTTCTCCGGTTTTGGCTCAACGACTCAACAGCCGGGAGGGTCGTATGGACCTCCTCTTGATGTTCCGACTGTTCGTCGACTAAGGGCTCCAACACAGGCTCCGGGTTACGAGCCCCTCGGCCCCTGCCTCCTCGACCTCCACGACCTCTTGGTAGGGCTGCTCCCCTACCCCTCCTACCACGCGAACGACCTCGAGCCATAATCTAAGTCATAACATAACAAAAACTTTAAATAGCGAAGAAAGTACTCAAACAAGGCCACTCACACGGCGAGGGTTACGCAATACATCTTAGTCAAAAAGAAGGATAAAAGCAAACCTCGTGACGGCGAGGTGACTTCCTGCGAGAGGCTATAAAAACCAGTGCCTACGATGTAGGCGAGTCTACAAAATCTAGAACCTGGGCTCTGATACCAACTGTAACGACCCTAAATTTTAAAACTAAACTACTAGGGGAGTTACCAAGCAACGCCACTAATGCTGGAAACATTTCGGCAGCATAACGGCGCTACTAGGGCAACCAGAAAATTTTTCCTAACCTGTTAAAGGCACAAAACACTCCAATAAGTATTTCGACTCACCCACCTCCACCAATACTATATGTACGATAGGTGGGTTCAAGCAACAGAGATCACATCTGAGCAGTGACCAAGGTGAGGTAAATCAGAAAAAACGAAGTTTTGATACTTGTAAACGCTCACATACCACATCAAAAGTTCTAACAACAATTAAAGCTTAAACAGGAGTTCTTTCAAAACCAAAAGGGAAAAGAATGCGCAGCGAGACTACACAAAACAAGACAATAATAATTCCTAGGAGCCAGGGACACTACGGAGAAGTCTTATAGCCTCGCCAGGTTGCCTTCATCGCCGTTCATCCCGGTTCAACTTTTACCTGCGATCAAAACATAAAAAGAAAACGAATGAGTATAAAAATACCCAGTAAGTAGCCCACTTACGTCCAAATCTATCTTAGCAAGACAACTAGTTCCATCTCCCAATCCTGCTCAAATCCCGAACCGGTCTCTCCCTTAACTCTCTTCGCTCTGGCCCCCCCTATGGTCACTACTCGAACTCACCTTAGGTCCTAGAACATTGGTTGACGACGCTATTAGAGAAAGCAACCCTCACGCCACACACATACCGGCATAGAGCAGAGCAGGTACGTATCCTACACGCCCTATGGGGAATCGCCCCTAAGCCAGCACGGGATCATGGAAAGCAACCACTCCCGATCTCAACGGGGATGCACCCCAGGCTCTCATAACACACTAGCATGGTACCGTGCGGTGCGTAACCTACAGCCCATTGGGGAATCGCCCCTAAGCTAGTCCGGGACCATGGAAAGCAACCACTCCCAGTCTCAACGGGGACGCACCCCAACCTCACGAGCCTATCATATATCGTCAACCTAGAGGTTCTGACCCGTTCAAGCGCAACCCAGGGTTCGGTAAGGGCTAACTCATGGGTTCTGTTCAAGGTAACTAGGGTCCCATCTAAACATTCCTAACATCCTCGACCCACTCCAAGGGTCCAAACTCCCAACTAGGCTCTCAAACCTATCAAACTCAACGCATACCACGCGCTCGTTTGGAATGTTAGATTTTTACCAAAGGTACGACCCCTACTGCTCATAGTTTATACGTAAATAATGCAACACAGTAAAACAAGTTCAAACATACTTGCAAACCTGATGTAACAATTATGCAATCATTTTAGGCTTAAAACTCATAAAAACATGCTACGAGCTTCAAAATTCCTTGCCTAGTTGTCCTATGGTTCAACAGTAAAACTCAAAATCACAACAATGCACATACACCTTGCTCCCTCGCTCAGGAGCTCGACGTTTACTCCAAGTAACTACTTACCTCAAATAGGAGTGTCGCGGAATAGTCCTTTCTCCTGCTAGCAGCCTAGTGCACCTACAAACACCACAAACGGTACCCAAGCTCGGTTGAGAACCAACCTCGTGACACAATCCTGAGGGCTCAATATGAAAACGAACCTAACCAAGCTAACAAAACATCCTTTTTCTCAACCAACGAAGGTCACGACCCAAACAAGCAAGTTCTAAGCTTAAATACAAAACCCAACAAATTCGAGATCAAGTCTTACCTACGGTTACAAGCTGAACCGATTCTCCGCTCGGTCTTAGCCTCAAGGTTCCTCCAAGAACTACTCCTTAGCCCATGGATTTTATCCTGTCCACAAAAAAAACTAACACTAATCAGCAAGAGAAACGTTCTGGTTTGAAAAGGGGAGTTACAACGCGGTTCAGATCCGAGAGAGAGAAAAACGACGCCGGCGGGAGAGGGAGGGAGAGAGAAACGGCACCGACGGGGGGGGGGGGGAGAGAGAGAGAGAGAGAGAGAGAGAGGACGGAGGACGGAGATGGCGCGACGAGAGAGGAAGAGAGTGGACGGCGGACGGACGGCGGCGATGAGCGCGTCGCGATCGCTCGCGGATGGGCGGCGACAGACGGCGTCTTGCGCGCGATCGCTCTCGCGGATGGATGGCGCGCTCCGGCGATCTACTCCTGTCGGCGTGCGAAGGGAGAGGGGCGCCTGCCCCCTCCGTGCGGTACCTCGACTTCTTCTCCCTTTTCTATTTTTTTTTTTAACCTAAAACATAACAATAGGGGACTCTTAAGGAGAAAAGGTAGGGATTTACCTCGATTTCTTTCTCCCAAACGCTCGATAAGAGACTTAAGAGCTGCCAACCCCAATTTAAAGGTGAGGCTTGATTAATTGAGTCCCTGCAGGATCCACAAATTAATAAATCTAGCCCAAACCTTTTAAAAGCTAAGACATGAGCCCCAAATTAACTTGGAAAGAATTTAAAACTTACTTGAAATTACCGGGTGTCACAGTTCGTGATCTACAAGGAGAGGTTGCTGAATCGGTCTACAACAAGTAAGCTATTCTTATTGTTGTAATTTTTCAGCATGTTTAGCCTAGATATAATAGGTAGATCGGTTTTAGTAAACGCGATGCATGATGATACCATGACGATTCTATCGTCTTCCGCAGCGCAGGGATTCTAATTCCCTTCAGAACGGAAGGAGGGAGTGAGAGAACAGAGACCGAGAGAGGGAGGTGGACGGATCGAGAAAGAGATCGCGCGCGAGGGAGAGAGAGAGTGAAACGGAAAGGAGGGGAGAGGGAGAGACGGCGGGCGTGAGACCGGGAGGAGGAGACGCCGGAGAAGGAGAGGGAGATCGGAGCGAACGAGGGGAGGTCGCCGGCACGCCGGCCGGCGGCTTGATGCCAACCACGGGGCGGCGCCCCCCCTCTTGCGCAAGCAGGCGACGAGGCAGTGGGGAGGGGAGGCGCGCGCGAGCCCCTCCCGATCGCAACCTTTCCTTTTTTTTTTTTTTTGAATAACAAAACCCTAGACCTTAAGGAAAAGAGAAGGGAAATAGAAATTACCTTGACTCCCTTCTCCCAAAACGCTCGGTAAGAAGATTGAGGTTGTCCACCCCAATTTAAAGCGAGATTTGGAAGTCTAATGGGTCCCTGCAAGATCCAAAAATTAAATTCTTGGCCCAACTCTTTTAAAACTAAAACATAAGCTCAAAGTTAACTCTGAAAATAACCAAAAACTTACTTGAATTTACCGGGCGTCACAACATTTGTCCTGTTTTAGTTCTTTTATATGTCTAGTCGCGCGACACTTTGTTTGTCACTTGTACTCCTCGGTTATTGAGTTTCCTTTTTGCTCGTGTTTGTTTTGTCTAAGGGATCGTGCTTAGAAACTCTGGTTGTAGCCCAACCCACTTTTTGATTGAAGTTTGTGGGGGGTTGGGCATTCTTGTTGTCTATTAGAAGTGTTTTCTGTTTGTCAGGTTCCAGGAAAATTTTTGGTTTTCTCCTTATTATGTCGTTATGTTGCCGAAATTTCGGCGCGAACGGTGTGACGAAGTAACTACTCTAACGTACGTTCGTCTTAAATTTTAGGGTCGTTACACATCAAATACAACATGCATAAATTCCTCAATAATTAAAGTTCTCTTATTGAAAACTCTCTAGGCTTTACTAGTAGATGAATAACCTAGAAAAATACCAACATCCGTCTTAGAATCAAATTTCCAAGTTTTTCTTTGTTGTTCAAAATAAAACATTTGCAACCAAAAACTTTGAAATACCCAATATTTGGAATTTTGTTATGCCAAAGCTCATAAGGAGTTTTATCTAAAGAAGGTCTAATTAAAACTCTATTTAAAACATAACAAGCGGTGTTAACGGCTTCCGCCCAAAAGTATTTAGTTAAATCATACTCATGCAACATTGACCTAGTAAATTCTTGCAAAGTACGATTTTTCCTTTCAACCACGCCGTTTTGTTGAGGAGTTCTTGGACCAGAGAAATTATGAGAAAAACCATTTTATTCACAAATATTTTCAAAAGCAATACTATCAAATTCTCCTCCATGATCACTCCTAATTTTATAAATAAAAAATCCTTTTTCATTTTGAACTCTTTTTGCAAAATTAGAAAAACTTTTCAAAGCATCATCTTTATGTTTTAACATCAAAACCGAAGTAAATCTTGAAAAATCATCAACTATCACAAAAGCATAATAATTCCCTCCAAAACTAACAATTCTAGAAGGGCCAAATAAGTCCATATGTAATAGTTGAAGGGGTCTAGATGTAGAAATCACATTTGTAGATTTAAAAGAAGACTTGGTTTGCTTACCCATTTGACAAGCCTCACAAACTTTATCCTTTTTAAATTTAAATTTAGGTAGACCTCTAACTAAAGAATTCTTGGAAATATTTGAAATTAAGTGCATGCTAGCATGTCCTAGTTTTCTATGCCATAACCAAGAATCATCATGTAAGGCCGAAAGGCATTTATCATTAATAGGGCAATCATTCAAATCAATAGTATATACATTTTCATCCCTATTACCAATAAACAAGACTTTTCTATCACTAGCATTTTCAATGATACAATTCTTTTTATCAAACACAACTCTAAAACTTTTATCACATAATTGACTAATACTATGTAAATCATGTTTTAGACCATCAACTAAAAGTACATTTTCAATCAAAGTAGAAGAACTATTACCTATACTACCCTTACCAATAATTTTAACTTTCTTGTTGTCACCAAAAGTTACTAAACCTTCATCCTTTTTGGAAAGATTGACAAACTTGGATTGGTCTCACGTCATATGCCTCGAGCAACCACTATCCAAGTATCATTTGTTTTTCTTGAAGACTTTCAAACATACTTTCAAACAAAATTATTCAAGATTGATCTTTTGGTACCCATACTTGTTTGGGTCCTACAAGGTTAGGATTTACAAACTTGGGAACCCATATTTTTTCATTCACATTTAAAGCATTGGATTTAGACAAGTAACAAAAATAAGCTTTATGTCCATACTTGCCACATGAGAAACAAACAACATTATGCAAGAATTTATCTCTTACGACAAATTTATGCACTCTACTTTTCTTGGAGAAATTCTTTATTGGAGCATTGTGAAACTTTGCTCTTTGAAAAAATTTCTTCTTGAAGAAGTAGTATGAGCATATTTTAATTTAAAACAATTTGGTCTAATATGGTCTTCAACACCACAATGATGGCATATAGGCACAAAACTAGATTTATCATGCTTAGACCCAATCTTAGGCATATTATGATTAGGCACAATGGGAGATGGTTTAACAAAGATAGTTTTAGAACTTGAAGGAGTAGAACATTCATCAATATAGCCTAAACCTCTTTAATCACCATAAGGTTTGCCAACTTCAATTATTTTGTCCAATCTTTGAGCACCTATTGTCAACTTTTTAATGGACTCTTTTGCCTTACCAAGTTTTTGCAAAGCATTTAATTCATTTCCTTAAGCAATTTAATCAAATTATCTTTTCATAACTATCATGCTCAAGAAATCTAACTTATCAAGCAAGACATTTTTCTCATCACAATCAAAACCATGCTTATCACAAGAGATATTCATTTCATCAATTTTCACAACATTATGCTCATTTTCTTTTAAGCAAGCAATTTCATCAAGTAAAGACTTATTTTCACTAGTTAGAGCATTGTATTTCTTTTTAAGCACAAAATATTTAGAACCAAGGTTTTCTATGTCATTTTGCATGTTTTCAAAAGCTTCAAATAATTCGTCATAAGAAAGGGGTTCTAGAGTTACTTCATCATCTTGTTCATCACCCTTGTCACCATGAGTCATGAAGCAAAACTTTGCTACTTCTTCATTGTCACTTCCACTTCCACTTTCATCACTATCATTCCAAGTGGCTTTCATTGCTTTCTTCTTGGATTTCTTGGATGATTTGAGGAGAGGGCAATCCGTTCTTATGTGACACGGTTTCTTGCATTCATAGCATATTACCTCATCCTTTTTACTCTTTTCACCCTTTGACTCTTTTTGGTTGGAAATGTGTTTATTGAATTGTTTCTTCCTCTTAATGAACTTTTTATACTTACGTGAAAATTATGCAATATCTTCTTCACCAAGAACACCCTCATCTTCGGACTCAACTTCCAAGGATAAAGTCTTTAAAGCAATATCTTTCTTCTTTTTGGACTCATCCTCCATGTGTTCCTTCATAGTGATCTCATGTGTCATGAGAGAGCCAATAAGTTCCTCCAAAGGAAGTTTGGTGAGATCCTTTGCTTCTTCAATTGTCGCCACCTTAGCTTCCCAAATCTTAGGTAGAGATCTAAGAATTTTTATAACATTTTTCGAGTTAGTATAAACTTTACCAAGACCTTTCAAAGTATTTATAATGTTAGTAAATCTAGTAAACATCTCGGTAATAAATTAGTTAGCATCCATCTTAAACAATTCATAATTATGAACTAGCATGCTAATTTTTTATTCTTTAACTTGATTAGATCCCTCATGAGTTACTTCAAGAATATCCCATATTTCTTTAGCCGAAGAGCACATAGATATCCTATTAAATTCATCCTTACTCAAAGCACAATAAAAACAATTTATAGCTCTAGCATTAAGACCACACTTTTTCAAATCAATTTCATCATATTCATTTTCTAATTTTGGCACATCATTTTCATTAACAATTTTCATGGGGAATATAAGGACCATTAACCACATTTAACCATAAACAATAGTCAACGGATTGCAAATAAATTTTCATTCTAGCCTTACAATAAGAATAATTTGACCCATCAAAATAAAAAGGCCTAGAGGTGGATTGTCCTTCAATAACACCATTTACTACTAGGTTTGCCATAAAGCTCAAACAATAAAGTTGATAAACAAAATTTTAAAAGAGAAACCTCGCTCTGATACCAATTGTTGGATCGGTATGGCAACCCTAGAGGGCGGTGAATAGGGTTTAATTAAAATTTTTACTAAATATTCCTAATTTATCCAATTAACAAACTTTTTAATAAACAATTAAAAAAATTAATTAAGAGAAATTAATGCAATATGCAAGATAGATAAAAAGTATAACAAAAATTAATTTTATCCAATATTTATCAATTAATTAAGGAACAAATTAAAGCATGCATAAACTACTACAAGTAATTGCAAAAATAAATAGAAAAGAGTTAGAGAAGATGATACCGTAATTTTATAGTGGTTCGGTCAAACACGACCTACTCCACTCCCCAAGCGCCTCATGGGAATTTGAATAAAAAAATTGCACCAACTCTTTCCACGGATTAGAGCCCAATCGCTACACCGCTCTTTTTACGTGTTCAAGAGCAAACCCGATCCTTTCCACGACTTAGGATCAAACCGTTACAAAGTTTGGTAAAAAATTTGAAGAACACACTAATACACTCTCTTGATAGAGTAGATTCACAAATTTTAACTCTCACAAAACAATCCTCACAATACAACAAAACTCTATCAAGAAAAAGATGAAAAACAAAATTGAGAGCTTGGAGAGAGCAACAATGGAGGCTTTTGATTTTTGGAGTATTGTAAAATGCCAAAACTTCTTGTAAAAATTTGGAGAAGAAAATGGTATAAAAAAAAAGGAAAATGGGGTAAAAATCAAATTTTAATTTGGACCAATGGATTGTGGTAAAAGAGAAATGGATGGTGGAGATTAAAAGTAAAAAGAAAATAATTATTAAAAAGAATTAATAACAATATAATAATAATAATATAATATTATATGTATGTGAGTTAACGGGAAGAAAAAAAAATTTTGATTTTTTTTTAAACTCCAACGGTCAGAAGCATTTAATGCAATTTGATTTTTTTTTTAACTTCCAACGGTTATATATATATATATAAAATTTTTATTTGCTTTTCTTAATTTTAAAAAAAACATAAAACCACCAAATGTTACTCTCCCATAGGTCCACATATCACATTTAATTGGTCTACAATGGTGATTTGGCTGCTACGTCAACGGGTCGGGAAATTTCTGTTCAAACATGTTTTGGTCATATCTTCTTCGTTTTAGCTCCGATTTGAGTGATTCAAGAGGCGTTGGAATTGTTATTCGGAGCTCTATGCAATGGACCCTTCAAAACATTAAAAATATTAGTAATTAATAGCAGGTTTAATGTCATCAAAATATTAATTAATTCATAATTAATTAATTTTAAATTAAGGGCCAAAAAGCCAACAGTATATTGAAGTGACAATTTTTAGATGAGGTTTTAAGGTTTATATTATTTCAACATTATGTAGTTATTTTTATATTTTCTTCATCTTCTCTTCTTCTTGGTCTATCTCTATTCCTTCTTGCTCTAGTAGGGTCTATTTTTTATTTCATTGACTTTCTCGCTGCATTGATGCAATGCTTTACTCAGTTCATTCTTCTTGATCTTAAGAAACTTGCTTCTGTCCACAAATTTGAAGGTACATTCTATTGATTTTTCTTTGATTGATTCGATTTTTGTGATGGGTTTCTTATTTTCTGGCGGTTCTGTCTTTTTATTATGTAGAGTGGTGTGGTTGGATAAGAAGAAAATAAAACAATTGAAAAGCTTAGCATCATTGTTTTTGGTTTAATTTATCGGGGATCTGGACATTCTTGTGGGTTTTTGTTGAGCGAATGTCAAGTTTTAGAACTATTGTATCTGCATAGAATTTACAAACAAATCGATTTACAATGTGGTGAGATTTGGTTTCGAAATTTTTGAAGTTTAGCAAAAAAATTGGTTTAAGTTAGGAAAATCAGAGACAACTAAGAATTTGAATTTGCCGACTTGGCTCACGTGGTGGGTATTTTGATGTGATTTGAAAATTGTAGAAAAAAGTTGATCGTGTTGTTTCTGAACAAGGGGAAGAATGAGAATTTTGTGAGAAGTGGTGTAACAAAAGAAAATGAAAGGGGAAAAGAGGATGATGATGGTGGTGATCAGAGTAGACCGGTCCGAGGAGTATAAGCAAGGATGAAAATATCGATGTCGATCCATATCGATAAAATATTGATATCGATAGAGATTTTTGTAAATCAGGAGAATTTTATTAAATTATTTAAATTAATAATAGTTTTTACTTTAAAACTAAGTTATGCATCTTTTTATTACTATTTACATTTATATTGGGGTTAATAGATGATCTTTTCTATGTTTTTATAGCTATTCATAAAAGATATTGGAGATATCGATTGATCCTCAATATCCATGTCCAACCCTCTAATTTACGGATCAATATTCATATCAAACCCTCTGATTTACGGATATATATCGATAGATATATCGACATATCAATAGATATTTTCATCCTTGAGTACAAGAAATATAGAGGAGTAGAAGTCAAGAGCGAGAAGATGAAGGGAAAAGGAAAAATAAATTGAAAAACTACATAATCTTAAAATAATATAAATTTTGACAAATCATTTAAAAATTGTCATTCCAACATGCAACATTCTTTTCTCGTTAGTCAACTAACGGTTAATTAATTTAAAAGATCATTTAAAACTATTTTTCAAACTTCAGAGACTAACCTTGTTTGGAACCTCAGGATTTGAGATGATTTCAAAATCAGTTACGATTTGAAATCATTTTACGTGTTTGGATGCTTAAAATAAGTAATAGATTTGAAATCATTTGGAATTTGAAATCGTGTTTCTTTGAAAAAAATTTCCATTCTATATAGGTCTGATTTGACAAGATTTTAAACTTAAAAAAATTGTTTTCAATTTTATCACAATCCTTCTTTTTTTAAAAATCTATGTCTTAGGATAAACAAAAGTCTCCATACACCACTCTAATGCTTATCACCCTATCACAGTTTCATCCTTATACAACAAAACAATTTAAACAAACTCAAGGTTAAGTTTCTATTTTATTTTTCTACTCTTTTGCTACTTTTTTAAATAGATTAAAATGATTTCATTCTTTTCAATGCAGTTATCTATTCCAACGAGCATTTTTATAACAAACAATTTAGAGGTTAGTTTTTTTTTTTGCTTTATTCACCTTTCAATTTTTTAATTTTTATAATTTGTTATTTTTGTGTTCCTTTTTATATATTGATTCACTATTTTTTTTCTTGATTTGTATGTGTATATTGTCTTGATTCACTATATATTTGTTTGTGTATAATGGACCTCCTTCTTTTCTCCCGCCTCACCTTCCTGTCGTCCACCCCCTCCCCAGCTCAAACCTCGGAGACATGACTGTCACACCTTCGTCCCTTCCATCCCACTTTTCCGGTCATGAAAGAGACACTCAGTTTTTCCTTTGGTCGGAAAACCTTCTCAATCGAGCCCGCTCACCCCTTTACTTGCAACTGTCTCTGTTTCCCATAACAGCAGCCTGACCGTTCCTTCTCCTTCGTCTCCCCCCGCCCTATTTTCGCTTGGTTCCACGATATGATGGAGGTTAGCCTCAAAGTTGTTGGTTTTGCTTCGGGCTTCCTTCCGACAATAAATCTTCTCCTCTCCACGAGCATATCTGTCTCCATTGAACCGTTTTTTAATGTCGATTTCCAAATTGGCTTCATTGCCGGAAGACATGGGAAACACCCCCGTTGAATAGTGTCTCCAATACAAGCTGTGCGGTGTCACAGATGCGCTACCCACCTACCCCCTCTCACAAACCCATTTCTGAGGCCACGTGCCCATTGACCAAAAAGCACACCTCTCACTCTACTGTCATTGTCAAACAACCCACAATGGTGTCAGCGTCACAGTCCCCAAAGGCTTGCTCTCCCAACTTGTGTGTGGGCCCCCCAATCAGTACCTCAAACCTTATCCCAACCCTCCTTTAATACACATCGAAAAGACCTCTTTCCCATCCTCTTTACAAGCTTCCAACCATCCTAATCCCCAACCTTTACCCGATAACCTTACCCCAACCAATATTGTCACTTTCTCTAAGGCAAAAAAAATCGTTTCTATAAATGGTAAAGAGTCGACCTTTGTCCTTGGAACAAAACACACCACTCTTGAGTTTGCTCCTATACACTCGGATCTTGAAGAAGACGCGTTCCCTTTCCAAATTTCTTGCCCCGACACCAACACCTCTTCCCTACCCCGTTCTCTGTCCCCATTGACTTCCATTGTCGTTTTAAGCCTTTTCACCGATGATGAGCTCTCTGCCCCTACTCCTATTCAGATATGCTCGGACTTTCAACACAGTGACCATACTCTTTGCAAGACGAATGACAACACATAAGTTTTACCTTCATTTGAGCCAGCTGAAGACTAACTGTTCCTAAGAAAACTAGCCCTTGGCTGCTTGAAAATGGCTTGTGCTTATCGGCCATCCTTAATAGACAAAAAAAGGGAAAGACCCCAGTCAAATCCTCCAAATTGATCAAAAAAGTTAAGAACTTAACATCCTCCATCAACTATGACAAGCCCCTCAGAGATGTCATTACAAATGGGTCTCTTTCCCCTTTATGCTAATTCTTTCTTTGAACGTGAGAGGTTTGGGTTCACGGAAGAAAAGATCACTCATTAAAAGCTTTCTCCAGTAAACTAATGCCACGATAGTTATCCTCTAAGAAACCAAGCGCAACCACATTGACAATTCTTTCATCAAATCCCTTTGGAGCACTCGCAACATTGCTTGGAGTGCTCTGGATGCCGAGGGTAGCTCGAGCGGTACTGTAAGCCCTAAACTCTATTCTCTTTTATCATTGATCACTCGTTTATGATGTTTTGAAATAAGCAAAATCGGATAGGTTGCACTAAACGATGTCGTGATCGAATTTCGGAATCTATTGAATTTGGAGCTACAATGTGTCTAAACTTCATAAAGGGATAGGTAAACATTGAAATAAGCATATTAAAAGTTGCATTGAAGTAAGTTCAAATCATTAGCAATTGGAGAAGTTTTAGGTGCATCATGTATTGAATGGAAGATCATATGTCTCACAGACTTGGGATAAGTTGGCTAAATGCTTAGGGTTTCTTAACACACTTATTTTGGTGTTTTAAAAAGAAAAGAAAGAAAGTGATAAAGGAAAGGAAAAGAAAAGAAAAAGAAAAGAAAAAGCAAAAGGGGAAAAAGACAAAGTTTGCCTCTTGGTTTATAAAATGGCTTTATCTTCTCAATTTTCTTCTTTATTTATCAAAACCAAAGTTGAAGCTTCGTGGGAGAAGGAGAAAGGAAGAAAATGGAAGCCATTTTCGTGAGTTTGGAGCTGGAATTGCAGAAGAAAGGAGGAGAACTCAAAGCATAATTGTATAGCAGCAAAGTGATCAACTCAGACAAGTTCTGATGTTTTAGTCTTTTCGAGCTCAACAAGAAGAGGTAAGAGTTGAGTTTTTGATACATGAAATTTAACTCAATTTGGAACAAAATTTGTGAAGGAAGCTCGAGCTAATACTGAAGTTAACTTACTGTTTTGTTAAGAGGAAGACAGAAGACAGAATTTGCTGTCAAATCTGGGAAGTCTCTGATGTTTTGGTTGTTCTGATCAGAATACTTGGAGTTAGAAGCTCTAATTGGTATGGTTCGAAAGCTTATTGAATTTCCTACAACTTGCGTGAAGAAATCGTGAGTAGAAAATGTCTAAAAGATGTTCTAAATATCAGGTTAAATATGTTGTGCAGCAGGAAATCCGAATCTGGAACAGCAGCAGAATCATTTTAGGGGTTAAGCTAGTGAGGTAATTTCTCACCAATACGTTAGGAATCTCATTTTCATGTCTTCATAAGAGTTTTAGAGGATTCAAAAAGGAAGAGTTTGGTATAAATTGCACCCTGTTGGGCTGAGAAATGAAGAAGTTATGGCTGTCTAAAAACAGGGCAGAAAATCTGAAAATGCTGGAATTTTGAAAGTGTGTTTTCTTGCAAGTTTTAAGGTCAAAAATCATGAGCTCGAGGTTCTAATGATTGATTTGGCTTGTTTGACAGGCCAAGAGCAAATAGGTCAAGTTTACAAGCCAAGGTTCCAATTCTAATACGGTGAGTGACTCTATCTTAGAATTATGTTTGACCTATGTTGTTCTTCATGAACATAAGTGTTGATAATTACATCTTGAATGAACTAGTTGTGAATGGCTTCATAGAGTTTTCTAACATAAGGTTCATGATGGAACCTAAGCATGCTTTGAAGTTAGTTGTAACAATAAATCCAAGTATGGAAACTAAATTATGAAAGTATGCTTTCCTTTAGAGAATGTTTTATGTAAATCCGTTTGGGAATATGTTTATATGATAATATGAAAATGTCAAGGAATTGTTATATGTGTTTTAAAGACATGATTTCCATGGTAAACAAAGTATGCTCATGTTTGTGGTTAACCCCTAATCTCAAGGACATTCGAGAAGGTACTTAGGGGAATGAATCATGATATCCCGATCATCAAGGACAATGAGAAGGTATCCGGAAGTAAATAGTTTTACCTAAATACTTCAAGGACAATGAGAAGGTATTCGGGTAGTAAATGGTTTTACCTTAATCTTCAAGGACATAGAGAAGGTATTAGGAAAACCAAACGATCAAAGGCATTCCACGTGCACGTGAGAGAGAGAGAGTGGTACGAACCTTATTGGTATAAATGTAACTCTACCACCACTATGGTTTAATGTGGTATCATGTCATGTGCTTATTGTTATGAGCTTTTATATTATTGATCTATCTACCCTCGATATGTTAGTACATTTCGAGTTGTGTGCTATGCACAAGTGGTGACTTAAAACCCGTAAATTGGAAGCATGGTTTGTTAATGTTTACAAACAGATGTTAAGTTATTTTGTACTTATAATCTGCCATTATTGTGATTCACCCGTAAGCTTATAATGTTTTAAAGATAGACACTCACCGAGCTTTTTAGCTCATTCTTTCAATGTTTCCAAACATTTACAGTAGAGATCGAGCTCACAGCACTTTGACATCCCGCCATAGTCTGCTGGAAGTTTCATAAGTTGATAGTTTGTACGTGGTCGGGTGTTGTATAGCAAGTCGTTATGTAGTTATAGAAGTTTGTACATTAGTGGTTGTATAAACATTGAGTTGTCTTGTGTTGTTTTGATGCGCTTGACTTTTAGTTTCAAGAGAGACTTGTGAAGGGTTTCTCCTTGTGTATGTTTAATAGTTGTCCAAACTTGCTCACATGTTATGTTAAAATGTTCCATATGCGAACATAGTATGTTATCAGAGTACTGAGGTCAACGGTGTATTGTAAAGAGATAAACAATGTCTGTTGGCTTCACGCCGCCTTCGAGCCTAGTTTTCGGTAGTTCGGGAGGGGTGTGACAACTTGCATCGAGCAATTAGCTCCATGGGAATGAGACAGAGCAAGTTAGCTCTAGAAAGAAAGAAAGAAAAAGTAAATAGCAAGTTATTGAGTTAATTCAATAGAACTAGTAGAGTATGGTCCAAGTAAGGATAAGAGTAAGTCCATCAGACTAGAATGTGAACACAAGTCTAGAATTGTGCATTTGAGTTGAGTACTCATTACATGTCTAGTATGTTAATATGTTATAGAAGTCATGCCACCACGTACTAGCGAGACGATGCGAGCAAGATCGGATCGGACGGGACGCAGGATCCTACCCAAGATCAATCCCAGTGGAGATCTAGTGCCCCGAGAGTTCAGATAGGGGCCAGAATTAAGCAACATGCTAATTCCTCACAGGAGGTAGTTAAGCCATAGGTAGCAAGGATAAGTAATCCAGATAAGACATATATAATAGATTACCTAAAAGAATTAGGAGCCACAGTGTTTGAGGGTTCCAAAGATCCAAATTGAAGTCGAGGTTATCCAAATGAAGGCGAGAGGTTTGGCTGATTAAGCTTGATAAATGTTTTGATGTTATGAGTATCTCTGAGAAGCAAAATGCTAAGTTGGCCACATTCTTGCTGCTAAAGGAAGCAGAAGGATGATGGAAATCGATGTTAGCCAGTTGTAGTGATGCACGTACTTCACAATCGCAAACTTTGTAAGTATATTTGAAAATAAATATTACCCTAGTACGTGCAGAGAGAGGCGAGAGAGGATGAATTTTGTTAGAACTAAAACAAGATACACTTTCAGTGGCTGACTATGAGAGAAGATATACCGAGTTGTCGCGGTATGTTGATGTGATTGTGGCATCTAAGAGCGACAGGTGTCGACGATTTGAAAGAGGGTTACGACCTGAGATACGTACCCCAGTTACAGCCATTGTTAAGTGGACTGACTTCTCTCAGCTGGTAGAGATTGCTCTACGTGTTGAGCAGAGTATAGCAGAGGAGAAGTCAGTAGTGAAGCCTAGTTGTGAAGGCTTCGACAACAAGCAGTTTCCAAGGTCGTGAGCAGCGGAGGTTCACACTTGGAGTAAATGTTTCTAAGTCAATATGACTTTAAGGAGCAAGCTAGTAGCCAAATAGCCGTGCATCGAGGCGGATGTTTGTGGTCCGTACCTACCGTGAGGTAGAGTTAAAGGGACCTAATTAGTTTGTTTGATTAGCAAAAAGACTGCAAAGAGGCAAGAGTCTATGCCAAGATAGTAAGGAAAACTCCATGTGTGATCTCATTGCAAGAATCATCAAGGTCATTGTCTTGTGAATGTTGGTACATGCTACTAGTCTTGACAACCGTGACATGTCAAGAGGGATTGTCCACGATTATGGACAAATGCACATTGCAGGGGGACTAGGGAGTTAAGTCCCGATTAGTTGAGCAAATGCCAGAGTATCGTGAGTTGCAAGAGAGGGCACCACCAGTGGTGTTAAACTAAAGAGAGTTGTAGGAGGCCTAGGCAAACACGGAAAGGTCTAGGTTATGACTCAAAGAAGAAGTCGAGGATGCACCGTATATGATTATTGGTACAATTACTATTTGAAATGTACCGCACTTGTCTTGATAGAACAAGGTGCTACACATTTCTTTGTTTTTAGTATGTTCTTGACTAAGTTGAATGGGAAGCTAGAACCTTTATGTAAAAGGTTAGTTATATACACTCCAGTTGGATGTTTTATTAGTCAATCCAGTGATGCAAAATTGTGAGGTCTTAGTAGAAGGTCTCATTATGTTAGTGGATCTTCTTTCACTAGACTTGCAAGTATGAGATGCAATCTTAAGAATGGATTTCGTATTTACTCATTATGCTTCAGAGATTGCCATATAAAGGAAGTTGTTTTCAAGAAACCAGGTTAGTCAAGTGGTTTTAGGGGATGAAAGAAAGATTATTCCTACGAGTTTGATTTCACATTCAAAGCTCGAGAAATTGTTGAGAAAAGGATGCACGGCGTTTCTTGCTCACGTAGTGGAGGTGCAGAAGAAAAGCTAAAACCGTAAGATGTTCTTGTGGTAAATGAGTTTCTTGATGTTTTTCCAGCAGATCTGTCAGGGTTACCACCTGATAGGGAGGTAGAGTTCACTATTGAATTGCTACCAGGAACAACACCTATTTCGCAGGCGCCGTATAGAATGACTCCAAGTGAGATCGGGAGCTAAAGATGCGATTATAAAGACTAGTAGATAAGGGATACATCGACCTAGTGTATCGCCTTGAGAGCTCCAGTGTTATCTCAGAAAAAGAAAGATGGTATCCGTAGATTATGCATTGATTATAGATAGTTAAACAAAGTCACGATACGTAACAAGTATCCTTTACCCCGTATAGATGACTTGTTTGACCAGTTAAGAGGAACATCAGTGTTTCCTAAGATTGATTTGAGATCGTGATACCATCGATTAAAGGTAAGGGAAACAGATATTCCTAAAACAACATTCAGAACGAGGTATGGGCATTATGAGTCTTTAGTTATGTCGTTCGGTTTGACGAATGCACCAGCAGTTTTCGTGGACCTCATGAACAGAATATTACACCAGTATTTGGATCAGTTCGTGATAGTATTTATTGATGATATACTAGTTTACACAATTAATAGGAAAGCTCATGAGAAACATTTGAGGATTATTCTGCAAACACTACGAGATAAACAGTTGTACGCTAAATTCACCAAATGTGTGTTTTGGTTGGATCGTAGTAGTGTTTTTGGGGCATGTTGTCTCAAAGAAAATGGTGTTAGTGTGGATCCAAATAAAGTTAAAGTCAGTAGTCAATCAAGGAGAGACCATCGGTCATGACAGAGGTAATGCGTAGTTTCCTAAGTTTGGCAGGATACTACAAAGCGGTTTGTTGAGGATTTCTCACGAATAGCATTACCCTTAATAGCTTT
The DNA here is from genome assembly GCA_036507285.1 of Trichosanthes cucumerina. Lineage (NCBI taxonomy): Eukaryota > Viridiplantae > Streptophyta > Magnoliopsida > Cucurbitales > Cucurbitaceae > Trichosanthes > Trichosanthes cucumerina. The sequence goes on from CM071844.1 coordinate 66,581,125, forward strand.
GACAAAAAGAATGCTAAGTTTGAATGGTCGATGACAAGTGCGAACAGAGTTTTCAGGAGCTGAAAAAGAGATTAGTTACAGATGCACTATTCGACACTTCTCGTAACGGGAAAAGAGTATGTGATTTACTGTGATGCCTCGAGACAAGGTTTAGGGTTTGTGCTCGTGCAAGAAGGAAAAGTAATAGCTTATGCATCAAGACAATTGAAAAAGCATGAATGTAATTACCCTACCCACGATCTCGAGCTAGTAGCAGCTTGTTCTAGCACCTAAATCCTAAACATTACTTGTTTGGTGAAAGGTGTCACATTTACACAGATCATAAGAGTTTGAAACATATCTTTGATTAGAGGGAGTTGAAAGTGAGACAAGGAAGATGGTTAGAACTTATTAAAGATTATGATTGTACTATAGAATACCATCTAGGTAAGGTGAATGTGGTAGCAGATGCATTGAGCAGGAAGTGAAGACTTCCTAGGGATACCTTGTGTGGTATTCGAGCAACATTTTTATGTACTTTAAGGAATTCTAAGGCGCTTGAAATCACAGAGAATTCAGGGGTTTTTAGTTAAATTTGGATCGTGCCTTCACTGTAATAGTGATTGTGAGAAGACAATCGTAGAATAGTAACTTGCGAAAAATGTTTGGAAAGTCCAAACAGGCTCGAAGCAAAATTTAAAATGAGATCGAGACGGAGCCCAGAGAAACAGTGGAAGACTATGCCTTCCGAGTGTTAGTGAGCTTAAAGATGCTATTCTAGAGGAAGCTCACACTTCAAATTCACGCTTATGCATCCGTGAAGCATCAAGATGTGTAAAACCTTGAATGAGACTTGTTGGTGACCTGGGATGAAACGAGAGATAGTTGATTATGTTGATAGATGTTTGATCTGTCAGCAAGTTAAACCAGTTAGACAGAAGCAAAAAGGACTCCTTAACCCATTGCTAGTGACTAATGGATATGAGAGCGTATTACTATGGTTTTTCTCGTAGATTACCACGAACTTCAAATGGACATGATGGTATATGATAATGGTCGATAGACTCACTAAGACAACAATGTTTATACCGATTAAAATCGACGTCTACACTTGATCAACTTGATAAGCTATACGTCGACAAAATTGTGAGTCAATACAGAGTGCCGGTGTCCATAGTTTCAGATAGAGATCCGAGATTTACTTCTATGTTTTGGCCTAGTTTACGTAAAGCTATGGGGACAAAGCGGAGTTTTAGTCTGTCGCTCCATTCTCGTGACATGGATGGTCACAGAGAGGACCATCCGGACCCTAAAAGACATGTTGAAAGCATGTGTCCTTCAAGTTAAGGGAGTTGGGATACACACCTATCGCTTATGGAATTTGCTTATAATAACGATTACTGATCGAATATTGGCATGGCACCATTTGAGGCTCTGGATAAAAGACCATGTAGAACGCTCGTATATTGGAATAAACTAGAAGAGCGGAAGCTAATCGGTCCCGAGTTGGTGCAAGTTATGACAAACAATATTAACGTAATCGAGAGAGAATCAAAAAGTAGCACAAGACCGTCGGAAGAGTTATGTAGATAAACAACGAAAGGACTTAGAATTCCGTGTTGGAGATCAAGTTTTCTTGAAGTTATCTCCATGGAGAGGTGTCCTTCGTTTTGGTAAGAAAGGTAAACTAAGCCCTAGATATATTGGTCCTTATCAAGTAACCTCGACAAGTTGGGCCAAAGAACCTCTGATTTGGAGTTGCCAAGAAAACTATCTCGAGTACATAATGTTTCCCATGTAACAATGTTTGAATAAATACATTTCTGATCCATCACATGTGCTCAAGGTAGAACCAAGACAACTTAAGGAGAATCTATCATATGAGGAAGAACCTCTACAGGTACTTAGGAACAAGTCAATACCACTCGTAAAGGTCTTGTGGAAAATCACGACGTCGAGGAAGTAACATGGGAAAGCGAAAAACATAATGAAAGAAAAGTACCCACAACTTTTCTCGTGTTGAATTTCGAGGCGTAAATTCCTCTTAAGGGGTAGTAATTGTAAGCCCTAAACTCTATTCTCTTTTATCATTGATCACTCGTTTATGATGTTTTGAAATAAGCAAAATCGGATAGGTTGCACTAAACGATGTCGTGATCGAATTTCGGAATCTATTGAATTTGGAGCTACAATGTGTCTAAACTTCATAAAGGGATAGGTAAACATTGAAATAAGCATATTAAAAGTTGCATTGAAGTAAGTTCAAATCATTAGCAATTGGAGAAGTTTTAGGTGCATCATGTATTGAATGGAAGATCATATGTCTCACAGACTTGGGATAAGTTGGCTAAATGCTTAGGGTTTCTTAACACACTTATTTTGGTGTTTTAAAAAGAAAAGAAAGAAAGTGATAAAGGAAAGGAAAAGAAAAGAAAAAGAAAAGAAAAAGCAAAAGGGGAAAAAGACAAAGTTTGCCTCTTGGTTTATAAAATGGCTTTATCTTCTCAATTTTCTTCTTTATTTATCAAAACCAAAGTTGAAGCTTCGTGGGAGAAGGAGAAAGGAAGAAAATGGAAGCCATTTTCGTGAGTTTGGAGCTGGAATTGCAGAAGAAAGGAGGAGAACTCAAAGCATAATTGTATAGCAAAGAAAGTGATCAACTCAGACAAGTTCTGATGTTTTAGTCTTTTCGAGCTCAACAAGAAGAGGTAAGAGTTGAGTTTTGATACATGAAATTTAACTCAATTTGGAACAAAATTTGTGAAGGAAGCTCGAGCTAATACTGAAGTTAACTTACTGTTTTGTTAAGAGGAAGACAGAAGACAGAATTTGCTGTCAAATCTGGGAAGTCTCTGATGTTTTGGTTGTTCTGATCAGAATACTTGGAGTTAGAAGCTCTAATTGGTATGGTTCGAAAGCTTATTGAATTTCCTACAACTTGCGTGAAGAAATCGTGAGTAGAAAATGTCTAAAAGATGTTCTAAATATCAGGTTAAATATGTTGTGCAGCAGGAAATCCGAATCTGGAACAGCAGCAGAATCATTTTAGGGTTAAGCTACTGAGGTAATTTCTCACCAATACGTTAGGAATCTCATTTTCATGTCTTCATAAGAGTTTTAGAGGATTCAAAAGGAAGAGTTTGGTATAAATTGCACCCTGTTGGGCTGAGAAATGAAGAAGTTATGGCTGTCTAAAAACAGGGCAGAAAATCTGAAAATGCTGGAATTTTGAAAGTGTGTTTTCTTGCAAGTTTTAAGGTCAAAAATCATGAGCTCGAGGTTCTAATGATTGATTTGGCTTGTTTGACAGGCCAAGAGCAAATAGGTCAAGTTTACAAGCCAAGGTTCCAATTCTAATACGGTGAGTGACTCTATCTTAGAATTATGTTTGACCTATGTTGTTCTTCATGAACATAAGTGTTGATAATTACATCTTGAATGAACTAGTTGTGAATGGCTTCATAGAGTTTTCTAACATAAGGTTCATGATGGAACCTAAGCATGCTTTGAAGTTAGTTGTAACAATAAATCCAAGTATGGAAACTAAATTATGAAAGTATGCTTTCCTTTAGAGAATGTTTTATGTAAATCCGTTTGGGAATATGTTTATATGATAATATGAAAATGTCAAGGAATTGTTATATGTGTTTTAAAGACATGATTTCCATGGTAAACAAAGTATGCTCATGTTTGTGGTTAACCCCTAATCTTGAAGGACATTCGAGAAGGTACTTAGGGGGGAATGAATCATGATATCCCGATACTGAAGGACAATGAGAAGGTATCCGGGAAGTAAATAGTTTTACCTAAATACTGAAGGACAATGAGAAGGTATTCGGGTAGTAAATGGTTTTACCTTAATACTGAAGGACATAGAGAAGGTATTAGGGAAAACCAAACGATCAAAGGCATTCCACGTGCACGTGAGAGAGAGAGTGGTACGAACCTTATTGGTATAAATGTAACTCTACCACCACTATGGTTTAATGTGGTATCATGTCATGTGCTTATTGTTATGAGCTTTTATATTATTGATCTATCTACCCTCGATATGTTAGTACATTTCGAGTTGTGTGCTATGCACAAGTGGTGACTTAAAACCTGTAAATTGGAAGCATGGTTTGTTAATGTTTACAAACAGATGTTAAGTTATTTTGTACTTATAATCTGCCATTATTGTGATTCACCCGTAAAGCTTATAATGTTTTAAAGATAGACACTCACTGAGCTTTTTAGCTCATTCTTTCAATGTTTCCAAACATTTACAGGTAGAGATCGAGCTCCTGGTACCTGACATCCTGCCATAGTCTGCTGGAAGTTTCATAAGTTGATAGTTTGTACGTGGCTGGTGTTGTATAGCAAGTCGTTATGTAGTTATAGAAGTTTGTACATTAGTGGTTGTATAAACATTGAGTTGTCTTGTGTTGTTTTGATGCGCTTGACTTTTAGTTTCCAAGAGAGACTTGTGAAGGGTTTCTCCTTGTGTATGTTTAATAGTTGTCCAAATTTTCTGTTGTGTTATGTTAAAATGTTCCATATGCGAACATAGTATGTTATCAGGAGTACAGGGTCAACAGGTATTGTAAAGAGATAAACAATGTCTGTTGGCTTCACGCCGCCTTTCGAGCCTAGTTTTCAGGTAGTTCGGGAGGGGGTGTGACAGGTACTCTTATCATGTGGAATGATCCATCCTTCACTATTATTGAAATTGTCGAAGGTACACACTCCCTTTCTCTCAATATCTCTCTTGCAGATGGTTTCCTCTTTTTGTTTTCTGGTGTATACGACCTAACAAGGGCAGCTCACAGGCAATCCTTCTAGGATGAGTTAACTGACCTCTCTTTCCTCTGCGAAGGCCATTGGATTTTGGGTGGAGACTTCAATGTGACTAGATGTTCTTTTGAAAAATCTAATGGTAAGCCATATACAAAAAGCATGAAATGCTTCAACAAATTCATTGATGACTGCTTTGATTGGCCCCCCTTATCCAATGGCTTATACACGTGGTCCAATCTCCGTGACAACCCAGTGATGACCCTCATTGACTGATTTCTGATCACCGGCCCTTGTATTGACAAACTCAATAGCGCTTTGGTCAAGAGATTACCAAGAGTTACTTCAGATCACTACCCAATCCTTCAAACCCATGGTCTACAAAGATGGGGACCCTATTACTTCAAGTTCGAAAACACTCTTATCCAAGGCTGGTCGTGGCATGGTTTTATACAGAAACTGAAGCTGTTAAAACACAAGGTTCGAATTTGGAATGTCAATACCTTTGGCTGCACGAAATCTATGAAGGTTGACTTGATCAATGAACATAATAGGCTAGATTCCATCGAGGAGACTGATAGTCTCAACCCCACACAACTCCTACGTAAACTTGATATCAAAACTGAACTGCAGGACATCTCCATCAGGGAGGAAATCAAGTGGAGACAAAAATGAAAACTGAAATGGTTGCTTGAGGGTGACGAAAACACTGTTTTTTTCATAGAATCGCCACTGCTAGAAAGAGGGAAAACTCTATCGTGGAGCTTTTGTCTAGGAAGGGAGAAAGCCTTGTCATTGATAGGCAGAAAGAATTCCTAGATTTCTACTCTCACCTTTACACTAAATCTACTGGCCATTGGTTCCTCCCAGATTTGGATTCTTGGAGCCCAATTTCTACAGAGCTTACTCACTCCTTAGAAACCCCTTTTACTGATGAAGAAACTTTCAGGGTTGTTTCGGTACTTAGCATAAACAAATCTCCGGGGCTAGACGATTTTACTACTGAATTCTTTAAAAAGAATTGCAACATCCTCAAGGAAGACATCGAGAAGGTGTTCCAAGATTTTTTTGGGAATAGTATTATTAATGCAAACCTCAACTAAACATATATTTGCCTCATCCCGAAGAAGATTGATGCTAAATCTGTGAATGACTATCGACACATCAACCTAACCACATGCCTCTACAAGATAATAACCCGAGTCCTTTCAGAGGAACTTAAGAAGGTCCTCCCACTCACAATTTCAGACTCCCAATTTGCCTTTTGTTGCAAACAGACAAGTTATAGATGCCTCTCTCATTGCACACGAACTCATCGAAGAACAATTTTGGAATAAAAAACAAGGGGTCGTTATTAAGCTTGACATCAAAAAAGCCTTTAGCATGGTGGATTGGAACTTCCTTGACTGCATCCTATCATTCAAAGGTTTTGGTACCGAATGGAGACTTTGGATTCAAGGTTGTATCTGTTCAGCAAATTACTCCATCATTATTAATGGCAAACCCCGTGAAAAACTTAAAGCCTCGCGAGGGCTTAGACAAGGAGACCCTCTATCTCCCTTCCTCTTTGTCATTATTATGGATTGTCTTTCTCGGATGCTTTCTCTCTACAGGCCACCAAAGGGCTCACACGCGGTTTGAGTGTCGACGACCTTACTATTACCCATCTTCCTCTTTATCATTGGTATTAACCTTACAACGGTTGTGGTTGCTGACCTTACAGAGGGATTTGGATGCAAAGTGGCCTCCTTGCCCACCCTATACCTCGGGTTGCCACTCAATGCCAAACCATGAACCAAAACTTTCTGGAATCCAGTCATTGAGAAATTAGAGAGACGTCTATCTAGATGGAAAGGCTCATTCATCTCAAAAGGTGGTCGGCTTACCTTATTACAAGCTACGTTATCCAACATTCCCACCTACTACTTATCCCTCTACAAAATCCCATCTGAAGGTGCAAACACAATTGAAAAAATTCTTAGGTGGTTCTTGTTGGTTGGGCATAATAACAAGATGGGCTATCATCCTATAGGTTGGTCTAAGGTGTGTCGACCAATTGAAGATGGAGGGCTTGGGATTGTCAACATTAAAGCCAAAAATTGAAGTCTTCTTGCCAAATGGATTTGGAGATTTTATGCTGAAAAAGATTCTCTTTGGCATCGAGTTTTAAACCACAAATATGGCTACGCCCAATCCGATATCCATCCTAATGGGGAAAAATGCAAATACCACCGGGCCCTTGGAGAAATATTGTTGCAGAAAGACCTTTAATCTATTACAATACTCTTTGTTGTAGGAAATGGTAAGCATACTAGTTTTTAGACAGACAAATGGTTGGGCGACTTCACCCTTCAAGCCTCCTACCCTCTCCTTTTTGCTCTCACAAGAAAAAAGGAAGCCAAGGTTTGTGATTTGTTCTCGGCTATTGAATTGGCTTGAAATCTAGACATCCCTCGACCATTGAAGGAGTCCGAAATTGAGGAGTGGGTGAGGCTATCAACCCAACTCCCCAGTTGCTTAAACATAGTAAAGGATGATTTTTGGAAGTGGCAACTACATAGTACAAGGGTATACACAGTTAAGTCCCTTACACAAATTGTTCTCACGAACTTCTCCACCCATAAACATCTTTATCAGAATATCTGGAAGAGCCACATCCCTAAAAAAGTGTTGTTTTTCCTTTGGGAATCAAGCCACGAGAGGCTTAACACAACTGACACAATTATTAGAAAAACCCCTTGGATTGTTATAGCTCCAAGCTAGTGTGTCCTTTGCAAACAGACGGTAGAATCCCTCGAACATATCTTCAACTTATGCCCTATACTTACAGCATTTGGACAAGACTTCTCCATCCATCTAAGCAGCAGTTTGTCTTTCCAAACAAAATGTGTGGTATCCTCGAGCTTCTCCTGATAGGACACCATTACACTCAAGACAAGGCGGTCATTTGGGACAATCTGGTTAAAGCTCTCATGTGGACTATTTCGCTCTCATGTGAACTATTTGGCTTGAAAGAAACAATCGAGATTCAGTGAAAAGGCCAGAGAACCCCACATTGCTCTTGAATACATTTCTTTATCTTACTTTCTCTTTGTGTAAATTATCTCCCTCATTCGGTGACTACACTCTTACTTCCCTTCTTAGCAATTGGGAAAATCTTTTGTAATCGGTATACCGACTTTTTTTTGTACATTTTATACTATCAATGAAATGAATTTGTGTTTCTCATTAAAAAAAAAAAAATTGTTTAATTTTTCATATATTGGTTAAAGAAAAAAATGGTTTATTTTTTCTGTGGGTGAAAAGAACAAATCAACATAAATGTAGAAAAAAATAAAAATAAAAATATAAAATCAATGCCTGAAAGCATGAGTTTGAGGATGAAAAATGTGTAGCGAAATCTAAATGAGAAGAAGTAATAGGAGAGGACTTGAGGATATTCAGGTGTTATGGATGAAGTCGAAATCTAGAGAGGATGTTGGGTTTTTTTTTTTCAAAAGATTTTGAAACCAAAAACGTAATCTCAACCTATTTTTAATATTCCTTTGAAAAACAAACTTATTTTAAATATTATTATTAAAACTTTTGCCATAAAGGCATAATAGCAAAATATTATACTTTCTTTTCCTTTCTAACATCCAAATGAAAAATTTTAATTTCAGAAATTTCAAATCAATTTCATTCTAAACCCAAATACAAATTTAAAATCATTTCCGTAAAATTTTTTATTTGAAATCATTTATTATCAAATTCATCCGCCAAATAGAGTGTAACTTCTAAGAACAAATAGATACCAACTCCAATCTTAAGTATATTTTGTTTTTAAATTTATTAATTAGCAAAAAAAAAAATCTTCAATTAGCCACTTCTAATAGCAGGATTAACCTCAGACTCTCCACTTTTTTTTTCCTTTCTATTATCATTATTATTTAAAAAACAGACCTAAAGCTATAGGTCTTTTCCCAATTTTTTTATGCTTTCTCCTCCCCCATGGTTGCCGCAGCGCACGTTTGAACCTCATCATCAACTCAGGAAATTTTCTCTCTTCCTCCCCAAACGACAGCCACACACCAACAACACCCATCTCTGATTTTTTTTCTTCTCACTTATCTTCCTCTCTGGGTTACCATTGCCGACCTCCAGCACGCCCCACCTGCACTTTTGTTTATGCTCTTATCTCACTCTCTGCTGCAACCTCACGACACCACACCAACCCAACCCGTTTTCTTCCTTCAGACTTCCATCTATAAAAAATTTCCTTGATCAATTTTTCTTCTTTTTTTGTTTCTTCGATTCAACAAATCCAATCCCAATCCTAAAATTGGGTAAAATTGTAATGGGATGAACTTTTGTTTAAAATCCTGCCAAATCCAACCTATTTTGGATGGAAAATTTGTTTGATCAAAACAAATCATTTTGGATTTCAAATTCATTTTTTTAAAAAAATTCTTACTTCCATCGGTGACATATTCTAACTCTAATCACCACTCCGGCGTGGAGCAGAGAGAAGGTAATTGTTTTGTTAAATACACTGTTCTTAAATGAAATTTCATAATTAGGAATAATGTCACGTCAATATCTAGCAATTTTAGTAGTTTTGGGTCATTATTTCTCCATGTAGTATATAGGCTCGGTATCATGTGCATTCCCTGAACAGTTTTGATATTTGATTAGGAGTGTAACGCCCCTCCTTTTATAACATAAATTCCTAGGGACATTACTACTCATGCATGCATTCGAGGCCTCTACTGGAATTTAAATAAGTAAAAGTTGATAAATAAAAATCAATTTAATTTCGGATCCCATAGAAATACAAAACGTTTACAATAAACATACTAAGTTCGGCCTCTAGTTTCAAAACTCTATGTTACATAAGCGGAAGACCATAATCATTTAAAAACTCTTTCTAAATCATGGATGCGGAATTCATGACTCGGTTCCCATGGCTTCTGTAGCGCATCTCTGCCACTCGTCTGGTATGCTCTCGCCTTTACCTGAAACATTTTAAAACAGAGAAAACACAACAAGGGTAAAGGGGTGAGTATTATAAAATACCCAGTAAGTGGGGGTCGGGAAATGCAAACACATGCATATGATTTTCCTTCAAATCTGACTTTTAAACATGACTATTATTCGTGACTTTTAAAATCATAAAGCTTTCTGTAATGGGACCTAAAACTTTCTTTCATAAAATCATGACTTTTTCTCTTTGGCTATGCGTGGTCAATTGAGTCTACCTGAGTCTTTTCATTTTGAGTCCCTCACAGACCCCTATAGGTTTGATCCCTCACAGACCCCTATAAGTTTGAGTCCCTCACAGACCCCTATAAGTTTGAGTCTCTCACAGACCCCTTGTAAACCCGAGATCTTTCTTTGGAACCTCCTTATTATCAAACAACAAAAAGGAAGAAGAAATGAATGTTTAAAACTTGGTTTTCCATGTTTTAAAAAGGAAAGAAATGAAGTGAAAGGCAAAAGGAAAACAAGGAAGGAAAGTTTAAACCATTTCGATTTGGATTGCTTTTAAAACAAAAGAAGAAAAGGAAATGAAACAAATGTTTAATATACTAAGTTTGCTTTGTTTTGCAAAGAAAAGGTAAGAAATGAAAAGATAAAGGAAGGAAAAAGAAAAGAAAAGAAAAGGAAAAGGAAAAAAGAAAGAAAGTGGAAGGTGGGCCCCCAACTTGGTTTTTCTTTTTAAACAACCAAGAACCTTCAATTTTCTTCTCATTTTCATCAAAGAGGAGCTGAGGGTTCGTGGGAGAAGCTTAAAGGAAGAAGAAGAAGAAGAGGGTTTCAGCTGGAAATTGAAGAAGAGAGGGAGAGAACTCAAGCAATTTAGTAGAACAGCAAGGTAATCACTCTGCCATGTTCTGCTATTTGGTTCATCTCGAGCTCCACAGAAAGAGGTAAGAGCTGAAATTTTGTTTCGTGCAAGTTAACTCATATTGAAACAAAATTCGTGAAGGATGCTCGAGCAAATTCGGACCCTAAGCTACTGATTTATGAAGAGGAAGTCAGAACACAGAATTTACTGTCAAATCCGAGAAGTCTCTGATGTTTTGGTTGTACTGACCTGTAGAATTGGAATCAGAAGCTCTATTAGGTATGGTTGGAAAGCTTATTTAATTTTCTACAACGTTCATGAAGAAATCGTGAATAGAAAATGACTGGAAGATGTTGTAAATAGCAGGTCAAGTTTCGGGTTGCAGCAGAAATTCGAATCTGGAATAGCAGAAGTTGGTTCCGGGGAAAGAAGCTTTCGAGGTATTTCTGAACTAATCTATTGGGAATCTCATTTTCATGTCTTCATAAGAGTTTTAGAGGGTTCAAAAAGGAAGAGTTGGGTATAAAGTACATTATTTTTGGATAAGTAATGAAGAAGTTATGAGTATCTGAATACAGGACATAAAATCTGTTAAATGCTGGAATTTTTGTTGGAGTGTTTTCTTGTAGTTTTAAAGTTAAAACCATGAGCTCGAGGTTCTAAAACATGGTTTTGGTTTGTTTGACAGGCCAAGAACAAAAGGTCGAGTGTACGGGTGAAGACTTTAGTTCTAACACTGTGAGTGACAAAACAAACCTTGAAAATGGTTTATAGGCTTGTATTATGCTTATGAAATGCAAGGTTTTGCTAAAACGAAATGGTTTAGATGTTTATTGTTTTCTTGAACACTTGTTTATGAGCATTCATGATTTCTTAGAAATGTTTTAAAGTGTTCATGATGAGCCTAAAAGTCTTTATAAAGTTTATACATGAGCATATGTCCAATGGTTGCCAAAACTTATGAAAATGTGATGATTTCAAGCAAGCATGTACTAGCAAGTATGTTTTAAAGATTTCCGGTTTATGAACAAGCTAAGTAAGCTTGAGTTTTATGAAAGAAAAAGATAAGTGACATGTTCAAATGTTTTCATGTGATCTTCTCGAGATATTGAGCCCGAGGCTATGTAGTACCGCAGTGCACACAGGTCTTATTCTCATTGTCGACGTTGAGTGTACTCCGTGACAACGCTACTGCCGTGAGTCTTTGGCGGGCCCCACTACGACAAAGACGATGGGAGTCTTTGGGCGGGCCCCACTACATCGTAGAATAAACGTTGGTGTCTTGGCGTGTGCCTACACAACGTAGATTGTGACATGTTTTAAAAAGAGTTTACATCATTTACATGCCTTACGAGATTTTAACGGTGTCTTGCTTGTTTTCATGAAAAGCTATAATGATTACACGATTACTTTTAACGCTTGATTACAGATGCATATGCTCATAAATGGCCAGGTGATATGATTTACGAGTTAATAGCTTTCTTTTAAACTCAAGTCACTCACTGAGCTTTATAGCTCATTCTTTTAGTGTTTTTCCCACTTTTCAGGTAGAGATCGAGCTCCCGGTGCCTGATAACCTGCTATAGTCTGCTGGAAGCTTCTCATGTTTGATATGTTGTACGTGGTTGGTGTGGTTTAGCAAGTCCATATGTCTGTAAATTATTTTAAGAGAACTATGTAGTTATAGTCGTATGTGCTTTAGAGGTTGTGGTTGCTTAATTAGTGGTTTGGACTGTTTGTGGTTCTGATGTTCTAGCGCATCTTAGTTTCCAAGAGAGACTTGAGAAGAGTTTCTCCTCATGTACGTCTTATAGATGTCCAGATTCCGCTGTGTTAAGTTTAAAGTGTTCCATATGCGAACATAGTTTGTTTCCAGGTAAAGTAATGTCAGCAGGTATTGTTAAGAGGTAACAATGTCTGTTGGCTTCATGCCGTCTCCCGGGCTAAGTTAGCATGTGATTCGGGAGGGGGTGTGACACCCCTATAAGTTTGAGTCCCTCACAGACTCCTATAAGTTTGACCCATAGGGTCTCTGATGCATGTTTTACCATGCATAAATTCTGAGGGGACCAATTGCCACAGCCTACATGACATGTTCATATACATACAATATGCATGAGGTCCCATTTTTTAAACTCATATACATATACATTCAGGAATGATGCAACAATCACATAAAACTTAAGATCATGACATAACTTTCATAAGTTTAACTAGAGTCAATCAATCATCAGTAATAAATACGTTTATAATTTAAGGTGCATAACTAGCACAATGTCATAACTGAAAATCTCAATGTGCAGAACTATACATAACTGTGTCAAGAATTATTTTTAAATACTTTGAAATCATTTACTTTCTCGGTCCTCTCAACCCTTAAATCATCAAGTTCCTTTCTAAATCTTTTGAAAATCATTCACTCAAGATTCTCGAAAAACCCTTTGAAAAATTCGTTTCCTAAATTCAAGCCCTAAGCCTGAGTCTTGGAAATTCACCCTTTGGAATAAATCCTTGAATTTCAACTCTTTAAGTTAAATGTTTCAGAAACCGTGTTTGCTCCTCTTTTCGAAATCATTTGTAGAAAGGATCCCTTACCTTAGCATAGCTTGAAACTCCTCAAGCTCTGTTCCTAATTCGAGGATCCGCTCAAACTTGCTCGGTACTCGAATTCCTTCAATCCAACACATTTTCCTAATTAATCACATAATGAGTAAACTTATTATTCAATCCAATAAAGGATAAGTTGAAATTACCACTAACGAAGGCTGAAAACGAACTCGAGGGATCAAAACAGTGGACTGAAATTGACTCACCCGGTAGCAATGCGTGCGTGTGTGGCGGCTCGTGTGGTGTCCGAGATCGAGCGCGTACCGGTAGCGTGAACGCCGATCCGAGAACGCGTGTGAACCGATCTATCCGAAACCCGTCTTAAAACTCTGAGAACCGGTCGACTTATTCATCAAAACTCCGAACCAAAACAGTGCAGCCGCGGACCTATGTTCACGGCTTCAGGCACCTCCTTTCGCGGTTGGGCTTCTCCGGCGTACAGGTAACGTCGTGGTGGCGCGGCGCAGCCATTGGCACACGGCGGGGCGACTGCTTGATGCCGACGGCGAGGGAGCAGCTGACAGACGACGCGGATGGGGGCAACGCTCGGTAGAGCATGACGGTGGCTCCTCGCGTGTCGTCGTGGTCGCAGACGACGGCGTCCGAGCTCGACGTCATTGAAGCTTCCTCTGGCGAGTGGTGCAAGGCGGCGGCGGTGAGACACACCCATGGGTGCTTGTCGTGAAGATGAGGCTAAGGTGGGAGAAGACTCCCTCGATTTTCGTGCCTCAAGGGATAAAACCCTAGCCCTTGTCTTTTAAATTACCAGAATGTCCCTCCTTCTTCTCATAAACCACAAATGTGCCCTTAAACATATTTAAATGCTTCAAAATGCCCTTTAATTACACAAAGACTCTCCATTTGCATAAATCTAAATTAAATTACAAAGTTTCATAGCCCAATTAATTAAATTTCTTATAAATTAATCAAAACGCATTTTTGAGAGGTGTCTAAAGTTCGGGGTCGTTACAATCTTCCCTCCTTAAGAACTTTCGTCCTCGAAAGTTTCTAATCTTGTAATACTTCGGAAAGCTTGCTCACACCCGCTCCACTCGGTTGCGATGAGTCTTCGTTCCTTATGCAAGAATTAGCACTAGCTGCTCCTCAAGTATCACACCTTGGCGTACCAGCGAACTCGTAACTTTAACTTGAGCTCGTTCTTTTCACTGGAGTCTTTCTACTAAGGCCTACATAACTGATGCCCTTGACTCGGATTCTATGTGTGGAAAGTTCCAGATTCAAATTCTAAGATGAATCGGGATATTTAGCTCGCACTTTCTTCTCTAGTCCTTTAATTAGTCTCTTCTGTCTTGTGATTTTAGAATGGAATTCTTTGCTAAGACGATTCCATTGTTGTTGAGCCTCAAAATCCCCTTTAAGGTTTGCTGCACCAGCTACTAGTATTTATTTCAAGACATGACTAGATCATTCCGACTGACCATCGTTTCCATAACTTTAACACCTTTCTAAGAGATGTGACTTCAAGGATAAAGTTAGCAACTTTGTTCGGTTGTTCGAGACTCTTCACATTAATGGTTAACCTTCCGCTACTCTCAACGACCTTTTACTAAACGTTACAGTGGCGATCTCACTTGCATATCTATTGAAATCAATAGCTCGTTGAAAGTTTCAAGTCACGGTAGGAGTAACTCAAACTTAGGTCTCATTTGGTTGTCGTGACACATGAAATGTTCTGTACAACTCTGTCATTCTTATTACAAGAATGCCCCGAAAATTTCGGCAGCATAACGACGTAACTACAACAATGCCAAAATTTTCTTTAACACCTGTTTGATAGAAATTGCACTTCTAAAATCAGACAGCCAACCAATCATACCTCCAACTTCATTTCAGGATTACTCAGAGTGCAGAACACACGATACATAGGAATGTTGGACAATCAAATATAAGTAGAACTCAATTGCTTTAATTGTAAACAATGACTCTTTAAAGACAAGAAAATTTAACAACCAGGTTACAACCTTAACCTTAAAACAAACTTTAAAAGAGTGTAATGAAATCCTCTTGACTTACCCTGCTTTAGAGTCTAAACAATTATAGGTTATCGCATTAAGTGACAAAATTTTCATTGCAAGTTCTAGGAATTAGAATGACCCTTTTAAAACAAGTTATTCAAGATACAACTCGTACTTTATCGCTTTTAATCTTTCCTCAGCCTATGGCACAACGCAACAGTCATTCATATCACTCCCCTTAATATAACTCAACCGATAACAACCTCGTTATTAAGCGATCTCGCGAAAAGGAATTTAGTCTTCTAAAACTCATCCTCCCTTTATCCTTCACTCCCTTAAATATCCTGCTCAAGTAATCACTTGAATATAATGAAACTTTCTTAACACTAATAGGGTTGGATACTTTACAATGGCATCCACTACATTTCTTAACCTTTCCGACTCTTTTGTCATGAAACCCTAACGTTCAAACCTTGAATACGAATACTTTATTCAACACCTCTAGACTTTGAACTTTTCAAGAAATTACAATATTCCTCTGTTAAGGTTCTACTCGCGAACTTAGTTGTTCAAGGTTTCTTGAAAGACTTTCACCTCGTAATGTCTACTCTTTCCTTCTTTTGTCCAAACTACCCCTTTTTGATAACGCGTATGTGAGTCTTATCTTGACAAAGTTTCCTTTAAGCCTTGCATCCTGAACTCGGACATTTCCTTTCTAACATCAAACACCTGAGGTCACATACTCGTCTTTTCTTAGCTTAACAAATTTCATTATGCTCATTTTTTGAAGTTTACTTGAGCACTTAACTCCTTAGTCGCCTTTCGACTACTTTCACCCATTAGGACTTACTCTTCCCTCCTTATGCCTAAACCAATCGTTCTAAAGTACTTTCTATATCCCTTCTTAGACTTGGGCTAACCAGAACGTCTCCAGTAACTTATGCACAACAATATTTTAGCATTTCCTTAAGCCGTAAATCCGTCATGTCTATAAACATCGTAGGTGTTCTAGTCGGGTCTCTATAAGTTCATGATGTTCATAACTTAATTTGAAAGTTGTCTCGAAATATCTAATCCCTGGATCATGACAGGCGCTAACTTGTCTCCCAAAATCATCTTAAGGAACACTATGTGTCCTTGTACTGGTGGAATAGGTCGTTCATCCAAAGACGAAGAGATTTATTCTTAGCAACAACTTTCTTCCACTTCTCATCTCCTATGCACAAGCGTAACGATGCACCTCTCTCCTTTACGCACCGCATTAATACTTCTTATGGCGATAAACTACTATTAACTCTTTTATAGAAGGTTATGTACCTATGACTTGAGTTCTTTTAACTTTACTGGAAGCATTCTGTAAGGAGTATTAAAAGCTACCGCTGCTTTCACTTTAACTTCATGCTTAAGTCTATCTCTTGTGTTAAGGATAACCCTAAAATGTCAAACTTATTTTATCTAACACCAATGAATTGTTCCTCGTGCTTACTTTCTTTAAACTCGACTTTCTCCTGTTAGTCAAATTGAGGACTTCCTCAACAACTTGTATCATTGTGGTTCTAATGTCGATTTCTCTAAAATCTCCCTTAAGAACCATTGGCCTAACCTTTACTAAATGGATCCTCCGGTTTCACTCTAATGATCACTTGACTACTACAACTATACACTTTACTAATTCAAAGGAGTTCCTCAGCTTGACTTCTACGTAACGAGGAAGAGACTCAAGGCGCTTTCCTCTATGAACCAAATCCTCTCTTCTTAATCCTCTGATTGGGGAAAAGGAAACGTTATACCACGCCAGAATTCGAGGTTCATACTTCATAATATCTCTTTCATGTCATGCATACATATCTTGACCAAGAGGTGGAAAATTAGTGGCAAGGTTCCTATACACATTCCACAAGCTTGAACACACGGGTGACCATGTGATCATTGAAATGTGTACCAGGTTCTAGGGTCTAGATCATCCATTCTCTTATGTTCTCGAACTAGGATCCTAACTACTTACTTTTACTCCTCATACTTGTCTTTATTAAGTTCATTACGCCTATGGTAATACTTTTGAAAGTTCAGTATCATGCCTATCTCAATAATAACACATTAACGTGTATATCCTCGTAGCTTTCCTATCGAGCAATGGTATAAATAAGATCAAGTGTTTCAAGTATTTTTAAAAAAAATTAATTTTCATTTCAACATTAACAATCTATTTTTCCCTTTACATCTCTAGCCCCATTTTCAAAACACCCTTGCTCTCTTTACTTTTCAACTCCGTAAATACTATAGTTATGTATTCACTTGAAGATGAAGAGACTTTATTTAGGAACCCACAAAGGCGAGAACTCCAAAGTGGTACGTTTACTAAATCTCATACCTTTTTATCCAATTGTTCTATCATGAATGAATGAGACCACTAACCTCTTACCGAACACATTCAAACTTTGAACTTCATGAGTAGTCTTAACTTTTATTATTGAAAACTATACTTAAGTACTCTAGTTGCTTAGCAACCTTTAACACTCTAACCTCTTAAGTCTTACTCTTCACTCCCTTGGTCAAAGCGGACCTTTTAACAACCCACAATATGTGTTTTATGGCTATAAAACTTCATTTTTAGCGTAAACATTCTTAACTAAAACATTTTCCTTTCTATCGTCAAAAGCAAGGATCACATGTATTCTCTTTCCTTTCGGCGTAAAAACACGTCAACTTTACGACATATACGCATATAGATTCACATATAAGCATTTCCTTTATGCATTTTCTTTTTATGGACATATAGTTTAGCTCATACATTCTCATTCTTTCTTAGTTTGGAAATTCATCAAACTCGATTTTTATATAAAAATAACTTCACATAGAATACCTAATTTTCTTTTCATGAACAAATAAAACTTTAGTTCAGAGGAATACCTGGCGGTGACCTGGAGTTGCTACTTAGCCATGGGATACTCGTTGCTTACTTTGTAAGCGAGTCTACAAGACCTATAACCTTTGGCTCTGATACCAACTGTAACGCCCCTACTTTTATAACATAAATTCCTAGGGACATTACTACTCATGCATGCATTCGAGACCCTAACTAAAATTTAAATAAGTAAAAGTTGATAAATAAAAATCAATTTAATTTTGGATCCCATAGAAATACAAAACGTTTACAATAAACATACTAAGTTCGGCCTCTAGTTTCAAAACTCTATGTTACATAAGCGGAAGACCATAATCATTTAAAAACTCTTTCTAAATCATGGATGCGGAATTCATGACTCGGTTCCCATGGCTTCTGTAGCGCATCCCTGCCACTCGCTTGGTATGCTCTCGCCTTTACCTGAAACATTTTAAAACAGAGAAAACACAACAAGGGTAAAGGGGTGAGTATTATAAAATACCCAGTAAGTGGGGGTCGGGAAATGCAAACACATGCATATGATTTTCCTTCAAATCTGACTATTAAACATGACTATTATTCGTGACTTTTAAAATCATAAAGCTTTCTGTAATGGGACCTAAAACTTTCTTTCATAAAATCATGACTTTTTCTCTTTGGCTATGCATGGTCAATTGAGTCTACCTGAGTCTTTTCATTTTGAGTCACTCACAGACCCCTATAAGTTAGAGTCCCTCACAGACCCCTATAAGTTTGAGTCCCTCACAGACTCCTATAAGTTTGACCCATAGGGTCTCTGATGCATGTTTTACCATGCATAAATTCTCAGGAGACCAATTGCCACAGCCTACATGACATGTTCATATACATACAATATGCATGAGGTCCCATTCTTTAAACTCATATACATATACATTCAGGAATGATGCAACAATCACATAAAACTTAAGATCATGACATAACTTTCATAACTTTAACTAGAGTCAATCAATCATCAGTAATAAATACGTTTATAATTTAAGGTGCATAACTAGCACAATGTCATAACTGAAAATCTCAATGTGCAGAACTATACATAACTGTGTCAAGACTTATTTTTAAATACTTTGAATCATTTCGGCTCGGGTCCTCTCAACCCTTAAATCATCAAGTTCCTTTCTAAATCTTTTGAAAATCATTCACTCAAGATTCTCGGAAAACCCTTTGAAAAATTCGTTTCCTAAATTCAAGCCCTAAGCTTTGAGTCTTGAAATTCACCCTTTGGAATAAATCCTGAATTTCAACTCTTTAAGTTAAATGTTTCAGAAACCGTGTCTGCTCCTCTTTTCGAAATCATTTGTAGAAAGGATCCCTTACCTTAGCATAGCTTGAAACTCCTCAAGCTCTGTTCCTAATTCGAGGTTCCTCTCAAACTTGCTCGGTACTCGAATTCCTTCAATCCAACACATTTTCCTAATTAATCACATAATGAGTAAACTTATTTTTCAATCCAATAAAGGATAAGTTGAAATTACCACTAACGAAGTCTGAAAACGAACTCGAGGGATCAAAACAGGTGGACCGGAAAGCTCTCTGCGGCGGCGCGCGTGTGCGGCGCGCGTGTGGTGTCTCGAGATCGAGCGTCTGCAGCGGCGTGAACGCCGATCGAAGAACGTCGTGAACCGATCTATCCGAAACCCGTCTTAAAACTCTGAGAACCGGTCGACTTATTCATCAAAACTCCGAACCAAAACAGTGCAGCCGCGGACCTATGTTCACGGCTTCAGGCACCTCCTTTCGCGGTTGGGCTTCTCCGGCGTACAGGTAACGTCGTGGTGGCGCGGCGCAGCCATTGGCACACGGCGGGGCGACTGCTTGATGCCGACGGCGAAGGAGCAGCTGACAAACGACGCGGATGGGGGCAACGCTCGGCAGAGCACGACGGTGGCTCCTCGCGTGTTGTCGTGGTCGCAGACGACGGCGTTCGAGCCCGACGTCATTGAAGCTTCCTCTGGCGAGTGGTGCAAGGCGGCGGCGGTGTAACGCCCCCGAACATCAAGCACCTTTTAATTTGTGACTAGGATTAAGTTATTGGAGATTAAAGTAATTGGGCCTTGGGGCTTTGTAATTTAATGAAAAGTTATGTAAATTAAGGATTTGTATAAGTAAAGGACCTTTTGAAGCAATCAATAGGATTAAGGGCTTGTTGTGATTAAAAGAAAGAGAAATTGGCATATTTGTAATTTTATGTTAATTGATTTAGGGTTTTGTTTTAGTAGGCACGCACTTCAAGGCTGTGGAGCTCCTCATCCTTCTCCTTCCAAGCCGACTGCTCACCAACGCCTTCTCAAGCTTTCTTCCGGCAGCTGGTGACGAGGGACGACGCATCTTGCTGCAACTCCTCCGCCAGAACCAAAGTCGAGCCTTCATCTACCTGTCGATGTCCCTTGAAGCTAAGTCGACCTGCTCGCGCCGCCAACAACCTCCAATCGAACGCCAAAGAGCGCCACACGTTGACCACTGGAGGCCGAGCCTTTCATCGCCAAACAAGATGCGTCGCCATCGCCGCCGAGAAGCGGCTCGAGTAGACGATGTCGATCGCCCGATCGCGGCCACGAACGGGCCGAGGATTGCCATTGCAGACAGTCATCGTGGCCCCGCCGGAGTTGCGTTGATGGAGGGCCTTCAAGCCAAATGAGGTTTGGTTCAACCGGTTCACGGTCTCCCCGACCGATTTTCATTAAACCGACACCGGTTTTGGATAGATCGGCTCACGACGTTCCCAGATCTGATGTTCACGCCGATGACGCATGATCCGACACCTCACGCCACCGCCACCACGCGCGCCGCTCGCGAGCCGCTCCGGCCCACTGCTTTTGATTCCCGAGTTCGTTTTCACCTCCGTGAGTAGTAATTCGACTTATATTTTATTTGATGTGAAAAATAAGTTACTTATTATGTGTTTAATTAAGAAAATTGATTGGATTGAAGGAATTCGAGTACCGAGCAAGTCCGATAGGAACCTTGAATTAGGAACGGAGCTTGAAGAGTTTCAAGCTATGTTAAGGTAAGGGATTTTCTACAAACGATCTTAAAAAGGGAAGTGAATATGATTTCTTGAAATATGTATTTGTTTTAAAAGATGAAATTTGAGGATTTATTTCAAAGGGTGAATTTCCAAGACTCATACTTAGGGCTTGAATTTAGAAAACGAATATTTCAAAGGGTTTTTTTTCGAGGACCTCGAGTGAATGATTTTCAAAAGGTTTAGAAAA
The DNA here is from genome assembly GCA_036507285.1 of Trichosanthes cucumerina. Classification (NCBI taxonomy): domain Eukaryota; kingdom Viridiplantae; phylum Streptophyta; class Magnoliopsida; order Cucurbitales; family Cucurbitaceae; genus Trichosanthes; species Trichosanthes cucumerina. The sequence goes on from CM071844.1 coordinate 66,602,425, forward strand.
GAACTTGAGGATTTAAGGGTTTGAGAGGACCCGAGCTGAAATGATTTCAAAGAATTTAAAAACGAGTCTTGACACAGTTATGTATAGTTCTGTATATTGAGATTTTCAGTTATGTTATTGTGCTAGTTATGCACCTTAAATAATAAACGTACTTATTACTGATGATTGATTGACTCTAGTTAAAGTTATGAAAGTTATGTCATGATCTTAAGTTTATGTGATTGTTGCATCATTCCTGAATGTATATGTATATGAATTTAAAGAATGGGACCTCATGCATATTGTATGTATATGAACATGTCATGTAGGTAATGTGTGGCAATTGGTCTCTCGAGAACTTATGCATGGTAAAACATGCATCGTAGACCCTATGGGTCAATATTACAGGGTCATGAGGGACTCAATATTACAGGGTCCGTGGGGACTCAATATTACAGGTGTCCGCAGAGGACTCAAACTTATAAAGGGTCCGTGAGGGACTCAAAATGAAAAGACTCGGTGTAGACTCAATTGACCACGCATAGCCAAAGAGGAAAAGTCATGATTTTATGAAAAAAGTTTTAGGTCTCATTACGTAAAAGCTTTATGATTTTAAAAGTCACGAATAGTAGTCATGTTTAAAAAGTCGAAATTGAAGGAAAATCATATGCATGTGTTTGCATTTCCCGACCCCCACTTACTGGGTATTTTATAATACTCATCCCTCTACCTTTGTTGTGTTTTCTCTGTTTTAAAATGTTTTCAGGTAGAGTCGAGAGCATACCAGGCGAGTGGCATGGATGCGCTACAGAAGCCATGGGAACCGAGTCATGAATTCCGCATCCATGATTTAGAAAGAATTTTAAATGATTATTGTCTTCCGCTTATGTAGTACAGAGTTTTGAAACTAGAGGTCGAATTTAATTATATTTTTGTAAACGTTTTGTATTTCTATCGGATCCCAAATGTAATTGATTTTTATTTATCAACTTTTACTTATCTTAAAGTTAGTTAAGGCCTCGAATGCATGCATGAGTAGTAATGTCCCTAGAAATATGTCTATAATAGTAGGGGCGTTACAGGCGGTGAGGCACACCCATGGGTGCTTGTCGTGAAGATGAGGCTAAGGTGGGAGAAGACTCCCTCGATTTGCGTGCCTCAAGGGATAAAACCCTAGCCCTTGTCTTTTAAATTACCAGAATCTCCCTCATTCTTCTCATAAACCACAAATGTGCCATTAAACATATTTAAATGCTTAAAAATGCCCTTTAATTACAAAGACTCTCCATTTGCATAAATCTAAATTAAATTACAAAGTTTCATAGCCCAATTAATTAAATTTCTTATAAATTAATTCAAAACGCATTTTTGAGAGGTGTCTAAAGTTCGGGGTCGTTACAAGGAGTTTTCTTATGGAGCCTACGGATTGGGAAAGCTCTTCAGGAGCTAGTGGCGATGACGACATTTACGAGCAAGACATAAGAGATGAAGAAGAATGTCTTTGTTCATTTGGGTACATGCGCAAGTTGCAATTTAGGTTGAGAATTTCAAGAATTTAGACTCCTGGGAATCCTTCAATGGGATGGAGCTATTTGCTTATTTTTAAGTGTGTGTTTCAATATTTTTATCTGTCTCTAGGAAGCATGCTTCGACTGCTCGATGGAATGATCAGATGGGAATGGCAGAAGTTGTAGAGAACAAGGGCAGCCTTTGGACGACGACTGGCATTTAACGTTGTGGCAAGATTTGTTGTTCCGTTGAGGAAACTTTGTAGGTCAAACTATGATTTTATCATGGTTTTGACATCTCTATTTGTTTTGATATTGATTACAACTTTTTTTGGGGAGTTATTCTCTTTCACATTGTCTTTAAGTGATTACTATAAGATAAGGTAATATCATGAAAACTAAAAGAAATTGGTAGTGTTTTGGAGAGTCTTTTTTTTTGCTTTTTGGTTCTTTATTTAGAACATTACAATACAGATAAAGGGAAGAAATTCAAGCTTACAATGTACACGACGAAGCACTAGTAGTAGTCTTTATGTCTTGGTAAATAAATGAATTCATCATTTTTTAGTACATTTTAACTAAAGACCTTTTTCATATCATTATCTATGTAGCAATGACATTTTATTGAGCTTATTTGTGTCCCACTATATAATTCATTGTATGTATCACTTATTCTTCTTTTCTATTTACAATATATATACATCTATTGTCACTTGGGTAATGTTTATTTTAATGTGTCTCTTGTTTCAGCGAAGTTAGAAGTGTGTTGCCTTGAAGCGTGCCTTGTGCTTTCTAAATGTTGACTGTAGTATGAACCTTGGCTCAAAAATAGAGTTGCACCATTTAAGCAGAAATATGTAGGATCATGATCTCTTTTGAGACATTTAAATGACAATTTTTAAGCATGCTATCAAACATTCTTTTCTATGTTTTCAGATTTCTTATTGAAGTTGGGGCCTTGCATCTTCTTGATTATGATAATTTAAATCTTTCTTTGAAAGATGTATATAAAAAGGTAGCTGAAGGAAAAAATGGATGTCTTTGGGAGTTGTTTGAGGTTTATAGGCACCTCAAATCTCTTGGTTTCATTGTTGGAAAGCATAAAGTTCCTTGGTCTGTTAAGGGTGTTAGGAATGGAAATGACATTTCTTCTCGAAGTTCTATATTTAAGAACAAAGGAGCGACAAATTTTGAATCAGAAGATGATAGGTCGATCTCTGAGCTATTAGATTCCACTCAACTCAATGAAGTGACACCCATTTTTGATGTTTTTCTTCCACATAGCAAGTTTAGAAAATCTTCTCCGGGTGACCCAAATTTTATGGTATGCTTGACTAGGTAAATTCTTTTGCCAAAAATCATTGTAACATCCTTCAGATTCTGTCCTGTTGGTTATTTGTTTTGCATGTTGTCTTTGTTATTTTTGTGTAAAACTTCTTGGAAGGCATAGTTAAAAATGACTTGCACCTGATTTTCCTTTTTTTAATAACTATTGTCCTCTTATTTGACTTTTTAATGAAATTTCTTTTCAAAATAATATTAATAATAATAATAATAGTAATAATAATAATAATTTGCAAAAGGTGCTTTTTAGTGAGGCATGTAGGAATAGGATGTAAGCAGTTTTGTTGTGAAATTATATACACAATAGATCAACTTCATTTTTAGCCTTCTGAGTATTTTGCATCATTTTTTAGGAAAATAATAGGTTGCATTCTTGAAATAACACCAAAATGAGTTCTATAATAGGCTTCAACTTGTGTCGTTTCTTTCTTCTGCAAAATTTTTATAGATTACTCAACTTAGAATTTGTCTGATCCTTTAATTACTGTGATATTATTTTTTTTATAGGGGATACCCACCTCCAAGAAAAAATATTGAAGTTATTGATAGAACATCGAGAGGCATTCAAATGAAATATTGTCATGTTGAACATGGACGTGTTTGTTTCTTCTCACTTGATAAGGTGGAGTTGCCCGTCTTACCGTGACACTATTGTGGATTGGTAGAACTGAAGCTCTGCTATTCAAAGATTTAATTTATTTGATGTGTCTTTGATTAGTTTGAGATTGATTTAACTTTTAAAATAATTATTAAAAGAATTGTTGTCAAATGTTCTTTTATTCACTAATTACTTTTAATGTGATATAAACTAGTGGTTAGTAAATTTTAACATTGAACATCAAAAAGCAAGTTATGATGTTTGGTATATTCAATCGAAACTGCTTTGATTTAGCTACAATGAGTGAAGTAGAAATTATTTTAACATTTATATTTTGTTTACCCATTATTTTAAAAATTATATTTTGTTTACATTAAATAATATGATAAAATCATTAATATATATATATATATATATATATATATATATATATATATATATGATAAAAGAGTATGTAAAAAAATTGGCATGTAGAATAGTAATGAACCAATGTTGTTCCAATTTAATTTCAAACAAAATGTAAGAAAAAATTTATTGTCATCATCAGATTTGTAGCAATATTATATCTGAATTTCTAATTCTTGAATGTGAAAATAATTATTATTAACTCAAAATTTGGGAAGAAATGAGATTATTGTAGTTCTTCCATATCTTTGAATCAAATTCAAGGTTTTTTTTTCTTGAGTTAAAGAAGATTTGGAGATGTTGAGTTTCGGTCCTATAAGCTTTTGGTCATAAGAGATGTTTCATGTTAACTGAATCATATTCTTGTTGGTTTCTTTTCTTTTTTAAATACATATAAAAGAAATACAATATACATACTAATAAGGTAAATGTATTACAAATATAGTTAATAACTATAAACGTCTAATATTACAAATATATATAAAAAAAAATCAACACTTTCCTTCAAATTGGTTTGTAGATATCTTTTATAGCTAGCTTGCTCATACGTTTCTTATTGTCCTTTTGAAAGACTTTTAGTTAGCATATCAAAAGTATGTTTTGTTGTCAAAAGATAAATTATGCATATTACACCTGCATCATGACATGTTTGCTTATTAACTCCAATATGTTTTATCCTATCATGTAGAATTGGATTATTAGTTATAACGATGACAATCTCGTATCACCAAAGACCTAAATCATGCTTTAGTGCTACTTTGGCTATTACATTTTTTTAAAAAAATATAACTAAGTTCCTTCCAATAAAAGAACAATAATTAGAAGTTGATCTCATACCAATAGTACTTCTAACCCAAGTTGTATTAGTATGCACCTCAACTTATGTTTATAAAAGAGGCTCAATTATAGAAAATATTTTTAAACTTTGTACTTTGTTTAAAAAATATTCCCGAATTTTCAAAGTTTCATTAATATATTTAAATTTTACCAAAAAAAAAATTAAAAAATACTTCTCTCGTTAATTTTGGATGGAAATCGTTAGTACTTTGTTTTAGAAATACCTTTGGACTTTCAGAAGTCTTACTCTTATTATTAATATATGGACATGAATTATTAATATCTTCTTTTAAAATACTCCTCAACCTTTAAAACTTGTATTAAACAAACTAAAGGTTAAGTTTCTATTTTATTTTTCTACTCTTTTGCTACTTTTTAAATAGATTAAAATGATTTCATTCTTTTCAATGCAGTTATCAATTCCAACGAGCATTTTTATAACCAAACAATTTAGAGGTTAGATTTTTTTTGCTTTGTTCACCTTTCAATTTTTTAATTGATTATAATTTGTCATTTTTGTGTTCCTTTTTATATATTGATTCACTATTTTTTTTCTTGATTTGTATGTGTATATTTTCTTGATTCAGTATATATTTGTATGTGTATAATGGACCCTCCTTCTTTTCTCCCACCTCAACTTCCCCGTCGTCCACCCCCTCCCCTCTCTGCACTTCTGAGACATGACTGCACATCTCCGTCCCTTCCATCCCACTTTTCCGCCCATGAAATAGACACTCAGTTTTTCCTTTGGTTGGAAAACCTTCTCAATCGAGCCCGCTCACCCCTTTACTTGCAACCGTCCCATAACAGCAGCCTGACCGTTCCATCTCTTTCGTCTCCCCCCGCCCTATTTTCGCTTGGTTCCACGAACACACCTCCCTTCTCTTAGTTCACCCCCTTAACCAGAAATTCTTCCGCTAAACCAGACTCGATGGAGGAGTTTACTGGATTGAGAAACACTCAAACCGGCGCGGATACTGCATCGAATTGGCCAAGCTCGCTCCTATCGGTGGTGTAACCAAGCTTATCTTTCCTTCCGGAGATGATCGAAGGGGATGGAAGTTGCTTGTGGGCCTTCTTCCCAAACTGCTTGTCACACCCCCTCCTGAACTACTCACTACTTAGCCTGGAAGACGACGTGAAGCCAACAGACATCGTTCACCTCTCTAACGATACTTGTTGACCCTGTTTTACCTGATAAGCATACTATACTTGTATAAGAAACACTTTAAACATAACACAACAGAATATTGACAATTACGTAACCTACGTAAGGAGTAACCCTACTTAAGACTCTCTTGAAAACTGAAACGGATATGAAGATCACAACCAAAAACATACCCAACCATGGGTTACACAACCACAACCTAGAATGTACACATAAACATAACTTCATAGTCCTCCTACAATGCATATAGACTTCCTATAAAACTCCACCCATATACAAAATATCAAACTCGTGGAGCTTCCAGCAGACTATGGAAGGTTATCAAGCACCGGGAGCTCGATCTCTACCTTAAAAGTTTGAAAACACTGAAAGAATGAGCTATAAAGCTCAGTGAGCGACTGAGTTAAAGATCTAATAACTCATAAATCATATCACCTGGAAACCTATGAGCATATGCATCTGTAATTAAGCGTTAGAAATACACATGTAATCATAATAACTTTTCAAAAATCCAGCAAGTTTATCATTAAAATCTCGCAAGGCATATCGATACTACTAACCATTTAAAAACGTATGACAATCTACGTTGTGTAGGACACACTCAATACAACCAACGTTTACTCTACGATATAGTGGGGCCCGCCCAGCACTCCTATCGTCTATGTCGTACAGGGGCCCGCCCAACACTCACGACAACATTGTTGTCACGGAGTACACTCAACGTCGACAACAGAAAATGACCTGTGTGCACACAGTACTATATAGCCTTGGGCTCAAAATCTCAGCCATTTACTCATTCAAGTCTCAGAAAAACACAATAAAATACTTAAACATGTTTGTTTATCTTTCCTTTCGTAAAACTCAAGCTTACTCAGCTTGTTCATAAAACTGGAAATCTTTAAATCATACTTGCTAGAACATGCTTGCATGAAATCATAACATTTTCACTAAATTTTGGCAAATATTATACATATGCTCACGAATAAATTCATCAGAACATCTAGCCTCACAACGAGCACTTAAAATCATTTGTAGGAAAACATGAATGCTTATAAATATGTGTTCCAAAGGAAAACAATAAGCATTGAAACCATTTCATTCTATCAAAATCTTGTATTTTCATAAGCTTAATACAGGCATATAAATCATTTTCGAGTTCGTTTTGTCACTCACCGAGTTAGAACTAGAACCCTGGCCCGTACACTCGACCAATTTCCTCTTGGCCTGTCAAACAAACCAAATCTAAGTATTACAACCTCGAGCTCATCAATTTCAACCTTAGAATTACCAAAAAACACACCATTTAATTTTCCAGCATTTTACACATTTCGTACCCTATCTTCAAACAATCATAACTTCTTCATTACTTAGCCAAAATGGATGTACTTTATACAAAACTCTTCCTTTTTGAACCCTCTAAATATCATATGAGGAAATCAAATTGAGATTCCCAACGAAGTTATTCGAAAATACCTCGAAATCTTCTTCCCCAGGAATTAACTTCTGTTATTCAAGATTCGTTTCCCTGCTGCAACCCGAAACTTGACCTGTAATTTAAAACATCTTACAGTTGATTTCTTCCCACGAGTTCTTCATGGAAGTTATAGGAAATTCAATAAGCCGTCTAACCATACCTATTAGAGCTTCTGATTCGAATCCTACTGATCAACACAACCCAAAAACCAGAGACTTCTCGGATTTGACAGCAAAATCTTTCCTCTGCTTTCCCCTTAACAAATCAGTAACTTAGCTTGAGAATTTGCTCGAGCTTCCTTCACGAATTTTGTTCAAATGTGAATTAAATTTCAAGAAAATAAAACCTCAACTCTTACCTCTTCTTGTAGAGCTCGAAATACTCAAAACATCAGAACTTGGCTGGATTGTTCATCTTGCTGCCATACTAATTTGCCTTGGTTTCTCTTCTTTTTTTCTGCAACTTCAACTCCAAAACAAAAAAAATCACCTTCTTCCTCTTCCTTCATCCTTCTCCCACGTGCCCTTAGCTTTCTTTTGTTAAAATGAGAAGCAAATGGAGAGAAGATAGATTAAAAATAATTCAAACGGTGGTGTGGCTTTTGTCATTTTCCCTTTTCCCTTTTGCTTTTTCTTTTTTTTAATCTTTCCTTTACCTCTTTCTTTCCCTTTTCTTTTCTTTTCTTTTCTTTTCTTTTCTTAAAACAAAACAACCAAAATATGTTAAACTTTTCCTTTCTTAATTTCTTTTGTCTTTTTTTTTTGTAAGGAAAAATTCAAAATGAGATCTCGGGTTTACACTGCTCCCCAACCCACCCTACCACTTTGCCCACCCTTGTTCCACCCAAACCTCTTGCCTCCTCGTCCACAAATCCTCTTATAAAGCTATTCTACAATTCTCCATAGAGCAACCATCCCAACCCACCAACATTTTTCACTGTGCTCGGCTAAACCTCCCAATCCGAATCGTTTATCTCCCGCCTTGGCCACCTTATTCTTATCTTCGACACTTGTTGTTGAACGGTTCTTCTTCCACGATGGGTGGCCTGAAATCAGAGTCGCCCTTCACGATTATTTCAGCGAATATTGCGCCATTGCCCCTATCTATTCGGATAAAGCCCTCCTCCTTTGCGAAGATGTCGCTCGAGCAAATAGCCTCGTTGCCGAAAAAGAATGGAAGCTTGTTGGAGGTTTTAAACTGAAGTTATTTAAATGGGGTCATGAGGCTATCCTTCAAAACTAGAAAGTGTCTTCTTATGGAGGATTGATTAAAGTTCATCATCTACCTTTTGATCTCTGTAACTGGGAAAACTTTGAACTCATCGGAGATGCTTGCGGAGGTTTATGGGAATACTCCAGGAAGACTTTCAAGGCTCGATATGATGGAGGTTAGCCTCAAAGTTGTTGGTCTTGCTTCGGGCTTCCTTCCGGCAATAGTTCTTCTCCCCTCCACGAGCATATTTGTCTCCATTGAACAATTTTTTAATATCGATTTCCAAATTGGCTTCATTGCCGGAATACATGGGAAAAAGCCCTGTTGAATAGTGTCTCCAATACAAGCTGTGCGGTGTCACAGACGCGCTACCCACCTACCCCTCTCACAAACCCATTTCTGAGGCCACGCGCCCATTGACCAAAAAGCACACCTCTCACTCTACTGTCATTGTCAAACAACCCACAATGGTGTCAGCGTCACAGTCCCTGAAGGTTTGCTCTCCCAACTTGTGTGTGTGTCCCCCTAATCAGTACCTCAAACCTTATCCCAACCCTCCTTTAATACCCATCGAAAAGACCTCTTTCCCATCCTCTTTACAAGCTTCCAACCATCCTAATCCCCAACCTTTACCCGTTAACCTTACCCCATCCAATATTGTCGCTTTCTCTAAGGCAAAAAAAATCGTTTCTATAAATGGTAAAGAGTCGACCTTTATCCTTGGAACAAAACACGCAACTTCTGAGTTTGGTCCTATACACTCAGATCTTTCCCTGACACCAACACCTCTTCCCGACCCCGTTCTCTGTCCCCATTGACTTCCATTGTCCTTTTAAGCTTTTTCACCGATAATGAGCTCTCTACCCCTGCTCCTATTAGAATATGCTCGGACTTTCAATACAGTGACCATGCTCTTTGCAAGCCAACTGACAACGCATAAGTTTTACCTTCTTTTGAGCCAGTTGAAGACTTACTGTTCCTAAAAAAACTAGCCCCTTTACTGCTTGAAAATGGCTTGTGCTTATCGGTCGTCCTTAATAGATAAAAAAAGGGAAAGACCCTAGCCAAATCCTCCAAATTGATCAGAAAAGTTAAGAACTTAACATCCTCCATCAACTATGACAAGCCCCTTAGAGATGTCATTACAAATGGGTCGCCTTCCTCTTTATGTTAATTCTTTCTTGGAACGTGAGAGGTTTGGGTTCGCGGAAGAAAAGACCAGTCATTAAAAGCTTTCTCCACCAAACTAATGCCACGATAGTTATCCTCTAGGAAACCAAGCGCAACCACATTGACAATTCTTTCATCAAATCCCTTTGGAGCTCTCGCAACATTGCTTGGAGTGCTCTGGATGCCGAGGGTAGCTCGGGCAACATTCTTATCATGTGGAATGATCCATCCATCACTGTTATTGAAATTGTGGAAGGTACACACTCGCTTTCTCTCAATATCTCTCTTGCAGATGGTTTCCTCTTTTGGTTTTCTGGTGCATAAGAACTAACGAGGGCAACTCACAAGCAAACCTTCTGGGATGAGTTAACTGACCTCTCTTTCCTCTGCGAAGGCCATTGGATTTTGCGTGGAGACTTCAATGTGACTAGATGGCCTTTTGAAAAATCTAATGGTAAGCCATATACAAAAAGCATGAAATGCTTCAACAAATTTATTGATGACTGCTTTGATTGGTCCCCCTTATCAAATGGCTTATGCACGTGGTCCAACCTCCGTGACAACCCAGTGATGACCCTCTTTGACCGATTTCTGATCACCAACCCTTGTATTTACAAACTCAATAGCGATTTGGTCAAGAGATTACCAAGAGTTACTTCAGATCACTACCCAATCCTTCTAACCCTTGGTCTATAAAGATGGGGACCCAATTACTTCAAGTTCGAAAACACTCTTATACAAGGCTGGTCGTGGCACGATTTTATATAGAAACTGAAGCTCTTCAAACACCAGGTTCGAATTTGGAATGTCAATAACTTTTGTTGCACGAAATCTATGAAGGTTGACTTGATCAATGAACTTAATAGGCTAGATTCCATCGAGAAGACTAATAGTCACAACCCCACACACCTCCTACGTAAACTTGATATCAAAACTGAACTGCAGGACATCTCCATCAGGGAGGATTTAAACTGGAGACAAAAATGCAAACTGAAATGGTTGCTTAAGGGTGACGAAAACACCGTTTTTTTTCATAGAATCGCGTCTGCTAGAAGGAGGAAAAACTCTATCGTGGAGCTTTTGTCTAGGAAGGGGGAAAGCCTTATCATTGATAGGCATAAAGAATTCCTAAATTTCTACTCTCATCTATACACTAAATCTACTGGCACAAACAAATCTCCGGGGCCAGACGATTTTACCACTGAATTCTTTAAAACAGATTGCAACATCCTCAAGGAAGACATCGAGAAGGTGTTCGAAGATTTTTTTTAGAATAGTATTATTAATGCAAACCTCAACGAAACATATATTTTCCTCATCTCGAAGAAGATTGATGCTAAATCTGTGAATGACTATCGACGCATCAGCCTAACCACATGCCTCTAAAAGATAATAGCTTGCGTCCTTTCAAAGGGACTTAAGAAGGTCCTCCCACTCACAATTTCAGACTCCCAATTTGTCTTTGTTGCACACAGGCAAATTATAGATGCCTCTCTCATTGCCAACGAACTCATCGAAGAACAATTTAGCAATAAGAAACAAGGGGTCGTTATTAAGCTTGACATCGAAAAAGCCTTTAACATGGTGGATTGGAACTTCCTTGACTGCATCCTATCATTCAAAGGTTTTGGTACCAAATGGAGACTTTGGATTCAAGGATGTATCTCTTCAGCAAATTACTCCATTATTATTAATGGCAAACCCCGTGAAAAACTTAAAGCCTCACGAGGGCATAAACAAGGAGACCCTCTAACTCCCTTCCTCTTTGTCATTATTATGGATTGTCTTTCTCGGATGTTTTCTCTACAGGCCACCAAAGGGCTCACACGCGGTTTGAGTGTCAACGACCTTACTAGTACCCATCTTCCTCTTTATCATTGGTATTAACCTTACAACGGTTGTGGTTGCTGACCTTGCAGAGGGATTTGGATGCAAAGTGGCCTCCTGACCCACCTTATACCGCGGGTTGCCACTCAATGCCAAACCATGAACCAAAACTTTCTTGTATCTAGTCATTGAGAAATTAGAGAGACGTCTATCTGGATGGAAAGGTTCCTTCATCTCAAAAGGTGGTCGGCTTACCTTATTACAAGCTACGTTATCCAACATTCCCACCTACTACTTATCCTTCTACAAAATCCCATCCGAAGCTGCAAACACAATTGAAAAAATTCTTAGGCGGTTCTTGTGGGTTGGGCATAATAACAAGATGGGTTATCATCCTATAGGTTAGTCTAAGGTGTGTCAACCTATTGAAGATGGAGGGCTTGGGATTGTCAACATTAAAGCCAAAAATTGAAGTCTCCTTGCCAAATGGATTTGGAGATTTTATGCTGAAAAAGATTCTCTTTGGCATCAAGTTTTAAACCACAAATATGGCTACTCCCAATCTGATATCCATCCTAATGGGGAAAAAGCCAAATACCATCAGGGCCTTGGAGAAATATTGTTGCAGAAAGACCTTTAATCTCTTACACTACTCTCTGTATTGTAGGCAATGGTAAGCATACTAGTTTTTGGACAGACAAATAGTTGGGCGACTTCACCCTTCAAGCTTCCTACCCACTCCTTTTTGCTCTCACAAGAAAAAAGGGAGCCAAGGTTTGTGATTTGTTCTCGGCTATTGAATTGGCTTGGAATCTAGACATCTCTCATCCATTAAAGGATTTCAAAATGGAGGAGTGGGTGAGGCTATCAACCCAACTCCCCAGTTGCTTAAACACAGTAAAGGATGATTTTTGGAAGTGGCAGCTACATAGTACAAGGGTATACACGGTTAAGTCCCTTACACAAATTGTTCTCCACGAACTTCTCCACCCCCAAATATCTTTATCAGAATAACTGGAAGAGCCACATCCCTAAAAAATTGTGGTTCTTCCTTTGGGAATCCAGCCACGAGAGGCTTAACACAACCAACACAATTATTAGAAAAGCCCCTTAGATTGTTATAGCTTCAAGCTGGTGTGTCCTTTGCAAACAAACGACAGAATCCATCGGACATATCTTCAACTTATGCCCCTATACTTACAACAATTGGACCGACTTCTCCATCCATCTAAGCAGCAGTTTGTCTTTGCAAACAAAATGTGTGGCATCCTCGAGCTTCTCCTAATAGGACACCATTACACTCAAGACAAGGCGATCATTTGGGGCAATCTGGTTAAAGCTCTCATGTGGACTATTTGGCTTGAAAGAAACAATCGAGATTCAGTGAAAAGGGCAGAGAACCCCACATTGCTCTTGAATACATTCTTTATCTTACTTTCTCTTTGTGTAAATTATCTCCCTCATTTGGTGACTACACTCTTACTTCCCTTCTTAGCAATTGGGAAAATCTTTTGTAATCGGTATACCGACTTTTTTTTGTACATTTTATACTATCAATGAAATGAATTTGTGTTTCTCATTAAAAAAAATTTGTTTAATTTTTCATACATTGGTTAAAGCAAAAAATGGTTTATTTTTTCCGTGGGTGAGAAGAACAAATCAACATAAATCCAGAAAAAACTAAAAATAAAAATATAAAATCAATGCCTCAAAGCATGAGTTTGGGGATGAAAAATGAGTAGTGAAATCTAAATGAGAAGAAGTAATAGGAGAGGACTTAAGAATATTCAGTTCTTAGGGATGAAGTCGAAATCCAGAGAGGTTGTTGGGTTTTTTTTTTCAAAAGATTTTGAAACAAAAAACGTAATCTCAACCTATTTTCAATATTCCTTTGAAAAACTAACTTATTTTAAATATTATTATTAAAACTTTTGCCATAAAGGCATAATACCAAAATATTATACTTTCTTTTTCTTTCTAACATCCAAATAAAATATTTTAATGTCAGAAATTTCAAATCAATTTCATTCTAAACCCAAATAAAAATTTTAAATCATTTCCGTAAAATTTTTTATTTGAAATCATTTATTATCAAATTCATCCGCCAAATAGAGTGTAACTTCTAAGAACAAATAGATACCAACTCCAATCTGAAGTATATTTTGTTTTTAAATTTATTAATTAGCAAAAAAAAAACTTTTCTTCAATTAGCCACTTCTAATAGCAGGATTAACCTCTTTAGACTCTCCACTTTTTTTTTCCTTTCTATTATCATTATTATTTAAAAAAACATACCTAAAGCTATAGGTCTTTTCCCAATTTTGTTATGCTTTCTCCTCCTCCATGGTTGTCGTTTGAACCTCATCATCAACTCAGGAAATTTTCTCTCTTCCTCCCTAAACGACAGCTACAGACCAACAACACCCATCTCTGATTTTTTTTCTTCTCACTTATCTTCCTCTCTGGGTCGTCGTTGCCGACCTCTAGCACGCCCCACCTGCACTTTTGTTTATGCTCTTATCTCACTCTCTGCTGCAACCTCACGACACCAAACCAACCCAACCCGTTTTCTTCCTTCAGACCTCCATCTATAAAAAATTTCCTTTATCAATTTTTCTTCTTTTTTTGTTTCTTCGATTCAACAAATCCAATCCCAATCCTAAAATTGGGTAAAATTGTAATGGGATGAACTTTTGTTTAAAATCCTGCCAAATCCAACCTATTTTGGATGGAAAATTTGTTTGATCAAAACAAATCATTTTGGAATTCAAATTCTTTTTTTTTAATTCTTCTTGTGCCGTGGTGACATATTCTAACTCTAATCACCACTCCGGCGTGGAGCAGAGAGAAGGTAATTGTTTTGTTGAATACACTGTTGTCAAATGAAATTTCATAATTAGGAATAATGTCACATTAATATCTAGCCATTTTAGTAGTTTTGGGTCATTATTTCTCCATGTAGTATTTAAGCTATGTATCATGTGCATTCCCTGAAAAGTTTTGATATTTGATTAGGAGTTTTCTTATGGAGCCTACGGATTGGGAAAGCTCTTCAGGAGCTAGTGGCGATGACGACATTTACGAGCAAGACATGAGAGATGAAGAAGAATGTCTTTGTTCATTTGGGTACATGCGCAAGTTGCAATTCAGGTTGAGAATTTCAAGAATTTAGACTCTGGGAATCCTTCAATAGGATGGAGCTATTTGGTTATTTTTATGTGTGTGTTTCAATATTTTTATCTGTCTCTAGGAAGCATGCTTCGACTGCTCGATGGAATGATCAGATGGGAATGGCAGAAGTTGTAGAGAACAAGGGCAGCCTTTGAACGACGACTGGCATTGTACGTTGTGGCAAGATTTATTGTTCCATTGAGGAAACTTTGTAGGTCAAACTATGATTTTATTATGGTTTTGACATCTCTATTGGTTTTGATATTGATTACAACATTTTTTGGGGAGTTATTCTCTTTCACATTGTCTTTAAGTGATTACTATAAGATAAGGTAATATCATGAAAAATAAAAGAAACTGGTAGTGTTTTGGAGAGTTTTTTTTTGTTGCTTTTTGGTTCTTTATTTAGAACATTACAATACAGATAAAGGGAAGAAATTCAAGCTTACAATGTACACGACGAAGCACTAGTAGTAGTCTTTATGTCTTGGTAAATAAATGAATTCATCATTTTTTAGTACTTTTGAACTAAAGTCCTTTTTCCTATCATTATCTCTGTAGCAATGACATTTTATTGAGCTTATTTGTGTCCCACTATATAATTCATTTTATGTATCACTTATTCTTCATTTCTATTTACAATATATATACATCTATTGTTACTTGGGTAATGTTTATTTTAATGTGTCTCTTGTTTCAGAAAAGTTAGAAGTGTGTTGCCTTGAAGTGTGCCTTGTGCTTTCTAAATGTTGACTATAGTATGAACCTTGGCTCAAAAATAGAGTTGTACCATTTAAGCAGAAATATGTAGGATCATGGTCTCTTTTGAGACATTTAAATGACAATTTTTAAGCATGCTATCAAACATTCTTTTCTATGTTTTCAGATTTCTTATTGAAGTTGGGGCCTTGCATCTTCTTGATTATGATAATTTAAATCTTTCTTTGAAAGATGTATACAAGAAGGTAGCTGAAGGAAAAAATGGATGTATTTGGGAGCAGTTTGAGGTTTATAGGCACCTCAAATCTCTTGGTTTCATTGTTTGAAATCATAAAGTTCCTTGGTCTGTGAAGGGTGTTAGGAATGGAAATGACATTTCTTCTCGAAGTTCTATATTTGAGAACAAAGGAGCGATAAATTTTGAATCAGAAGATGAGAGGTCGATCTCTGAGCTATTAGATTCCACTCAACTCAATGAAGTGACACCCATTTTTCATGTTTTTCTTACACATAACAAGTTTAGAAAATCTTCTCCTGGTGACACAAATTTTATGGTCTGCTCGACTAGGTAAATTCTTTTGCCAAAAATCATTGTAACTTCCTTCAGATTCTGTCCTGTTGGTTATTTGTTTTGCATGTTGTCTTTGTTATTTTTGTATAAACTTCTTGGAAGGCATAGCTAAAAATGACTTGCACCTGATTTTCCTTTTTTAATAACTATTGTCCTCTGATTTGACTTTTTAATGAAATTTCTTTTCAAAATAATATTAATAATAATAATAATAGTAATAATAATAATAATTTGCAAAAGGTGTTTTTTAGTGAGGCATGTAGGAATAGGATGTAAGCAGATTTGTTGTGAAATTGTATACACAATAGATCAACTTCATTTTCAGCCTTCTGAGTATTTCGCATCATTTTTTAGGAAAATAGTAGGTTGTATTCTTGAAATAACACCAAAATGAGGTCTATAATAGGCTTCAACTTGTGTCGTTTCTTTCTTCCAAAAATTTTTATATAGATTATTCAACTTAGAATTTGTCTCGATCCTTTAATTATCGTGATATTATTTTTTTATAGGGATACCCACCTCCAAGAAAAATATTGAAGTTATTGATAGAACATCGAGAGACAATCAAATGAAATATTGTCATGTTGAACATGGACGTGTTTGTTTCTTCTCACTTGATAAGGTGGAGTTGCCCGCCTTACCGTGACATTTGTTGTGGATTGGTAGAACCCCGAGCTCTGCTATTCAAAGATTTAATTTATTTGATGTGTCTTTGATTTGTTTGAGATTGATTTAACTTTTAAAATAATTATTAAAAGAATTGTTGTCAAATGTTCTTTTATTCACTAATTACTTTTAATGTGATATAAACAAGTGGTTAGTAAATTTTAACATTGAACATCAAAAAGCAAGTTATGATGTTTGGTATATTCAATCAAATGCTTTGATTTAGCTATAATGAGTGAAGTAGAAATTATTTTAACATTTATATTTTGTTTACCCATTATTTTAAAAATTATATTTTGTTTACATTAAATAATATGATAAAATCATTAATATATATATATATATATATATATATGATAAAAGAGTATGTAAAAAAATTGGCATGTAGAATAGTAATGAACCAATGTTGTTCCAATTTAATTTCAAACAAAATGTAAGAAAAAATTTATTGTCATCATCAGATTTGTAGCAATATTATATCTGAATTTCTAATTCTTGAATGTGAAAATAATTATTATTAACTCAAAATTTGGGAAGAAATGAGATTATTGTAGTTCTTCCATATCTTTGAATCACATTCAAGGTTTTTTTTTTCTTGAGTTAAAGAAGATTTGGAAATGTTGAGTTTCGATCCTATAACCTTTTGGTTATAAGAGATGTTTCATGTTAACTGGATCATGTTCTTGTTTGTTTCTTTTCCTTTTTAAATACATAAAAACGAAATACAATCTACATACTAATAAGGTAAATGTATTACAAATATAGTTAATAACTATAAACGTCTAATATTACAAATATATAAAAAAATTCAACACTTTCCTTCAAATTGGTTTGTAGATATCTTTTATAACTAGCTTGCTCATACGTTTCTTATTGTCCTTTTGAAAGACTTTTAGTTAGCATATCAAAAGTCTGTTTTGTTGTCAAAAGATAAATTATGCATATTACACCTGCATCATGACATGTTTGCTCATTAACTCCAATATGTTTTATCCTATCATGTAGAATTAGATTATTAGTTATAACGATGACAATCTTGTATCAACAAAGATCTAAATCATGCTTTAGCGCTACTTTGGCTATTACATTTTTTTTAAAAAATATAACTAAGTTCCTTCCAATAAAAGAACAATAGTTAGAAGTTGATCTCATACCAATAGTACTTCTAACCCAAGTTGTATTAGTACACACCTCAACTTATGTTTATAAAAGAGGCTCAATTATAGAAAATACCTTTAAACTTTGTACTTTGTTTAAAAAATACTCCCGAATTTTCAAAGTTTCATTAATATATTTAAATTTTACAAAAAAAAAAATTCAAAAATACTTCTCTTGTTAATTTTGGATGGAAATCGTTAGTATTTTGTTTTAGAAATACCTTTGGACTTTCAAAAGTCTTACTCTTATTATTGTCCATTATTAATATCTTCTTTTAAAATACTCTTGAACCTTTAAAAATTGTATTAAACAAACTGAAGGTTAAGTTTCTATTTTATTTTTCTACTCTTTTGCTACATTTTTAAATAGATTAAAATGATTTCATTCTTTTCAATGCAGTTATCTATTCCAACGAGCATTTTTATAACCAAACAATTTAGAGGTTAGTTTTTTTTTTTTTGCTTTATTCACCTTTCAATTTTTTAATTGATTATAATTTGTCATTTTTGTGTTCCTTTTTATATATTGATTCACTATTTTTTTTTCTTGATTTGTATGTGTATATTTTCTTGATTCACTATATATTTGTTTGTGTATAATGGACCTCCTTCTTTTCTCCCGCCTCACCTTCCTGTCGTCCACCCCCTCCCCTGCTCAAACCTCGGAGACATGACTGTCACACCTCCGCCCTATTTTCGCTTGGTTCCACGATATGATGGAGGTTAGCCTCAGAGTTGTTTGTTTTGCTTCGGGCTTCCTTCCGACAATAAATCTTCTCCTCTCCACGAGCATATCTGTCTCCATTGAACCGTTTTTTAATGTCGATTTCCAAATTGGCTTCATTGCCGGAATACATGGGAAACACCCCCGATGAATAGTGTCTCCAATACAAGTTGTGCGGTGTCACGACGCCACGCTACCCACCTACCCCTCTCACAAACCCATTTCGAGGCCACGCGCCATTGACCAAAAAGCACACCTCTCACTCTCTTCACATTGTCAAACAACCCCCAATGGTGTCAGCGTCACAGTCCCCGAAGGCTTGCTCTCCCAACTTGTGTGTGGGCCCCCCAATCAGTACCTCAAACCTTATCCCAACCCTCCTTTAATACACATCGAAAAGACCTCTTTCTCATCCTCTTTACAAGCTTCCAACCATCCTAATCCCCAACCTTTACCCGATAACCTTACCCCAACCAATATTGTCACTTTCTCTAAGGCAAAAAAAATCGTTTCTATAAATGGTAAAGAGTCGACCTTTGTCCTTGGAACAAAACACACCACTCTTGAGTTTGCTCCTATACACTCAGATCTTGAAGAAGACGTTTCCCTCTCCAGCTCTTGCCCTGACACCAACACCTCTTCCCTACCCCGTTCTCTGTCCCCATTGACTTCCATTGTCGTTTTAAGCCTTTTCACCGATGATGAGCTTTCTGCCCCTACTCCTATTCAGATATGCTCGGACTTTCAACACAGTGACCATACTCTTTGCAAGACGAATGACAACACATAAGTTCTACCTTCATTTGAGCCAGCTGAAGACTAACTGTTCCTAAAAAAACTAGCCCCTTGGCTGCTTGAAAATGGCTTGTGCTTATCGGCCATCCTTAATAGACAAAAAAAGGGAAAGACCGCAGTCAAATCCTCCAAATTGATCAGAAAAGTTAAGAACTTAACATCCTCCATCAACTATGACAAGCCCCTCAGAGATGTCATTACAAATGGGTCGCCTTCCCCTTTATGTTAATTCTTTCTTTGAACGTTAGAGGTTGGGGTTCACGGAAGAAAAGATCACTCATTAAAAGCTTTCTCCAGCAAACTAATGCCACAATAGTTATCCTCTAAGAAACCAAGCGCAACCACATTGACAATTCTTTCATCAAATCCCTTTGGAGCACTCGCAACATTGCTTGGAGTGCTCTGGATGTCGAGGGTAGCTCGAGCGGTATTCTTATCATGTGGAATGATCCATCCTTCACTATTATTGAAATTGTCGAAGGTACACACTCCCTTTCTCTCAATATCTCTCTTGCAGATGGTTTCCTCTTTTTGTTTTCTGGTGTATACGACCTAACAAGGGCAGCTCACAGGAAATCCTTCTAGGATGAGTTAACTGATCTCTCTTTCCTCTGCGAAGGCCATTGGATTTTGGGTGGAGACTTCAATGTGACTAGATGTTCTTTTGAAAAATCTAATGGTAAGCCATATACAAAAAGCATGAAATGCTTCAACAAATTCATTGATGACTGCTTTGATTGGCCCCCCTTATCCAATGGCTTATACACGTGGTCCAACCTCCGTGACAACCCAGTGATGACCCTCATTGACTGATTTCTGATCACCGGCCCTTGTATTGACAAACTCAATAGCGCTTTGGTCAAGAGATTACCAAGAGTTACTTCAGATCACTACCCAATCCTTCTAACCCTTGGTCTACAAAGATGGGGATCCTATTACTTCAAGTTCGAAAACACTCTTATCCAAGGCTGGTCGTGGCATGGTTTTATCTGAAACCAAGTTTGTTAAAACACAAGGTTCGAATTTGGAATGTCAATACCTTTGGTTGCACGAAATCTATGAAGGTTGACTTGATCAATGAACTTAATAGGCTAGATTCCATCGAGGAGACTGATAGTCTCAATCCCACACAACTCCTACGTAAACTTGATGTGATGACCACAGCCACAGGTACTAGTTATTTATTGTATTTAACGTCCCATCAACCTTTGTGTCTAGTCAGTTTAGTGAATATTATCAAACTCGTTGTGAGTGAACCCTTCATTTCATGTAGACTTATGTAAATTATTTTCTTTGAAAGGAAATTTCTCATAGAATGAGAGGAAGAGGAAGGGGCAATGGCACTTTAGTGATTAATGCATAATTGAGGGTAAGTTGTGATCCTTGGAATTTGACCTAAACCCTAACAATTAGTCTCCTTAGTATTTAATCAAAAGAAAAACCCTAGCCCTAGATTGTTAAACCTCTCCTTCTTCTCCTCCTCAGCCCTAGCCGATGCCCACCACCTCCCCGTGTTGTTCCTACCACAAAGCCCACTGCTCACATCTACTTCAGCTGTTCTCGTCGGTAATTACACGAGCAGAGGCTGCTCCATCCGCCTCGTCTGCAGCCCACGTACGAAGAGCTCGCCGGAGCTTAGCGCGCTCGTTCCAGCCATCCAGCCGTCGCTCACGTCTGCAGCCGAAACCCTTCAGCCGCTCGTCCGTTCACGAGCCGCCCCGGCCGTCAGTGACCTCGCCAAATGCCGCGCGCGAAAGAAGAAGTGCTCGGTCGTCAGTGACCTCGTCCAGCCGGCCGCCGCGAAGAAGAAGAGCTCGAGCCGTCCTTCCGCGTGCGCTTTCTCGACGATCGCGCTGCTTTGCTTTGCGGAGTGTCTGAACGAGGAAGTGACGCCGCCGATAGCTCGTGGCGCGCGCGTCGCCGCCGGCCAGAGCTCGATCGTCCGGCTATCCACGAGCTCCACCCCAGAGAGCCACGCGCCACCCCACGAACGCCGACCGACACCACTTTACACCATACCGAAAGTTATAACCCGGTGAGCGATCTTGTTGAGTTTGGATTTTGGATTTGAATTATTCGGGACCTATTGATTATCTAAGCGTATAATTGAAAGCCTAAACTATTATTTCAAACGCTAATTGTAGGGACCAAGTTTGGAGCGGAATTGAGGGTCAAACGTCAAGACGAACTACGGAGTATTAGGTATTCGCATTGAACTTGAGGTAAGCGGGGCATGAAATCTTAAGAACGTAATTTAAGTACCCTTACGACTATGGATTTGGTGAATACTTGGAGAATAAACTTGGATTTGTGGTATGAATCAGGTTCCACTAAAGAAGAGTACTCAAGGAGCTCGGGTTAGGTTTTGGAGTAGGAATCGGAACTAAGGTAAGGGACCTTGTGCCGAACCTTTTTAAATGGGATTAAAGAAAACGAATTTCATTATTTCATGTGAAATTAGTTCGTTATTTTACTTAAAAAGATTTAATGATTTTACACGAGAATATCTCAATATTTTATGTGAGAATATCCTTGTATTATACGTAAGAAAAACCTAGTATTTTATGTGAGGATATTACAGTATCTTGTGTGAGAATATTTCATGATTACCTATAAGATTGTTATCTTCAAACTATTATATGAGGAATGTATGATCTGCATAGCAATGATAATTGTTGTGGCATGTACACTATTGTTATGTTGAATGATGGGACCTCATGCATGTTATGTATGCCATGAAATGATTTAATGAAAAATGTGGAAATTGGTCTCCTGAGTGCATTGTGTGCATGGTCAAACATGCATTAGAGACCCTATGGGTCAAATTACAGGGGTCTGTGAGGGACTCAATCTATACAGGGGTCTGTGAGGGACTCAAACCATACAGGGGTCTGTGAGGGACTCAAAATGAAATGACTCAGGATGACCAATTGGCCACTTCAAGAAAAAGGAAGTCATGGTTTATAGTCATGATGATATGAGAAAGTTTTAGGTCCCGCATATGTACAATTCGAACAGGTTTAAAAGTCATGATTGTATGTGTTTGCATATCCCAGACCTCGGTAGCGAGGTCACTTATTGGGTATTGTTTTGCAATACTCACCCTTTATTTTAAAAATGTCTTTCAGGTAAGGCCAAGGACGTGCAGGGCGAGTGACGGAGACACGTTGCCAGAACCATGGGAATAGTCATGTTTTCCGCATATTTTCTTTGATAACTAATGTCGTCGTTTTACGGTTTTAAAGTTAAGTTTAACTTTCAGGATTTTAAACAGGCCATGTTTAAACTGCTCCTTTTACCTGTTTTGAATGTTTTGTTTTGGGATCCCTAAAGACAAATTATTTTCTATTGGAGATTTAAAGATTGTTTTATATCTTTTGGCCTATAAATGCATGCATGTGTAGTAATGTCCCTAAGAGTTTAGTTATAGAAAAGTAGGGGCGTTACAGTTGGTATCAGAGCCCTAGGTTTAAGGGTTCTGTAGACTTGCTTACGAGTAAGCCGCAGTAGTTCCCATGGTTGAACAACGCGTTACGGTCACCGCCAGGTACGTTCTAATATTTTATAAATCAAGCAAATGATTATGATGTAATTCAGTATTGTGAATGTAAATGAATTTAAACCTTAAGGGTGATCCTATCTTATAGTTAGAAAGTAATGAAAACTGAGTTAGAAACTCTCTGCATTGTAATCGACAAAATGCCACCTAGAGGTCGTGGGAGAGGTAGAGGACGTGGTAGGGGTCGGAGATCAAGAGTTAATGTTAACACCCAGCCAGAACTACCACTAGAACAGGAGGAGATTACCCCACCCGTGCCGGATCTTCCCCAGGACCAGCCAGATCGCCAGGAGAACGCACCTGCAGTCGCTCTAGTGGCAGATCAAGGAAACCTTAATGTCATGACTATGATGGTAGAGGCTATCAGAGACTCTTGTCACGAGCTACGATAGCCACTCAGCTGGCCCAAGCAAGTCAGGGGCGGAATGATGCAACTCTGGAGTCTCGATATCTGAAGGACTTTAGGAAATATGATCCCAGATCTTTTGATGGGTCTTCCAGTGACCCCACTGTGGCTGAGTTATGGCTGTCCTCCATTGAGACCATCTTCAGACTGATGAATTGTCCTGAGGACCAGAGGGTGTCCTGTGCTACCTTCATGCTGAGAGACGACGCCTATTTATGGTGGGAGTCCGCCCAGGGAACCATAGTCGCCAGCGGAGAAACGATTACATGGAATCTGTTTAAGGAAGCATTCTGGCGGAAATTTTACCCTACTGCAGCTCGTTATAGGAAACAGTAAAATTCTTACAATTGAGCGAGAGCGGGGAGGCGATGAGGTATATGAGAGAGAATTCACCCGTTTGTCACGCTTTGCCCCAGAGCTAGTAGACACGAGGCGGCGAAGAAACGAGGCGTTTACGTCATGGGGCTGGATGAAAATGTTCGAGGCTTCATCCGGCACTAGCACCTCCCGACTATGCCTCACGCGGTGAGAGTGGCAGAATTGATTTGGGTACAGGCGCAGACTGCACATCAGGTGACGGTTAACCCGGGGCAGCCCATGGCAAATCAGAAGAGGAAATGGGAACCGCCAAGCTCAGGCTCGCAGCGTCCCCAGCGTACGCCGCATAGACCAGGAAATTTTCGTGCAGGTTCAGGTCAGAAACCACAGGTCAACAGGACAGGAACTAATAGTGGAGAAAAGCCACAATGCAAGGACTGTGGTAAGCATCATTGGGGTAAGTGTTTGGCCCGGTCCGGAGTGTGTTTCAGATGTGGGAAAGAAGGGCACAGAGCTAATAGTTGTCCGGGTCAAGCCAGTGCTAGCCAACCTCAGGTTATCAATAGTGGGGTTGCTGCCAAGCCCGTAATTCACCAAGGAAGAGCTTATGCAAGCACAAGTAAAAGCATCCATGGCACAGACTCCGTGGTTACAGGTACACTTCCATTACTTGGGCACCTTGCCTTTGTACTATTTGATTCTGGTTCTACACACTCTTTTATTTCTGCATCCTTCGTAAGTCAAGCTGAGTTAGAATTAGAACAGTTACAGTATGCTTTGTCTGTCTCCACTCCTGCGGGGATAAACTTGTTAGCCACTATGAAAGTCAAGGATGGTAGTGTGACTATCACGAGACCATGAGTTAACATAAATCTAGTAGTCTTAGACATGTTTGACTTTGATGTGATTTTGGGTATGGACTGGTTAGCGCAGAGAACCATGCTTGCATTGATTGTTTCGGGAAGGAGGTAGTGTTCACTCCCCTAGCCAACTTTGGCTCTGAGTGTTCGAGGCACCCTAACAGGAAGTAGGCCCAGGGTGATTACGGCCCTTAAGGCCAGGAAGTTATTACATCGGGAGCTTGGGGCGTCTTAGCTTGCATACTAGATGCAAGGTGTACGGAGATCTCTCGGTGTCATCGGTACCCGATGGTAAATGAATTTCAGACGTCTTCCCGAGGACCTCCCGAGTACCTCCCGTCGTGGAGGTGGATTTTAACATCGGATTGGAGTTAGGGACGACTCAGATATCCAAGGCACCGCATGCAATGGCACCGTGAGTTAAAAGAACCTGGCTACGATTCACAGGACTTATTAGATAAGGGATTTATACGCCCCTAGCATTTCGCCTTGGGAGCCCCGGTGTTGTTCGTGAAAAGAAAAGCGGGTCCATGCGCTTTGTGTATAGATTACGAGGAGTTGAATAAAGTTACGATCAAGAATAAATACCCTCTTCCTAGGATAGACGACTTGTTCGATCGATTCTGCGAGAGCAACGGTGTTCTCCAAGATTGATCCGAGATCGAAGCTACCATCGATTGAGAATCGGTGAAGAGGATATTCCTAAGACGACATTTCGAGATCACGTTATGGGCATTACGAGTTCACGGTGATGTCGTTTGGTTTGACCAACGCCCCTGCCGCTTTCATGGACTTGATGAACCGTTTATTCAAAGAGTTTCTTGATACGTTAGTGATAGTATTTATTGACGATATAATTGATATACTCGGTGTGATGAAGATCATGAAAGGCACCGAGAAAAGTTTTACTCACGCCGAGAGAGAATAAGTTATATGCAAAATTTTCCAAGTGTGAATTACGGCTCGCATGGTATCCTTCTTAGGGCATGCATGTGGTGTCCGGCCGAGTCTCCGTTGACCAAAAAAGTGGAGGCCGTCACCACGGTGGCCGTCCGACCACCGCTACAGAGGTAGTGCGTAGTTTTCGGGTCTTGCGGAGTTACTATAGACGTTTAGTGCGGGACTTCGCCAAGATAGCCATGCCCATGACCCACCGACGACGCAAGCAGGTAAACGCTTTTGTGTGGGATGATAATTGTGAGGTGAGTTTCCGGGAACTCAAGTGTAGGTTGGTGTCGCTCCGATTCTTACAAATTCAGAGGGAACAGGGAGCTTAAGTGGTTTACAAATGATGCTTCTAAGAAAGGTTTGGGTTGTGTGCTAATGCAGCATGGTAAAGTAATAGCCTATGCATCCCGACAATTGAAGACACACGAGAGGAATTATCCAACTCATGACTTGGAACTAGCAAAGAGTGTCTTTGCATTAAAGATCCGGAGACATTACCTTTATGGCGAGAAAATTCAAATTTTTACGGATCATAAAAAATCAAAGTATCTGTTCACCCAGAAGGAATTGAACATGAGGCAACGCAGATGGTTGGAATTAGTGAAGGATTACGACATAGACATTCAATACCACCCCGGTAAGGCTAATGTCGTGGCCGATGCCCTCGATGAAAGCCGGTTCATACTGCGGCCACGAGTTCTTGACAGAGCGAGTTACTGAGCAGAGCTTGCACGAGCCGAAATTGCGATACTAGTAGGGAAGACCACGACACAATTAGCTCAATTAAGCTGCATAACCAGCCTTGAGGCATCGCATCGTTGAGTCTCAATAGGGGGACCCTCAGTTAGTAGAAAAGCTTACTGCAGTAGTTGCAGGTGAGTTGGCAGAGTTTACACTATCCACAGATGGAGGATTACTATTTCAGGGACAATTATGTGTGCGACGACGACAAACTGAAAACCGAAATCTTGAGCGAAGCCCATAACTCACCATTTTCTATGCATCCTGGTAGTACCAAAATGTATCGAGATCAAAGCTTGATCGTTACGGTGGTGTAACATGAAGCGCGACGTGGTAGAGTTTGTCAGCAAGTGTTTGACTTGTCAACAGGTGAAGGCACCTGAGACGAGGCCCGCAGACTCTCTGCAGCCTTTACATGTGCCCCCTGGTGGAAATGGGAGGAGATCTCTATGGATTTCATAGTCGACCGCCTAGAACCTTACGAGGTTACTCAATAATTTGGGTCATTGTGGGCCAGATTAACCAAGTCAAGACATTTCATACCGGGAAACCCACCTATTCTACGGATAAGTGGGCGCGGCTTTACCGGAGAGATAGTCCGTCTGCATGGGATTCCAATCGATTATTTGCATGAGGATCCACGTTTCACCTCCAACTTTTGGAGGAGCCTACAGAAAAGCGTTAGGTTCACGGTTGAACTTTAGTATGCGACTTTTCATCCACAGACGGATGGGCAAGCGGATGAGCGTTTGAACCAGATCTTAGAAGACATGTTACGAGCTTGCACTTTAGACTTCCCAGGTAGTTGGGACACCCATTTGCATTTGATGGAGTTTGCTTACAATAACAGTTATCAGTCGACCATCGGAATGGCTCCATTTGAAGCTCTCTATGGAAAACGTTGCGAGAACTCCCGCTTTTGGGAGGAGGTTGGTGAACGCCGCTTATTGGGTCCAGAGTTAGTCCAGTCACAAATAGTGCGATCACGTAAGATTAGGAGTGCGAATGCGCATCGCCCAAGAGATAAAAGAGTTATGCCGACACAAGGCGGCGGATCTAGAATTCGGTGTTGGGGACCACGTATTTCTTAAGGTGGCCCCAATGAAAGGGATTCTAAGGTTTGGTCGAAAAGGGAAATTGAATCCACGCTTCATAGGACCATTCGAGATTTTAGAGAGGGTTGGTGCGGTGGCCTCTGATGATCGCACCGCCGCCTTCCCTGTCAGCGGTTCATAACGTGTTTCATGTCTCCATGTTGAGAAAATACGTTCCAGACTCGACTCACGTCATAGACTTTGAACCATAACAGTTAGCAGAAGATTTGAGTTATGGCAAGCGACCTGTACAGATTATTGCAAGAGATCAAAAGACCCTCCGTAACCGTGAGATCAACTTAGTTAAAGTGTTATGGCAAAACCACCCCACGGAAGAAGCTACCTGGGAGCGAGAAGAAGAGGTGCGAGCTAAATATCCGTAACTATTCCAAGAATAGGAACTTTCGAGGACGAAAGTTCTTAAGGAGGGAAGATTGTGATGACCACAGCCACAGGTACTAGTTATTTATTGTATTTAACGTCCCATCAACCTTTGTGTCTAGTCGGTTTAGTGAATATTATCAAACTCGTTGTGAGTGAACCCTTCATTTCATGTAGACTTATGTAAATTATTTTCTTTGAAAGGAAATTTCTCATAGAATGAGAGGAAGAGGAAGGGGCAATGGCACTTTAGTGATTAATGCATAATTGAGGGTAAGTTGTGATCCTTGGAATTTGACCTAAACCCTAACAATTAGTCTCCTTAGTATTTAATCCAAAAGAAAAACCCT
This sequence comes from Trichosanthes cucumerina, assembly GCA_036507285.1. NCBI lineage: Eukaryota > Viridiplantae > Streptophyta > Magnoliopsida > Cucurbitales > Cucurbitaceae > Trichosanthes > Trichosanthes cucumerina. The sequence continues at coordinate 66,630,408 of CM071844.1, forward strand.
AGCCCTAGATTGTTAAACCTCTCCTTCTTCTCCTCCTTACCCTAGGCGACGACCACCTCCCGTCTTTGTTCCCTACCACGCAGCAAACCACCGCTCACATCTACTTCAGCTATTCTCGCCGGCAATTACACGAGCAGAGGCTGCTCCATCCGCCTCGTCTGCAGCCCACGTACGAAGAGCTCGCCGGAGCTTAGCTTAGCGCTTCGACCATCCATCCGTAGTCGCTCACGTCTGCGGTAAACCCCTTGACCGCTCGTCCGTTCACGAGCTTCGTCCCAGCCGTCCGTGATCTCGCCCAGCCGGCCGCCGCAAAGAAGAAGAGCTCCAGTCGTCCGTGACCTCGTCCAGTCGTCCGTGACCTCGTCCTCGGGTTAGGTTTTGGAGTAGGAATCGGAACTAAGGTAAGGGACCTTGTGCCGAACCTTTTTAAATGGGATTAAAGAAAACGAATTTCATTATTTCATGTGAAATTAGTTCGTTATTTTACTTAAAAAGATTTAATGATTTTACACGAGAATATCTCAATATTTTATGTGAGAATATCCTTGTATTATACGTAAGAAAAACCTAGTATTTTATGTGAGGATATTACAGTATCTTGTGTGAGAATATTTCATGATTACCTATAAGATTGTTATCTTCAAACTATTATATGAGGAATGTATGATCTGCATAGCAATGATAATTGTTGTGGCATGTACACTATTGTTATGTTGAATGATGGGACCTCATGCATGTTATGTATGCCATGAAATGATTTAATGAAAAATGTGGAAATTGGTCTCCTGAGTGCATTGTGTGCATGGTCAAACATGCATTAGAGACCCTATGGGTCAAATTACAGGGGTCTGTGAGGGACTCAATCTATACAGGGGTCTGTGAGGGACTCAAACCATACGAGTCCATGAGGACTCAAAATGAAATGACTCAGGATGACCAATTGGCCACTTCAAGAAAAAGGAAGTCATGGTTTATAGTCATGATGATATGAGAAAGTTTTAGGTCCCGCATATGTACAATTCGAACAGGTTTAAAAGTCATGATTGTATGTGTTTGCATATCCCGGACCTCTGTGAGCGAGGTCACTTCTGCTGGTATTGTTTTGCAATACTCACCCTTTATTTTAAAAATGTTTTTCGTAAGGCCAAGGGCGTGCGGGGCGAGTGACGGAGACACGTTGCGTAACCATGGGAATAGTCATGTTTTCCGATATTTTCTTTGATAACTAATGTCGTCTTTTACTGGTTTTAAAGTTAAGTTTAACTTTCAGGATTTTAAACAGGCCATGTTTAAACTGCTCCTTTTACCTGTTTTGAATGTTTTGTTTTGGGATCCCTAAAGACAATTTATTTTCTATTGGAGATTTAAAGATTGTTTTATATCTTTTGGCCTATAAATGCATGCATGTGTAGTAATGTCCCTAAGAGTTTAGTTATAGAAAAGTAGGGGCGTTACACTTGATATCAAAATTGAACTGCAGGACATCTCCATCAGGGAGGAAATCAACTGGAGACAAAAATGCAAACTGAAATGGTTGCTTGAGGGTGACGAAAACACTGTTTTTTTCATAGAATCGCCACTGCTAGAAAGAGGAAAAACTCTATCGTGGAGCTTTTGTCTAGGAAGGGAGAAAGCCTTGTCATTGATAGGTAGAAAGAATTCCTAGATTTCTACTCTCACCTTTACACTAAATCTACTGGCCATTGGTTCCTCCCAGATTTGGATTCTTGGAGCCCAATTTCTACAGAGCTTACTCACTCCTTAGAAACCCCTTTTACTGATGAAGAAACTTTCAGGGTTGTTTCGGTACTTAGCATAAACAAATCTCCGGGGCTAGACGATTTTACTACTGAATTCTTTAAAAAGAATTGCAACATCCTCAAGGAAGACATCGAGAAGGTGTTCCAAGATTTTTTTGAGAATAGTATTATTAATGCAAACCTCAACTGAACATATATTTGCCTCATCCCGAAGAAGATTGATGCTAAATCTGTGAATGACTATCGACGCATCAACCTAACCACATGCCTCTACAAGATAATAACCCGAGTCCTTTCAGAGGAACTTAAGAAGGTCCTCCCACTCACAATTTCAGACTCCCAATTTGCCTTTTGTTGCAAACAGACAAGTTATAGATGCCTCTCTCATTGCACACGAACTCATCAAAGAACAATTTTGGAATAAAAAACAAGGGGTCGTTATTAAGCTTGACATCGAAAAAGCCTTTAGCATGGTGGATTGGAACTTCCTTGACTGCATCCTATCATTCAAAGGTTTTGGTACCGAATGGAGACTTTGGATTCAAGGTCGATCTGCTCAAAGAAATTACTCCATCATTATTAATGGCAAACCACGTGAAAAACTTAAAGCCTCGCGAGGGGTTAGACAAGGAGACCCTCTATCTCCCTTCCTCTTTGTCATTATTATGGATTGTCTTTCTCGGATGCTTTCTCTACAGGCCACCAAAGGGCTCACACGCGGTTTGAGTGTCGACGACCTTACTATTACCCATGTTCCTCTTTGTCATTGGTATTAACCTTACAACGGTTGTGGTTGCTGACCTTACAGAGGGATTTGGATGCAAAGTGGCCTCCTTGCCCACCCTATACCTCGGGTTGCCACTCAATGCCAAACCATGAACCAAAACTTTCTGGAATCCAGTCATTGAGAAATTAGAGAGACGTCTATCTGGATGGAAAGGCTCATTCAAGTCAAAAGGTGGTCGGCTTACCTTATTACAAGCTACGTTATCCAACATTCCCACCTACTACTTATCCCTCTACAAAATCCCATCTGAAGCTGCAAACACAATTGAAAAAATTCTTAGGCGGTTCTTGTTGGTTGGGCATAATAACAAGATGGGCTATCATCCTATAGGTTGGTCTAAGGTGTGTCGACCAATTGAAGATGGAGGGCTTGGGATTGTCAACATTAAAGCCAAAAATTGAAGTCTTCTTGCCAAATGGATTTGGAGATTTTATGCTGAAAAAGATTCTCTTTGGCATCAAGTTTTAAACCACAAATATGGCTACTCCCAATCTGATATCCATCCTAATGGGGAAAAATGCAAATACCACCGGGGCCTTGGAGAAATATTGTTGCAGAAAGACCTTTAATCTATTACAATACTCTTTGTATTGTAGGAAATGGTAAGCATACTAGTTTTTAGACAGACAAATGGTTGGGCGACTTCACCCTTCAAGCCTTCTACCCTCTCCTTTTTGCTCTCACAAGAAAAAAGAAAGCCAAGGTTTGTGATTTTTTCTCGGCTATTGAATTGGCTTGAAATCTAGACATCCCTCGACCATTGAAGGAGTCCGAAATTGAGGAGTGGGTGAGGCTATCAACCCAACTCCCCAGTTGCTTAAACATAGTAAAGGATGATTTTTGGAAGTGGCAACTACATAGTACAAGGGTATACACAGTTAAGTCCCTTACACAAATTGTCTCACGAACTTTTCCACCCATAAACATCTTTATCAGAATATCTGGAAGATTGCCACATCCCTAAAAAAGTGTGGTTTTTCCTTTGGGAATCAAGCCACGAGAGGCTTAACACAACTGACACAATTATTAGAAAAACCCCTTGGATTGTTATAGCTCCAAGCTAGTGTGTCCTTTGCAAACAGACGGCAGAATCCCTCGGACATATCTTCAACTTATGCCCCTATACTTACAGCATTTGGACAAGACTTCTCCATCCATCTAAGCAGCAGTTTGTCTTTCCAAACAAAATGTGTGGTATCCTCGAGCTTCTCCTGATAGGACACCATTACACTCAAGACAAGGCGGTCATTTGGGACAATCTGGTTAAAGCTCTCATGTGGACTATTTCGCTCTCATGTGGACTATTTGGCTTGAAAGAAACAATCGAGATTCAGTGAAAAGGCCAGAGAACCCCAAATTGCTCTTGAATACATTTCTTTATCTTACTTTCTCTTTGTGTAAATTATCTCCCTCATTTGGTGACTACACTCTTACTTCCCTTCTTAGCAATTGGGAAAATCTTTTTGTGTCAGTATACCGACTTTTTTTGTACATTTTATACTATCAATGAAATGAATTTGTGTTTCTCATTAAAAAAAATTGTTTAATTTTTCATACATTGGTTAAAGAAAAAAATGGTTTATTTTTTCTGTGGGTGAAAAGAACAAATCAACATAAATGTAGAAAAAAATAAAAATAAAAATATAAAATCAATGCCTCAAAGCATGAGTTTGAGGATGAAAAATGTGTAGCGAAATCTAAATGAGAAGAAGTAATAGGAGAGGACTTGAGGATATTCAGGTGTTATGGATGAAGTCGAAATCTAGAGAGGTTGTTGGGTTTTTTTTTTCAAAAGATTTTGAAACAAAAAACGTAATCTCAACCTATTTTTAATATTCCTTTGAAAAACAAACTTATTTTAAATATTATTATTAAAACTTTTGCCATAAAGGCATAATAGCAAAATATTATACTTTCTTTTCCTTTCCAACATCCAAATGAAAAGCTTTAATTTCAGAAATTTCAAATCAATTTCATTCTAAACCCAAATAAAAATTTAAAATCATTTCCGTAAAATTTTTTATTTGAAATCATTTATTATCAAATTCATCCGCCAAATAGAGTGTAACTTCTAAGAACAAATAGATACCACCTCCAATCTTAAGTATATTTTGTTTTTAAATTTATTAATTAGAAAAAAAAAATCTTCAATTAGCCACTTCTAACAGCAGGATTAACCTCTTTAGACTCTCCACTTTTTTTTTCCATTCTATTATCATTATTATTTAAAAAACAGACCTAAAGCTATAGGTCTTTTCCCAATTTTTTTATGCTTTCTCCTCCCCCATGGTTGCATGTGCCATACGTTTGAACCTCATCATCAACTCAGGAAATTTTCTCTCTTCCTCCCCAAACGACAACCACACACCAACAACACCCATCTCTGATTTTTTTTCTTCTCACTTATCTTCCTCTCTGGGTTACCGTTGCCGACCTCCAGCACGCCCCACCTGCACTTTTGTTTATGCTCTTATCTCACTCTCTGTTGCAACCTCACGACACCACACCAACCCAACCCGTTTTCTTCCTTCAGACCTCCATCTATAAAAAATTTCCTTGATCAATTTTTCTTCTTTTTTTGTTTCTTCGATTCAACAAATCCAATCCCAATCCTAAAATTGGGTAAAATTGTAATGGGATGAACTTTTGTTTAAAATCCTGCCAAATCCAACCTATTTTGGATGGAAAATTTGTTTGATCAAAACAAATCATTTTGGATTTCAAATTCTTTTTTTAAAAAAATTCTTCTTTACTATAAATGTGACATATTCTAACTCTAATCACCACTCACTCAAGTGGAGGCGAGAGAGAAGGTAATTGTTTTGTTAAATACACTTTGTTCCCAAATGAAATTTCATAATTAGGAATAATGTCACATTAATATCTAGCAATTTTAGTAGTTTTGGGTCATTATTTCTCCATGTAGTATATAGGCTCGGTATCATGTGCATTCCCTGAATGTTTTGATATTTGATTAGGAGTTTTCTTATGGAGCCTACACAGATTGGGAAAGCTCTTCAGAGCTAGTGGCGATGACGACATTTACTGAGCAAGACATAAGAGATGAAGAAGAATGTCTTTGTTCATTTGGGTACATGCGCAAGTTGCAATTCGAGTTGAGAATTTCAAGAATTTAGACTCACAGGAATCCTTCAATGGGATGGAGCTATTTGCTTATTTTTAAGTGTGTGTTTCAATATTTTTATCTGTCTCTAGGAAGCATGCTTCATTGCTCGATGGAATGATCGGATGGGAATGGCGAGTTGTTAGAGAACAAGGCGGCGACCTTTGACGACGAATGGCATTGAACGTTGTGGCAAGATTTGTTGTTCCATTGAGGAAACTTTGTAGGTCAAACTATGATTTTATTATCGTTTTGACATCTCTATTTGTTTTGATATTGATTACAACTTTTTTTTGGGGAGTTATTCTCTTTCACATTGTCTTTAAGTGATTACTATAAGATAAGGTAATATCATGAAAAATAAAAGAAATTGGTAGTGTTTTGGAGAGTTTTTTTTTTTGTTGCTTTTTGGTTCTTTATTTAGAACATTACAATACAGATAAAGGGAAGAAATTCAAGCTTACAATGTACACGACGAAGCACTAGTAGTAGTCTTCTCTGAGCTATTAGATTCCACTCAACTCAATGAAGTGACACCCATTTCTGATGTTTTTCTTCCACATAGCAAGTTTAGAAAATCTTCTCCGGGTGACCCAAATTTTATGGTATGCTTGACTAGGTAAATTCTTTTGCCAAAAATCATTGTAACATCGTTCAGATTCTGTCCTGTTGGTTATTTGTTTTGCATGTTGTCTTTGTTATTTTTGTGTAAAACTTCTTGGAAGGCATAGTTAAAAATGACTTGCACCTGATTTTCCTTTTTTAATAAGTATTGTCCTCTGATTTGACTTTTTAATGAAATTTCTTTTCAAAATAATATTAATAATAATAATAATAGTAATAATAATAATAATTTGCAAAAGGTGCTTTTTAGTGAGGCATGTAGGAATAGGATGTAAGCAGTTTTGTTGTGAAATTATATACACAATAGATCAACTTCATTTTTAGCCTTCTGAGTATTTTGCATCATTTTTTAGGAAAATAATAGGTTGCATTCTTGAAATAACACCAAAATGAGTTCTATAATAGGCTTCAACTTGTGTCGTTTCTTTCTTCTGCAAAATTTTTATAGATGTGACGCCCGGTAATTTCAGGTAAATCATTATTTCCTTTTCGTAATTATGTTCGGGCTCATGTCGTACTTTTTAAAAGCTTGGGCTAAGAAATTAATTATTGGACCTTGCAGGGACCCAAATAATTAAACTTCACCTTTAAATTTGGGTGGTCAGCTCCCTTGGATTTCATATCGCTAGTGTGGGAGAAGGTTTTGAGGTAAGCTCTTCCTTGTTTCTTTTTTTTAGGGTTGTTTGGGGCTAGCTTTGAAAAGAAAGAGTTAAAAAAATGAAAATGAAAAGGGAATTCGAGGGGGCGCGCGCTTCCCGTGGCCGCACCTCCCATCGCAGGGAGCGCGGCGGCGCGCCGCACCGCGCTCCGCCGAGCCGAGCCGTCGTCGGCCTAATCAGGCGGCCTCGGCGCGCCGCCCTCTGGATCTGATCTCCCTCCTCTCATCTCTCCCTTCCTCGGTGGCGACCATCGAGGCTGCTTCGCTGAACCGTGCGGTTTCGGCTCTCTTCCCCTCTCGTTCGAATCCTCTCTTCCTCCCCTTTCGATTCGCGGCGCGCCCCACGCCCCTCGCGGGCATCGCCTCTCCGCCCCCTCTCGATCCGCCGCCCCCTCCCTCGTTCGATTCCTCTCTTTCTCTCCCTCTCGGTCAACTCCTCTCTCTCTCCTCTCACCGATCCGCCTCTCTCTCGTGCAACCCTCTCTCTCTCTTGAGATCTGTGTCTCTCTCCTCGGATCCGATCCGATTTGCCTGTCGAATCTTTCTCTCATTGATTTGTGTTGGTTTTGTTGGACGAGTTGAGATCCGTCACTAAGGGTAGATCTTTGAAGGAATATCGAGGCTAAGATTGAACGAAGAATCGTTTCACTCGTATGAAGTAGGTAAGACTCGCTCAATCTTTTTGGTTATGAATTACGAGTTTAGAACTTGTCGTTTCAACCGTGTTTACCGATTAGATGCACATTAGGTGTCATGTTAGCTTGATTAAGTTCGTTCGGAGTTGTGCCTTAAAGGTAGAGCCAAAGGTTGATTCACAACCGAACTTGTGCATCGTTTGTCTTTGGCCGCTCAGTGGAGGTGCTTAGGTCGCTAACAGAGTAAGGACCTCCTTTTTGCGTGCTTTATTTGAGGTAAGTAGTTGTTTGGTTTAACATCAAACTCATAAGCGAATGAGTTTGAGTATAGGGTGTTTGTGATTGACCTTATAATTGTTGTTTGAGTGTTAGATTGTTACTTGGTGCATGAGACTCTGGATATCCTTTTAATTTGTGTTTACCCTTGTATCGTTTATAAGTTTTGTGATTGGATCTCTTGCGTGCCCTGAACGTGTTGCTTAATGTCGTGATTGTGTTGCTTGTGTTGGCTGCTAAGTGAGACTCGAGCTCGTGTGGTAATGTGCACTGTGTGATTGATCCCTAGAACTGAGCAGAGTTGGTGATGCTCTAGGGCATGGGTGACTAGTTAACTCCGTGGTTGGGACAAAAGGTTGATTGGCGGAATGTGTGGTTGACTGTTTAGACTGTTGGTTAGGGACTCGGTTTCAAGACGACCTTGGAACGGTTTAGGGGAAACCTAGGAGAAACATTTGAGCTTAACCTCCTAGGCTAGCGTTACCAAACCCACTGAGTGACCCCGAGCGAGACAAAACCTTTAGGCTGGCATCTCTGTGTGGGCATTTGGGTCGAGTGCGCCCTTATGCGAGCTGTGTGGGCATTAGGGTCGAGTGCACCCTTTTGCGAGCCTGTGAGCATTAGGGTCGAGTGCACCCTTTTTGCGAGTTGTGTGGACATGGGGTCGAGCACCCTATGTGATCTCTGTGTGGGCACCTGGGTGGGCCGCCCTTGTGCGATCTGAGTGGGCTTTAGAGTCGAGGCTCTGTGCGTTACGTGTGGGCGTTAGAGTGATTACTCCTTGTGCTGGGCGCGTCCCCGTCTATGGCCGCCTAGGTTTCTGGATCGTCGGTGAGTCTCGGGGTGAGGTAGATACGTGAGCGCCTAGTCTTGAGTCCCTAAGATACTTTGGTTACGAATTTGTTTTACCTCTGTGTATGCACATGTGAATGTTAGTAGCTTGGACGTGAGTGGGCTACTTACTGAGTATTCTTATACTCACCCGTCTACTTTATTGTCTTTGGTTGCGGTGTAAGGCAAGCAAAGAAGTGGAGAGCGACGGTGGCGACCGACGGGCTATGAGACCTATCTTGTTTTAAAGAGAATTAAATTTTGGGAACTTAGGAAGTTCTTTGCATTCTTTGTACTTATGGGTTGCACTTTAACTACTGTTATTCGTTCATTGGTTTTCAGAACTCCTTGGGTTGTTGAGCATGATATTATTCATTAGTTTTCCTTGTTCGACATGTTCGTTTAACTTTTGTCTAGTGCTTCCGTTGTCTCTGTTGTGTGTGTTCTCCGGAGCCCGACTGCTTTGTTGTAGCTTGGGAGGAGGTCGGGCATTGAAAAGAGTCCTTAGAAGTGTTTCTCGCTTAAACAGGTTAAGTAAAATTTTTGGCTTCATCCGGATAAGCGTCGTTATCTTTCCTTGAAAATTTGTTGCAGAGAGGTGTTATCCAGTGGCGTCCCTAGTTGGATCTGTGTTGAAAATTAGGGGCGTTACAGTTGGTATCAGAGCCAAAGTTTTTAGGTCTTGTATACTTGCCTACATCGTAGGTACTGGTTCTCATAGCCTCTCGCAGAATGTCGCCTCGTCACCTCCAGGTTTGCTTGTTTTTATTCTTGTAAAGTAAGTCGGGTTTAGTAAGTTGTTTGCCTCTGGATGCTTGAAATCGTGCTTGTTTAAGACCTTGGTGCTGTGTTTTAAAGTTTGTTGTGGTTAACTCAGAGTATGGCGCGTGGACGTGGACGTGGTAGAGCTGTGGCTGGTGGGCGTGGTCGTGGAGGCCGAAGAGGCCGAGGTCGTGGAGCCCGTGGCCAGGGCCCGGTGGTGGATCCACCAATGGATGAGCACTCCGAACATCAGGAGGAGCTTAATCAGGACGCCCCAGCTGTCGGGGAGCCGTCGGAACATGTTGATGAAAACCTCGGGAGCGAGGAACGACCGTGCCGCACAACCGGCTCCGCAACTATGGCGGGACTCGGGAGATCCTGCGCAGCAACTTTGGCTAGTCGACGGCCTTTGCTTGTCGAGTGACCCAAGTTCTGGGGGTGATGGCTAATCAAAATCAGGGAGCGCAGAACTGAACCCGCAGCGGCTCAAATTTCAAAACGAAGAGAGATCATCGCGGACACGTGGAGCCACTACGAGGAGGCTAGATACCTTGAGACTTCAGAAATATGAGCGCCTCTCTTCGATGGGCAAGGAGTTGACCATGTGGGCTGCGGAAGCGTGGTTCGGGATGGTGGAAGACATATTTGAGCGCATGTCTTTGCCGTCGACGAGAGTCCAGTCTGCAGATTTACACACTCGGGGCGGGCCTATGTATGGTGGAAGTCTTCCTCGCGGTCCATTGACGTGAGTGAAGGGCCTATAACCTGGGCGCAGTTCCAGGAAGCATTCTATGAGAAGTACTACCCAGCTGCGATGAGGATCGAGAAGCGGTGAGTTCTGCACACAAGCGAGGGGACCGAATCGATCGGTCGAAGAGTATGAACATGAGTTCACAATGTTGTCCCGGTTTCTTTGTAGAATTGGTGGACCACAGAGACAAGAAGAAGATTGAACGGTTCCTCACGTGTCCGTGTGTGGAGGTTACGTGGTTACTGTAGCGCCCATGACCCAAAGACGTATCACGCGGTTGTTCGAGTGGCTACCTTGATCGATCACATTCAAAACAAAGAGAGTACTGTTGGCGATCATCCGAGGCGAGGCGGACTTCTGATCAGTCGGAAGAGAGACACACGATCAAGCCTTCCCTAGGCCAAACCGACTGGAGCGCGCGGGGGCAACAGTGGGCCCAAGGAGCGCAGAGGCGCGCGTGCCCTAACCGTGGAGGCGGCCTAACAGAGGAGCTTGCCCAAAGACCACCAAAGTTTGTTTCCATTGTGGTAAGGTGGGTCATATGGCGTCAATGTGCGAAGCGAAGAAGAAAAGATCGGACACGAGTGTGCTACATATGTCCGGAAGGAAGGCCATGTGGCCTCAGCGTGCCGGATAATAGAAATGCCGGAAACCGGGAAGGTCGCGAGAGAGAGGAGCGTATGCTAATCTTTGGCCGAGCCGCGAAGAAGTCTTTAGTAAAGTCGCCACGCAGTACCTTACCTATTCTCGGTCATTTAGCTTTTGTACTTTTTGATTCTCATTGCACATGCACTCCTTTATTTCTGCCTTTGTTTGTGGGACAAGCCCACTAGAAGTAGAGCCCTTAGGTTTTAGCCTATCGATTGCAACCCCCAGTAGGGGCGGAGATAGTGACACGGGAAAAGGTGAAGACCGGTCAGTCTTGGTGGAAGGTCGCTCGTTGGAAGTGACCTTGATTGTCCCTGGAGATGAGTGACTTTGATGTAATCCTCGGGCATGGATTGGTTAGCGACAAATCATGCCAACATCGATTGTCACCGCAGAGAGGTTGTGTTCAAGCCTCCGCGAACCGAAGTTTCAAATTTAAAGGGAGCGAGTCAAAAACGGTTCCCAAGGTGATCTCAACACTTAAGGCGAGTAAGTTGGTTGGTCAAGGGGCTTGGGCCTTCTTAGCAAGTGTGACGGACTTGAGAAGTGAGAAAGGAGACGTGTCGTCGATGCGATGTCGGGGAGTTCGTTGATGTATTCCCGAGGATTTGCCGTGCTGCCTCCGGTCGTGAGGTGGATTTCGATGATCGAGTTGGAGCCGTGCTTTGCACCATTATCGAAAAGCTCCGTCTGAGAATGGCCCCACCGAAGTTAAAGGAGCTTAAGACGCAATGCGAGAATTGTTAGACAAGGGCTTCATTCGCCTAGTGTCTCTCCATGGGGTGCTTGCTGCTTTTGTGAAAAAGAAGGATGGGTCGATGCGCCTTTGCATTGACTATCGAGAGTTAAATAAGGTGACGGTAAAGAATAAGTACCCGCTCCCCAGAATTGATGATCTGTTTGACCAGCTGCAGGGAGCCACTTTGTTCTCTAAGATTGATTTGCGTTCGGGCTACCACCAGTTGCGAATAAAAGAAGAAGATATCCCAAAGACGACCTTGGATCCGGTATGGACATTACGAGTTTACCGTGATGTCGTTCGGTTTGACAAATGCCCCGGCTGTGTTCATGGGCCTGATGAATCGGGTGTTCAAGGAGTTTCTGGACACCTTTGTAATTGTGTTCATAGACGACATCCTAGTTTACTCAAAGTCGAGCGAAGAGCACGAGAGCCACCTGAGGAAAGTCTTGACCGCTTTAAGAGAGAATCAGTTGTACGCCAAGTTCTCCAAGTGCGAGTTTTGGTTGTCGCAGGTGTCCTTCTTAGGGCATGTAGTATCTAAGGAGGGTGTCTCTGTAGATCCGTCGAAGGTGGAAGCGATTTCATTGGCCTCGACCCAAGACTCATCACCAAGTTCGTAGTTTCTTGGGTTTGGCTAGCTACTACCGTCGATTTGTGAAAGACTTTTCCAAGATTGCCACACCCCTTACTCAGTTAACACGGAAGGGGAATGCCTTCGTGTGGAGTGAGGCGTGCGAGGCAAGCTTTCAGGATTTGAAGCGAGAGGTTGATTTCACTCCAGTGCTTACGATGCGGATGGATCGAGAAACTTTGTGGTTTATAGTGATGCTTCCAAGAAGGGCTTGAGGCAGTGTTTTGATGCGAGCGGGAGAGTAATTGCTTATGCCTCTCGGCGGTTGAAAGACTATGAGAAAAACTACCCACCCACGACTTGGAGTTAGCGGCGATGGTCTTTGCCTTGAAAATCACGGAGACACTTTTTATGCGGTGAGAAGATCCGGATGTATACGCACCACAAGAGCTTGAAGTACTTGTTCACGCAGAAGGAGTTGAACATGAGACAACGTAGGTGGTTGGAATTGGTGAAGGATTACGAGATTGAGATCTTGTATCACCCGGGAAAGGCAAATGTGGTTGTCGATGCCCTTAGTAGGAAGGTAGCTCACACGTCGGCCTTAGTCATGAAGGAGTTTCATTTGCGGGTCGATATGGAGCGAGCCGGTATTGCCGTGATGGTAGGGCAGGTCATGGCTCAGTTTAACCAGTTGTCGGTACAACCGACTCGAGACAACGAGTTCTAGACTCCCAACAGGGAACCCCGGTCTTGTGGATTGGTGGGAACAGGCCAGGTCGGGCCAAGAGAGCGAGTTCTCAGTGTCATCAGATGGGGGCTTGTTGTTCAGAGGACGGTTATGCGTTCCAGATGTAAGTGGCCTCAAGAAGGAAGTTCTAGTCGAGGCTCACAGTTCCCCTTTCTCAGTGCATCCCAGATGCACTAAAATGTATCGGGACTCAAAGCAGCTTCTACGGTGGAGTGGAATGAAGAAAGTCGTAGCGGAGTTTGTCAGCAGATGTTTAGTCTGCCAACAAGTTAAAGCCCCGAGGAAAAAGCCGGCAGGGCTACTGCAACCCTTAGAGGTTCCTCAGTGGAAATGGGAAGAAGTTTCGATGGATTTCATTTCAGGTCTACCTCGAACCGTTAGAGGATTCACGGTGGTTTGGGTCATCGTTGACAGGCTGACAAAGTCGGCACATTTTCTTCCCGAAAACCGACTTATACGGTGGAGAAGTGGGCGAAAGCATTCATGGAGGAAATTGTCAGATTACACGGAGTTCCGGTGAAGATTGTCTCTGACAGGGACCCTTGTTTCACATCCAACTTCTGGATGGGTTTTCAGAAGGCTTTAGGAGCGGAATGTAGCTTGATCTAAAGATTTCACCCTCGCATGCATGGTCGATGAGAGGTTGAACCAAATTTTGGAAGACATGCTCCGAGCTTGTGCCCTGGATTTCGCAGGGAGTTGGGATACGCACCTTCACTTGATTGAATTTGCCTATAACAATGCTTATCGAGCAACGATCGGGATGGCGCCTTTGAAGCCTTGTATGGGAAGAGGTGCGAGTCCCCGCTTTATTGGGAGAAGTTGGTGAGCGTAAGCTTTTGGGACCCGAGTGGTCCAAGTTACTAATGAAGTTGTGCGAGAAGATTAGAGCGAGAATGTTAACGGCTCGAGAAGCAGATGAAGAGTTACGCCGATGTGAGGCGCAGGGACTTGGAGTTTGCAGTTGGAGAGTACGCGTTCCTGAAAGTTGCACCTATGAAAGGTGTGCTGAGATTTGGCAAGAAAGGAAAGTTGAGCCCTAGGTTCATCGGACCATTTGAGATTTTGGAGCGTATTGGCGGTGGCATATCGTTTAGCTTTACCACCGTCGCTAATGTACCGTTCACGGCGTGTTTCACGAGTCGATCTTTGAGAGGCTACGTGCGACGCGCATCCCACGTGATTGACTACAAGCCACTGCAAGTTGATGAGAATCTAAGCTACGAGGAGAAGCCAGTGGAAATCTTGACTCGAAAGAAGAAGGTGTTGAGAAATAGAGAAATCGACCTTGTTAAGGTCTTATGGAAAAATCAGCAGCTTAAAGAGGCTACTTGGGAGCGTGAGGACGAGATGAGAACGAACTATCCGGAGCTGTTTGAGAACTAACCACTTTCGAGGACGAAAGTTCTTAAGGTGGGGAGGATGTGGCGCCTGCAATTTTCGTAAAAATCATTATTTCCTTTTAAGTAATTATGTTCGGGCTCATGTCGTACTTTTTAAAAGCTTGGGCTAAGAAATTAATTATTGGACCTTGCAGGGACCCAAATAATTAAACTTCACCTTTAAATTTGGGTGGTCAGCTCCCTTGGATTTCATATCGCTAGTGTGGGAGAAGGTTTTGAGGTAAGCTCTTCCTTGTTTCTTTTTTTTAGGGTTGTTTGGGGCTAGCTTTGAAAAGAAAGAGTTAAAAAAAAAAAAATGAAAAGGGGAATTCGAACGGGGGTCGCGCGCCCTTCCCGTGGCCGCACCTCCCATCGCGCGGGAGGCGGCGCGCGCCGCCGCATGCCGCGCCTCGCCGTCGAGGCCGAGCCGTCGGCCGGCTAGTCGGCGGCCTCGACGCCGTCCCTCTGGATCTGATCTCCCTCCCTCTCATCTCTCCCTTCCTCAGTCGCCAGCCATCGGAGCCGTTCGCCTGAACCGTGCGGTTTTCGGCTCTCTTCCCCTCTCGTTCGAATCCCTCTCTTCCTCCCCTTTCGGTCGCGGCCGCCACACCACGCCGCGCAGCATCACCTCTCCGCCGCCCCCTCTCGATCCGCCGCCCCTCTCTTGATCCGCCGCCTCCCTCGTTCGATTCCTCTCTTTCTCTCCCTCTCGGTCAACTCCTCTCTCTCTCTCTCTCACCGATCCGCCTCTCTCTCGTGCAACCCTCTCTCTCTTGAGATCTGTGTCTCTCCCTCGGATCGATCCGATTTGCCCCTGTCGAATCTTTCTCGCTGATTTGTGTTGGTTTTGTTGGACAGTTCGGATCCGTCACCTAAGGGTAGATCTTTGAAGGAATATCGAGGCTAAGATTGAACGAAGAATCGTTTCACTTCACCAGAAGTGGGTAAGACTCGTTCTGAATCTTTTTGGTTATGAATTACGAGTTTAGAACTTGTCGTTTCAACTGTGTTTACAAGTTAGATGCACATTAGGTGTCATGTTAGCTTGATTAAGTTCGTTCGGAGTTGTGCCTTAAGGGTAGAGCCAAAAGG
Source organism: Trichosanthes cucumerina (assembly GCA_036507285.1). Classification (NCBI taxonomy): domain Eukaryota; kingdom Viridiplantae; phylum Streptophyta; class Magnoliopsida; order Cucurbitales; family Cucurbitaceae; genus Trichosanthes; species Trichosanthes cucumerina. The sequence continues at coordinate 66,645,802 of CM071844.1, forward strand.
TTGATTCACAACTAACTTGTGCATCGTTTGTCTTTGTCAGTAGGTGCTTGAGGGTCGCTAACAGGAGTAAGGACCTCCCTTTTGCGTACTTTATTTGAGGTAAGTAGTTGTTTGGTTTAACATCAAACTCATAAGCGAATGAGTTTGAGTACAGGGTGTTTGTGATTGGCCTTATAATTGTTGTTTGAGTGCTAGATTGTTACTTGGTGCATGAGACTCTAGATATCCTTTTCTGGCTGTGTTTACCCTTGTATCGTTTATAAGTTTTGTGATTGGATCTCTTGCGTGCCCTGAACGTGTTGCTTAATGTCGTGATTGTGTTGCTTGTGTTGGCTGCTAAGTGAGACTCGAGCTCGTGTGGTAATGTGCACTGTGTGATTGATCCCTAGAACTGAGCAGAGTTGGTGATGCTCTAGGGCATGGGTGACTAGTTGATCATGACATGTTTGCTTATCAACTCCAATATGTTTTATCCTATCATGTAGAATTGGATTATTAGTTATAACAATGACAATCTCGTATCACCAAAGACCTAAATCATGCTTTCGCGCTACTTTGGCTATTACATTTTTTTAAAAAAATATAACTAAGTTCCTTCCAATAAAAGAACAATAATTAGAAGTTGATCTCATACCAATAGTACTTCTAACCCAAGTTGTATTAGTATACACCTCAACTTATGTTTATAAAAGAGGCTCAATTATAGAAAATACCTTTAAACTTTGTACTTTGTTTAAAAAATACTCCCGAATTTTCAAAGTTTCATTAATATATTTAAATTTTACAAAAAAAAAATTCAAAAATACTTCTCTCGTTAATTTTGGATGGAAATCGTTAGTACTTTGTTTTAGAAATACCTTTGGACTTTCAAAAGTCTTACTCTTATTATTAATATATGGACATGAATTATTAATATCTTCTTTTAAAATACTCCTGAACCTTTAAAACTTGTATTAAACAAACTAAAGGTTAAGTTTCTATTTTATTTTTCTACTCTTTTGCTACCTTTTAAATAGATAAAAATGATTCCATTCTTTTCAATGCAGTTATCAATTCCAACGAGCATTTTTATAACCAAACAATTTAGAGGTTAGATTTTTTTTGCTTTGTTCACCTTTCAATTTTTTAATTGATTATAATTTGTCATTTTTGTGTTCCTTTTTATATATTGATTCACTATTTTTTTTCTTGATTTGTATGTGTATATTTTCTTGATTCAGTATATATTTGTATGTGTATAATGGACCCTCCTTCTTTTCTCCCACCTCAACTTCCTGTCGTCCACCCCCTCCCCTGCTCAGACCTCGGAGACATGACTGTCACATCTCCGTCCCTTCCATCCCATTTTTCCGCCCATGAAAGAGACACTCAGTTTTTCCTTTGGTTGGAAAACCTTCTCAATCGAGCCCGCTCACCCCTTTACTTGCAACCGTCTCCGTTTCCCATAACAGCAGCCTGATCGTTCCATCTCTTTCGTCTCCCCCCGCCCTATTTTCGCTTGGTTCCACGAACACACCTCCCTTCTCTTAGTTCACCCCCTAACCAGAAATTCTTCCGCGAAACCAGACTCGATGGAGGAGTTTACTGGATTGAGAAACACTCAAACCGGCGCGGATACTGCATCGAATTGGCCAAGCTCGCTCCTATCGGTGGTGTAACCAAGCTTATCTTTCCTTCCGGAGATGATCGAAGGGTATGGAAGTTGCTTGTGGGCCTTCTTCCCAAACTGCTTGTCACACCCCCTTCTGAACTACTCACTACTTAGCCTGAAAGACGACGTGAAGCCAACAGACATCGTTCACCTCTCTAACGATACTTGTTGACCCTGTTTTACCTGATAAGCATACTATACTTGTATAAGAAACACTTTAAACATAACACAAATGGAATATTGACAATTACGTAACCTACGTAAGGTAAACCCTACTTAAGACTCTCTTGAAAATCAAACGGATATGAACATCACAACCAAAAACATACCCAACCATGGGTTACACAACCACAACCTAGAATGTACACATAAACATAACTTCATAGTCCTCCTACAATGCATATAGACTTCCTATACAACTCCACCCACATACAAAATATCAAACTCGTGGAGCTTCCAGCAGAATATGGAAGGTTATCAAGCACCGGGAGCTCGATCTCTACCTTAAAAGTTTGAAAACACTGAAAGAATGAGCTATAAAGCTCAGTGAGCGACTGAGTTAAAGATCTAATAACTCATAAATCATATCACCTGGAAACCTATGAGCATATGCATCTGTAATTAAGCGTTTGAAATACACATGTAATCATAATAACTTTTAAAAAATCCAGCAAGTTTATCATTAAAATCTCGCAAGGCATATCGATACTCAATACAACCAACGTATGACAATCTACGTTGTGTAGGACACACTCAATACAACCAACGTTTACTCTACGATATAGTGGGGCCCGCCCAGCACTCCTATCGTCTATGTCGTACAGGGGCCCGCCCAACACTCACGACAACATTGTTGTCACGGAGTACACTCAACGTCGACAACAGAAAATGACCTGTGTGCACACGGTACTATATAGCCTTGGGCTCAAAATCTCAGCCATTTACTCATTCAAGTCTCAGAAAAACACAATAAAATACTTAAACATGTTTGTTTATCTTTCCTTTCGTAAAACTCAAGCTTACTCAGCTTGTTCATAAAACTGGAAATCTTTAAATCATACTTGCTAGAGCATGCTTGCATGAAATCATAACATTTTCACTAAATTTTGGCAAATATTATACATATGCTCACGAATAAATTCATCAGAACATCTAGCCTCACAACGAGCACTTAAAATCATTTGTAGGAAAACATGAATGCTTATAAATATGTGTTCCAAAGGAAAACAATAAGCATTGAAACCATTTCATTCTATCAAAATCTTGTATTTTCATAGGCTTAATATATGCATATAAATCATTTTCGAGTTCGTTTTGTCACTCACCGAGTTAGAACTAGAACCCTGGCCCGTACACTCGACCAATTTCCTCTTGGCCTGTCAAACAAACCAAATCTAAGTATTACAACCTCGAGCTCATCAATTTCAACCTTAGAATTACCAAAAAACACACCATTTAATTTTCCAGCATTTTACACATTTCATACCCTATCTTCAAACAATCATAACTTCTTCATTACTTAGCCAAAATGGATGTACTTTATACAAAACTCTTCCTTTTTGAACCCTCTAAATATCATATGAGGAAATCAAATTGAGATTCCCAACGAAGTTATTCGAAAATACCTCGAAATCTTCTTCCCCAGGAATTAACTTCTGTTATTCAAGATTCGTTTCCCTGCTGCAACCCGAAACTTGACCTGTAATTTAAAACATCTTACAGTTGATTTCTTCCCACGAGTTCTTCATGGAAGTTGTAGGAAATTCAATAAGCCGTCTAACCATACCTATTAGAGCTTCTGATTCGAATCCTACTGATCAACACAACCCAAAAACCAGAGACTTCTCGGATTTGACAACAAAATCTTTCCTCTGCTTTCCCCTTAACAAATCAGTAACTTAGATTCAGAATTTGCTCGAGCTTCCTTCACGAATTTTGTTCAAATGTGATTTACCTTTCAAGAAAATAAAACCTCAACTCTTACCTCTTCTTGTAGAGCTCGAAATACTCAAAACATCAGAACTTTGCTGGATTGTTCATCTTGCTGCCATACTAAATTGCCTTGGTTTCTCTTCTTTTCTTCTGCAACTTCAACTCCAAAAAAAAAAAAAAATCACCTTCTTCATCTTCCTTCATCCTTCTCCCACGTGCCCTTAGCTTTCTTTTGTTAAAATGAGAAGCAAATGGAGAGAAGATGGATTAAAAATAATTCAAACGGTGGTGTGGCTTTTGTCATTTTCCCTTTTCCCTTTTGCTTTTTCTTTCTTTTAATCTTTCCTTTACCTCTTTCTTTCCCTTTTCTTTTCTTTTCTTTTCTTTTCTTTTCTTTTCTTTTCTTAAAACAAAACAACCAAAATATGTTACACTTTTCCTTTCTTATTTTCTTTTGTTTTTTTTTTGTAAGGAAAAATTCAAAATGAGATCTCGGGTTTACACTGCTCCCCAACCCATCCCAGTCACTGCCCACCCTTGTTCCACCCAAACCTCTTGCCTCCTCGTCCACAAATCCCTCTTATAAAGCTATTCTACAATTCTCCATAGAGCAACCATCCCAACCCACCAACATTTTTCACCAGGCTTCGGCTAAACCTCCCAATCCGAATCGTTTATCTCCTGCCTTGGCCACCTTATTCTTATCTTCGACACTTGTTGTTGAACGGTTCTTCTTCCACGATGGGTGGCCTGAAATCGGAGTCGCCCTTCACGATTATGTCAGCGAATACTGCGCCATTGCCCCTATCTATTCGGATAAAGCCCTCCTCCTTTGCGAAGATGTCGCTCGAGCAAATAGCCTTGTTGCCGAAAAAGAATGGAAGCTTGTTGGAGGTTTTAAACTGAAGTTATTTAAATGGGGTCATGAGGCTATCCTTCAAAACTAGAAAGTGTCTTCTTATGGAGGATTGATTAAAGTTCATCATCTACCTTTTGATCTCTGTAACTGGGAAAACTTTGAACTCATCGGAGATGCTTGAAAAGGTTTATGGGAATACTCCAGGAAGACTCTCAAGGCTCGATATGATGGAGGTTAGCCTCAAAGTTGTTGGTCTTGCTTCGGGCTTCCTTCTGGCAATAGTTCTTCTCCCCTCCACGAGCATATTTGTCTCCATTGAACAATTTTTTAATATCGATTTCCAAATTGGCTTCATTTCCGGAATACATGGGAAAAAGCCCTGTTGAATAGTGTCTCCAATACAAGCTGTGCGGTGTCACAGACGCGCTACCCACCTACCCCCTCTCACAAACCCATTTCTGAGGCCACGCGCCCATTGACCAAAAAGCACACCTCTCACTCTACTGTCATTGTCAAACAACCCACAATGGTGTCAGCGTCACAGTCCCTGAAGGCTTGCTCTCCCAACTTGTGTGTGTGCCCCCCTAATCAGTACCTCAAACCTTATCCCAACCCTCCTTTAATACCCATCGAAAAGACCTCTTTCCCATCCTCTTTACAAGCTTCCAACCATCCTAATCCCCAACCTTTACCCGTTAACCTTACCCCATCCAATATTGTCACTTTCTCTAAGGCAAAAAAAAATCGTTTCTATAAATGGTAAAGAGTCGACCTTTATCCTTGGAACAAAACACGCAACTTCTGAGTTTGGTCCTATACACTCAGATCTTGAAGAAGATGTTTCCCTCTCCTGCCCTTGCCCTGACACCAACACCTCTTCCCGACCCCGTTCTCTGTCCCCAATGACTTCCATTGTCCTTTTAAGCTTTTTCACCGATAATGAGCTCTCTACCCCTGCTCCTATTAGAATATGCTCGGACTTTCAACACAGTGACCATGCTCTTTGCAAGCCAACTGACAACGCATAAGTTTTACCTTCTTTTGAGCCAGTTGAAGACTTACTGTTCCTAAAAAAACTAGCCCCTTGGCTGCTTGAAAATGGCTTGTGCTTATCGGTCGTCCTTAATAGACAAAAAAAGGGAAAGACCCTAGCCAAATCCTCCAAATTGATCAGAAAAGTTAAGAACTTAACATCCTCCATCAACTATGACAAGCCCCTTAGAGATGTCATTACAAATGGGTCGCCTTCCCCTTTATGTTAATTCTTTCTTGGAACGTGAGAAGTTTGGGTTCGCGGAAGAAAAGACCACTCATTAAAAGCTTTCTCCACCAAACTAATGCCACGATAGTTATCCTCTAGGAAACCAAGCGCAACCACATTGACAATTCTTTCATCAAATCCCTTTGGAGCTCTCGCAACATTGCTTGGAGTGCTCTGGATGCCGAGGGTAGCACGGGCAACATTCTTATCATGTGGAATGATCCATCCATCACTGTTATTGAAATTGTGGAAGGTACACACTCCCTTTCTCTCAATATCTCTCTTGCAGATGGTTTCCTCTTTTGGTTTTCTGGTGCATACGAACTAACGAGGGCAACTCACAAGCAAACCTTCTGGGATGAGTTAACTGACCTCTCTTTCCTCTGCGAAGGCCATTGGATTTTGCGTGGAGACTTCAATGTGACTAGATGGCCTTTTGAAAAATCTAATGGTAAGCCATATACAAAAAGCATGAAATGCTTCAGCAAATTCATTGATGACTGCTTTGATTGGCCCCCCTTATCAAATGGCTTATGCTCGTAGTCCAACCTCCGTGACAACTCAGTGATGACCCTCTTTGACCGATTTCTGATCACCAACCCTTGTATTGACAAACTCAATAGCGATTTGGTCAAGAGATTATCAAGAGTTACTTCAGATCACTACCCAATCCTTCTAACCCTTGGTCTATAAAGATGGGGACCCAATTACTTCAAGTTTGAAAACACTCTTATACAAGGCTGGTCGTGGCACGATTTCATATAGAAACTGAAGCTCTTCAAACACCAGGTTCAAATTTGGAATGTCAATAACTTTTGTTGCACGAAATCTATGAAGGTTGACTTGATCAATGAACTTAATAGGCTATATTCCATCGAGAACACTAATAGTCACAACCCCACACACCTCCTACGTAAACTTGATATCAAAACTGAACTGCAGGACATCTCCATCAGGGAGGATTTAAACTGGAGACAAAAATGCAAACTGAAATGGTTGCTTAAGGGTGACGAAAACACCGTTTTTTTTCATAGAATCGCGTCTGCTAGAAGGAGGAAAAACTCTATCGTGGAGCTTTTGTCTAGGAAGGGGGAAAGCCTTGTCATTGATAGGCATAAAGAATTCCTAAATTTCTACTCTCACCTATAAACTAAATCTACTGGCACAAACAAATCTCCGGGGCCAGACGATTTTACCACTGAATTCTTTATAAAAGATTGCAACATCCTCAAGGAAGACATCGAGAAGGTGTTCGAAGATTTTTTTGAGAATAGTATTATTAATGCAAACCTCAACGAAACATATAATTTCCTCATCCCGAAGAAGATTGTTGCTAAATCTGTGAATGACTATCGATGCATCAGCCTAACCACATGCCTCTACAAGATAATAGCCTGCGTCCTTTCAAAGGGACTTAGGAAGGTCCTCCCACTCACAATTTCAGACTCCCAATTTGTCTTTGTTGCACACAGGCAAATTATAGATGCCTCTCTCATTGCCAACGAACTCATCGAAGAACAATTTAGGAATAAGAAACAAGGGGTCATTATTAAGCTTGACATCGAAAAAGCCTTTAACATGGTGGATTGGAACTTCCTTGACTGCATCCTATCATTCAAAGGTTTTGGTACCAAATGGAGACTTTGGATTCAAGGTTGTATCTCTTCAGCAAATTACTCCATTATTATTAATGGCAAACCCCGTGGAAAACTTAAAGCCTCGCGAGGGCATAGACAAGGATACCCTCTATCTCCTTTCCTCTTTGTCATTATTATGGATTGTCTTTCTCGGATGCTTTCTCTAAAGGCCACCAAAGGGCTCACACGCGGTTTGAGTGTCAACGACCTTACTAGTACCCATCTTCCTCTTTGTCATTGGTATTAACCTTACAACAGTTCTGGTTGCTGACCTTGCAGAGGGATTTGGATGCAAAGTGGCCTCCTGACCCACCCTATACATCGGGTTGCCACTCAATGCCAAACCATGAACCAAAACTTTCTTGTATCTAGTCATTGAGAAATTAGAGAGACGTCTATCTGGATGGAAAGGTTCCTTCATCTCAAAAGGTGGTCGGCTTACCTTATTACAAGCTACGTTATCCAACATTCCCACCTACTACTTATCCTTCTACAAAATCCCATCCGAAGCTGCAAACACAATTGAAAAAATTCTTAGGCGGTTCTTATGGGTTGGGCATAATAACAAGATGGGCTATCATCCTATAGGTTGGTCTAAGGTGTGTCAACCTATTGAAGATGGAGGGCTTGGGATTGTCAAAATTAAAGCCAAAAATTAAAGTCTCCTTGCCAAATGGATTTGGAGATTTTATGCTGAAAAAGATTCTCTTTGGCATCAAGTTTTAAACCACAAATATGGCTACTCCCAATCTGATATCCATCCTAATGGGGAAAAAGCCAAATACCACCGTGGCCTTGGAGAAATATTGTTGCAGAAAGACCTTTAATCTCTAACAATACTCTCTGTATTGTAGGAAATGGTAAGCATACTAGTTTTTGGACAGACAAATGGTTGAGCGACTTCACCCTTCAAGCCTCCTACCCTCTCCTTTTTTGATCTCACAAGAAAAAAGGGATCCAAGGTTTGTGATTTGTTCTCGGCTATTGAATTGGCTTGGAATCTAGACATCCCTCATCCATTGAAGGATTTCGAAATTGAGGAGTGGGTGAGGCTATCAACCCAACTCCCCAGTTGCTTAAACACAGTAAAGGATGATTTTTGGAAGTGGCAGCTACATAGTACAAGGGTATACACGGTTAAGTCCCTTACACAAATTGTTCTCCACGAACTTCTCCACCCACAAACATCTTTATCAGAATATCTGGAAGAGCCACATCCCTAAAAAATTGTGGTTCTTCCTTTGGGAATCTAGCCACGAGAGGCTTAACACAACCAACACAATTATTAGAAAAGCCCCTTAAATTGTTATAGCTTCAAGCTGAACGACAGAATCCATCGGACATATATTCAATTTATGCCCCTATACTTACAACATTTGGACCGACTTCTCCATCCATCTAAGCAGCAGTTAGTCTTTGCAAACAAAATGTGTGGCATCCTCGAGCTTCTCCTAATATGACTCCATTACACTCAAGACAAGGCGATCATTTGGGGCAATCTGGTTAAAGCTCTCATGTGGACTATTTGGCGTGAAAGAAACAATCGAGATTCAGTGAAAAGGGCAGAGAACCCCACATTGCTCTTGAATACATTCTTTATCTTACTTTCTCTTTGTGTAAATTATCTCCCTCATTTGGTGACTACACTCTTACTTCCCTTCTTAGCAATTGGGAAAATCTTTTGTAATCGGTATACCGACTTTTTTTTGCACATTTTATACTATCAATGAAATGAATTTGTGTTTCTCATTAAAAAAAAATTGTTTAATTTTTCATACATTGGTTAAAGAAAAAAATGGTTTATTTTTTCCGTGGGTGAGAAGAATAAATCAACATAAATCTAGAAAAAACTAAAAATAAAAATATAAAATCAATGCCTCAAAGCATGAGTTTGGGGATGAAAAATGAGTAGCGAAATCTAAATGAGAAGAAGTAATAGGAGAGGACTTAAGAATATTCAGTTCTTAGGGATGAAGTCGAAATCCAGAGAGGTTGTTGGGTTTTTTTTTTTTCAAAAGATTTTGAAACAAAAAACGTAATCTCAACCTATTTTCAATATTCCTTTGAAAAACAAACTTATTTTAAATATTATTATTAAAACTTTTGCCATAAAGGCATAATACCAAAATATTATACTTTCTTTTCCTTTCTAACATCCAAATAAAAAATTTTAATGTCAGAAATCAATTTCATTCTAAACCCAAATAAAAATTTAAAATCATTTCCGTAAAATTTTTTATTTGAAATCATTTATTATCAAATTCATCCGCCAAATAGAGTGTAACTTCTAAGAACAAATAGATACCAACTCCAATCTGAAGTATATTTTGTTTTTAAATTTATTAATTAACAAAAAAAAAACTTTTCTTCAATTAGCCACTTCTAATAGCAGGATTAACCTCTTTAGACTCTCCACTTTTTTTTTTCCTTTCTATTATCATTATTATTTAAAAAACATACCTAAAGCTATAGGTATTTTCCCAATTTTGTTATGCTTTCTCCTCCTCCATGGTTGTCGTTTGAACCTCATCATCAACTCAGGAAATTTTCTCTCTTCCTCCCTAAACGACAGCCACAGACAAACAACACCCATCTCTGATTTTTTTTCTTCTCACCTATCTTCCTCTCTGGGTTGTCGTTGCCGACCTCTAGCACGCCCCACCTGCACTTTTGTTTATGCTCTTATCTCACTCTCTGCTGCAACCTCACGACACCACACCAACCCAACCCGTTTTCTTTACTTCAGACCTCCATCTATAAAAAATTTCCTTGATCAATTTTTCTTCTTTTTTTGTTTCTTCGATTCAACAAATCCAATCCCAATCCTAAAATTGGGTAAAATTGTAATGGGATGAACTTTTGTTTAAAATCCTGCCAAATCCAACCTATTTTGGATGGAAAATTTGTTTGATCAAAACAAATCATTTTGGAATTCAAATTCTTTTTTTTTTAAATTCTTACTGTCGTCGGTGACATATTCTAACTCTAATCACCACTCCGGCGTGGAGTAGAGAGAAGGTAATTGTTTTGTTGAATACACTGTTTCCAAATGAAATTTCATAATTAGGAATAATGTCACATTAATATCTAGCAATTTTAGTAGTTTTGGGTCATTATTTCTCCATGTAGTATATAAGCTCGGTATCATGTGCATTCCCTGAAAAGTTTTGATATTTGATTAGGAGTTTTCTTATGGAGCCTACGGATTGGGAAAGCTCTTTAGGAGCTAGTGGCGATGACGACATTTACTGAGCAAAACATGAGAGATGAAGAAGAATGTCTTTGTTCATTTTTAAATTTTTACATGCATGAAGTTGCAATTCAGTTGAGAATTTCAAGAATTTAGACTCACAGAATCCTTCAATAGGATTGAGCTATTTGGTTATTTTTATGTGTGTGTTTCAATATTTTTATTTGTCTCTAGGAAGCATGCTTCGACTACTCGATGGAATGATCAGATGGGAATGGCAGAAGTTGTAGAGAACAAGGCGACCTTTGAGCGACGGCGGCATTGTACGTTGTGGCAAGATTTATTGTTCCATTGAGGAAACTTTGTAGGTCAAACTATGATTTTATTATGGTTTTGACATCTCTATTGGTTTTGATATTGATTACAACATTTTTTGGGGAGTTATTCTCTTTCACATTGTCTTTAAGTGATTACTATAAGATAAGGTAATATCATGAAAAATAAAAGAAACTGGTAGTGTTTTGGAGAGTTTTTTTTTTTGTTGCTTTTTGGTTCCTTATTTAGAACATTACAATACAAATAAAGGGAAGAAATTCAAGCTTACAATGTACACGACGAAGCACTAGTAGTAGTCTTTATGTCTTGGTAAATAAATGAATTCATCATTTTTTAGTACTTTTTAACTAAAGTCCTTTTTCCTATCATTATCTCTATAGTAATGACATTTTATTGAGCTTATTTGTGTCCCACTATATAATTCATTTTATGTATCACTTATTCTTCTTTTCTATTTACAATATATATATACATCTATTGTTACTTGGGTAATGTTTATTTTAATGTGTCTCTTGTTTCAGAAAAGTTAGAAGTGTGTTGCCTTGAAGTGTTCCTTGTGCTTTCTAAATGTTGACTGTAGTATGAACCTTGGCTCAAAAATAGAGTTGTACCATTTAAGCAGAAATATGTAGGATCATGATCTCTTTTGAGACATTTAAATGACAATTTTTAAGCATGCTATCAAACATTCTTTTTTATGTTTTCAGATTTCTTATTGAAGTTGGGGCCTTGCATCTTCTTGATTATGATAATTTAAATCTTTCTTTGAAAGACGTATACAAGAAGGTAGCTGAAGGAAAAAATGGATGTATTTGGGAGCAGTTTGAGGTTTATAGGCACCTCAAATCTCTTGGTTTCATTATTGGAAATCATAAAGTTCCTTGGTCTGTGAAGGGTGTTAGGAATGGAAATGACATTTCTTCTCGAAGTTCTATATTTGAGAACAAAGGAGCGATAAATTTTGAATCAGAAGATGAGAGGTCGATCTCTGAGCTATTAGATTCCACTCAACTCAATGAAGTGACACCCATTTTTGATGTTTTTCTTCCACATAGCAAGTTTAGAAAATCTTCTCCTGGTGACACAAATTTTATGGTCTGCTCGACTAGGTAAATTCTTTTGCCAAAAATCATTGTAACTTCCTTCAGATTCTGTCCTATTGGTTATTTGTTTTGCATGTTGTCTTTGTTATTTTTGTATAAACTTCTTGGAAGGCATAGCTAAAAATGACTTGCACCTGATTTTCCTTTTTTAAGAACTATTGTCCTCTGATTTGACTTTTTAATGAAATTTCTTTTCAAAATAATATTATTAATAATAATAATAGTAATAATAATAATAATTTGCAAAAGGTGTTTTTTAGTGAGGCATGTAGGAATAGGATGTAAGCAGATTTGTTGTGAAATTGTATACACAATAGATTAACTTCATTTTCAGCCTTCTGAGTATTTCGCATCATTTTTTAGGAAAATAGTAGGTTGTATTCTTGAAATAACACCAAAATGAGGTCTATAATAGGCTTCAACTTGTGTCGTTTCTTTCTTCTGCAAAATTTTTATAGATTATTCAACTTATTTGTATGATCCTTTAATTACTGTGATATTATTTTTTTTATAGGGGATACCCACCTCCAAGAAAAATATTGAAGTTATTGATAGAACATCGAGAGGCAATCGAATGAAATATTGTCATGTTGAACATGGACGTGTTTGTTTCTTCTCACTTGATAAGGTGGAGTTGCCCGTCTTACCGTGACACTGTTGTGGATTGGTAGAACTGAAGCTCTGCTATTCAAAGATTTAATTTATTTGATGTGTCTTTGATTAGTTTGAGATTGATTTAACTTTTAAAATAATTATTAAAAGAATTGTTGTTAAATGTTCTTTTATTCACTAATTACTTTTAATGTGATATAAACAAGTGGTTAGTAAATTTTAACATTGAACATCAAAAAGCAAGTTATGATGTTTGGTATATTCAATCGAAACTGCTTTGATTTAGCTATAATGAGTGAAGTAGAAATTATTTTAACATTTATATTTTGTTTACCCATTATTTTAAAAATTATATTTTGTTTACATTAAATAATATGATAAAATCATTAATATATATATATATATATATATGATAAAAGAGTATGTAAAAAAAATGGCATGTAGAATAGTAATGAACCAATGTTGTTCCAATTTAATTTCAAACAAAATGTAAGAAAAAATTTATTGTCATCATCAGATTTGTAGCAATATTATATCTGAATTTCTAATTCTTGAATGTGAAAATAATTATTATTAACTCAAAATTTGGGAAGAAATGAGATTATTGTAGTTCTTCCATATCTTTGAATCAAATTCAAGGTTTTTTTTTTTCTTGAGTTAAAGAAGATTTGGAAATGTTGAGTTTCGATCCTATAACCTTTTGGTTATAAGAGATGTTTCATGTTAACTGGATCATGTTCTTGTTTGTTTCTTTTCCTTTTTAAATACATATAAACGAAATACAATCTACCTACTAATAAGGTAAATGTATTACAAATATAGTTAATAACTATAAACGTCTAATATTACAAATATATAAAAAAAATTCAACACTTTCCTTCAAATTGGTTTGTAGATATCTTTTATAACTAGCTTGCTCATACGTTTCTTATTGTCCTTTTGAAAGACTTTTAGTTAGCATATCAAAAGTCTGTTTTGTTGTCAAAAGATAAATTATGCATATTACACCTGCATCATGACATGTTTGCTTATTAACTCCAATATGTTTTATCCTATCATGTAGAATTGGATTATTAGTTATAACGATGACAATCTTGTATCACCAAAGATCTAAATCATGCTTTAGCGCTACTTTGGCTATTACATTTTTTTAAAAAAATATAACTAAGTTCCTTCCAATAAAAGAACAATAATTAGAAGTTGATCTCATACCAATAGTACTTCTAACCCAAGTTGTATTAGTACACACCTCAACTTATGTTTATAAAAGAGGCTCAATTATAGAAAATACCTTTAAACTTTGTACTTTGTTTAAAAATACTCCCGAATTTTCAAACTTTCATTAATATATTTAAATTTTACAAAAAAAAAAATTCAAAAATACTTCTCTTGTTAATTTTGGATGGAAATCGTTAGTATTTTGTTTTAGAAATACCTTTGGACTTTCAAAAGTCTTACTCTTATTATTGTCCATTATTAATATCTTCTTTTAAAATACTCCTGAACCTTTAAAAATTGTATTAAACAAACTGAAGGTTAAGTTTCTATTTTATTTTTCTACTCTTTTGCTACTTTTTATATAGATTAAAATGATTTCATTCTTTTCAATGCAGTTATCAATTCCAACGAGCATTTTTATAACCAAACAATTTAGAGGTTAGTTTTTTTTTTTTTGCTTTGTTCACCTTTCAATTTTTTAATTGATTATAATTTGTCATTTTTGTGTTCCATTTTATATATTGATTCACTATTCTTTTTTCTTTATTTGTAAGTGTATATTTTCTTAATTCACTATATAATTGTATGTGTATAATGGACCCTCATTCTTTTCTCCCACCTCACCTTCCGGTCGTCCACCCCCTCCCCTGCTCAGACCTCGGAGACATGACTGTCACACCTCCGTCCCTTCCATCCCACTTTTCCGCCCATGAAAGAGACACTCAGTTTTTCCTTTGGTCGGAAAACCTTCTCAATTGAGCCCGTTCATCCCTTTACTTGCAACCGTCTCCGTTTCCCATAACAGCAGCCTAGTCGTTCCTTCTCTTTCGTCTCCCCCCGCCCTATTTTTGCTTGGTTCCACGAACACACCTCCCTTCTCTTAGTTCACCCCCTTAACCAGAAATTCTTCCGCGAAACCAAACTCGATGGAGGAGTTTACTGGATTGAGAAACACTCAATCCGACGCGGATATTGCATCGAATTGGCCAAGCTCGCTCCTATCGGTGGTGTAACCAAGCTTATCTTTCCTTCCGGAGATGATCAAAGGGGATGGAAGTTGCTTGTGGACCTTCTTCCCAAACTGCTTGTCACACCCCCTCCTAAACTACTCACTACTTAGCCCGGAAGACGGCGTGAAGCCAACAGACATCGTTCACCTCTCTAACGATACGTGTTGACCCTGTTTTACCTGATAAGCATACTATACTTGTATAAGAAACACTTTAAACATAACACAACAGAATATTGACAATTACGTAACCTACGTAAGGAGTAACCCTACTTAAGACTCTCGTGAAAACTGAAACAGATATGAACATCTGTGACGACCACAACCACAGGTACTAGTTATTTATTTTATTTAACGTACTGTCAACCTTTGTGTTTAATAGGATTAGTGAATTTTTCATCAAGCTCGTTGTGCGTGAACCCTTCATTTCATGGGGGTTAAGTGAATTGTTTCTCCTTGAGATGAATTTATGTTTAAAATTAGAAGAAGAGAAAGTGTCAATGGCATTTTGGTCATTATTGCATAGTTGAGGGCTAGATTTAGCCTTTGGAATTTGACCTAAACCCTAGTATTTAACCTTCATAATAATACAATCAAGAGAGAAACCCTAGCCCTACTTGGTTAATCATCTTCTCCTATTCTCATTACCCTAGCTGTGAATAGTCGACCTACTGCAGCTCCCGCCGGCGAAACCCACGAGCAGAAACGAAACCCTAGCCGCCGACCAACGATTGAAGCCACGTTCGAGGCCTCGGGATGAAGCGACTCGGTGGTCACGAAGCGCGCGTCGATTGCTCACGCCGAGTCCACGATCGAAGTAGCCACGGCAGGGGATCGCCGCGAAGCTTCGTTCACGTTTCCAACCGCGTCCACGTCTGCTGCCGCCGTTTCCGATTCGTCGAGCCATCATCGCCGGAGCCTCGGGCGAGCACGATCCAGGTAGGCCCACACCGGGTTTGCGCGGAGTTTGAACGTGAAGCCACCGCCGCCATCTTCTTTTTCTATCTCACCACCGTCGTTGCACCAAACCCACGCCGTCGTGAACTCGTTCTGCCCGAGCCACCGCCGATCCACGAGCACTGCGGCAGCGTTGAAGCTTCACCGTCCGTCAATCCGCGAGCACTGCGCGATGAACGCGAAACTTGATCGTCCGTCCGTCGATTCACGAGCACTGCGCAGCAGACCTCGCCGGACTTCACGCCACGCCGCCACCGCGATTTGTCGGTAGCTAAGATTACGAACACGGTGAGTGTTAGTGTTAAGTTTGAATTCGATGAAGATTTATTCGTGACCTATTATTTATCTAAACGTCTAATTGAAAGCTTAAGCTACGGTTTCGAACGCTAATTGTAGGGACCAAGTTTGGAGCGGAATTGAGGGTCAAAAGTCAAGGCGAACTAAGGAGGTTTAGGTATTCGCTTCGAACTTGAGGTAAGCGGGGCATGAAACCTTAATAACGTAATTTAAGTACCTTATGATTATGGATTTGGTGAATGCTTGGTGAGCGAACTTGGAATTGTGGTATGAATCAGGTTCCACTAAAGAAGAATAGTCAAGGAGCTCGGGTTAGGTTTTGGAGTAGAATTCGAACTAAGGTAAGGGACCTTGTGCCGAACTTTTCCAAATGGGATTGAAGAAAATGATTTTCACGATTTCATGCGAAATTAGTTTATATTTTCATATGATAATATACAGATATTTTTGCGAGAATACTTAATATTTTATGTGCAAATATTTTGATATTTTATGTGAGTATATTGCAGTATATTATGGGAGAATATCCTTGTGTTTTACGTAAGGAAAATCCAGTATTTTATGTGAGGATATTACAATATCTTGTATGAGAATATTTCATGATTACCTACAAGAGTATTATCTTCAAACTGTTATATGAGGAAATTATGATTTGCATATTCATGATAATGGTTGTGGCATGTACACTATTGTTATGTTGAATGATGGGACCTCATGCATGTTATGTATGCCATAAAATGATTTGATGAAAAATGTGGAAATTGGTCTCCGAGGGCATTGTGTGCATGGTCAAACATGCATTAGAGACCCTATGGGTCAAATTACAGTCTGTGAGGACTCAATCTATACAAGGTGCATGAGGACTCAAACCATACAGGGTCATGAGGGACTCAAATGATTACAGGGTCATGAGGACTCAAAATGAAATGACTCGGGATGACCAATTGGCCACTTAAAGAAAAATGAAGTCATGAATTATAGTCATGATGATATAAGAAAGTTTTAGGTCCCACATATGTATATTTCAACGAGTTTAAAAGTCATGATTGTATGTGTTTGCATATCCCAAACCTCGTATGGCGAGGTCACTTACTGGTATTGTTTTGCAATACTCACCCTTTCTTTTAAAAAAATGTTTTCGTGTAAGACCAAGGACGTGCGGGGCGAGTGAGGAGGCGCGTTATCGTAAACCATGGGAATAGACATGTCTTCCGCATAAATTCTTCTATAAATGATGTTGTCGTTTATGTTTTCGGAGTTTAAATTTACTTTCCAGATTTTAAATAGGCCATGTTTAAACTGCTTCTTTTGCGCGTTTTGAATGTTTTTAATGGGATCCCTAAAGACAATCTGTTTTCAGTGGAGTTTTAAAGATCGTTTTGTATCTTATGGCCTATAAATGCATGCATGTGTAGTAATGTCCCTAAGAGTTTAGCTATAGAAAAGTAGGGGCGTTACAACATCACAACAAAAAACATACCCAACCATGGGTTACACAACCACAACCTAGAATGTACACATAAACATAACTTCATAGTCCTCCTACAATGCATATAGACTTCCTATACAACTCCACCCACATACAAAATATCAAACTCGTGGAGCTTCCAGCAGACTATGGCAGGTTATCAAGCACCGAGAGCTCGATCGCTACCTTAAAAGTTTGAAAACACTGAAAGAATGAGCTATAAAGCTCAGTGAGTGGCTGAGTTAAAGATCTAATAACTCATAAATCATATCACCTGGAAACCTATGAGCATATGCATCTGTAATTAAGCGTTAGAAATACACATGTAATCATAATAACTTTTCTGAAATCCAGCAAGTACGTCATTAAAATCTCGCAAGGCATATCGATACTACTAACCATTTAAAAACGTATGGCAATCTGCGTTGTGTAGGACACACTCAATACAACCAACGTTTACTCTACGATGTAGTGGGGCCCGCCCAGCACTCCTATCGCCTTTGTCGTAGTGGGGTCCGCCCAACACTCAAGACAACATTGTTGTCACGGAGTACACTCAACGTCGACAACAGAAAATGACCTGTGTGCACACGGTACTATATAGCCTTGGGCTCAAAATCTCAGCCATTTACTCATCCAAGTCTCAGAAAAACACAATAAAATACTTAAACATGTTTGTTTATCTTTCCTTTCGTAAAACTCAAGCTTACTCAGTGTAACGCCCCTACTTTTCTATGACCAACTCCTAGGGACATTACTACACATGCATGCAATTATAGGCCAAGAGATGAAAGATCTTAAAAGAAAACTTCCATATAAATATAAATAGTTTTTAGGGATCCCAAATCAAAACATTTAAAACAGATAAAAGTGTCAATTTAACATGGCCTATTAAAACTGTAAGTAAGTTTAAACTCCAAAATGAAACATAGAGATAACATCGATCTAAAACAAGAATATCACGGAAAACATGCTCGGTTCCCATGGTCTTTAGTAACGCGCCTCAGTCACTCACTCGCCTCACGCTCTTGGCCTTACAGAAAAACGTTTTTAAAAGAAAGGGTGAGTATTGCATAACAATACCCAGTAAGTGACCTCGCTACAGGGGTTGGGATATGCATACACATACAATCATGACCTTTAAACTTATTCGTAATATACATATGCGGGACCTAAAACTTTCTCATTTTGTCAGGTCTTTAATCCATGACTTCCTTTTTATTTGTGTGGCCGACTGGTCATCCTGAGTCATTTCATTTTGAGTCCCTCACAGGACCCTGTAATAATTTGAGTCCTCACAGGACCCTGTAATAATTTGAGTCCTCACGGACCCACATAATTTGACCCATAGGGTCTCTATTGCATGTTTGACCATGCACATACTGATCTCAGGAGACCAATGTCCACACTTTTCAATAGTTCAATTCATGGCATACATAACATGCATGAGGTCCCATCATTCACATAATAATAGTGTACATGTCACTAACATCTTCAATCACTATGCAAATCATACTTTTCTCATAGACGGTTTGAAGATCATACTTTTGTAGAAAAACATGAAATATTCTCATGCAAATTACTGTCATATTCTCACAAGAAATTTTGGAATACTTTTACATAGAATACGAGAATATTCTCACATAAAATAATAGTTTATATCCACGTGAAGCATTGAAATATTTGCACATAAAATATTAAGTAGTCTCATGATAATATCTGTATATTTTCATATGAAAATATAAACTAATTTCGCTTGAAATCATGAAAATCATTTTCTTCAATCCCACTAAAAAGTTCGGCACAAGGTCCCTTACCTTAGTTCCGACTTCGCTCCAAAACCTAATCGAACTCCTTGCCTACTCTTCCTTTAGTGGGACCTGATTCACACAACAAATCGAACATTATTCACCGAGCCTTCATTAAATCCATAATTGTAGAAGTACCTAAATCAAGCCCTTACGATTTCATGCCCCGCTTACCTCGGGTTCAACGCGAGGACTTAATATTCCTTGGTTTGTTTTGGTGTTTGATCTCCAAATTCCGCTCCAAGTTTAATCCCTACAATTTGAGTTCAAATAATAGCTTAGGCTCTCGCTTATATGCTTAGATAATCAATAGGTCAAGAATAATTCTCAATCAAGAACGAAACTTAAACCGATCGCTCACCGGCCGAACTCGTAGCTATCGTCGTACCGTTCTTTGGTCGGCGTTGTAGATCCGGCATGAGCGCGGGTGTGCTCGTGGATCGGACGATCATCTGGAGCTTCAGGTGCTGCGCGGATGCTCGTGGAGTCTGCTTGAAACAAACCGGACGTGATTTAACGACGGAGCGTCGCGATCGAGGTTCTAGCGCCGCCGAACTCGGCGGCGAGCCGAGGCTCGTGGCGGCGGCGGTCCTCTGACGAGTAAAGGATCCCGACGCGGTGGAGGTTTCGGCTCATGAACGCGCGGCAGCGGCGCGATCGAGCGGCGGCTCGGCGAATCGAAGTTCGGTGTTCGTCCGTGCCGTGGGTCTCCGCCGGCGAGAGTGGCTAGGGGCTTCGTCGGTCTCGGTGCGTGCGAAGAACGGCGCGCGGCTCTACGAACAACGCGGCTTTAGCGCGTCTGGCCGTGACTTCTTCAAAGCTTCTCCGTTCGTGAGCTTGGACGAGGTGGTGGCGGCTTGCACGGTTGGTGGGCCGGCGACGCACGGGAGCTAGGGTTTCCGCTAGGGCAAAATCACGAGGAGAGGGCAATCGATTCTTCTCTAGGGTTAGGGTTAGGGCAACGATAAGATGAAGTGGGGCTAGGGTTTCAACTAGGTTAAAATGAGAAGGAGAAGATGTTGGTGGCTAGGGTTAGGCTTTCTTTTTACATCTTCAAGACAAGGAGCTTAAATACTAGTCAATTAGGTCAAACCAAGTGTTATTCCTCACCCTAATTTAGACATTTATCACCAAATTGCCATTGTCACTTCCTTTTTCTTTTAATCATTAACCAAGTAAATCCAATCTCAAGGGGGAAAATAATAATTAATGATAGAACGTCAAATACAATCATTAATTAGTACCTGTGGTGGTGGTCGTCACACTCAGCTTGTTCATAAAACTGGAAATCTTTAAATCATACTGGCTAGTACATGCTTGCATGAAATCATAACATTTTCACTAAATTTTGGTAAATATTATACATATGCTCATGAATAAATTCATCAGGACATCTAGCCTCACAACGAGCACTTAAAATCATTTGTAGGAAAGCATGAATGCTTATAAATATGTGTTCCAAAGGAAAACAATAAGCATTGAAACCATTTCATTCTATCAAAATCTTGTATTTTCATAGGCTTATCTGAGCATATAAATCATTTTCGAGATTCGTTTTGTCACTCACCGAGTTAGAACTAGAACCACGCCCGTACACTCGACCAATTTCCTCTTGGCCTGTCAAACAAACCAAATCTAAGTATTATAACCTCGAGCTCATCAATTTCAACCTTAGAATTACAAAAAAACACACCATTTAATTTTCCAGCATTTTACACATTTCATACCCTGTCTTCAAACAATCATAACTTCTTCATTACTTAGCCAAAATGGATGTACTTTATACCAAACTCTTCCTTTTTGAACCCTCTAAATATCATATGAGGAAATGAAATTGAGATTCCCAACGAATTTATTCAAAAATACCTCGAAATCTTCTTCCCGTGAATAAACTTACATTATTCAGTTCGTTTCCTCACTTTGCAACCCGAAACTTGACCTGTAATTTAAAACATCTTACAGTCGATTTCTTCTCACGAGTTCTTCATGGAAGTTGTAGGAAATTCAATAAGCCTTCTAACCATACCTATTAGAGCTTCTGATTCAAATCCTACTGATCATCACAACCCAAAAACCAGAGACTTCTCGGATTTGACAGTAAAATCTTTCCTCTGCCTTCCACTTAACAAATCAGTAACTTAGCTTCAGAATTTGCTCGAGCTTCCTTCACGAATTTTGTTCAAATGTGAATTAACTTTCAAGAAAATCAAACCTCAACTCTTTTCTCTTCTTGTAGAGCTCGAAATACTCAAAACATCAGAACTTGGCTGGATTGTTCATCTTGCTGCCATACTAACTTGCCTTGGTTTCTCTTCTTTTCTTATGCAACTTCAACTCCAAAAAAAAAAAAAAAAAATCACCTTCTTCCTCTTCCTTCATCCTTCTCCCACGAGCCCTTAGCTTTCTTTTGTTAAAATGAGAAGCAAATGGAGAGAAGATTGATTAAATATAATTCAAACGGTGGTGTGGCTTTTGTCATTTTCCCTTTTCCCTTTTGCTTTTTCTTTTTTTTAATCTTTCCTTTACCTCTTTCTTTCCCTTTTCTTTTCTTTTCTTTTCTTTTCTTTTCTTTTCTTTTAACAAAACGACCAAAATATGTTAAACTTTTCTTTTCTTATTTTCTTTTGTTGTTTTTTTTTGTAAGGAAAAATTCAAAATGAGATCTCGGGTTTACACTGCTCCCCAACCCACCCCAGTCACTGCCCACCCTTGTTCCACCCAAACCTCTTGCCCCCTCGTCCACAAATCCCTCTTATAAAGCTATTCTCCAATTCGCCATAGAGCAACCATCCCAACCCACCAACATTTTTCACCAGGCTCCGACTAAACCCCCCAATCCGAATCGTTTATCTCCTGCCTTGGCCACCTTATTCTTATCTTCGACACTTGTTGTTGAACGGTTCTTCTTCCACGATGGGTGGCCTGAAATCAGAGTTGCCCTTCACGATTATGTCAGCGAATACTGCACCATTGCCCCTATCTATTCGGATAAAGCCCTTCTCATTTGCGAAGATGTCGCTCGAGCAAATAGCCTCGCTGCCGAAAAAGAATGGAAGCTTGTTTGAGGTTTTAAACTGAAGTTATTTAAATGGGGTCATGAGGCTATTCTTCAAACCAGAAAGTGCCTTCTTATGGAGGATTGATTAAAGTTCATCATCTACCTTTTGATCTCTGTAACTTGGAAAACTTTGAACTCATCGGAGATGCTTGCAGAGGTTTATGGGAATACTCCAGGATGACTCTCAAGGCTCGATATGATGGAGATTAGCCTCAGAGTTGTTGGTCTTGCTTCGGGCTTCCTTCCGACAATAGTTCTTCTCCCCTCCACGAGCATATTTGTCTCCATTGAACCATTTTTTATTATCGATTTCCAAATTGGCTTCATTGCCGGAATACATGGGAAAAAGCCCCGTTGAATAGTGTTTCCAATACAAGCTGTGCGGTGTCACAAACGCGCTACCCACCTACCCCCTCTCACAAACCCATTTCGAGGCCACGCGCCCATTGACCAAAACGCACACCTCTCACTCTACTGTCATTGTCAAACAACCCCCAATGGTATTAGCGTCACAGTCCCTGAAGGCTTGCTCTCCCAACTTGTGTGTGGGCCCCCCTAATCAGTACCTCAAACCTTATCCCAACCCTCCTTTAATACCCATAGAAAAGACCTCTTTCCCATCCTCTTTACAAGCTTCCAACCATCCTAATCCCCAACCTTTACCCGATAACCTTACCCCAACCATTATTGTCGCTTCCTCTAAGGCAAAAAAAATCGTTTCTATAAATGGTAAAGAGTCGACCTTTGTCCTTGGAACAAAACACGCCACTTCTGAGTTTGGTCCTATACACTCAGATCTTGAAGAAGATGTTTCCCTCTCCAGCCCTTGCCCTGACACCAACACCTCTTCCCAACCCCGTTCTCTGTCCCCATTGACTTCCATTGTCCTTTTAAGCCTTTTCACCGATAATGAGCTCTCTACCCCTGCTCCTATTAGAATATGCTCGGACTTTCAACACAGTGACCATGCTCTTTGCAAGCCAACTGACAACGCATAAGTTTTACCTTCTTTTGAGCCAGTTGAAGACTTACTGTTCCTAAAAAAACTAGCCCCTTGGCTGCTTGAAAATGGCTTGTGCTTATCGACCATCCTTAATAGACAAAAAAAAGGGAAAGACCCCAGCCAAATCCTCCAAATTGATCAGAAAAGTCAAGAACTTAACATCCTCTATCAACTATGACAAGCCCCTCAGAGATGTCATTACAAATGGGTCGCCTTCCCCTTTATGTTAATTCTTTCTTGGAACGTGAGAGGTTTGGGTTCGCGAAAGAAAAGACCACTCATTAAAAGCTTTCTCCAGCAAACTAATGCCACGATAGTTATCCTCTAGGAAACCAAGCGCAACCACATTGACAATTCTTTCATCAAATCCCTTTGGAGCTCTCGCAACATTGCTTGGAGTGCTCTGGATGCCGAGGGTAGCTCGGGCGACATTCTTATCATGTGGAATGATCCATCCATCACTGTTATTGAAATTGTGGAAGGTACACGCTCCCTTTCTCTCAATATCTCTCTTGCAGATGGTTTCCTCTTTTGGTTTTCTGGTGTATACGACCTAACGAGGGCAACTCACAAGCAATCCTTCTGGGATGAGTTAACTGACCTCTCTTTCCTCTGCGAAGGGCATTGGATTTTGCGTGGAGACTTCAATGTGACTAGATGGTCTTTTGAAAAATCTAATGGTAAGCCATATACAAAAAGCATGAAATGCTTCAACAAATTCATTGATGACTGCTTTGATTGGCCCCCCTTATCAAATGGCTTATACACGTGGTCCAACCTTCGTGACAACCCAGTGATGACCCTCTTTGACCGGTTTTTTATCACCAACCCTTGTATTGACAAACTCAATAGCGATTTGGTCAAGAGATTACCAAGAGTTACTTCAGATCACTACCCAATCCTTCTAACCCTTGGTCTATAAAGATGGGGACCCTATTACTTCAAGTTCGAAAACACTCTTATACAAGGCTAGTCGTGGCACGGTTTTATATAGAAACTGAAGCTCTTCAAACACCAGGTTCGAATTTGGAATGTCAATACCTTTGGTTGCACGAAATCTATGAAGGTTGACTTGATCAATGAACTTAATAGGCTAGATTCCATCGAGGAGACTGATAGTCACAACCCCACACACCTCCTACGTAAACTTGATATCAAAACTGAACTGCAGGACATCTCCATCTGGGAGGATTTAAACTGGAGACAAAAATGCAAACTTAAATGGTTGCTTGAGGGTGACGAAAACACCGTTTTTTTTCATAGAATCGCCTCTGCTAGAAAGAGGAAAAACTCTATCGTGGAGCTTTTGTCTAGGAAGGGGGGAAGCCTTGTCATTGATAGACATAAAGAATTCCTAGATTTCTACTCTCACCTATACACTAAATCTACTGGCACAAACAAATCTCCGGGGCCAGACGATTTTACCACTGAATTCTTTAAAAAAGATTGCAACATCCTCAAGGAAGACATCGAGAAGGTGTTCCAAGATTTTTTTGAGAATAGTATTATTAATGCAAACCTCAACAAAACATATATTTGCCTCATCCCGAAGAAGATTGATGCTAAATCTGTGAATGACTATCGACGCATCAGCCTAAGCACATGCCTCTACAAGATAATAGTCTGCGTCCTTTCAAAGGGACTTAAGAAGGTCCTCCCACTCACAATTTCAGACTCCCAATTTGCCTTTGTTGCAAACAGACAAATTAAAGATGCCTCTCTCATTGCCAACGAACTCATCGAAGAAAAATTTAGGAATAAGAAACAAGGGGTCGTTATTAAGCTTGACATCGAAAAAGCCTTTAACATGGTGGAGTTAGGGGTGAACATAAGCCGGGTTGGGTTGGGTCATGCTAGTGTTTTGGACCAACCCAAATTTTCGGGTTGGTCATTCTTCCAACCCAAATAACCCTATTCATAAGGGTAACTCAACCCAACCCAACCCAATATTTTCGGGTTGGGTTGGGTTGGGTCATCGGGTTAACTTTTTTTTTCTTTTTTTTTAAATTTAAAATATAAAAAAATCTAAATTTAATATAAATATAAAATATTCAATAATTAAACAACTCTAAATTTCTTTATACTAAATAACAACCATAAAACTTAAATATTCTATTACAAATCTACAATTATACCAAAAAACTTTTAAGTAAATCGCCATCATTTAAAACAAACACTCTTTGTTTCTTAAAGATTGAATTAAAATTAGCTACTTAGTTTCAATTTATATTATGAAAAATTACACATTTCAATTTATATTATGAAAAATTACACCATAACGACTTAAAAATGTATTTTTAAGAGTTATTAAATAATAAATAATTATGAAATTAAATAAAAATAAATTAAATACATGTATATGTAGTTGTATGGTAGGTAAAAATATAATTTTTAAAATTAATAATAAGTTCGGGTTGGTCGGGTCAACCCAAATTAATTTTAGGTGAACCCACGAACCAACCCAACCCGTACATTTTAATTTATTTGAACCCCCTTGGGTTGGGTTGGTCGGGTTGTTCGGGTTATCGGGTTTTTGGAACACCCCTAGGTGGAGTGGAACTTCCTTGACCGCATCCTATCATTCAAAGGTTTTGGTACCAAATGGAGACTTTGTGTAACACCCCTACTTTTCAATAACTAAGCTCTTAGGGACATTACTACACATGCATGCAATTATAGGCCAAAAGATGTAACACGATCTTTAAGTTTCCATTGAAAGTAAATTTTCTTTAGGGATCCCAAAACAAAACATTCAAAACGAGTAAAAGGAGCAGTTCAACATGGCCTGTTTAAAATCCTGAAATTAAACTTAACTTCAAAACCATAAAACGACAACATCAGTTAATAAAGAAAATATGCGGAAAACATGACATTTCCCATGGTTCTGACAACGCGCCTCCGTCACACGCCCTGCACGTCCTTGGCCTTACCTGAAAAACATTTTGAAAAGAAAGAGTGAGTATTGCAAAACAATACCCAGTAAGTGACCTCGCTACCGAGTTTTGGGATATGCAAACACATACAATCATGACTTTTAAACTGTTCAAATGTACATATGCGGGACCTAAACTTTTTCTCATATCGTCATGACTATAATACATGACTTCCTTTTTCTTTTAAGTGGCCAATTGGTCATCCCGAGTCATTTCATTTTGAGTCCTCACAGCACTTCTGTAATAATTTGAGTCCTCACGGACCCTGTATGGTTTGAGTCCCTCACGGACTTCACATAGATTGAGAGTCCTCACAGACTCTCTAAATTTGACCCATAGGGTCTCTAATGCATGTTTTACCATGCACACAATGCACTCAGGAGACCAATTTTCACATTTTTCATTAAATCCTTTCATGGCATACATAACATGCATGAGGTCCCATCATTCCACATAACAATAGTGTACATGCCACAATAATTATCGTTGATATGCAAATCATACATTCCTCATATAATAGTTTGAAGATAACAAACTTATAGGTAATCATGAAATATTCTCATACAAGATACTGTAATATCCTCACATGAAATACTAGATTTTTCTTACGTATAATACAAGGATATTTTCACATAAAATATTGAGATATTCTCGTGTAAAATCATTAAATCTTTTTAAGTAAAATAACGAACCAATTTCACATAGAATAACGAAATTCGTTTTCTTTAATCCCATTTAAAAGATTCGGCACAAGATCCCTTACCTTAGTTCAAATTCTACTCCAAAACCTAACCCGAGCTCTTGGACTACTCTTCTTTTAGTGGAACCTCAAGTTCAACGCGAGTACCTAATACTCCTTAGTTCGTCTTGACGTTTGACTCTCAATTCCGCTTCAACTTGGTCCCTACAATTAGCGTTCGAAACAGTAGCCTAAGTTCTCAATCAAACGCTTAACTATTCGATAGGTCACAAATAAATCTCCAACGAATTCGAAACTAAACAAGATCGCTCACCATTTGTAATCTCGATCTGGTGTGGTGGTCGTGTTGGCCGCGTTGTGGTTCGGTTCGGCGGCGGCAAAGGGCATGGCCGAAAGGGAAAAGCTCGCGCGTGGCTTCATTTTATTGAAAATCCGGTGCAAGATCTGCTGCTATGCTCGATCGGACGAGACTTCAAAGGGACGGCTGCGGCTGGAGCTTGTGAGCGGCGTCAGCCTCGTCGGCGGTCTCCGCGTCGCGACGCGAGCGGCGGCGTTTCGTGAGCTCTGGAGCAAGGACGGACGGCTGCTCGACGTTTCCGCTTGGCGGCGATGCGGTGAGTCTCGACTTCTTGCGACGCGCGGCTGCGGACCTAACGCCGGAAGACTTGTTGCTCGAACTCTCCTCTCGTCGTGTTTGGGGTTTCGTCTCTGCTCGTGAGTTTCGCCGTCGCGAGTGGCTGAAGCAAAGCTTCGATCGTGGGCTTGCCGGCGCAATCTCAGACGCAACTGATCGGGGCTTCCGTCCGTGGATCTGCGGTATCTATGGCGCAAGAAGCTTCTGCTCGTGGGTTCGCCGGTGTGAGCAACGGGAGTGCACGTGATCAGCTGGAGGGCGGTTTTCTGGTCGTGGTTCCTGGCTGGCGGTGCAGCAATAAGAAAGGTAGGGTTTCGGCTAGGTTAAAGTGAGGAGGAAGAAGAATAGGGTTAGGGTTAGGGTTTTTCCTTCTTATTTCAACTTAAGGACCTTAAATACTCAAAATTAGGTTAAAATCCAAATGTCCACTATAACCCTCATTTAAGTATTATTAACCAAAGTGTCATTGCTACTTCTTTTTCCTTTAATTTTATGAATAATTCCATCTTAAAAGAAACAATTCACTTAAACTAAATAAAATCAAGGACTCACTCTCACCGAGCCTGAAGAAAATTCACTAATCCGACTAAACACAAAGGTTGAGAGCATGTTGAGTAAAATAAATAACTAGTACCTGTGGCTGTGGTCGTCACACTTTGGATTCAAGGTTGTATCTCTTCAGCAAATTACTCCATTATTATTAATGGCAAACCCCGTGGAAAACTTAAAGCCTCGCGAGGGCATAGACAAGGATACCCTCTATCTCCTTTCCTCTTTGTCATTATTATGGATTGTCTTTCTCGGATGCTTTCTCTAAAGGCCACCAAAGGGCTCACACGCGGTTTGAGTGTCAACGACCTTACTAGTACCCATCTTCCTCTTTGTCATTGGTATTAACCTTACAACAGTTCTGGTTGCTGACCTTGCAGAGGGATTTGGATGCAAAGTGGCCTCCTGACCCACCCTATACATCGGGTTGCCACTCAATGCCAAACCATGAACCAAAACTTTCTTGTATCTAGTCATTGAGAAATTAGAGAGACGTCTATCTGGATGGAAAGGTTCCTTCATCTCAAAAGGTGGTCGGCTTACCTTATTACAAGCTACGTTATCCAACATTCCCACCTACTACTTATCCTTCTACAAAATCCCATCCAAGTCAAACAAACACAATTGAAAAAATTCTTAGGCGGTTCTTATGGGTTGGGCATAATAACAAGATGGGCTATCATCCTATAGGTTGGTCTAAGGTGTGTCAACCTATTGAAGATGGAGGGCTTGGGATTGTCAAAATTAAAGCCAAAAATTAAAGTCTCCTTGCCAAATGGATTTGGAGATTTTATGCTGAAAAAGATTCTCTTTGGCATCAAGTTTTAAACCACAAATATGGCTACTCCCAATCTGATATCCATCCTAATGGGAAAAAGCCAAATACCACCGTGGCCTTGGAGAAATATTGTTGCAGAAAGACCTTTAATCTCTAACAATACTCTCTGTATTGTAGGAAATGGTAAGCATACTAGTTTTTGGACAGACAAATGGTTGAGCGACTTCACCCTTCAAGCCTCCTACCCTCTCCTTTTTTATCTCACAAGAAAAAAGGGATCCAAGGTTTGTGATTTGTTCTCGGCTATTGAATTGGCTTGGAATCTAGACATCCCTCATCCATTGAAGGATTTCAAAATTGAGGAGTGGGTGAGGCTATCAACCCAACTCCCAGGTTGCTTAAACACACATGAAAGGATGATTTTTGGAAGTGGCGGCTACATAGTACAAGGGGTATACACTGTTAAGTCCTCTTACACAAATTGTTCTCCACGAACTTCTCCACCCACAAACATCTTTATCGAATATCTGGAAGAGCCACATCCCTAAAAAATTGCGGTTCTTCCTTTGGGAATCTAGCCACGAGAGGCTTAACACAACCAACACAATTATTAGAAAAGCCCCTTAGATTGTTATAGCTTCAAGCTGGTGTGTCCTTTGCAAACAAACGACAGAATCCATTGACATATCTTCAACTTATGCCCCTATACTTACAACATTTGGACCAGACTTCTCCATCCATCTAAGCAGCAGTTTGTCTTTGCAATCAAAATGTGTGGCATCCTCGAGCTTCTCCTGATAGGACACCATTACACTCAAGACAAGGCGGTCATTTGGGACAATCTGGTTAAAGTTCTCATGTGGACTATTTGGCTTGAAAGAAACAATCAAGACTCAGTGAAAAGGCCAGAGAACCCCACATTGCTCTTGAATACATTCTTTATCTTACTTTCTCATTGTGTAAATTATCTCCCTCATTTGGTGACTACACTCTTACTTCCCTTCTTAGCAATTGGGAAAATCTTTTGTAATCGATATACCGACTTTTTTTTGTACATTTTATACTATCAATGAAATGAATTTGTGTTTCTCATTAAAAAAAAAATTGTTTAATTTTTCATACATTGGTTAAAGAAAAAAAGGGTTTATTTTTTCTGAAGGTGAGAATAACAAATCAACATAAATCTAGAAAAAAATAAAAATAAAAATATAAAATCAATGCCTCAAAGTATGAGTTTGAGGATGAAAAATGAGTAGCAAAATCTAAATGAGAAGAAGTAATAGGAGAGGACTTGAGAATATTCAGTTCTTAGGGATGAAGTCGAAATCCAGAGAGGTTTTAGGGTTTTTTTTTTTTTTTCAAAAGATTTTGAAACAAAAAACATAATCTTAACCTATTTTTAATATTCCTTTGAAAAACAAACTTATTTTAAATATTATTATTTAAACTTTTGCCATAAAGGCATAATAGCAAAATATTATATTTTCTTTTCCTTTCTAACATCCAAATAAAAAATTTTAATTTCAGAAATTTCAAATCAATTTCATTCTAAACCCAAATAAAAATTTAAAATCATTTCCATAAATTTTTTTATTTGAAATCATTTATTATCAAACTCATCCGCCAAATAGAGTGTAACTTCTAAGAACAAATAGATACCAACACCAATCTTAAGTATATTTTGTTTTTAAATTTATTAATTAGCAAAAAAAAAAAAAATCTTTTCTTCAATTAGCCACTTCTAATAGAAGGATTAACCTCTTTAGAAACTCTCCACTTTTTTTTTTTCCTTTCTATTATCATTATTATTTAAAAAACAAACCTAAGCTATAGGTCTTTTCCCAATTTTGTTATGCTTTCTCCTCCTCCATGGTTGCCGCAACGCACGTTTGAACCTCATTATCAACTCAGGAAATTTTCTCACGACAGCCACACACCAACAACACCCATCTCTGTTTTTTTTCTTCTCACTTATCTTCCTCTTTGGGTTGCTGCTGTTCACTCCTCAGCCACGCCCCACCGCACTTTTGTTTATGCTCTTATCTCACTCTCTGCTGCAACCTCACGACACCACACCAACCCAACCCGTTTTCTTTCTTCAGACCTCCATCCACAAAAAATTTCCTTGATCAATTTTTCTTCTTTTTTTTGTTTCTTCGATTCAACAAATCCAATCCCAATCCTAAAATTGGGTAAAATTGTAATGGGATGAAATTTTGTTTAAAATCCTGCCAAATCCAACCTATTTTGGATGGAAAATTTGTTTGATAAAAACAAATCATTTTGGATTTCAAATTCTTACTGCCGTCGGTGACATATTCTAACTCTAATCACCACTCCGGCGTGGAGCAGACATAAGGTAATTGTTTTGTTGAATACACGGTTCCCAAATGAAATTTAATTGTAACGCCCTGTAATTTTAGAAGCCCAATTATTATTTTTTTATTTTTTTATTTATTTATTTTCAATTTGAGCTTCTCGAGGAGAGAAACTAAGATACTTTCCTTTTCCTTTCTTTTCATTTAGGGTTTTGGATGCATTTTTGTTTTTAAATAGAAAAGTTAAAAGAAAAAAAAAAAAAGAGAAGGGATTTCGAAGGGTTGCAGACCGCCCCCCTCCCCTCATTCTTCTTCATCTTCTTCGTGCAGCCACTCTCGCCGGACAGCTGGAACCGCCACGCGCCGGGCCTCGCAAGACCCACGCCAGCACCGTCGTCCTTCCTCTTCCGATCGCCGTCTCTCCGTGTGATTCCTCCTTCGATTTGGCGCCGACACACGCAACAGAACCGTGGCCTCCTTCGTTCGAGTTCGCCGACCAGCTTGACGTTCAACGTCGGCTCTCATCGGTTCTTCCCCTCTTCTGCCGCCCCCCTCTCATCGCCTCTCCTTGTGCGCCGCTCGCCGTAGCCTCGTCGCCGGTAAAGTTTTCTCCAAACCTTTCAAGTTTTGGTTCAACCGGTTCGCTAACTTTTAGTTCGGTTCTTGTGTTTTAGTGTTTGGTTTCGGATAGATCGGCCAACGGGCATCCTGTATCTGTGATTCACGGCTGCCACTCATCGGAAGCCGCCACTGCCGCCACCTGTTCGGTACAGCCGGTTGGTCGTGTTTTCTCGGGCTCTTTTAGGCCTCCAATTTGGTAGTTCGGTAATGTATCTCGAGTTAGTTCATTTAATGATTATAAAAGTGTAATTCTAAGTCCTTTGATTGCTAAATAGGGACTCAATCGTGTTAAGAGAGTTGCTTGGAGCACGGGACTAGACTCTCGAACCTTCGAACGTCCAAGTAAGTAGTCATTTGGAATAAACTCCTTAAAGTTGCTTTTGAATGATTGTTGTGTGGTAACCTCTGAATTGTACATTTATGTGTTGAGATTGTTTTCATGGAGTATGGAATAGATGGCGTAGTTGTGTTAGAGTTTGCAGGACTAGAGATGGTCTAAGCCTGTGACTAGTGTGAGGTTAAGGGCTTGAATCTCTGCATTAAGTGTGGGCCTTGACGTGGTCGGTCATGATAACTTGAGTGTTACGTACTGGGCTTCGACCCCTTGAGCTTGTTCTCGAACTCTATCGAAGGAGCGAAGATGAGACGACTTGTATAGTCACCTAGCCAATAACGAGTACCTGGTTGAAGTTTTGCTCGAGGTTTTGCTTAGTGTTTTCAAATGTCGAGGAAGCTTGGGTATAGTAGGAGTTCAGGGCTTGTTTTCGACTTTCAGTGTTTCTCTCGAGCATGAATGCTTGACTGATTGGTCTATGTCGATTAAGGTTATCGTTGGGACTATCTAGGAGGGTTGGTTGGCAGTGTGAAGGCAGACTACTCAAGTTTTAGGGAGAATGGTTATGTAGGTCCCCTAAAGGTGCGGGGATGGTTGCTCGAACTAAGAATGTCTAGACGCTCGAGTGGTCAGGTGAGAATTTGGTGCTCTTGGCACGTCTTCCCACACAAGTTTGCATGGGTTGGAAAGAAAGGATTGACTTGTTGGATTCTTGAACCGATGTATGTAGCCAATCGATTCTGTGTAAGCGAGCTCATAAGTGAGGAGCTTGCTTGCATAACTTGTGGATTGAAACCACAGGGGTTGTTGTGTATGTTACAGGTGTTGGTTTCGACCTTAAGTAAGTTCGTGCATGTGATTGTTTGATTGTCCCTATTGGCTCTAGGAACATATTCGTGACCGGTTTAGTATGGTTACCTCTTGACTAATTGTGTACTTGTGGATCGTGATATGTAATCGACTTTTTGTGCGCTGTTGGGTCGTGTGTGCGTTGGTTGTGATACTTGGGTGATGTAATCTTCGTGGTGATGGGTTAAGTAGTCGTTGGTTAGGCACCAAGCTCTTAAGCGATAGAGGTTTATGCACGAGGTCGCTTATGGTTTGCTTTGTATCTTGCTATGGTTTACTTTGTATCTTGGTCGTGTTGATTTCTAGTTGTTGTTTTGGTAGGAGACGAGTTCTTGAGACCCCAGAATATCTTATACATTGTCGTTGTGTGTTGAGGTTTGGATTCCCTGCATGACGTTGATGTGACACATTATGACTTTTGACTTATTGTTGTCATGAGACCTGAGTGGGAGTTCCTATGTGGTCGTTTGAGAAGTGTTGGACCCCTAGAAGTGGAATGGCCAAAGCTTTGTGGTTGATTAGGCCAAGGGTGTTTAGTCGTGTTGTGTGGTTTGTTAGGCCAAGGGTGCTTGGTCGTGCTGTGTTGTTGATTAGGCCAAGGATGCTTGGTCGTGTTGTGTGGTTGCTTGGCTTAAGTCGTGTGGTCGGCTAGATCGGAACAAAGGCTAGGGACTCTTAGGAAAGGGCACCTAAAGAGGTATCTAGTCTAACTTAGAAGATTTCGGTGGTTACAAGAGAGTCCCTCTTGCTAGGCTAGCAACACCAATCCCTTGAGTGACCCCGGGCAAGTCCGAACCTTTAGGCTGGTGATTCTGTGTGGGCATTAGGGTCGAGCATCCTAATGCGAGCCGTGTGGGCGGTAGGGTCGAGCATCCTACTGCAAGCTATGTGGGCAGTAGGGTCGAGAATCCTACTGCGAGGTATGTGGCATAAGGTCGAGCGACCTTTGTGATCTCTGTGTGGGCATTAGGGTCGAGCGCACCCTTTTGCGAGCTGTGTGGGCACTTGGGTGGGTCGCCCTTGTGCGATCTGTGTGGGCTTTAGAGTCGAGGCTCTACTTCTTCTCTGTGTGGGCGTTAGAGTGATCACTCTTTCGCATTGGGGGTGCATCCCCGTCTGTGGCCGCCTAGGTTCCTGGATCGCCGGTGAGTCTCGAGGTGAGGTATGCACGAGGGTGCCTAGTCATGAGTCCTTAAGATGCGTTTGGTTGAAAACTTGACCTATTTCTATACGTGCGGTTGTAACTTGGACGTGAGTGTGCTACTTACTGAGTATTCTTATACTCACCCGCCTACTTAAATGTCTTTGGTTGCAGGTTAGGGAAAGTAGTGAGCTGGAGAGCGACGATGGCGACATGACGGGGCTATGAGACCACTTCTTTGTGTTAGAGGAACTTTCTTTTTGAGCTTAGGCTATTCTTTGTAACTTTGGTTTGAACCATGGGTTTTAGTTGTTATTTGTTGGATACCTATTTTGGGTGTTGGCCGCTTTAATTGATTTGTTTTGACTTTTGGTTTAGCATGTTCAGTTTACTGCTGTGTGGGGGTGTTGTGCTGCCCTGTTGTGTTTCTGTTCTTTTGGAGCCCGATCTCGCTTTGCTTGTAGTTTAGAGAAGGTCGGGCGTTGGGAGGATCCTTAGAAATGCTTCTTGCTTATAACAGGTTAAGTAAAAATTTTAGAAATGTCCGGATAGCGTCGTTGTGCTGCCGAATTTTCGGCGCGGAGGGTGCTATCCAGTGGTGTCCCCAGTTGGAGTTGGGTTGGAAACTAGGGTCGTTACAGTTGGTATAGAGCGTTAGGTTTTTAGATTCTGTATACTTGCCTACATCGTAGGTACAGGTCTTTATAGCCTCCGTCAAAACTTGTCTCGTCACCTCCAGGTTTGTCTTCTCCCAATTGTGAAAAGTAGCATAGGGTTAATGTTTGTTTGTTGTTTGTTATCTCGTGGAATGTTGTTTTATGAAATTACATTTAAGTTGACTTTGGTTGTGTGGTTGTAACTATGTTGAGAATATGGTTTAGGTAAGATATAGTTTTGAAGCACCTTTCGAAGTTGAGGATGGTAGTTTACTGGAAACTACCTTCTTGGGTTCACTTCTTTAAACCTTTAGGCTCGTGAACCAAGTAAGTCAAATTCATTGTTCCACACTAATCTAGATGAAAGAATGTGGGAGCTCGAGAGTAGTCAATCTAAAAGTGATTTAGAGTTGAAGATCAAGGAAGGGTTGGGAGCAGAGGGATGTTTTATTTCATTGAGGACACGTTTCTAGGAGATGTTTTGCTTGTTGATCGAGAAAAGACTCGATGGTCCTATTAAGCGAACATTCGAGGAGAGGAAAGGTGTTGTAGAAAAGTTTGAGGTCCCGGGAAACAAAAAGGAAAGGATACATTAGATCCCTAGTACTCAAGTATGACATTACTCCCAGCTAGAAGTCGTTAGTTGTGGCAAAAAAAAAAAAAAAAAAAAAAGAGCTGGTTGGTTCTTGAAACTCAGAACTTTTCTAAGTGTTGAATAAAGAAAGGTGCATGAGATTTTGGTTATGAAACTTAGCTTAGTTCTTTCTCTTAAAGTGAGCGACCAACCCTTCGTAACTCAAACCAGGAAAATTTCGCTAGAACTTCTTGTTCGGCTAATAAAGGAGTTGGAAGAGGCAACGCTTATTAGGAAACAAGTTTTGACTCCAGCTACTTCAGAGCTAGAAGTGGAGCAAAAGGGTGGTTTGAATGTTATTGACTCTAGTGATCGGAATGGTTGTAGTCACGGTTGGAAGTTTATAACAGATAGAAACGGGACTCAGAGGCTGAGATTGCAGGGAATTGACCCTAGATGGTAATTCATTTAGAGGTGGCAAAAAGGATAAACTTGCAAGCTAGGGTGCGTGTAGGGTAACAACGGAAGTTGGAGCAATAATGGTGGTGTAGGGTCTTGGAACCGAGGAAGGGATAAGAAGAACCAACGACGAAGTAAGAAGTCGAGCAACAATGGTGGTGAAGATTTCGATGGTTTATGGAGCAAGTTGGAGCCCATGTCAAACGAGGTTTAACACCACTATAGGAAGACATATGTTCCTTCCAGTAGCATGGTCATAGTTATGATTGGAATGGAGAATCAAATGACACAGAAGAAGATGAACGCGAGTGCTACCAATGTTGTAGGTTGGGGGTAATGTTGTCCTGCAGGCAGAGGAAAGTTGTCATCGGGTGGGAGTCAGCGACTGATGGTTCCATCTTAAGTCAAGTACGAGCTCTGGTTTTGGTGAAGGGCCTTCCAAGGTCTCGTAGTATCATGCGATCGATTTCAATGGTTCCAATAAGGGCAAGGTCGGCGACCATGTGGCCATGTCCAGTTGCAGACAGTGAGTTGGGTGGTTGGGTAGTGGTTGTAGGTACTTTCCATGCCAAAGTTTCTCTCGAGTAGTAACACCTCTAACCTAGTGAACCCGGTGGTGCAGTTGCTCATTCAGAGTGAGGCTTATGAAGTAAGTTTTCTAGAGCTCATGCATGGATGGCTTCCAGTGCTAGTGTTCTTAAACCACCAGTTTGAGGAAGCATTTTGGGAGGGAGAAGGTGAGGTGCAAGCAAGCCACCCAGAGCTATTCGAGATCTAGCTACTTTCGAGGACGAAAGTTCTTAAGGTGGGGAGGATGTAACGCCCTGTAATTTTAGAAGCCCAATTATTTTTTTATTTTTTTATTTATTTTTTTTCAATTTGAGCTTCTGGAGGAGAGAAACTAAGATACTTTCCTTTTCCTTTCTTTTCAATTAGGGTTTTGGATGCACTTTTGTTTTTAAATAGAAAAGTTAAAAGAGAAAAAAAAAAAGAAGGGATTTCAAGGGTTGCATACCGCCTCTCCTCATTCTTCTTCATCTTCTTCAGCAACCACTCTCGCTGCATACCGAAACTCCCACGCACCGGGCCTCGCAAGACCCACGCCAAAGACTGTCGCCCTTCCTCTTCCGATCGCCGCTCTCCGTGTGATTCCTCCTTCGATTTAGCGCCACACACGCAATGTAACCGTGGCCTCCTTCGCGTTCGAGTTCGCCACCACCTTGACGCTCAACGCCGGCTCTCATCCTGCTTCTTCCCCTCTCTCTCGCCCCTCTCATCGCCTCTCTCTCTGTGCGCCGCCGCCGCGTAGCCTCGCCGCCAGTAAAGTTATCTCCAAACCTTTCAAGTTTTGGTTCAACCATTCGCTAACTTTTAGTTCTGGTTCTTGTGTTTTAGTGTTTGGTTTCGGATAGATCGCCAACGGGCATCCTCAGATCTCGTGATTCACTACCGCCACTCATCTGGAAGTCGCCATCGCCGCCACTGCTCGGCATGCAATGGTTGAGTCGTGTTTTCTCGAGCTCTTTTAGGCCTCCAATTTGGTAGTTCGGTAATGTATCTCGAGTTAGTTCATTTAATGATTATAGAAGTGTAATTCTAAGTCCTTTGATTGCTAAATAGGGACTCAATCGTGTTAAGAGAGTTGCTTGAGCACGGACTAGACTCTCGAACCTTCGAACGCCCAAGTAAGTAGTCATTTGGAATAAGCCCCTTAAAGTTGCTTTTGAATGATTGTTGTGTGGTAACCTCCGAATTGTACATTTATGTGTTGAGATTGTTTTCATGGTGTATGGAATGGATGGCGCAGATTGTGTTAGAGTTTGCGGGACTAGAGATGGTCTAAGCCTCGTGACTAGTGTGAGGTTAAGGGCTTGAATCTCTCTGCATTAAGTGTGGGCCTTGACGTGGTCTGGCCGTGATAACTTGAGTGTTACGCATCGGGCTTCACCCCTTTTGCTTGTTCTAACTCTCTATCGAAGGAGCGAAGATGAGACGACTTGTATAGTCACCTAGCCAATAACGAGTACACGGGTTGAAGTTTTGCTTGAGGTTTTGCTTAGTGTTTTCAAATGTCGAGGAAGCTTGGGTATAGTAGGAGTTCAGGGCTTGTTTTCGACTTTCAGTGTTTCTCTCGAGCATGAATGCTTGACTGATTGGTCTATGTCGATTAAGGTTATCGTTGGGACTATCTAGGAGGGTTGGTTGGCAGTGGAAGGCAGACTACTCAAGTTTTAGGGAGAATGGTTATGTAGGTCCCCTAAAGGCGCGGGGATGGTTGCTCGAACTAAGAATGTCTAGACGCTCGAGTGGTCAGGTGAGAATTTGGTGCTCTTGGCACGTCTTCCCACACAAGTTTGCATGGGTTGGAAAGAAAGGATTGACTTGTTGGATTCTTGAACCGATGTATGTAGCCAACTGGATTCGGTAAGCGAGCTCATAAGTGAGGGAGCTTGCTTGCATAGCTTGTGGATTGAAACCCTGGGGTTGTTGTGTATGTTACAGGTGTTGGTTTCGACCTTAAGTAAGTTCGCGCATGTGATTGTTTGATTGTCCCTATTGGCTCTAGGAACATATTCGTGACCGGTTTAGTATGGTTACCTCTTGGACTAATTGTGTACTTGTGGATCAGGGTATGTAATCTGACTTTTGTGCGTCCTGTTGGGTCGTGTGCGTTGGTTGTGATACTTGGGTGATGTAATCTTCGTGGTGATGGGTTAAGTAGTCGTTTGGTTAGGCACCAAGCTCTTAAGCGATAGAGGTTTATGCACGAGGTCGCTTATGGTTTGCTTTGTATCTTGCTATGGTTTACTTTGTATCTTGCTGTGTTGATTTCTAGTTGTTGTTTTGGTAGGAGACGAGTTCTTGAGACCCTGAATATCTTATACATTGTCGTTGTGTGTTGAGGTTTGGATTCCCTGCATGACGTTGATGTGACACATTATGACTTTTGACTTATTGTTGTCATGAGACCTGAGTGGGAGTTCCTATGTGGTCGTTTGAGAAGTGTTGGACCCCTAGAAGTGGAATGACCAAAGCTTTGTGGTTGATTAGGCCAAGGGTGTTTAGTCGTGTTGTGTGGTTTGTTAGGCCAAGGGTGCTTGGTCGTGCTGTGTTGTTGATTAGGCCAAGGATGCTTGGTCGTGTTGTGTGGTTGCTTGGCTTAAGTCGTGTGGTCGGCTAGATCGGAACAAAGGCTAGGGACTCTTAGGAAAGGGCACCTAAAGAGGTATCTAGTCTAACTTAGAAGATTTCGGTGGTTACAAGAGAGTCCCTCTTGCTAGGCTAGCAACACCAATCCCTTGAGTGACCCCCAAGAGTCCAAACCTTTAGGTCGGTGATTCTGTGTGGGGCATTAGGGTCGAGCATCCTAATGCGAGCCGTGTGGGGCGGTAGGGTCGAGCATCCTCTTTGCACGCAGCTATGTGGGCGTGAGGGGTCGAGAATCCTACTGCGAGGTATGTGGCATAAAGTCGAGCGACCTTTGTGATCTCTGTGGGGCATTAGGGTCGAGCGCACCCTTTTGCGAGTGTGTGGGCACTTGGGTGGGTCGCCTCAGTGCGATCTGTGTGGGCTTTAGAGTCGAGGCTCTACTTCTTCTTCTCTGGTGGGCGTTAGAGTGATCACTCTTTCGCATTGGGGTGCATCCCGTGTGCGGGCCGCCAGGTTCCCGGATCGCCGGTGAGTCTCGAGGTGAAGTATGCACGAGGGTGCCTAGTCATGAGTCCTTAAGATGCGCTTTGGTTGAAAACTTGACCTATTTCTATACGTGCGGTTGTAACTTGGGCGTGAGTGTACTACTTACTGAGTATTCTTATACTCACCCGCCTACTTAAATGTCTTTGGTTGCAGGTTAGGGAAAGTAGTGAGCTGGAGAGCGACGATGGTGACATGACGAGGCTATGAGACCACTTCTTTGTGTTAGAGGAACTTTCTTTTTGAGCTTAGGCTATTCTTTGTAACTTTGGTTTGAACCATGGGTTTTAGTTGTTATTTGTTGGATACCTATTTTGGGTGTTGGCCGCTTTAATTGATTTGTTTTGACTTTTGGTTTAGCATGTTGTCTGGCCTTCATCATGTATGGGGTGTTGTCTTTGCCTCAGTTGTGTTTCTGTTCTTTTGGAGCCCGATCTCGCTTTGCTTGTAGTTTAGAGAAGGGCGGGCGTTGGGAGGATCCTTAGAAGTGCTTCTTGCTTATAACAGGTTAAGTAAAAATTTTAGAAATGTCTAGATAGCGTCGTTATCTTTGTCGAAATTTTCTACATGAGGGTGCTATCCAGTGGTGTCCCCAGTTGGAGTTGGGTTGGAAACTAGGGTCGTTACATTAATAATTAGGAATAATGTCACATTAATATCTAGCAATTTTAGTAGTTTTGGGTCATTATTTCTCCATGTAGTATATAAGCTCTGTATCATGTGCATTCCCTGATGCAGCTTTGATATTTGATTAGGAGTTTTCTTATGGAGCCTACAGATTGGGAAAGCTCTTGAGAGCTAGTGGCGATGACGACATTTACTGAGCAAGACATAAGAGATGAAGAAGAATGTCTTTGTTCATTTGGGTACATGCAAGTTGCAATTCAGTTGAGAATTTCAAGAATTTAGACTCTGAATCCTTCAATAGGATGGAGCTATTTGCTTATTTTTAAGTGTGTGTTTCAATATTTTTATCCTGTCTCTAGGAAGCATGCTTCAATTGCTCGATGGAATGATCGGATGGGAATGGCGTGTTGTAGAGAACAAGGCGACCTTTGGACGACGACGGGCATTGTGCGTTGTGGCAAGATTTATTGTTCCATTGAGGAAACTTTGTAGGTCAAACTATGATTTTATTATGGTTTTGACATCTCTATTGGTTTTGATATTGATTACAACATTTTTTGGGGAATTATTCTCTTTCACATTGTCTTTAAGTGATTACTATAAGATAAGGTAATATCATGAAAAATAAAAGAAATTGGTAGTGTTTTGGAGAGTTTTTTTTGTTGCTTTTTGGTTCTTTATTTAGAACATTACAATACAGATAAAGGGAAGAAATTCAAGCTTACAATGTACACGACGAAGCACTAGTAGTAGTCTTTATGTCTTGGTAAATAAATGAATTCATCATTTTTTAGTACTTTTTAACTAAAGTCCTTTTTCCTATCATTATCTCTGTAGCAATGACATTTTATTGAGCTTATTTGTGTCCCACTATATAATTCATTTTATGTATCACTTATTCTTCTTTTCTATTTACAATATATATACATCTATTGTCACTTGGGTAATGTTTATTTTAATGTGTCTCTTGTTTCAGAAAAGTTAGAAGTGTGTTGCCTTGAAGTGTGCCCTTTGCTTTCTAAATGTTGAACTGTAGTATGAACCTTGGCTCAAAAATAGAGTTGTACCATTTAAGCAGAAATATGTAGGATCATGATCTCTTTTGAGACATTTAAATGACAATTTTTAAGCATGCTATCTAACATTCTTTTCTATGTTTTCAGATTTCTTATTGAAGTTGGGGCCTTGCATCTTCTGGATTATGATAATTTAAATCTTTCTTTGAAAGATGTATACAAGAAGGTAGCTGAAGGAAAAAATGGATGTCTTTGGGAGCAGTTTGAGGTTTATAGGCACCTCAAATCTCTTGGTTTCATTGTTGGAAAGCATAAAGTTCCTTGGTCTGTGAAGGGTGTTAGGAATGGAAATGACATTTCTTCTCGAAGTTCTATATTTGAGAACAAAGGAGCGACAAATTTTGAATCAGAAGATGAGAGGTCGATCTCTGAGCTATTAGATTCCACTCAACTCAATGAAGTGACACCCATTTTTGATGTTTTTCTTCCACATAGCAAGTTTAAAAAATCTTCTCCTGGGGACCCAAATTTTATGGTCCTCTTGACTAGGTAAATTCTTTTGCCAAAAATCATTGTAACTTCCTTCAGATTCTGTCTTGTTGGTTATTTGTTTTGCATGTTGTCTTTGTTATTTTTGTGTAAACTTCTTGGAAGGCATAGTTAAAAATGACTTGCACCTGATTTTCCTTTTTTAATAACTATTGTCCTTTGATTTGACTTTTTAATGAAATTTCTTTTCAAAATAATAATAATAATAATAATAATAATAGTAATAATAATAATATTTGCAAAAGGTGTTTTTTAGTGAGGCATGTAGGAATAGGATGTAAACAGGTTTGTTGTGAAATTGTATACAAAATAGATCAACTTTATTTTTAGCCTTCTGGGTATTTCGCATCATTTTTTAGGAAAATAGTAGGTTGCATCCTTGAAATAACACCAAAATGAGGTCTATAATAGGCTTCAACTTGTGTCGTTTCTTTCTTCTGCAAAATTTTTATAGATTACTCAACTTAGAATTTGTCTGATCTTTTAATTACTGTGATATTATTTTTTTTTGTAGGGGATACCCACCTCCAAGAAAAAATATTGAAGTTATTGATAGAACATCGAGAGGCATTCCAATGAAATATTGTCATGTTGAACATGGACGTGTTTGTTT
Organism: Trichosanthes cucumerina; assembly: GCA_036507285.1. Lineage (NCBI taxonomy): Eukaryota > Viridiplantae > Streptophyta > Magnoliopsida > Cucurbitales > Cucurbitaceae > Trichosanthes > Trichosanthes cucumerina. The sequence continues at coordinate 66,688,245 of CM071844.1, forward strand.
CTTCTCACTTGATAAGGTGGAGTTGCCCGTCTTACCGTGACACTGTTGTGGATTGGTAGAACTGAAGCTCTGCTATTCAAAGATTTAATTTATTGGATGTGTCTTTGATTAGTTTGAGATTGATTTAACTTTTAAAATAATTATTAAAAGAGTTGTTGTCAAATGTTCTTTTATTGACTAATTACTTTTAATGTGATATAAACTAGTGGTTAGTAAATTTTAACATTGAACATCAAAAAGCAAGTTATGATGTTTGGTATATTCAATCGAAACTGCTTTGATTTAGCTATAATGAGTGAAGTAGAAATTATTTTAACATTTATATTTTGTTTACCCATTATTTTAAAAATTATATTTTGTTTACATTAAATAATATGATAAAATCATTAATATATATATATATATATGATAAAAGAGTATGTAAAAAAATTGGCATGTAGAATAATAATGAACCAATGTTGTTCCAATTTAATTTCAAACAAAATGTAAGAAAAAATTTATTGTCATCATCAGATTTGTAGCAATATTATATATGAATTTCTAATTCTTGAATGTGAAAATAATTATTATTGACTCAAAATTTGGGAAGAAATGAGATTATTGTAGTTCTTCCGTATCTTTGAATCAAATTCAAGGTTTTTTTTTTCTTGAGTTAAAGAAGATTTGGAGATGTTGAGTTTCGATCCTATAACCTTTTGGTCATAAGAGATGTTTCATGTTAACTGAATCATGTTCTTGTTGGTTTCTTTTCTTTTTTAAATACATATAAAAGAAATACAATCTACATACTAATAAGGTAAATGTATTACAAATATAGTTAATAACTATAAACGTCTAATATTACAAATATATAAAAAAAAATTCAACACTTTCCTTCAAATTGGTTTGTAGATATCTTTTATAGCTAGCTTGCTCATACGTTTCTTATTGTCCTTTTGAAAGACTTTTAGTTAGCATATCAAAAGTCTGTTTTGTTGTCAAAAGAAAAATTATGCATATTACACCTGCATCATGACATGTTTGCTTATTAACTCCAATATGTTTTATCCTATCATGTAGAATTGGATTATTAGTTATAACGATGACAATCTCGTATCACCAAAGACCTAAATCATGCTTTAGCGCTACTTTGGCTATTATATTTTATTAAAAAAAATATAACTAAATTCGTTCCAATAAAAGAACAATAATTAGAAGTTGATCTCATACCAATAGTACTTCTAACCCAAGTTGTATTAGTATACACCTCAACTTATGTTTATAAAAGAGGCTCAATTATAGAAAATACCTTTAAACTTTGTACTTTGTTTAAAAAATACTCCCGAATTTTCAAAGTTTCATTAATATATTTAAATTTTACAAAAAAAAAATTCAAAAATACTTCTCTCGTTAATTTTGGATGGAAATCGTTAGTAGTTTGTTTTAGAAATACCTTTGGACTGTCAAAAGTCTTACTCTTATTATTAATATATGGACATAAATTATTAATATCTTCGTTTAAAATACTCCTGAACCTTTAAAACTTGTATTAAAACCCAACACCGGGTTGAAATTAGAATTAGAAATATAATATTAGAAACCAATATATAATTATATGTTGTAATTGAAAGAGTCTAGATTAAGAAAGCGGAAGCAATTTTGGATCTTGAACACTCTAACTTGATCAATTTTGTAAAATAAAATGCATGCTCAAAGCTGGAAAAACAGAGGGATAGAAAACTCAACTTTGAAGATCAAATTCTCTTCACCCGATGGATGGTTTTCAACACGAACACTTCGTGGACAACCGTTAGAGTCTTCCCTACTATCCTCAGGCCTTAGAACGGATTGTGGGATTCTAGGTTGAGAGAATTTGGAAGAAAAGACCTCAAAGGTCAATAATTCGGGAATATTCAATTTTCTGCAAAATTCTCACAACATCCCTCAAATCACCATTATATAAAGCTTCAAAAAGCTTCAAAGGAGTGACAACTCAAGGGTGATGAGAATGCTTTGAGATGGAGGTGGCCAATTTTTGTGAATTTTGAAGATGAGAGGGATTGGGCAAGTTGTAATTTGGATTTTATGAAAATCCAAGAAAATTCTCTAATTTTCATTTAATTTTAATTCAAAAATCAATATTAAATTGATTTTAAATTAAAATTAATTTAATTAATTAAATAATTCAAAAATTAATTTAATTAATTAATTTTTAATTTAATTTAACATTAAATATTAAATTAAATAAATTGTCCAATCCCGATCGTTTTTCTGAACATGAATCTTTATTCATGCAATAAACCGATCCAATATTTAAATCATATTTAAATGTATCCACCTCTTTTTAATCATAGTTTAATTCATAATTAAACTATGATTCGTTAAATATATCACATATAATTAACGCTTTCTTCCAAACTCGAATTTGAACAATTCAAATTCTTTTCTCTCAAAATGTTACAAGGCTTAGTCCGAGCTAGTAAGGAGGGCCTAATGGACCTACTGCATCATGAACTTCAACGATATGAGAATAACCGACCAAACTCTTAAGCCTAGCTAATCAACATTCGTTAACCACCGACACTCCACTAAAGCCTAGTGGCCGTGATTCTCCTCACTCGTAGATATATTTATGTCCACTTGATATAACCATGATTAGTAAGTCGATCCTTCACAGTCGTTCAGAATTACAACCGGTCAAGATTACCGCTTTACCCTCAGATTACCTCTTGTTCCTTAAGTCCCACCGATCCTCTAATGAACAATTGGTTTGTGGTCCAACCAAGAAACCGAATCCTCTCGGGCCAATGAGAGGGTGGGCCCATTGTTCAAGACCCGAGTCGATTTAAGGGAACAACCTCTCTACTAATCCGTAAAGCGGGTAGGAGTGAATTCCATCTTGCGTAACTATGTTCCCAACTATCTACTCGATTTTATCCTCGAAATGGCAGCTTATTGAGCCTGCAGCCTCTGAGCCACTCTCACCCATGCAAATCTAAGGATAATTCGAATAAACAGGAGTCCATAGAACGCTCGTGATTAAGATCGAGTTACCTAGGTCATCTGGATGAATATAGTCGGTTAAGACAAGAAACGGAGTTATAAAGTCTAAGTGACTATTGCGTGGTCCATCTTTATGCAAACTCATTGCATAGGCGCCCCACTCACATGTCTCCACATGAACGATTTAGATCACATCGCTTGTTCTCTACAAAGTGGGCCGCGTCCCATAGTGTTCCCGTGATAAGGTCCCCAACCCTATCCTTATACTATAGACTGTTCTGGCTATAACTTGAACTTGATCCACTTTTTTGTCACACATAAAGTTCAAGTATTCATCCTATAGCCATGGGTTCTTTATTGGATTAAGGTTACACAATACACAATAGTCAATAACACCTTTACTGAATAAATTTCAATAACAACTTTATTGTGATATAGAATATACATTCAATTTACAAAACCACGAGTTTTAGGACATAAAACCCAACAGTAATGTCTCTAAATTTAGAATAATCTTATTTAGGAGGTTAACGAAGTTACATGGTTTATGCCTGAAATTTTGGAATCTAGAACCTGGGTAAGATAACAAAACACTTCTTATTTCATAAAAGAATCCTCCTCCAAACTTCAATCACAAAACAAGTTGGTCTTCAGATTTATAGAGTTCCCATAAAAGATCCTACATAACAGAAATCTCAAAGGAAAACCAAAGCCACAAGCTTACCAAACTGAATCTATAACATGCTAGGATTCAACCAGAAAACATTCATAGTTGCTACAAACTAAACTTCACAACCTAAAACATGAGTTCAATGGCAATACAAAACGAATCAACTTATGAGAAAAGAAAACTGGACCTAGGGACAAGAAAGGTCGTCATAGCCTCGTTAGGTCGTTGTAGTCGTCACCCACCTCGTGGTTTAGTATTATCTGCAACAAAAACATCAAGGTAGCAGGGTGAGTATAAAAGAATATTCAACAAAACACAACGGAGATATCACCCATGAACTAGTCCTAGCAAAAAAGAAAGCAACCCTAATGCAAACACACGCTTTAAACAACCCGCAGGTTCGGACTCACTGGGGGTGACACGGGGTCGATGGTTCTAGTTAGATAGACTTCGATTCCCTAGGGTAACTCTGCTCTACCCTTGAACATGTTCTAACCAAGTCTTCATTATGTCTAAGTTCCACTCTAACCAAAAGTACAACTCATGATCAAATCCACTCAATGATAGGCCAAACACAATCATAATGCCTCAAAAGCTAAGCTTGTCAACAGGTTGCCATAACAGGCTAAACCCCACAACGCAACATAAATACGCAACCAGATAAGATAATGATGAGAATCAAACTATTGATCCATTGCATGTACCTGAAGGAGCAATAACAAGGAGCAAGGCCAAGAAGATTCAAGAGGCTTTCACATTCCATCTCCAAAAGCTCGTGAATGCACAAGGATAGACCAAGATTTTTGAGCCCAAAATTCTTTATAATGTTAGTACAACAAGTCAAGATGAGAATGGAGTGAAGATGGCACGGGAAAAGTTGTCTAGTTTGAAAGATGGCACAGAGGACAAAAAAAGTGTGCACAAAATGTGAACAGGTGGCTGTCTAGATTGCACCTCTTGGGTTTTCGTGATGTCAAACCTCGTTAAACGAAATAGTCATGCATGGAAGATCCTATAGTAGATAATTAAGACCATTTAAAGCGTTTTTATGTTTTTTGTTCCATATTTAGAGCTCTCAAACGTTGTGCAATCAAGTTTTAAATTCTAGGTCAATTTTTTCTTCATTTCACATTTAATGCTTTTTGAAGACTTTTGGTCTTTGATGCTTTGCACGACCATTTTGGCCTATTTAAAGGCTTGTATTAGCATGGGAAAGGGATAACCTTTATGAAAAAAACTTGTGTTTTGTTTAGCCCCATTTGGTGTTAACTTTCTTTCAAATCTTGCTTTAGGTTTGATGTTTAACCGATTCATTGGATTAGCCCCGATCAAGCTAATTCTGGAGTGAGTCGTCTTAGGATCTAGGAGTGACCATCCTTATTCTAAGTTTGATCTAAGAGTGATTCATCTTCTAACTAAACTCTTAGTTGGAATCAATTCGTTAAGTTAGCCTTGTTCGTGACGTTTGCAAAGATCCTAGAAGGACCTCTAGCTTTGTTAAGCCAACAAATTCGGCGCTTATCATTTGGTATCAGAGCTCGTTTGTCGACATCCTTTGGCCGACTCTCTAGAGGTGAAATATCTTCAATTTACTTTACTTTATTTTCTGTCATTTATTTTATCATTTACAAAGTTTAATACAAGGCATCCTACAACTTTTGTTCCATTTCTTTGTGTTTAGTTCTTGGATAAAAAAAAACAGTAGCAAAAGTGAAAAAAAAAATAGTAGCAAAAAGTGAAAAAAAAAGCAATAGCAAAAAGTGGAAAAAAATAGTAGCAAAAAAAAAAAGTGTTCAAGGATCCAAGACACACAAAAGTTCTTGATTTTAAATTTTATTTGCTCAAAACTTTGAGTTGTAGATCCTTAGGATGAGTTTCTCTAGTCTTAGCTTGTGAAAGGTTATCATTGATTTAGTTTTATATCAAGTTGAAAAGCAAGGTTGCACCAAATTTTTAAACCAACCCTTACATCTTTGACCTAGTACCAAAAGCCTACCCTTGAGTGATAAACACGAGTGTCCTTGAGTGATATCTTGGTGAGAAGTGTGGAGAGGTCCTTAAAACAAAAATGTCACAAGATAATAAAGAAAAAGTTCCGCAAGTGGTAGATCCAAATATGACTATTTTTCAAGCAATTCAAGGTATGATGGAGATGATGAGGGAAGAAAGGGAAGAAAGGAGAGCACAACAACAAAGAGAAGAACGAATGTTGCAAGAAGATGAAGGCATGTTTGATTTACAAGTACAAGAACGAAACTTAGGAGGAAGAGGAAATGTGAGGGGAAGAGGAAGAAATAACGTTGCAAACATTGTGCAACCTAGAAGATTGAAAAGAGTGAATGAAGAAAGGGATAGCAGAGTGAAACTCAGAATTCCACCCTTTAGTGGTACGGCGGACTCCGAGGCATACATGCAATGGGAAAGAAAAATAGAACATTTATTTGATTGTAATACATATAGTGAGAATAAGAAGATGAAACTTGCCATTGCCGAATTCACCAATCATGCGGGAGAATGGTATCAACATCTCAAATCCGAAAGAAGAAGGAAAGAGGAGGATCCAATAGAAACTTGGGAAGAACTTAAAGAAGCCATGAGAAAGAGGTATGTTCCAAAACATTATGAAAGAGATTTGAAAACTAAATTTCAATCTTTGAGACAGGAAAAAAAAGTGTTGCTGAATATTATCAAGAGATGAAATCCTTGATGGAAAGAGCAAAAATTCGAGAAGAAGAGGAAGACACCATGTCTCGATTCCTTGGAGGTTTGAATCGAGAAATTGCTCATCCGGTTGATAGAAATCCACTACCTTACCTTGAAGATATGTATCATTATGCTATCAAAATTGAAGCGCAATTGAAGGAAAAAAATGAGCATTCAAAAAGGTATACACCTAAAGCTAGTACCTTTTCAAACTCTAATGCTTGGAACAAGGATAGTTTTGTGAATACGAATGAACCGACACAACAAAGAAGCAAGTTTGTTGCTGCGAAAAGAGTGGAGTCCGAAAGCTCCAATGCTAAAAAGAATGACGCTTCAAAGGAGGTAAGAGAAAAGTCTAGTTCTATTCAATGTTGGAAGTGAAAAGGGTTTGGACACATGAGCAAAGAATGTGTCAATAAAAGAGTTATGGTGATAAGAAATGGTGTAGTTGATTCGGAGGATGAATGTGAGGAGCATGATGCACCATTTGAGGAAGAATCTGAAAGATGTGATGATGAGTATGTTGAAGAAGGTAACTCCATATCGTTGATCACAAGAAGGGTCCTTAGTATGCAAATCAAGGAAGACAAAGTTGAAGACCAAAGGGAAAACTTGTTTCACACAAGATGCCTAATTAAAGGAAGTCCATGCAGTTTGGTGATTGATAGTGGGAGTTGCACAAATGTGGTAAGTAGTTTTCTTGTAAAGAGACTTCAACTTACTACCCGTCCACAACCAAAACCATACAAACTTCAATGGTTGACAAACAAAGGAGAACTAAAGGTAAATTCTCAAGTTCTTATTCCTTTTACTTTGGGAAGATATAAGGATGAAGTACTTTGTGATGTTTTACCTATGCATGCGGGGGATATATTGTTAGGCAGACCTTGGCAATATGATAGAGAGGTCACATTTAATGGAGTGAAAAGTAAGTATTCGTTTACTTTCAACGGGAAGAAATTTACTTTACTTCCATTGTCTCCATATGAAGTACATTGTGATCATTTGAAATTAGAGAAGAAAAGAAAAGAGTTTGAAGAACAAGAGAGGAGAGAAGAAAGTAAGCTAAAAGAAAAAGGGAAGAGTGAAAAGAAAGAGAGAAGTGAGGGGCAAAATGTGAGTGAAAACCAAAAGAGAAAAATGAGTGATTTTGAGGAAAAAAGAAAGAATGTGAGTTTGGTTATAAGAAAGGGGGAAGTGAGGAATGTGTTGTTGACACAACAACCAAAATTTGTACTTATGTGCAAAGGAATGTGTTTAACAACTAACCCAAAATCTAATGATGTTTTGCCAAGTTCTTTTAAGTCTCTTTTGCAGGACTTTAATGATATGTTTCCACATGAAGATGCACCTACGGGTTTACCTCCTTTAAGAGGGATTGAACATCAAATTGACTTCATACCCGGGGCAACTTTTCCAAATATGGCAGCTTATAGGACCAATCCAACCGAGACTAAGGATATTCAAAGGCAAGTAGAAGAACTCATGGATAAATGTTATGTTAGAGAAAGCATGAGTCCTTGCTCGGTTCTGGTGATTTTGGTACCCAAGAAGGATGACACATGGAGAATGTGTGTTGATTGTCGAGCCATCAAGAAGATAACGGTAAAGTATCGACATCCCATTCCTAGATTGGATGACATGCTACATGAATTACATGGTGCTAATCTGTTTTCAAAAATAGATCTTAAAAGTGGTTATCATCAAATTCGAATGCATGTGGGAGATGAGTGGAAAACGACTTTCAAAACAAAATTTGGACTTTATGAGTGGCTTTTTATGCCATTTGGCCGTACTAATGCACCAAGTACTTTTATGAGGCTAATGAATCATGTGTTGAGAGACTACATTGGAAAATTTGTTGTTGTGTACTTTGATGATATTCTTGTTTACTCAAAAAGCTTGGATGATCATATTTTGCATGTTAAGACAATTTTACTTAAACTTAGAGAAGAGAAGCTATATGCCAACTTCAAAAAGTGTAGTTTTTGTCTAGACCAAGTCAATTTCCTAGGTTTCATTGTTAGAAGGAATGGTGTGCAAGTTGATGAAGAAAAGGTAAAGGCTATCCGAGAGTGGCCAACACCTACCAATGTAAATGAGGTGAGATCTTTTCATGGTTTGGCTAGTTTTTATAGGAGGTTTATTAAGAATTTCAGTAGTATAGCCTCACCATTAAATGAACTTGTCAAAAAACATGTGAAATTTGAATGGACAGAAAAACAAGAAGATGCATTCAATGAATTAAAAGATAAATTGACCAATGCACCTTGTCTTACTTTACCTAACTTTGACAAATCTTTTGAGATTAAATGTGATGCAAGTGGGATAGGTATAGGAGCTGTTTTGATACAAGAAAAGAGGCCAATCATGTTCTTTAGTGAGAAGCTAAATGGAGCATAACTCAACTACTCGACATATGACAAAGAACTGCATGCACTTGTGAGGACTTTGCAAGTTTGGCAACATTACTTGTGGCCAAAAGAGTTTGTCATCCACACTGATCACGAAAGTTTGAAACACCTCAAAAGCCAAACAAAGCTAAATAGGAGGCATGCGAAATGGGTAGAATTCATTGAGACATTTCCTTATGTCATTCATTACAAAAAAGGTAAGGATAATGTGGTGGCCGATGCATTATCAAGAAAGTATGCATTATTTTCTGCCCTTAGTGCAAAGATTCTTGGTTTTAAACATATGATTGAGCTTTACAAAGTTGAGAAATTTGAATTTTCATGATGTGTATATGCAATGTTTAGGAGGAAACAACGTACATGATCATGTTGTATTTGATGGTATGCTTTTTAGGAAGGGTAAACTTTGCATTCCTAAGTGTTCCATTCGAGAGTTACTTGTGAAAGAAGCTCATGGGGGAGGTCTTATGGGACATTTTGGGGAATTTAAAACATACAACATGTTGTGTGAACACTTTTATTGGTTGAAAATGAGGAAGGATGTGAATAAAGTGTGCAAGCAATGTTTCAAATGTAAGGAAGCTAAGTCTAAGACACAACCATATGGACTTTATACACCTTTAGATGTTCCTAGTGAACCGTGGGTTGACATTAGCATGGATTTTGTTCTGGGATTGCCAAAGACTAGGAGACATCATGATAGCATTTTTGTGGTGGTTGATAGGTTTAGTAAAATGGCACATTTCATTCCATGTAACAAAACAGATGATGCAACTAATATAGCTAATCTATTCTTTAGGGAAGTGGTTAGATTGCATGGAATTCCAAAAACCATTGTAAGTGATAGAGATGCGAAATTTTTAAGTCATTTTTTGAAAGTTTTGTGGGGTAAATTGAGAACTAAGCTTTTGTTTTCTACAACTTGTCACCCCCAAACCGATGGGCAAACCGAGGTGGTTAATAGAACTTTAGGGGCATTACTTAGATCGCTAATTTCTAAGAATCTTAAGTCTTGGGAAGAGACTCTACCTTTTGTGGAGTTTGCATACAATAGAGCGATACATAGCACCACTCATTGTTCACCTTTTGAGGTTGTGTATCGATTTAATCCCTTAACTACTCTAGATTTATCACCTTTACCACCGAATATGTTTTCTAGTGATGCAGCTGTTTCTAAAGCCTAATACATCAAAAATATGCACAAAGAAGTCAAGGAAAGGATTGAAAAGAAGAATCAAAAGCTAGTCACTCAAAAGAACCAAGGGAGAAAGAAATTAATTTTTAAGCCGGGTGAATGGGTTTGGGTTCATCTACGAAAAGAAAGGTTTCCGGATCAAAGGAAGTCTAAACTTCAACCAAGGGGAGATGGTCCATTTCAAGTATTAGAGCGGATCAATGACAATGCATACAAACTAGATCTCCGAGGTGAGTACAATGTAAGTTCTACTTTTAATGTGGCTGATTTAACTCCTTTTGATGTAGGAAATGAAGACGTTGATTTGAGGACAAATCCTTTTAAAGAAAGGGGGGATGATGAGAATCAAACTATTGATCCATTGCATGTACCTGAAGGAGCAATAACAAGGAGCAAGGCCAAGAAGATTCAAGAGGCTTTCACATTGCATCTCCAAAAGCTCGTGAATGCACAAGGAGAGACCAAGATTTTTGAGCCCAAAATTCTTTATAATGTTAGTACAACAAGTCAAGATGAGAATGGAGTGAAGATGGCACGAGAAAAGTTGTCTAGTTTGAAAGATGGCACGGAGGACAAAAAAAGTGTGCAGAAAATGTGAACAGGTGGTTGTCTAGATTGCACCTCTTGGGTTTTCGTGATGTCAAGCCTCGTCAAACGAAATAGTCATGCATGGTGGATCCTACAGTAGATAATTAAGACCATTTAAAGCATTTCTATGTTTTTTGTTCCATATTTAGAGCTCTCAAACGTTGTGCAATCAAGTTTTAAATTCCTAGGTCAATTTTTTCTTCATTTCACATTTAATGCTTTTTGAAGACTTTTGGTCTTTGGTGGTTTGCACGACCATTTTGGCCTATTTAAAGGCTTGTATTAGCATGGAAAAGGGAGAACCTTTATGAAAAAAATTTGTGTTTTGTTTAGCCCCATTTGGTGTTAACTTTCTTTCGAATCTTGCTTTAGGTTTGATTTTTAACCGATTAATTGGATTAGCCCCGATCAAACTAATTCTGGAGTGAGTCGTCTTAGGATCTAGGAGTGACCATCCTTATTCTAAGTTTGATCTAAGAGTGATTCATCTTCTAACTAAACTCTTAGTTGGAATCAATTCGTTAAGTTAGCCTTGTTCGTGACGTTTGCAAAGATCCTAGAAGGACCTCTAGCTTTGTTAAACCAACAAATTCGACGCTTATCACATAATAGCAATACCTGCATAACATACCAACGTATACACAATTCATCTAATTAGATAACAACAAAACAATACCACAAGAATCAAGATGCACCTGCAACTTCGCACAACAAACTCCTTCACTCATGAGCTTGGTGCAAATCGAACTGACTACTTACCTTTGATTGAGAATCCACCAAGTCAACTATTTCTTCCCACAGTTAGTGACAAGCTTACCTAAGAAACATACCAAATGAAATGTCATGCCATTTGATTTAGACTAACCTTTAACAACCCAAAATAAACTACATCGATCCATTCAAATTATATATGAATGAAAACTTAAGGCATTGCAGCTGAAGGTCACATTTGGCCCAGTTTACAGTAACTAAACAATCCCAACAATACAAAACAAAACAATGACATGGATACGAAGACTTAACCACAACTATTCGACTTGACAACGTCGAACCGAGTTCCCAAACTACCAGCTCTAGCCAAAATTCTCCAAAATCAATCCACACTTTAGCTCATTGTGTTGTCCAACCAAAGCCACGACACATGAATGAGAGAGATAGACGAAGTAAGGAAGGGAAGAAGGGGCTCAAGTTTGGTCTCCAATCGGAATAGAAGAAGAAGAAAAATACCGAGAATAAGGAATTTCTTACTAAAAAGTAGCGAGGGGAGTGGATCATCTAGGCGTTGGAGAAGATGAACTAGAAAAAAAAAAATAATAATAGAAAACAAAATCGAAGGTCATGCGATTTGGAAGCGAAATGAGAGAGAGAAGGGGATGATGCGGGTCGCCTCCCTAGCTTGTCGGTGGAATGAAAGGAAAGGGATGGATGGGTTTGGTGAAGGGTTCCGACGGTGGGTTTCATCACACGAACCCGGGAAATTGCAATTTTTGACCATTTTTAAATTTTAAATTTTTTGGACCCCTTGATGATGAATATGAGGTAAGCAAGAGAATATGGATGAGATAAAATTACTATTTTCCCTACATATAAATTATATAAATTATATTAAATAAATTCATTAAATTCATTATAATTAATACAATCACAACTACCTAACTACTTCAACCAACCACTTAATTACCAAACACTTCTATCATTCATCTAAACACAATTTCTATCTACCAAAATTTCTAAACCCACAAAATTTCTAAACACTTCATCTATCTACTTCTTCAATTAGTTCAAAATATCCCATGTTTGAAGTGATACCTACACACACAAGTAATGATAACTAATCTTTTACTTTTTGTATTGACACAGTATTAGGCCACGAAATCGGAAAAAAAATAACAAAAAAATCGTTACGTTTGATTTTTTTTTTCAATTTTTTCGTTGAATTCCGGTCGAAATGTGAGAAGGAACAGTTGGAAAAATTTTCTGGTGTGGATGTTAAACCGAGAAAATTCTCGATTTACTTTCACATCGGGAAAGTTTTCCAGTTGGCCCAATACTTACTGAGAAAATTAACAGTTTTAAATTTTTTTTATGATTTTTATTTTTTTTGCAGACATCATGCCATGTGTTTGGATTTGTTTTGGGGATATAAGGAATGATAGAGAAAAGGATTATGATGGCGGGTAAGTTAGGAGTTTTTTTGGTCGAATGTATGAGATAAGTTGTATCAACCGAAATGAGTTCAATCTTGTAATGAGATGTATACTATCATTAAGATCCAAAGCCCCAACATTCGTTATTAAAAATGATGTAGACCTCAAATGTTTTCTTACATGGAAAAATGTATCCTCCATTCCACTTTATATATCTACAACACCGACCTTTTCAAGAAGCCATGCATTCAACCATATCAAATTTCATGTAAGGTACTAGATAATCCTTATATGGGAGTTCAAAATTTCCCATATGCTCTATCCATTCCAACATCCACAACTGTCCCTCATAACATAGGACATGAAACTTCATTCCCATTCTATGAAGTCAAACATTACCCAGGGTACATGTCTCCATATATGGGATTGCATAACTCCTCATTCATTCCAAATCCATCCACAAATTACAAAATACAAGAAATTCCATCTAGCTCCACATACTTCCCACTTAATATAGGTGAAGAATTTGTTCAACCAACATCCCAACACAATAAGGTTGAAGAACATGCCCAACAAACCAACCTCCCAAATACATCAACCATTCTCCCAACTCCTGAAACCAACCTCCCAATTCCACAAACTAACCTTTCAACACAACAGAATTTTGAAGTGGTACCATCAACCTTTCCAGACTATGAGGTTGTTCCATCTACATTTCCACATGGACCATCAACATCCTCCTATGTGCCATTCACATCCATGCTTGGGATGATGTAGACTATTTTCATGATTTGAGTGATTACAACTTGGAAGAAGACGATGTTAGGGTTGAAAATGACGATGAGGTAGAGGAGGGAAACAATGATGAGCTAGATGCGACAATAGAAGAGGAAATAAATGATGTTCTTGAGGAGGCTGATAGCACACAAAATGTGCTATCCTTAGGCTTAATTATTGCTAGTTTTATAATGATTTCAGAGCTTTTACGCGTTTACATTACTCAATTTCAGGTTAAGAGCGTAAACAGAACATTTGGAGACAAATTGGATCACTCGGGATCAAAACAAGACTATTTGGAGCTAAAAATAATACCAATTGGAAGAGAAAAGATCAATCCAAGCATGATGACCCGAAGTGATGGTGTTGCAATGTTGTCCATAGCGTTGCAACGCCGAGCGTGTTGATTAAAGGCGTTGAAGACCACTGCCGATAGCGTTGCAACGCTATCTCGATAAGGAAGCATATATGAAGGACCACACAGAGGGCGTTGCAACGCTGCCTTACAGCGTCGCAATGCCACATCGATAGGAAGGCGCGCGCGTTAGGGTAGCGGCGTTGCAACGTTGCCCTCAGCGTTGCATCGCCATTGGCTATTTCCATATTTACCAGCCGCCTAGGGTACAGCGTTGCAACGCTGTCCCTAGCGTTGCAACGCCGCACCGATTAAACCTATAAATACAACAATTATCTTTTTGCATAGGGAGCCGAATTTGGTAGATTTCCACCCTAATTTCGAAATACACTTTGTAAGAAGAGAGAAAAGAGCGTTTTTGGGAGTCAAAGCATCCGTGGAGGTTCGAGATCGAAGGCGGGAACTCGGAGACGAAGGACCGACATCGACACATAAGTTTAATTTCCTTTTCTTTCAAATTGTAATAGCGCTCTAAGACGTTTTCTACATGTTTAGTCTGATTTTCATGTGATTTAGAGTAGTTAAACATTGTAGTTAGGAATTGATTTACTTGTTTAGACTTTCTTACCATGAATTGAAACATGTTTTGTTCTTATTTTTGGCAATTCGTTTTTTATTTCTTAATTTGTTGGTTTAAGTGGACTCGAGAGATAAATCTTGAATCAGAGCAAAATTGTCAAAACGCTTAGAAATCTGGTATGAGAATGACCTAGCAATGTTAGGGAAACGCATAAATAAGTTGCTTAATGTCATGCATGTCGTAGGTTCATATGGAGACTATGGAGCTTATTGCATGTGTGAGGCTCACTAAGAATCGAGTGGTTTTCTTGAGTATTTTATTTCTTGTTTATAATTTCATTAACTTGTATAATCACTTCCCTCAATTCAATCAATTCGTGTCTCCACATATTCGTTTGTTTGCTTGTCTTTACTTTCAACCAAATATCCATGTTATTTTTCTGTAGCTAAAATTGAGAATTAGTATCTTAGTAATTATTTAATCTAGAAACCCATTCCCGAGGACGATACTTGAACTCATAAATCACTATACTAAAACTTGACTCGTACACCACGGCATTGCATATCCATAATTATACGCAACAGAGGCAGATGAGATTTGTATAATAAGGTATGAGATAAACATCCACAATTAAATTGAGTGTGATTCAATTTAGAAATCCACAATTATACAAATGAGATTTGTATAATAAGGTATGAGATACCTTATTGTATGTAATATGCAAATATGATTTGCATATTATAAGGTTGGGGTAAAATAGTGATTTGGTGGAGATTTCAACTCCACCACTCACCATTATATATAGGCTTTGTGAGAAGCATTTTGAAAGTGAATTGCTCATTTTTTGGAATTCCATCCATAGAGCTTTCTCTCTTCTCTCTTTCTCTCTCAAATTCTCTCCACCCAAAATCGAAAGGGAGTCCCACAACTCTCCTTCAATCGATCGAGAACAACCGAGACGACCTTTCAGATGTTCACTGTTCTTGGTTCGAGAGATCGTGATTGAAGAGATCGAAGGCACGAAGAGTTCATGTCGGAGAAGAAAACCTTGAAGAAGTGTTCTTCAAAAAGTAAGTACCCTTTTACTTTCTGTTTTATACTTAAATTCAACATGTTTAGCCTAGGATTAAAGCAGTTTAATTCAATTTTAAGAAAGGGATTGCATAATGCATAAACTTGCTTTTTGCTACAACAAGATAAATTTAAAACTTAGAGATATAAGAGCTAGAGATAAGAAGGTAGCATAAACATATTATATCGATTTGGTAGATGTCGTGGCAGATCCAAATGATGATTAAGATGACCCACTTTTTCAATGGGTTCAAGTAGTACATTTGGATGATGAGTCTGGAAATCCAGACTCCGAGATTGCCAACGTGGATGTGGAGACTGGAATCAATGTAGAGCAAATCATGAATAAAGAAGTTAGGATGTTTGACGACCAGTTAAATGACTATCAATTTAATATTTGTTTGGATGTTGGTTATTCTGAGACAAAACTTCTAAAGTGGGAAAAAAACTTCGTAAAGGTTAGTCGACAAATGATGATGATGATGACAGTATGGACGATGACAATGATGATGATAATACATCTGATGGAGGAGGTGATACAAATGTTGGGACCTCAAGTGGTTACCAAGCTGAGAAAGAACAATCTAGTATACCAAGATTAAGCTTTTTTTTTGTGAGGCTGAATTTAACCATATCACCCAAGATGAGGACCATGGATCTCGAGAGGGTGGTGAGGGGATTGATGCTATTGGTAAACCATTTTATCGACATAGGATGCAAGATACTTTTATTCTGATGAGAATTCCTTACTTTCAAGTATGAAAGTGATGAGCATCAACAACAATAATACACAACAAGGTTATGATCAAGGTCATTATTCGTACTCAAAATATGATGATTCTTCAAGTCTTGATCATAGCAATTTTCAGCCTAACTTTCCACCGCAGAGTTATTCATCATTCAAAGTCAAGGACCATCGACTGAAGAGATGTATCCACGAATAGGGTTTATATGTTTGTTGTATGAGTCATATCGCTTTCATGTTAAAAATTATGTTCAACATTTTCAATATAGGATGACTTGGGAGCAATGTAATTTCTATCAGAATTATCAAGATTGTGGATTAGATGCTCCAAGGTCATCTTTTTGTATTAGACATGTATCATATGTTATTAAATATAATAAAAGTTCTAGAACGTAATTTTTACATATATGATGTTGGAAATAAATCAATTATAGTATGATTCAACCATACTTAAAGTTTCATGAAATAATTCAAATAGTTTATAGTTTTTTTTATATATTTTTTCCACATTCCTGCTATCATCGACATGCCAATTATAGTTTAATTAAGCCACAAAAAATCTTCCTAGGCTGACCTACGCGACACGTAGACTGAACCAGTGGCAAGTTCTCCGTCGTGTCGTGCCTCACTCCGACGACGAGCGATTTTCCAGCAAGCGTGCACAGAGAGATCGTGACCCATGGCGTTGGAAAACAACATTTTTGGCATCGTCCGACCCATACCCATGGTGGTCTGCGACTAGATTTGTGAGGCTCTTGATGGCGTTCCATTCTTCAGTGTTCTGACCTAGATCCACGACGTTTTTGGTCAATTCACAAGTTTTGAGTCCCATTCCCGATGACCCACACAAGGATTCACAAATTCCAGCCTTGCCCATATAAGATATTGCAACCCATACACTCCAACTACCAAATCTGCAAGCGTTGAAAGCTTACGACACTATTTTGACTCCTTGGTAAAAATCGATTGGTTGTTGTCTTGTCTCAATTCATTTAAGTGTTCGAATTAGATTCTACTTTGGTATTTAGGTTCAAATTGATTCTAACACCAACCAACAAGCATTTGATCCCTTTGGTGCTGATCAGTAAGTTCTATCACGTTTTAAACCTTTTTGCAAATCAATTTAAGGATTGTAGCTTAAGAAATCAATTTACGGATGGTAGCTTAGGTTCTAATGCGTGGGAACATTTGCATTTTCAAAACCAATTCGATCCCCTTCGAACACCAACTAGTAAGAGACCAAGCCTGTTTGAGCCTCCTCCGTAAGTTTAAACACGTTTCATCCTTTTTGGAAATCATAGCATTGTGACTTTGTTTCTAGCCCTTGGGAATGTAGTTTGAACTGATTGGTTGAGTTAAGTGGTGAGACATTGTTTAAGTCGTTTGAAGCTTGTTTTAAGTGCTTTAAGTTTAGTTCTAACCCTTGGGATTCATGCTCTTAATTGTGGTTGTGTTTTGGAGTGCTTGGTTGAGTTCAACGGAAAGTTTGGATAAAAAAGTTCCTTTGAACACTCTTTTTTCACGAAGGTTATCAAACTCACTCCTAACCTCTAGGCTTTTTTCTTTATATTTAAGGAAGCTCTTGGGATAAGTTTATGAGCGTCATAGGTAAGTAGAGTTCTACTTGATGAGTCTATTTGACTGTTTGGAGCATATTAGGTGCTTTAATTTTGTTATTTATATATTTATATCTATATATATTCGATATATTTAGCATGCTTAGGTATGTGGACTTGTGAAGTTTATGTGAAGCTAGCATGTTGGTTTTTATGGGTTTTTTGTTTATCCATAATATGTGTGTTGTGAAAGGGTTGGTTGTTGGGGCATAAAGCATGGGGTTGGAGTATGCCTAGGATACATGCATACTTGTGAAACATTAAAATGCATGTTTATCGGTTTAAAAAAAATGCATATTTGTGCGTAAGTTCAAATGGCAATAGATAACTCTAATTTTTGTACATCTTCAAGTACTATTTTCTTAAATTACAATGGATCAGTATGGGAATAAATGTAAAAACAAGATGAATGTTAGATTAAGTAATTCAACAAGAATTATAAGACAAAACAATACATGAATAAAAAAAACAAAATCATACTTAAACATAAAAGAAAACTCAAATGTTTGTAGAAAAATGTTAAAGGAGAACATTATAAATGGTTGTTGGAGATAAAAGTTATTATTTTTTTTAAATTTTTTTAGAGAACATAACAATAAGAAAATTACATCTTCAAATCCACAATATCTAAACATTCTAAGCCTAACCACGAATGGGAAGACATCTACAAAAGTGCCATATTGGCCAAACTATGGGCCGAACTATTTGTTTCACGATGACTATATTCAAAACGTATATGGTTCCAATTTCGAGCCAGAGCTTTCACATCATTGGCACAATCCATTACTTCTTTAAGATCCTGGCGAGCGTTAGGGAACAAAGCAATTGCATTGAGGGAGTCCAATTCGACCACTAGCGGGACCGTAAAATCCAAAATTGATGACAAACCCATGTAAATCGCCTCTATCTCATAACTGAGAATTGACCAGGCTACCTCATAAAATTTATAACCCACACTTAAGATGCAACCATTACAGTCTCGAAGAATCCATCTCACTTCTCCTTTCGCCTTGTTATCCACCTACGCAACATCTGGGTTTAATTTCCACCAACCTTGTTGAGGTCGCTGCCATTGTCTCACAACATGTTGCAGGGACCTTGATGGACCTTGTCTATCATAACTTCAAGGTTAGTCTAGTTCCACCGAATGTATCTCCGTAGAAAGCCTCATCTTGTCTCACGAACATTGCTCACAGGGTGCTATCACCTCATTCCGATACGACCAAATCTTACAGACAAGAAAAATCACCTTGCCCATCAGGTCCACATCATCCCTTTTACTTATCGAGTCGAAGTAGTCCATGACTGACCAAATCTTCCTGTTCATGTAAAACAAACAAGCATAAGATGATAAAAAATAATTCCATAGTTTAAGAGATACCTGGCAACCCCAGAGGGTATGAATAATCGTCTCCGGACACTTTTGACAAAGAGGGTGCATGGAAGGAACATTAAGTCCCTTTTGCTGCAAGGCACATCTTGTGTAACGCGCCTAAATTTCAGGTACCGTTAACTTATATTTTTGGATTATTCTTAAGGGAAATCAAATTATTTAGACATTGTGATTTGATATTTTAATGGAAGATTATGTGGGTTGTGAATTTGGTATAATTAAGGACATTTAATTGAGACAAAGGTATGTTGGTAGATAAAGGTGGAAGGAGGGGTATTGTGGTAAATTGTATAAAGAGAGGGAATTAGGGTTTTAACCCTAAAAAGGCACACTTTACGAGGAAGACCTTCTTCCTCCTCTTCCTCACTCCAGCCGCACGGTAGGGAGAACTCAAGCACGCCTTCCATCTTCTTCGTCTGCTTAGCCGCCGCAACACGCTTGTTGACTCGTCGTGCCGCCGATTAGTTCGCATCACCGTCCTCATCTTTCGCGAGTTGCAGCGCCAAAAGTCTTGTCGTCGAAGCTCATCCAACCGTTGCACGCCGTGTGTTGCGATGGGGCGGCCGCCGCCACGCGTGAACGACCCGCTTGCCTGCGCGAGTGAAGCCGATCGCGACGCATCGCCGCGACGCTGCCCACGAACCCAAAGGCGCGACCCGCCACTGGAGCTGATCTGAAGAAGAAAGTCCAACCAACCAGTTCACACGATTTTGGGTCAAACCGCCACCTTGACTTAGTTGGTTCACGATCTTTTCGACCGATTTTCGAAAAATCAACACCGGTTTTGAATAGATCGGCTCACGTGCTTCCGGATTTGACCTCCACGTGCCAAGACGCGCCGCCATACATGCCGCCGCACTCCGGTCATGAGCCGCCGCACTCCGGCCATGCACCGCCGCACTCCTGACTTGGCCAATTGCATCCGTTTCGTTCCCCGAGTCTGATTCAAGCCTCCGTTAGTTGTAATCCGACCTAGCTATGGTCAAATTTCAAGATATGAGTTTATTTATGTGATTTAACTAAGAAATTAATGATGTTGATTAGGAGGCTCGAGTTCTAAAAACGATTGAATGGGTTGCTGAGTCAGAGATTTAAATATAGAATATCTCGGAGCTAAGACTAAGGTAAGGGAAGCCACACCAAACTCTAAAATTTAGAATTAAATGACTCGTTTGAAAGGTCCGATTTAAATGTCATGTTTGGACTGAAAAGTCCCTTTTGAATGCCATGAAATGTTCTATATAAATGTTTTGATATGTTTGAAAGATCTGTTTTAAATGCCATGATGATTGGATTGATGTCTATTTCAAAGGCCATGAATGCCATGTTATTGTTCTCTCGAAGTCGAACATTTTTATTACTTTTCATATGTGTTCATGCTGCGAAACTTTTTGCACAAATGTTGTTGTTATATCATTTGGGACCCTAAACATGTGTTTCTTGAAAATGTTTGCGAAAGCTGTGGTGAAATCTTCCTGATAATATTTATTATATATCTTATGAATGAATTAGAGTCGACTCGAATTAGAGGCCATGTTTCGGGAGAATTTAACTGTCCACTGAAGGTCGAAGAGAAATTTTACAAATAAAAATGCTTACGAAGGCCGTGGCAATTAAACTCCCAATATTTACGTATAAACATATTTAATGCTATGTAAGTCATAAAGACTTGGAGTCGACCTAAACTAAGAGGTCATGGATCAGGAAGTCTCAATTTCCCACTAATAGTTGAAGAGAAAAGGCCATGAAATATGTTTTATTGACTATTGGGTCCCACATGAATCCATGATTTGTGATGTCAGTATGTTTTCTAATCCCGGTAGTGGGGTCTCTTACTGAGTATTATATTTTGTAATACTCACCCTTTATGTTTTTTTTTTTTAAAAAAAATATTTTCAGGTAAAGGCAAAGGCAAGCTAGGCGAATGACGGGGAAAACGTTGCACGAGCCATGGGAATGAGAAAGTCATGAGTTCTGCACATTTGTGAACTTCGATTCACGTTTTTATGCATATTTTTTCTTAAATATCTTCTTTATTGAATATGAAACTTCATTTGAATGAGGCCAACTTTGAGTTTTCCATTTTAGTTGATGTACCTTGTTTCAAACTGCTGTTTTATTTGGGATCCCAACAAAGAAGTTTTCTTTTTTTTTTTCCTTTTTGGTTAAGCTTATTGACTCTAAATGTTTTCTTTTCGGCCTCAAATGCATGCATGATTAGTAGTGACCCTAGGAAATGAGTTTTAAAAGTAGGGTCGTTACATCTTGTTGGTAAGATATCATGTATAACTCGCCAACTGCAAATTTTTATTTTTTGTTGGGATCTGAGGTAGTCAAAACTGTTTCCAAAAATGCTCATGAGCCTCTACATTAGAGCTAGATGGAAGTTCCGCTTCTTGTAGACCAATACCTAACTTATAAGCACTATTAACTGAAAAATGACCATTAGGTGTCAATCTCCAAACAACCTCATCATTGGATCTGAGCCTAGCTAGTGGGATCGATCCTATACGATCGACATCCTCCAACAGGAAGTTATCCTTTAGGAGCTCCAAATTCCAAGTCCTATCTTCAGTAATCAAATCGTTCACCTGCTTGTCAACACACCCGAGCCCTACCCATAAAGGCTTAGATATCCTTACAGGCAAACCACATATCATTTTTAATAGAGATTTGAAGCCCACAACCTACCTTCTAACGATACCCTTTCACAAATAATTGACACCCCCAGAGGATGCTCTTCCACGTATAAGAGGGGTTATACCCAACCGTAGCAGCAAGAAAATTTCCATTTTTGAAATGCTGTCCTTTCAGGACACGAAACAACAAACTATCCTGATTCCGTAATAAAAGCAAACTCTGTTTAGCCAACATTGCTTGATTAAATAGAGAGATATCTCGGAAACTCAAACCATCTTTAAGCTTCCCTTTGCGAAGACTTCCCTAACTCCTCCAATGAATTTTCCGCACATTATCAGTGGACCCCCACCAAAACTTGGCACACATGGCATTGATTTCGTTGCACAACTTCTTCGAAAGCTGAAAACAACCCATGGTATAGATAGGAATAGCCTGAGCAACATTTTAATAATAACTTCTTTCCCACCTGACGAAAAGAGTTTTGATTGCCACCCTTGTGGGGATTGCCATACTCTTTCTTTGATAGGCCTGAAAATCGATGATTTGTTTCTACCATTTTGAGGCGGTAGTCCCAAATAGCAACCTAAGTCACTCGTGTGAGCTACCCGTAAAATACTCTCAATATCATCCCTCGAAACCTGGGTGGTATTACTACTGACCATAAACCTCAACTTCTCATAATTAACCACTTGTCTTGATGCAGTCTCGTGGCTGTTAAGAATCCGTCTAACTAAAGTACTGTCCTATCTGGTAGCTTGAAAAAATAACAAAATGTCATATGCATAAAAGAAGTGGTTTATCATATAGCATAATGTATTGATCCTCAAACCCTAAAAGCTTTTACATCGTTCTTCTTTTTCCAGAAAACTAGAAAGTCCTTCCGCATAGATAAGAAATAGGTACGGTGAGAGAGGATCCCCTTGTCTCAAGCCTCTGGAAGGTTGGAAGATTGACTGAGGGACCCCATTTAACAAGGTAGAAAAACTCACCGATTCAACACACCCCATAACTAATCTGACCCAAGAATCTTCAAAACCCATACCTTTTAAAACTTTTCGAAGATACGTCCACTCCACCCTATCATAAGCCCTACTCATATCTAATTTTAGAGCTGCGACCCCTATTTTACCTGATCATTTTGAGCGTAAGGCATGAATACATTCAAAGCCAAGAAACACATTATTTGAGATCAAACACCCCAGAATAAAAGCTGGGTTGGGGAAATAATCTTACGAAGAACTTTTTTAGTCTATTTGCAAGAATTTTTGAAATCAACCTATAACTTACATTACAAGGACTAATAAGTCTGAAATCCGCCATCTTTCTTGGACTTGTTACCTTTGGGATAAGAGTAATAAGAGTGTTGATTAGGCATTCAAGATTACCGTTATTGTTGAGGTAGTCTAGACAAACCTTTACCGTGTCATCCCCCCCACCTCCCAGAAAGCTTGATAAAAGGCCGCATGAAAACCATCGGGCCCTGGTACTTTTTTAGGATGCATCTCTTTTAAAGCCAATTCAACTTCGTCTCTAGTGTAAGGGTGAACCAAAACCCTAATGTCTTGATCCGACAACCTTTTACTGATACAAGAGGTAACAACTTCAATCTTATCCAAAGAAGGGTGAAAGGACAGGAAGATATTTTGGAAAAAGGATGTGGTTGTTACACCGATCTCACTCTCCTTGTCTCTCCACATGCCCGAGTCATCCTCAATACCTATAATCCTCTTCCTCCGCCGCATCCTAGACGCTTGTATGTGAAACCGCTTAGAATTTGAATCACCCGATTTAAGCGAATACACTCGACCTTTGCCTCTAATAACATCCTTCTTCTTCCATATACCTAGCCAAATCTTCTTTTCCTTCCACCGATCTAAATTATGATGGATCAAATCCGCTTTCAAATCTTTAATCTCCTTTTCCGTCCAAGCTATAGCCCTTCTCAATGAGCCGCAAGCCTTCGAAAATTCCAGCGCTTTAACTCTTTTAAACACTTAGTCATCTGGCCTGTAAAGCTGATGCCTGTAGAATTTCTATTCCGTCTCCAAGAACTTTCAACTACCACTCTACACTCCGCGCCCTTCACCCAACTAGGTTCAAAACGTGAATAACTTAGAACTGCCCGGGCTCCACTCCTCAGAGGTTCCTTCCATTTACCAGTTATCACCCTGTGATCAGATGTATAGAAGCCTAAATGTTTGGTTCGAAAGTCTGCATTTTCTGATAAAAATTCTTGATTGACCACGAAGTGATGGAATTATTCCTAAGTCAAATTACCATCGCTAAAATGTCTAGCGCAAGTATATCCATGATCATCATAGTTAGGATCCACTAGAAAACAATTATCAATAGCATGTCTAAAATCCTCCATTTGGGCTTATTTTCGATCTGAACCTCCTTGCTTTTCAGTAGCGAAAATAATTTCATTGAAATCACCCCCGATTATCCACAGGTCGTTAAACTGAGAGTGGAGCTTCTCCATCAAGGACCATGAATGTTTTCGCTTATCAATTGTAGGATTTCCATAGAACCCCATAAAACACAAGAAGCTATCATTTTCTCGTATAAAAGTATCAATATGACCTGGAAAAAAGAATGAACCGATAAATTAAGATCTTTATTCCATAATAAAAGAAAACCACCACTCCTACCTCTTATTGGCACATTAAAACAGTGCAAGCGATGTTTTATTTTATTCAAGGAAAGTAAACATGACTTTAGTTTAGAAAGAAAAACAATAGAGGGGTTTTCTTTTTGCACTACATGGCATAATGCATTGAAGGTGCATGGATTCCCCAAACTACACACGTTCCAACACATAAGATAATCATGGCAATCGGTGAGATTGCAAAGCAACCTTCGCCGCTGGACTATTGTTGTCTGGCGTATAATTTTTAGATATGCAATACCGCAGTGTACGGGTCAAGTTTTATTATAGTGATTTATGAGTCCAAGTATCGTCCTCGGGAATGGGTTTCTAGATTAATTAATTACTAAGATACTAATTCTCAATTTTAGCTAAAGAAACATAACATGGGTAGGTGGTGAAACAAGAATTAAAG
Source organism: Trichosanthes cucumerina (assembly GCA_036507285.1). NCBI lineage: Eukaryota > Viridiplantae > Streptophyta > Magnoliopsida > Cucurbitales > Cucurbitaceae > Trichosanthes > Trichosanthes cucumerina. The sequence goes on from CM071844.1 coordinate 66,713,183, forward strand.
ACAAACAAACATGTGGAGACACGGATTGATAGATTTAAAGGAAATTGACCTTACAACTCAACACTTAATTACACATGCAAAGAATAAATGAGATGAATTTATAAACAAGAAGTAAATTACTGAAGAAAGTCTCTCGATCTCTCAAGAGCCTCGCACATACAATAAATCCTATAGTCTCCATATAAAATCTAAGCATGCACGACATTAAGCAACTTCTTTATGTGTTTCCCTTAAACTTCTAAGTCATTCTCATGCAAGAATTCTAAGGGTTTTGACAACCTTGTTCTAATTTAAGTTTTTTTCTCTCGAGTCCACTTAAACCAAAGATATAAATGAAATTAAGAATGAATTGCCAAAAATAACGATCAAAACATACTTCAATACATGGCAAAGAAGTCTTAATAAGCAAATCAAATCCTAACTACACTATTTAGCTACTCTAAATTACATGAAAACCAAGCTAAACATGTAGAAAACGTCTTAGAACGCTATTACAAATTGAAAGAAAGGAAATTAAACTTATGTGTCGATGCCGGTCCTTCGTCTCCGAGCTTCCGTCTTCGATCTCGAACCTCCACAAATGCTTTGGCTCCCAAAAAAACTTTTTTCTCTTTTCTTACATGGTATATTTCGAAAAAAGGGCAAAAATCTACCACATTCGGCTCCCCTTACACAATTGCATAATGTTCTATATATAGGCTAAGTCGGTGAAGCGTTGCAACGCTAGGGACAGCGTTGCAACGCTGTACCCTATACGCATGGTAAATAAGGAAATATTCGGCAGCGTTGCAACGCCGCTACCCTAACGCGCGCACTTCTTATCGATCTGGCGTTGCGACGCTGCAAGGCAGCGTTGCAACGCCCATTGTGCGATCCTTCATGTGTGCTTCCTTATCGAGATAGCGTAGCAAGGCAACGTTGCAACGCTATCACCTGGAGTCTTCAAAGCCTCTAAACAGGAATCACGACGTTGCAACGCTATGCTTGGCGTTGAAACGCCATCACCTCGGGTCTACTAGCTTGGATTGATATTTCTACTTCCAATTGATGTTATTTTTAGCTCCAAAATGCCTCGTTTCAATCCCGAGTGATCCAAAATGTCTCCAAATGTCCTGTTTAGTCTCTTAACCTAAAATTGAGTGATTAAACCAAATAAAAGCTCTTAAATTATCATAAAACTAGCAATTATTAAGCATAAGGATAGCACATTTTGTGTGCTATGAAACACCCCCAAACTTAGACTTTTGCTAGTCCCGAGCAAAAACAGAATTAAACCTTAGATTGTTCTTAAACACACATTTGATTCAAGCCTCAAAGATTTAAGAGAAAATCTTGTAATCACGAGAACCACTCAAACATAACACTTCAGCAAGCAATTTAAAACATCGCATGGATAGCCAAAGCATGTGTGTTGGAGTTCCTCAGAATGGGAGCATGGATTTCAACGAAGAAAGACATCTTCACAACCTACAAATCAAAACAACAACAAGTAAATAAACTAAGAATTGAAGAACAACTAAAAACAAACTAAAGCAAACTAAAGACAGAAAAAATAAAAGTAAGTAAAGTTTGGGTTGCCTCCCAAAAAGCGCTTTATTTAACGTCTTTAGCTTGACTGTACTCCCTCAAGGTGTTTCCTTCCTTGCTTGCAGTGCCTGGAGTGATGTGTTCATTTGGCCAATCTGGGTCTGTATATTCTTTATTACAACTCCATGACTAGTCACAATACCAGATAAACTGGTGAATGCATTCTCCAGCTTGTTGGACCGACTTCTGGATTCATCTATGAAGGAGTGCAATGTGTCTTCCAAAGATGGTTTCCTCTCTGATATAGAAGCATGCCCTGTAGGAGGATTCAATACATTTTTGTTGTTAGCATAAGAAAAATTTTCATGATACCTCAAACCTGGATTGTAATGTGTTTGGAGGTTATTATGAGTCTGATTTCCTCCATAGGTGTTGCTTCTGTTGTTCAGGTAGTGCAATTGCTCCATAGTGGATTCTCCATTAGGCTGGGAGCATTGAGAGAACATCCCTATCGGTGGTGATCCTGCAAAATTATTCAGAGCATGAGTGAGAGATGCCATATGAGATCTAAGAGAAGTTACCTCATCCAATTAATACAATCCAGCTACTGGCTTAAATCTGTCATTGTCTGTAGGCCATTGGTAACTGGTAGTTGACACTTCTTCCAGGATGACACGTGCTTCTGGCACAGTCTTTGCCATGAAAGCCCCTCCAACAGTGGCATCCAGAATGGTCCTGGCCTTACCTTCCAGTCCATTATAAAATAGTTGTACCTGGAGCCAATCTGGGTAGCCATGTTGTGGGCACCTCCTGAGCATGTCCTTGTACCTCTCCCACACCTCGAATAGCTGCTCTCCCTCTTGCTGCATGAATGTTCCAATCTCAGTCCTTAACTTTGCAGCCTTTACAGGTGGAAAGAATTTGGTCATGAAGGCTTGGGCCAACTCCTCCAAGGAAGTGATACTACCTGAGGGAAGGGACTCTAGCCATTCTTTGGTTCTACCCTGCAAAGAAAAAGGAAAGAGACGTAAGCGAATACTATCAGTAGAGATACCATTCATTTTAAATGTACCACAGTTTTCTAAGAAGTTTTGAAGATGTGAGTTAGGGTCTTCTGTGGCTAAGCCTCTAAAAGCACCTTCCCTGACCATCTGTATCAACCATGTTTTAAGTTCAAAGTTATTAGCATTTATAGGGGCATGGACTATTTCAGCCTGCTTAGAGTTAAACACAGGTTGGAAATACTCCCTGATAGGTTTAGGGTCATTGATGAGCTCCTGATCAGCCATAGTATGCGTTTCTGCCTTTCCTTCCCTTAAAAGTCTCCTACAGGTCCTCTCGTTCTCACGATCAAAAGGGTGCAAGTTTGCAGCTCTCCCCTTGGGCATACACCTGGAGGAACAAAAAGAAAAAAATTAGACAAAAAACACAAACAACTAGAAAATAAAAATACAGAAAATAAAGATATGAAACATAAAACTTGGGTTGCCTCCCAAGAAGCGTTTTCTTTAACGTCTTTAGCTAGACGGTGACTTATCAGGGCACATAAAATTGCTCATATTTCTTCGGGCCCTTCTCGCTCGAATCGATGTAGCCTTCTAAGTCTAAAAGACTATCCTGTTTTTCTTGAGCCCCAGACAGAAAATTATTTTTGGTATTTTTGTTTATTAAAATAAAAATACTGAAATCAAAGCAAGACTCTTGAGTATAAGACAAATGGTTATAAAAAATAAAGGAAATTTCTGGGGATAAAAGAAACGAAGACCTCTCAACCTTTAACTCTATCACCTGGATCTCCCCTGTGAAACTAAGTGTATCACCAGTGTCTTCCTCACTAACCTGATCATGGTGTGTCTCAGTCTCCTCCAAACTGTCCTCATTATCATCTAAACAAATCCCCCTAGGTGGCACCTCCTGAGTGGTAAGGATAACAAATTGCTCCTGTAAGGCCTTAAGGAAACTACTAGCTGGTTAAGATATTGAGCTTTATCCTGTACTATTTCCCAAAGTTCTACCACCTCAGTTTCTAATCTATCCAACCTCTCTAATTCACTATAAACCAAATTTTTAAATTTCAATTCTAAGGTGTATTCTTCCAATTGGCCCATAAGAGAAAATTTTTCTAGGGGTTGGTTAAGGTACGAAAAACTATGGATCCAAGTGCCTAAATGACTACCCTCGTGTGAATTTTCATATATGTCAGGTACAAAATGGTAAAAATTAGACACCTGGTATTCAGAAAAATTATGATGCACAAACCTAAGGTCCTGAGAGGGACAATAGAATGGTGGAGAATCCAAATCATGTAAAGTCATAATTGAAAAAATAGTAATTTAGATCAAGACTTTTACACAATAGCAACACAACAAAAAAGAGGGGACAAAGACTCAAACACACACAAAACTTAAATAAAACAAATAAGGAAACAAACAAACACACAAAGAACAAATAAGGCAAAACACACAAACAAGCTTTAGTCTAAAATTTCAAATTTCACCTAATATTAATTAATCTAAATAATCGTCATTCCTCGGCAGCGACGCAAAAAACTTGTTGCGTATAATTTTTAGATATGTAATACCGCAGTGTACGGTTAAAGTTTTAATATAGTGATTTATGAGTCCAAGTATTGTCCTCGGGAATGGGTTTCTAGATTAATTAATTACTAAGATACTAATTCTCAATTTTAGCTAAAGAAACATAACATGGATAGGTGGTGAAACGAGAATTAAAGACAAACAAATATGTGGAGACACGAATTGATAGATTTAAAGTAAATTGACCTTGCAACTCAACACTTAATTACACATGCAAAGAATAAATGAGATGAATTTATAAACAAGAAGTAAATTACTGAAGAAAGTCTCTCGATCTCTCAAGAGCCTCGCACATACAATAAATCCTATAGTCTCCATATAAAATCTAAGCATGCACGACATTAAACAACTTCTTTATGTGTTTCCCTTAAACTTCTAAGTCATTCTCATGCCAGAATTCTAAGGGTTTTGACAACCTTGTTCTAATTTAAGCTTTTTTCTCTCGTGTCCACTTAAACCAAAGATATAAATGAAATTAAGAATGAATTGCCAAAAATAACGATTAAAACATACTTCAATATATGGCAAGGAAGTCTTAATAAGCAAATCAAATCCTAACTACACCATTTAGGTACTCTAAATCACATGAAAACCAAGCTAAACATGTAGAAAACGTCTTAGAACGCTATTACAAATTGAAAGAAAGGAAATTAAACTTATGTGTCGATGCCGGTCCTTCGTCTCCGAGCTCCCGTCTTCGATCTCGAACCTCCACAAATGCTTTGGCTCCCAAAAACACGTTTTTCTCTTTTCTTACATGGTATATTTCGAAAAAAGGGAAAAAATCTACCAAATTCGGCTCCCCTTACACAATTGCATAATGTTCTATATATCGGCTAAGTCGGTGCAACGTTGCCACGCTAGGGACAACGTTGCAACGCTGTACCCTATACGCATGGTAAATAAGGAAATAATCGGCAGCGTTACAGCACGCCGAGGGCGCGCTGTTAACGCCGCTACCCTAACGCGCACACTCTTTATCGATCCGTGTTGCGACGCAGCAAGCGCGCGCGTTAACGCCATATGTGCGGTCCTTCATGTGCGCTTCCTTATCGAGATAGCGTTGCAACGCTGCTAGGCAGCGTTGCAACGCTATCACCTGGAGTCTTCAAAGCCTCTAAAAAGCAATCATGACGTTGCAACACTATGCTTGGCGTTGCAACGCCATCACCTCGGGTTTACTAGCTTGGATTGATATTTCTACTTCCAATTGATGTTATTTTTAGCTCCAAAAGGCCTCTTTTCGATCCTAAGTGATCCAAAATTTCTCCAAATGTCCTGTTTAGGCTCTTAACCTGAAATTGAGTGATTAAACCAAATAAAAGCTCTGAAATTATCATAAAACTAGCAATTATTAACCATAAGGATAATACATTTTGTGTTCTATCAACTATTCACTTCTTCACTTGATGTGGCCCCACTAGCACCCTTCTGTCGCTTTGGCAAAACTTCCCGAATGTCGTGATGGAGAGTGTTTTTTCCCACTTAGAGACCTAAATGAATGTGGACTCTTTTTTCCTTTAGCATTAACCTTTAAGGGTGTGTTTGGCGCGCTGAGTTGAGTTGAGTTGAGTTGAGTTGTGCAGAGTTGAGTTGAGTTGAGTGCAGGAAATCTGTGTTTAGGGTGCAGAGTTGAGTTGAGTTGTTGCAGAAAGTCTGTGTTTGGGGTGCAGAGTTGAGTTGAGTTGTGCAGAGGTATTTAGTGCAATTTTTTTTTAAGATCAAATAATCAGTTTTTATCTTACTGATGATTTTAAGATCAAATAATCAGTTTTTATCTTGCCATAATTGATGATACATTCATTTATGACAAAAAAATTAATGACATGCTATCAAATCTTATCTCTCATGCCCCCAAAAAATTAAAGTATACAAAAAATATTATCATTCACAAAATATATCTAACGAAGTAAACATGAAGTGCCTGGGTCATCTTGGTTTAGTAAAAGATGGGTGGAGTAGGTGTTCAACCAGTCCTACCAAGTAGATGCAAGCAGTATCTCTTCTTGGATTATGGTGGGACTTGGAAGAAGCAACCCATCTACTGGATGTATGTGATTAAGGGGATCATCCTTGGTCAACCCTTCTATTGCATACAGTTGGTCTACAACACTTTTACGTCTAGCGGATTCCATTTCATATTTTTCTTTCTTAATCACTCCCCTGTAACCTTTCTTTTCGTTTCAGCAACACAACTTATGAAGATGCAACCCATCTTCTGGATGTCTGCAACGAAACTTATGGTCTACAACATTAATTATATTTGATTTAAATTTGAATTTTTGGATAATCAGATAAGAATTATGAATATAGAGTTTTTTTAGGAAAAGAGTGTTTCAAAGTCTAAAAAGGATTATGATTTATGTTATAAAAAAAAGGGATTAAGATTTCTTTTTTTAAAAAAGAGAATTAGGATTTCTTTTTTTAAAAAATAGGATTTCTTATTCTAAAAGGATTATGTCTTTTTGCTACCTATTTAAACTAGAGTAATTGCAAGTTAAAGGGTGCACTTCAAAACTCTCCTCCTGTTCTCCTTCTTTTCTTTTCATCTCACTCTTCATCTCACTTTACAATCGGGTGGAGTTTCGCTGGAAAGTCGTCGGGTCATTGTCGGAAAGTCGTCAGAACATCGTCGGAACATCGCCGGAAGTCGTCAGACCACCGTCGGACCACCGCCGGACCACCGGAAGGGAATCAAGTCGTCAGACCACCGGAAGGGAATCAAGGTTTAGGAAAATTGGTGGAAAGGTGTGAATTGATTTTGTGGGGAGATGTTAGGTGAAAATATTGCGGGAGATATTTTGGCTTGGGGAAGTAGGGAGTTTGAGAACTCAACCCAACTCAATGCCTCAAACACTAAGTTGGTTTTTTAAACCAACTCAACCCATACCATCCATCCAAACACCCCCTAAAACAACCGATCCTAGTTTGCATTTTTTATATTTCCGCCTGTCACCAGCTGAAAAAGAGCTGATAGCATCAGATCCAAAACAAAAGCCCAAAAATTAATCTCTTTATGCTGGTCCATTAAGTTTGACACGAAGGGGCCTTCACTGTTCAACCCAACAAAAGAATTTCCAAGTAAATCCATCTCCTCAGGCCAATTAAAGATCGTCGTCAACACCCCAAGCCCATATTCAGGCGTCTTTTCATTCGACTGCTTCTTCCCCAAAACATTCATTCGCTTCGGATTATCCATGCAAGGCTTCACCGAAATCTCCTCAACAGCTCAGTGATCTTCAATCAGTTGTAGTGTGATCTCAGGAATCTCAGTGTTGGTCCGAATTGAAAGATCCAATTCACCCAAGAAGGTTAGTTTTTTCGAAAACCCTTCCGTAACTTCTGGGGAGATTTCCTTTTTTTTTTCCAGTTTCTTCTGCATTAAATCAGAGGATCCTTCGCCATCTAAAACGTTCTCCATCTTATTAGAAGGATCGATTTTCCCGTTACTGTTATTAATAATCTTTGAATCCTTTGGAAACGGATCTTCGACGTTAGCCTTCTGGGTCTTTGGTATCTCTATTAAATACGAAACCTACATCAACCCTAATAAATCCAGCGAGTCGTTACCGTCAGCCATCTTTTTGGAAACATCCTCCCAAATCGTCTGCCCTCCTAGAGTTGCCCCTCTTCCCCTTGGCCATGAAACCCTTCCTCGACTAGGAGTCATGCGAAAGTCTCCAACCGACGGAGAATTATAGGATGAAATCGGGTGCCACAAACCAGAACAAAACCGAACATGACCCAACTCCATATCTACCACAAAAGAACAGTCTCGATCTCTATGGCCTATTCGAACACATTTATAGAAAAACTCATGCAGTTTTTCATAAGTCAAAGGACACCAATGGTCTTCCGCACGGTCTGAAAACGTTACCTTAATCCCTCGTTTTAGAGGTTCCAAAACATTAATTCTGATCTGAATTCTTAAAGAATCCCCCCAACACAGGTTATTTTCATTTGAATCAACCTTTTGGGAGGTCCCAATTCGGTTCCCCAAATCCACTGCCAACTTTTTGGTATGCCCTGCCGGTGGTAAGTTACGAACATGGACCCGTCAAGAAACCTGAATTCTAAGTTTGCAATCCGAAAATCGGCACCCATAATCTCACTCCCAAAAAGGAGAGAATCTTCTTCTCCGTCCCTAGGTTTCACTAAAATTGGAGATAAAAGTTATTAAACTTTTCAAATTTCTTCATTAAATATAATTAAAGACAAACTCATAAATTATAGAAATTAAATTTTAGATATAAAGAGAACTTTTTATCTAACCTCTTCTTCTATTAAATATTTACATTACTACATGTATAGGTCTGAATTATATATGAATTTGAGAATGTGAAAAGATTAAATATAATTAATGTTAATTTTATTTATAGTTTTTAGTCAAATAATATAAGCGATAAAACAATTATAAATAACTTAAATATCATCTTAATATTGTTAAAAAAATATTTCTATGTTAGCCTCTTAAATGTTATTTGATGAATTTTAATTAAATATATAAATTTTCTAATTATTAGTGGAATATTTATAAATTATAAATTTAGTGAAAAAAATGATTCTCCCTTTAGCCACTTTTTAAGATAGAAAAGGTGTGTAGAACTTGTTTTTTTAGTAATCACTTTTTTTTTTTTAATTTTAAAGCAGTCTCATTATCTTAGTTAAAGATAATATTGTTAAAAAATATTTATAGGTTAGTTTTAAATGTTGTTTTATTAATATTAATTAAATATATAAATTTTGTAATTATGAGTAGCATGTTTATAAATTTAGCAAAATACACTTTTAGTCCATGAGGTTTGACGTTGGTGTTTATTTGGTCCCTGAAGTATCAAAATGAACACTTTAGTTCTTAGGTTTGGAAAATGGTTCTAAATGGTTCCTGGAGTGAAGTTGACCTTTAGTTAACTAATGAAAAAATAATGTGGTATATTGAAGTGACAATTTATAGATGAGGTATTAAGGTTTATATTATTTCAACATTATGTAGTTATTTTTTTATTTTCTTCATCTTCTCTTCTTCTTAGTCTATCTCTATTCCTTCTTGCCCTAGTAGGGTCTATTTTTTATTTCATTGACTTTCTCGCTGCATTGATGTAGTGCTTTACTCAGTTCATTCTTCTTGATCTTCAGAAACTTGCTTCTGTCCTGTAACGCCCCTACTTTTATAACGTAAATTCCTAGGGACATTACTACTCATGCATGCATTCGAGGCCCTAACTGAACTTAAATAAGTAAAAGTTGATAAATAAAAAAATCAATTTAATTTGGGATCCCATAGAAATACAAAACATTTACAAGAAACATAACTAAGTTCGGCCTCTAGTTTCAAAACTCTATGTTACATAAGCGGAAGACAATAATCATTTAAAAATTCTTTCTAAATCATGGATGCGGAATTCATAACTCGGTTCCCATGGCTTCTGTAGCGCATCCCTACCACTCGCCTGGTATGCTCTCGCCTTTACCTGAAAATATTTTTTTTTTAAAACAGAGAAAACACGACAAAAGTAAAGGGGTGAATATTATAAAATACCCAGTAAGTGGGGGTCGGGAAATGCAAACACATGCATATGATTTTCCTTCAAATCTGACTTTTAAACATGACTATTATTCGTGACTTTTAAAATCATAAAGCTTTCTGTAATGGGACCTAAAACTTTCTTTCATAAAATCATGACTTTTTCTCTTTGGCTATGCATGGTCAATTGAGTCTACCTGAGTCTTTTCATTTTGAGTCCCTCACAGCACTCCCTATAGGTTTGAGTCCCTCATGCACCCCTAAGTTTGAGTCCTCACAGACTCTATATAAGTTTGAGTCCTCACAGACTCCTATAAGTTTGACCCATAGGGTCTCTGATGCATGTTTACCATGCATAAATTCTCAGGAGACCAATTGCCACAACCTACATGACATGTTCATATACATACAATATGCATGAGGTCCCATTCTTTAAACTCGTATACATATACATTCAGGAATGATGCAACAATCACATAAAACTTAAGATCATGACATAACTTTCATAACTTTAACTAGAGTCAATCAATCATCAGTAATAAATAGGTTTATAATTTAAGGTGCATAACTAGCACAATGACATAACTCAAAAAATCTCAATGTGCGAGAACTATACATAATCGTGTCAAGACTTATTTTTAAATACTTTGAAATCATTTCTACTCAAGGTCCTCTCAACCCTTAAATCATCAAGTTCCTTTCTAAATCTTTTGAAAATCATTCACTCAAGATTCTCGAAAAACCCTTTGAAAAATTCATTTCCTAAATTCAAGCCCTAAGCCTGAGTCTTGGAAATTCACCCTTTGGAATAAATCCTTGAATTTCAACTCTTTAAATTAAATGTTTCAGAAACCGTGTTTATTCCTCTTTTCGAAATCATTTGTAGAAAGGATCCCTTACCATAGCCTTAGCTCCGAGATATCCTATATTTAAATCTCTGACTCAGCAATCCATTCAACTGCGTTCAAAACTCGAGTCTCCTAAATCAACATCATTAATTTCTTAGTTAAATCACATGGATAAACTCATATCTTGAAATTTGACCATAACTAGATTGGATTACAACTAAAGGAGGCTTGAAACAGACTCGGGAAATGAAACGAATGTAATTGGCCAGATTTGGAGCATGGCGGCGCGTGGCCGGAGCACGGCGGCGCGGCCGGAGATCGGCGGCGTGTGGCCGAAGGTCGGCAACGCGTGGCCGGAGATCGGCGGCGCGTCTTGGCGCGTGGAGGTCAGATCTAGCATGCCAACTTGCCGATCTACTCAAAACCGGTCACCAATCGCCTGAATCCGGTCGAAAAATCAGCGAACCAACAGACCCTACGCGACGGTTTGACTTTTAAACTCGCATGAACCGTGGGTCGCCGAGGGTCAGGTGACCTCGCCGATCGGGCCTCGATCGGTTGTGGGAGACGTGGCGAGCTGGTACTACATGAACGGAGCCAATGAGGTCGACTACCCCAGGTTCCAGCAGCTCGCGTCGAAGGCTCACGGTCTGCAGCAAGGACCGGCGACTCATGGTATTCGCCGTTGCGATTTGCATCTGGCGATGGTTGCGATGAGGCTCGACGATCGACAGCGAAGAACTCGAACTCGGCTTGCAGACGACTCGAATGGCAGCGTCGTCTGCCGTCTGCTTGCTCGGTCGAATACAAGGTCTGCGATCGGGATCGTCGGCGGCATGAAGGAGGAAGAAGAAGAATTCCCTCGCTTTTCGTGCACCCTAAAGGACAAAATGTCCTTTATGAACCCTAAGTCCCATATTTACCAAAATACCCTTCATTTTAAACAAAATCTCAAGAATGTCTATAGACTTAAATAAATTACCCAATTCATATATATATATGGTTAAACCATATATATATCCTCTTAAAATTGCAAGACTTAATTTAAAGTAAGAACCTTCAAGGCCCGATTAATTTAATTTCCATTAAATTAATCCAAGTACAACCTAAGAGGTACTTAAAAATCTTGGGGTGTTACATGTCCACAAATTTGAAGGTACATTCTATTGATTTTTCTTTAGTTGATTCGATTTTTGTGATGAGTTTCTTATTTTCTGGCGGGTTTGTCTTTTTATTATGCAGAGTGGTGTGGTTGGATAAGAAGAAAATAAAACAATAGAAAAGCTTAACATCATTGTTTTTGGTTTAATTTAACGGGGATCTGGACATTCTTGTGGGTTTTTGTAGAGCGAATGCCAAGTTTTAGAACTATTGTATCTTCATAGAATTTAGAAACAATTCGATTTACAATGTGGTGAGGTTTGTTTTAGAAATTTTAGAAGTTCAGCAAAAAAATTGGTTTGAGTTACGAAAATCAGAGACACCTGAGAATTTGAATTTGTCGAGTTGGCTCAGGGGGTGGGTATTTTGATGTGATTTGAAAATTGTAGAAAAAAGTTGACCGTGTTGTTTCTGAACAACGGGAAGAATGTGAATTTTGTGAGAAGTGGTGTAACAAAAGGAAATGAAAGGGGAAAAGAGGATGATGATGGTGGTGATCAGAGTAGACCGGTCAGAGGAGTATAAGCAAGGATGAAAATATCGATGTCGATCCATATCGATAAACTATTGATATCGATAGAGATTTTTGTAAATCAGGAGAATTTTATTAAATTATTTAAATTAACAATAGTTTTTACTTTCAAACTAAGTTATACATCTTTTTATTACTATTTACATTTCCATTGGGGTTAATAGATGATATCTTTTTATGTTTTTATAACTATTCATAAAAGATATTGGAGATATCGATTGATCCTAAATATCCATGTCCAACCCTCTAATTTACGGATCAATATCCATATCAAACCCTCTGATTTACGGATATATCGATAGATATATCGACATATCAATAGATATTTTCATCCTTGAGTACAAGGAATATAGAGGAGTAGAAGTCAATAGAGAGAAGATGAAGGGAAAAGGAAAAATAAATTAAAAAAGCTACATAATCTTAAAATAATATAAATTTTGACAACTCATTGAAAAATTGTCATTCCAACATGGAACATTATTTTCTCGTTAGTCAACTAACGATTAATTAATTTCAAAGATCATTTAAAACTATTTTTCAAACTTCAGAGACTAACCTTGTTTGGAACCTCAGGATTTGAGATGATTTCAAAATCAGTTACGATTTGAAATCATTTTTACGTGTTTGGATGCTTAAAATAAGTAATAGATTTGAAATCATTTGGAATTTGAAATCATTTTTTTTTTGAAAAAAATTTCCATTCTAAATAGGTCTAATTTGACAAGATTTTAAACTTAAAAAAATTGTTTTCAATTTTATCACAATCCTTCTATTTTTTAAAATCTATGTCTTAGGATAAACAAAAGTCTCCATACACCACTCCAATGCTTATCACCCTATCACAGTTTCTTCCTTATACAACAAAACAATTTAAATAAACTGAAGGTTAAGTTTCTATTTTATTTTTCTACTCTTTTGCTACTTTTTAAATAGATTAAAATGATTTCATTCTTTTCAATGCAGTTATCAATTCCAACGAGCATTTTTATAACCAAACAATTTAGAGGTTAGTTTTTTTTTTGCTTTGTTCACCTTTCAATTTTTTAATTGATTATAATTTGTCATTTTTGTGTTCCTTTTTATATATTGATTCACTATTTTTTTTTCTTGATTTGTATGTGAATATTTTCTTGATTCACTATATATTTGTATGTGTATAATGGACCCTCCTTCTATTCTCCCACCTCACCTTCCTATCGTCCACCCCCTCCCCTGCTCAGACCTCGGAGACATGACTGTCACACCTCCGTCCATTCCATCCCACTTTTCCGCCCATGAAAGAGACACTCAGTTTTTCCTTTGGTCGGAAAACCTTCTCAATCGAGCCCGCTCACCCCTTTACTTGCAACCGTCTCCGTTTCCCATAACAACAGCCTGACCGTTCCTTCTCTTTCGTCTCCCCCCGCCCTATTTTCGCTTGGTTCCCCGAGCACACCTGTAACACCCCTACTTTTCAATGACCCACTCCTAGGGACATTACTACACATGCATGCATTTATAAGCCGAGAGATAAAAGAACTTAAAGGAAATTTCCAATTAACATAAATAGTTCCAGGGATCCCAAAAAAAAACAAAACATTAAAATCAGTCAGAAACATCGATTTAGCTTGGCCTATTAAAAACGTAAAATAAGTTTAACTCCAAATAAAAACATAGAGACAACAACAGTTCGAAACAAGAATATGCGGAAATCATGCTGGTTCCCATGGTCTTAGTAACACTCCTCCGTCACACGCCCTGCACGTCCTTTCCTTTACCTGTAAAACATTTTTTTAAAAGAAAAGGGTGAGTATTGCAAAATAATACTCAGTAAGTAACCTCGCTACCGAGGTTTGGGATATGCATACACATACAATCATGATCTTTAAACTCATTCGTAACATACATACATGGGACCTAAAACTTTCTAGTATTGTCAGGTCTTTAATCCATGACTACTTATTTAGTTGTCAGGTCTTTAATCCATGACTGCTTATTTAGTTGTCAGGTCTTTAATCCATGACTGCTTATTTAATTGTCAGGTCTTTAATCCATGACTGCTCATTTAATTGTCAGGTCTTTAATCCATGACTGCTCATTTAATTGTCAGGTCTTTAATCCATGACTGCTCATTTAATTGTGGGGCCGACTGGTCATCCTGAGTCATTTCGTTTTGAGTCCCTCACAGACCCCTGTACTTTGACCCATAGGTCTCTATTGCATGTTTGACTATGCACATGATAATCTCAGGATACCAATGTCCGCACTATTCATTAATTCATTTCGTGGCATACAAAACATGCATGAGGTCCCATCATTCACATAATAATAGAGTACATGTCACAAACATCATCATTGATATACTAATCATACTTTTCTCATGGACAGTTTGAAGATCATACTTTTGTAAGAAAACATGGGGCATTCTCATACAAACTACTGTCCTATTCTCACATGAAATAACGAAATACTTTTACATAGCATACGAGAATAATCTCACATAAAATAATGGTTTATTTCCACATGATGCATCGAAGTATTTGCACATAAAATATTACGTATTCTCACGATAATATCTGTATATCTCCATATGGAAAAATATAAACTATTTTCGCATGAAATCATGAAAATCATTTCCATTTAATCCCATTAGAAGTTCGGCACAAGGTCCCTTACCTCGAGCTTTGATCTCACTATTTCCTTCTAATTCTTAATTTAACGGTCTCCCCCAAATAACCTGAAACCAAGAATTCTTCTATTTCGTTACCCAACTACGCAACTCACCAAATACAAAACGTCTAAGTACCAAAAGCGTCTAAATTCTCGTTTTGTTCCAATTACCTCAACTCCGAAGAACAAGCTGAATGTTGATTTATTTGCTCCGAAACTACTTGGAAATCTTGATCCCGAAATTCAGTTCGATCCTGCAATAATCTCATAAGCACATTTTCATACAATTCCGATCTGAATAGCCCTATAATCCAAAATCGAAGAGGGTTCCGCGTGGCTCACCTATTCCACAGACTTGACCTCGAGCACCTCCGGATTTGCAGCGTAACGACGAACAACAGCCATTGGCCGGACTCGGCGTGGATGCACTCGCGCGCGAATGAGGTTCTCGGATCGTGGGTCTTCGCCGGCGCTGGGGTCACGATCGGCCGGGAAGAGATCTGCAGCTTGGAGAGGGCTTCCGATCGGCGGTGGCTCACGCTCGAACTCCGGTGTGCTGCAGGCGTTCGCGATCGAACGAGCGGCTTCAAGGCGTGGCTCTCGGCTGTAGAAGGTTCGGACGGCGGCGCGCGCCAGGGACGGTTCGTGGAGGTTTCTCGGTAGACGCGTGCGGCCCTTTTGACGGAGACGGCAACTCCCGATCGACCTTGTGTCGGGCGCGCGAGGCGTGTCTTTGCTCGCGTGTGTGGAGCTCCGCGAATGCTTGCGGTGCGACTGACGTGTTCTCATCGCAAGACGGTGGAAGAGACGGTGGGGAACGACGGCTCGGACGGCTGGAATGTGTCTGTGTGTGTGGGTCTGGTCGGCGGTAGGGCAACAACAAGTTGTCTAGAGTTTAGGCTAGGGCAAAAATATGAGAAGAAGGAGGAAGATAGGGTTAGGGTTTTGAGCTAGGGTTTTGAGCTAGGGTTTGCCTCAATGTGTTTTAGGGTTAGTTTCTCTTCAACTTCAACTTTAGGAAGCTTAAATACTACAAAAAATTGGGTCAATAATTAAAGTCCTATATACCCCTCATTTAAGCAATAATCACCACAACGCCCTTGAAATTGTCTTTTCCTTTAATTCCATAATTAATCTCATCTCAAAAGAATTAATTCACATAAGCTAAACAAAATTACGGTCTCCCTCTCGCCGAGTTTGATTAAAACACCGATCCAACTAAATACAGCGGCTAATAAAGTGTTAAATAAAATAACTAATAGTACCTGAGATGGCGGTCGTCACAACACCTCCCTTCTCTTAGTTCACCCCCTTAACCAGAAATTCTTCTGCAAAACCAGACTCGATGGAGGAGTTTACTGGATTGAGAAACAGTCAAAGTGGCACGGATACTGCATCGAATTGGCCAAGCTCGCTCCTATCGATGGTGTAACCAAGCTTATCTTTCCTTCCGGAGATGATCGAAGGGGATGGAAGTTGCTTGTGGACCTTCTTCCCAAACTGCTTGTCACACCCCCTCCTGAACTACTCACTAGTTAGCCCGGAAGACGGCGTGAAGCCAACCGACATCGTTCACCTATCTAACGATACTTGTTGACCCTGTTTTACCTGATAAGCATACTATACTTGTATAAGAAACACTTTAAACATAACACAACGGAATATTGACAATTATGTAACCTACGTAAGGAGTAACCCTACTTAAGACTCTCTTGAAAACTGAAACGGATATGAACATCACAACCAAAAACATACCTAACCATGGGTTACACAACCACAACTTAGAAGGTACACATAAACATAACTTCATAGTCCTCCTACAATGCATATAGACTTCCTATACAACTCCACCCACATACAAAATATCAAACTCGTGGAGCTTTCAGCAGACTATGGCAGGTTATCAAGCACCGAGAGCTCGATCTCTACCTTAAAAGTTTGAAAACACTAAAAGAATGAGCTATAAAGCTCTGTGAGTGACTGAGTTAAAGATCTAATAACTCATAAATCATATCACCTGGAAACCTATGAGCATATGCATCTGTAATTAAACGTTAGAAATTCATAATAAGTTTTCAGAAATCTAGCAAGTACGTCATTAAAATCTCGCAAGGCATATCGATACTACTAACCATTTAAAAACGTATGACAATCTACGTTGTGTAGGACACACTAAATACAACCAACGTTTACTCTACGATGTAGTGGGCCCGCCTAGCACTCCTATCGTCTTTGTCGTAGTGGGGCCCACCCAACACTCACGACAACATTGTTGTCACGGAGTACACTCAACGTCGACAACAGAAAACGACCTGTGTGCACACGGTACTATATAGCCTTGGGCTCAAAATCTTAGCCATTTACTCATTCAAGTCTCAGAAAAACACAATAAAATACTTAAACATGCTTGCTTATCTTTCCTTTCGTAAAACTTAAGCTTACTCAGCTTGTTCATAAAACTGGAAATCTTTAAATCATACTTGCTAGTACATGCTTGCATGAAATCATAACATTTTCACTAAATTTTGGTAAATATTATACATATGCTCACGAATAAATTCATCAGGACATCTAGCCTTACAACGAGCACTTAAAATCATTTGTAGGAAAACATGAATGCTTATAAATATGTGTTCCAAAGGAAAACAATAAGCATTGAAACCATTTCATTCTATCAAAATCTTGTATTTTCATAGGCTTAATACAGGCATATAAATCATTTTCGAGGTTCGTTTTGTCACTCACCGAGTTAGAACTAGAACCCTGGCCCATACACTCGACCAATTTCCTCTTGGCCTGTCAAACAAACCAAATCTAAGTATTATAACCTCGAGCTCATCAATTTCAACCTTAGAATTACAAAAAAACACCATTTAATTTTCCAGCATTTTACACATTTCATACCCTGTCTTCAAACAATCATAACTTCTTCATTACTTAGCCAAAATGGATGTACTTTATACTAAACTCTTCCTTTTTGAACCCTCTAAAAATCATATGAGGAAATCAAATTGAGATTCCCAATGAATTTATTCGAAAATACCTCGAAATCTTCTTCCTCAGGAATAAACTTCTATTATTCCAGATTCGTTTCCCTGCTGCAACCCGAAACTTGACCTGTAATTTAAAACATCTTACAGTCGATTTCTTCTCACGAGTTCTTCATGGAAGTTGTAGGAAATTCAATAAGCCTTCTAACCATACCTATTAGTGCTTCTGATTCGAATCCTACTGATCAACACAACACAAAAACCAGAGACTTCTCGGATTTGACAGCAAAATCTTTCCTCTGCCTTCCCCTTAACAAATCAGTAACTTAGCTTCAGAATTTGCTCGAGCTTCCTTCACGAAATTTGTTCAAATGTGAATTAACTTTCAAGAAAATCAAACCTCAACTCTTACCTCTTCTTGTAGAGCTCAAAATACTCAAAACATCAGAACTTGGTTGGATTGTTCATTTTGCTGCCATACTAACTTGCCTTGGTTTCTCTTCTTTTCTTCTGCAACTTTAACTCCAAAAAAAAAAAAAATCACCTTCTTCCTCTTCCTTCATCCTTCTCCCACGATCCCTTAGATTTCTTTTGTTAAAATGAGAAGCAAATGGAGAGAAGATGGATTAAAAATAATTCAAACGGTGATGTGGCTTTTGTCATTTTCCTTTTTCCCTTTTGCTTTTTCTTTTTTTTAATCTTTCCTTTACCTCTTTCTTTCCCTTTTCTTTTCTTTTCTTTTCTTTTCTTTTCTTTTCTTAAAACAAAACAACCAAAATATGTTAAAATTTTCCTTTCTTATTTTCTTTTGTTTTTTTTTTGTAAGGAAAAATTCAAAATGAGATCTCGGGTTTACACTGCTCCCCAACCCACCCCAGTCACTGCCCACCCTTGTTCCACCCAAACCTCTTGCCCCCTCATCCACAAATCCCTCTTATAAAGCTATTCTCCAATCCGCCATAGAGCAACCATCCCATCCCACCAACATTTTTCACGAGTTCAAGCTAAACCCCCAATCCGAATCGTTTGTCTCCTGCCTTGGCCACCTTATTCTTATCTTCGACACTTGTTGTTGAACGGTTCTTCTTCCACGATGGGTGGCCTTAAATCAGAGGCGCCCTTCACGATTATGTCAGCGAATACTGCGCCATTGCCTCTATCTATTCGGATAAAACACTCCTCCTTTGCGAAGATGTCGCTCGAGCAAATAGCCTCGTTGCCGAAAAAGAATGGAAGCTTGTTGGAGGTTTTAAACTGAAGTTATTAAAATGGGGTCATGAGGCTATCCTTCAACCAGAAAGTGCCTTCTTATGGAGGATTGATTAAAGTTCATCATCTACCTTTTGATCTCTGTAACTGGGAAAACTTTGAACTCATCGGAGATGCTTGCGTAGGTTTATGTGAAGTTTCCAGGAAGACTCTCAAGGCTTGATATGATGGAGGTTAGCCTCAAAGTTGTTGGTCTTGCTTCGGGCTTCCTTCCGGCAATAGTTCTTCTCCCCTCCACGAGCATATTTGTCTCCATTGAACCATTTTTAATATCGATTTCCAAATTGGCTTCATTGCCGGAATACATGGGAAAAAGCCCCGTTGAATAGTGTCTCCAATACAAGTTGTGCGGTGTCACAGACGCGCTACCCACCTACCCCCTCTCACAAACCCATTTCTGAGGCCACGCGCCCATTGACCAAAAAGCACACCTCTCACTCTACTGTCATTGTCAAACAATCCCCAATGGTGTCAGCGTCACAATCCCTGAAGGCTTGCTCTCCCAACTTGTGTGTGGGCCCCCCTAATCAGTACCTCAAACCTTATCCCAACCCTCCTTTAATACCCATCGAAAAGACCTCTTTCCCATCCTCTTTACAAGCTTTCAACCATCCTAATCCCCAACCTTTACCCGATAACCTTACCCCAACCAATAATGTCGCTTTCTCTAAGGCAAAAAAAATCGTTTCTATAAATGGTAAAGAGTCGACCTTTGTCCTTGGAACAAAACACGCCACTTCTAAGTTTGGTCCTATACACTCAGATCTTGAAGAAGATGTTTCCCTCTCCAGCCCTTGCCCTGACACCAACACCTCTTCCCGACCCCGTTCTCTATCCCCATTGACTTCCATTGTCCTTTTAAGCCTTTTCACCGATAATAAGCTCTCTACCCCTGCTCCTATTAGAATATGCTCGGACTTTCAACATAGTGACCATGCTCTTTGCAAGCCAACTGACAACGCATAAGTTTTACCTTCTTTTGATCCAGTTGAAGACTTACGGTTCCTAAAAAAACTAGCCCCTTGGCTGCTTGAAAATGGCTTGTGCTTATCGACCATCCTTAATAGACAAAAAAAGGGAAAGACCCCAGCCAAATCCTCCAAATTGATCAGAAAAGTTAAGAACTTAACATCCTCCATCAACTATGACAAGCAAATGGGTCGCCTTACCCTTTATGTTAATTCTTTCTTGGAACGTGAGAGGTTTGGGTTCGCGGAAGAAAAGACCACTCATTAAAAGCTTTCTCCAGCAAACTAATGCCACGATAGTTATCCTCTAGGAAACCAAGCGCAACCACATTGACAATTCTTTCATCAAACCCCTTTGGAGCTCTCGCAACATTGCTTGGAGTGCTCTGGATGTCGAGGGTAGCTCGGGCGACATTCTTATCATGTGGAATGATCCATCCATCACTGTTATTGA
The DNA here is from genome assembly GCA_036507285.1 of Trichosanthes cucumerina. Taxonomy (NCBI): domain Eukaryota; kingdom Viridiplantae; phylum Streptophyta; class Magnoliopsida; order Cucurbitales; family Cucurbitaceae; genus Trichosanthes; species Trichosanthes cucumerina. Next base: position 66,733,702 of record CM071844.1, read on the forward strand.
AATTGTGGAAGGTACACACTCCCTTTCTCTCAATATCTCTCTTGCAGATGGTTTCCTCTTTTGGTTTTCTGGTGTATACGACCTAACAAGGGCAACTCACAAGCAATCCTTCTGGGATGAGTTAACTGACCTCTCTTTCCTCTGCGAAGGCCATTGGATTTTGCGTGGAAACTTCAATGTGACTAGATGGTCTTTTGAAAAATCTAATGGTAAGCCATATACAAAAAGCATGAAATGCTTCAACAAATTCATTGATGACTGCTTTGATTGGCCCCCCTTATCAAATGGCTTATACACGTGGTCCAACCTCCGTGACAACCCAGTGATGACCCTCTTTGACCGATTTCTGATCACCAACCCTTGTATTGACAAACTCAATAGCGATTTGGACAAGAGATTACCAAGAGTTACTTCAGATCACTACCCAATCCTTCTAACCCTTGGTCTATAAAGATGGGGACCCGATTACTTCAAGTTCGAAAACACTCTTATACAAGGCTGGTCGTGGCACGGTTTTATATAGAAACTGAAGCTCTTCAAACACCAGGTTCGAATTTGGAATGTCAAAACTTTTGGTTGCACGAAATCTATGAAGGTTGACTTGATCAATGAACTTAATAGGCTAGAGTCCATCGAGGAGACTGATAGTCTCAACCCCACACACCTCCTACGTAAACTTGATATCAAAACTGAACTGCAGGACATCTCCATCAGGGAGGATTTAAACTGGAGACAAAAATGCAAACTGAAATTGTTGCTTGAGGGTGACGAAAACACCATTTTTTTTCATAGAATCGCCTCTGCTAGAAAGAGGAAAAACTCTATCGTGGAGCTTTTGTCTAGGAAGGGGGAAAGCCTTGTCATTGATAGGCATAAAGAATTCCTAGATTTCTACTCTCACCTATACACTAAATCTACTGGCCAGTGGTTCCTCCCAGATTTGTATTCTTGGAGCCCCATTTGTACAGAGCTTGCTCAATCCTTAGAAACTCCTTTTACCGATAAAGAAATTTTCAGGGTTGTTACGGTACTTGGCAAAAACAAATCTCCGGGGCCAGACGATTTTACCACTGAATTCTTTAAAAAAGATTGCAACATCCTCAAGGAAGACATGGAGAAGGTGTTCCAAGATTTTTTTGAGAATAGTATTATTAATGAAAACCTCAACGAAACATATATTTGCCTCATCCCGAAGAAGATTGATGCTAAATCTGTGAATGACTATCGACACATCAGCCTAACCACATGCCTCTACAAGATAATAGCCTGCGTCCTTTCAAAGGGACTTAAGAAGGTCCTCCCACTCACAATTTCAGACTCCCAATTTGCCTTTGTTGCAAACAGACAAATTATAGATGCCTTTCTCATTGCCAACGAACTCAACAAAGAATAATTTAGGAATAAGAAACAAGGGGTCGTTATTAAGCTTGACATAGAAAAAGCCTTTAACATGGTGGATTGGAACTTCCTTGACCGCATCCTATCATTCAAAGGTTTTGGTACCAAATGGAGACTTTGGATTCAAGGTTGTATCTCTTCAGCAAATTACTCCATTATTATAAATGGCAAACCCCGTGGAAAACTTAAAGCCTCGCGAGGGCATAGACAAGGAGACCCTCTATCTCCCTTCCTCTTTGTCATTATTATGGATTGTCTTTCTCGGATGCTTTCTCTACAGGCCACCAAAGGGCTCACACGCGGTTTGAGTGTCAACGACCTTACTATTACCCATCTTCCTCTTTGTCATTGGTATTTACCTTACAACGGTTGTGGTTGCTGACCTTGCAGAGGGATTTGGATGCAAAGTGGCCTCCTGACCCACCCTATACCTCGGGTTGCCACTCAATGCCAAACCATGAACCAAAACTTTCTTGTATCTAGTCATTGAGAAATTAGAGAGACGTCTATCTGGATGGAAAGGTTCCTTCATCTCAAAAGGTGGTCGGCTTACCTTATTACAAGCTACGTTATCCAACATTCCCACCTACTACTTATCCTTCTACAAAATCCCATCCGAAGCTGCAAACACAATTGAAAAAATTCTTAGGCGGTTCTTGTGGGCTGGGCATAATAACAAGATGGGCTATCATCCTGTAGGTTGGTCTAAGGTGTGTCAACCTATTGAAGATGGAGGGCTTGGGATTGTCAACATTAAAGCCAAAAATTGAAGTCTCCTTGCCAAATGGATTTGGAGATTTTATGCTGAAAAAGATTCTCTTTGGCATCAAGTTTAAACCACAAATATGGCTACTCCCAATCTGATATTCATCCTAATGGGAAAAAAGCCAAATACCACTGGGGCCTTGGAGAAATATTGTTGCAGAAAGACCTTTAATCTCTTACAATCCTCTCTGTATTGTAGGAAATGGTAAGCATACTAGTTTTTGGACAGACAAATGGTTGGGCAACTTCACCGTTCAAGCCTTCTACCCTCTCCTTTTTGCTCTCACAAGAAAAAAGGGAGCCAAGGTTTGTGATTTGTTCTCGGCTATTGAATTGGCTTGGAATCTAGACATCCCTCATCCATTGAAGGATTTCGAAATTGAAGAGTGGGTGAGGCTATCAACCCAACTCCCCAGTTGCTTAAACACAGTAAAAGATGATTTTTGGAAGTGGCAGCTACATAGTACAAGGGTATACACGGTTAAGTCCCTTACACAAATTGTTCTCCACGAACTTCTCCACCCACAAACATCTTTATCAGAATATCTGGAAGAGCAACATCCCTAAAAAATTGCGGTCCTTCCTTTGGGAATCCAACCACGAGAGGCTTAACACAACCTACACAATTATTAGAAAAGCCCCTTAGATTGTTATAGCTTCAAACTGGTGTGTCCTTTGCAAACAAACGGCAGAATCCATCGGGCATATCTTCAACTTATGCCCTTATACTTACAACATTTGGACCAGACTTCTCCATCCATCTAAGCAGCAGTTTGTCTTTGCAAACAAAATGTGTGGCATCCTCGAGCTTCTCCTGATAGGACACCATTACACTCAAGACAAGGCGGTCATTTGGGACAATCTGGTTAAAGCTCTCATGTTGACTATTTGGCTTGAAAGAAACAATCGAGATTCAGTGAAAAGGCCAGAGAACCCCACATTGCTCTTGAATACATTCTTTATCTTACTTTCTCTTTGTGTAAATTATCTCCGTCATTTGGTGACTACACTCTTACTTCCGTTCTTAGCAATTGGGAAAATCTTTTGTAATCGGTATACCGACTTTTTTTTTGTACATTTTATACTATAAATGAAATGAATTTGTGTTGCTCATTAAAAAAAAATTGTTTAATTTTTCATACATTGGTTAAAGAAAAAAATGGTTTATTTTTTCTGTGGGTGAGAAGAACAAATCAACATAAATCTAGAAAAAAATAAAAATAAAAATATAAAATCAATGCCTCAAAGCAAGAGTTTGAGGATGAAAAATGAGTAGCGAAATCTAAATGAGAAGAAGTAATAGGAGAGGACTTGAGAATATTCAGTTCTTAGGGATGAAGTCGAAATCCAGAGAGGTTGTTGGGTTTTTTTTTTTTCAAAAGATTTTGAATCAAAAAACGTAATCTCAACCTATTTTTAATATTCCTTTGAAAAACAAACTTATTTTAAATATTATTATTAAAACTTTTGCAATAAAGGCATAATAGCAAAATATTATACTTTCTTTTCCTTTCTAACATCCAAATAAACAATTTTAATTTCAGAAATTTCAAATCAATTTCATTCTAAACACAAATAAAAATTTAAAATCATTTCCGTAAAATTTTTTATTTGAAATCATTTATTATCAAATTCATCCGCCAAATAGAGTGTAACTTCTAAGAACAAATAGATACCAACTCCAATCTTAAGTATATTTTGTTTTTAAATTTATTAATTAGCAAAAAAAAAAAAAACTTTTCTTCAATTAGCCACTTCTAATAGCAGGATTAACCTCTTTAGACTCTCCACTTTTTTTTTTCTATTATCATTATTATTTAAAAAACAGACCTAAAGCTATAGGTCTTTTCCCAATTTTGTTATGCTTTCTCCTCCTCCATGGTTGTCGCAGTGGCACGCTTGAACCTCATCCTCAACTCAGAAATTTTTCTCTTCCTCCCCAAACGATGTACACACACACAACAACACCCATCTCTCGATTTTTTTCTTCTCACTTATCTTCCTCTCTGGTTGCCGTTGTCGACCTCCAGCACGCCCCACCTGCACTTTTGTTTATGCTCTTATCTCATTCTTTGCTGCAACCTCACGACACAACACCAACCCAACCCGTTTTCTTCCTTCAGACCTCCATCTATAAAAAATTTCCTTGATCAATTTTTCTTCTTTTTTTGTTTCTTCGATTCAACAAATCCAATCCCAATCCTAAAATTGGGTAAAATTGTAATGGGATGAACTTTTGTTTAAAATCCTGCCAAATCCAACCTATTTTGGATGGAAAATTTGTTTGATCAAAACAAATCATTTTAGATTTCAAATTCTTTTTTTTTTAAAACTCTTACTATTAAATCGGTGACATATTCTAACTCTAATCACCACTCCGTGTGGAGCAGAGAGAGAAAGGTAATTGTTTTGTTGAATACACTGTTCCCAAATGAAATTTCATAATTAGGAATAATGTCACATTAATATCTAGCAATTTTAGTAGTTTTGGGTCATTATTTCTCCATGTAGTATATAAGCTCGGTATCATGTGCATTCCCCTGAATGGTTTGATATTTGATTAAGAGTTTTCTTATGGAGCCTACTTGATAGGGAAAGCTCTTCAGAGCTAGTGGCGATGACGACATTTACGAGCAAGACATAAGAGATGAAGAAGAATGTCTTTGTTCATTTGGGTACATGCATGTTGAGTTGCAATTCAGGTTGAGAATTTCAAGAATTTAGACTCCTTGGAATCCTTCAATAGGATGGAGCTATTTGCTTATTTTTAAGTGTGTGTTTCAATATTTGTATCTGTCTCTAGGAAGCATGCTTCACCTCGCTTCGATGGAATGATCGGATGGGAATGGCGTGGTTGTAGAGAACAAGGGCAACCTTTGGACGACGATCGCGCGTTAATGCGTTGTGGCAAGATTTATTATTCCATTGAGGAAACTTTGTAGGTCAAACTATGATTTTATTATGGTTTTGACATCTCTATTGGTTTTGATATTGATTACAACATTTTTTGGGGAGTTATTCTCTTTCACATTGTCTTTAAGTGATTACTATAAGGTAAGGTAATATCATGAAAAATAAAAGAAATTGGTAGTGTTTTGGAGAGTTTTTTTTGTTGCTTTTTGGTTCTTTATTTAGAACATTACAATACAGATAAAGGGAAGAAATTCAAGCTTACAATGTACACGACGAAGCACTAGTAGTAGTCTTTATGTTTTGGTAAATAAATGAATTCATCATTTTTTAGTACTTTTTAGCTAAAGTATTTTTTCCTATCATTATCTCTGTAGCAATGACATTTTATTGAGCTTATTTGTGTCCCACTATATAATTCATTTTATGTATCACTTATTCTTCTTTTCTATTTACAATATATACACATCTATTGTCACTTGGGTAGTGTTTATTTTAATGTGTCTCTTGTTTCAGAAAAGTTAGAAGTGTGTTGCCTTGAAGTGTGCCTTGTGCTTTCTAAATGTTGACTGTAGTATGAACCTTGGCTCAAAAATAGAGTTGTACCATTTAAGCAGAAATATGTAGGATCATGATCTCTTTTGAGACATTTAAATGACAATTTTTAAGCATGCTATCAAACATTCTTTTCTATGTTTTCAGATTTCTTATTGAAGTTGGGGCCTTGCATCTTCTGGATTATGATAATTTAAATCTTTCTTTGAAAGAGGTATATAAGAAGGTAGCTGAAGGAAAAAATGGATGTCTTTGAGAGCAGTTTGAGGTTTATAGGCACCTCAAATCTCTTGGTTTCATTGTTGGAAAGCATAAAGTTCCTTGGTCTGTGAAGGGTGTTAGGAATGGAAATGACATTTCTTCTCGAAGTTCTATATTTGAGAACAAAGGAGCGACAAATTTTGAATCAGAAGATGAGAGGTCGATCTCTAAGCTATTAGATTCCACTCAACTCAATGAAGTGACACCCATTTTTGATGTTTTTTTTTCCACATAGCAAGTTTAGAAAATCTTTCTTGGTGACCCAAATTTTATGGTATGCTTGACTAGGTAAATTCTTTTGCCAAAAATCATTGTAACTTCCTTCAGATTCTGTCCCGTTGGTTATTTGTTTTGCATGTTGTCTTTGTTATTTTTGTGTAAACTTCTTGGAAGGCATAGTTAAAAATGACTTGCACCTGATTTTCCTTTTTTAATAACTATTGTCCTCTGATTTGACTTTTTGATGAAATTTCTTTTCAAAATAATATTATTAATAATAATAATAGTAATAATAATAATGATTTGCAAAAGGTGTTTTGTAGTGAGGCATGTAGGAATAGGATGTAAGCAGTTTTGTTGTGAGTTAAAGAAGATTTGGAGATGTTGAGTTTCGATCCTATAACCTTTTGGTCATAAGAGATGTTTCATGTTAACTGAATCATGTTCTTGTTGGTTTCTTTTCTTTTTTAAATACATATAAAAGAAATACAATCTACATACTAATAAGGTAAATGTATTACAAATATAGTTAATAACTATAAACGTCTAATATTACAAATATATAAAAAAAAATTCAACACTTTCCTTCAAATTAGTTTGTAGATATCTTTTATAGCTAGCTTGCTCATACGTTTCTCATTGTCCTTTTGAAAGACTTTTAGTTAGCATATCAAAAGTCTGTTTTGTTGTCAAAAGATAAATTATGCATATTACACCTGCATCATGACATGTTTGCTTATTAACTCCAATATGTTTTATCCTATCATGTAGAATTGGATTATTAGTTATAACGATGACAATCTCGTATCACCAAAGACCTAAATCATGCTTTAGCGCTACTTTGGCTATTACATTTTTTTAAAAAAATATAACTAAGTTCCTTCCAATAAAAAGAACAATAATTAGAAGTTGATCTCATACCAATAGTACTTCTAACCCAAGTTGTATTAGTATACACCTCAACTTATGTTTATAAAAGAGGCTCAATTATAGAAAATACCTTTAAACTTTGTACTTTGTTTAAAAAATACTCCCGAATTTTCAAAGTTTCATTAATATATTTAAACTTTACAAAAAAAAATTCAAAAATACTTCTGTCGTTAATTTTGGATGGAAATCGTTAGTACTTTGTTTTAGAAAGACCTTTGGACTTTCAAAAGTCTTACTCTTATTATTAATATATGGACTTAAATTATTAATATCTTCTTTTAAAATACTCCTGAACCTTTAAAACTTGTATTAAAACCCAATATCGGGTTGAAATTAGAATTAGAGATATAATATTAGAAACCAATAAATAAATATATGTTGTAATGTCCCTAAATTTAGAATAATCTTATTTAGGAGGTTAACGAAGTTACACGGTTTATGCCTGAAAGTTTGGAATCTAGAACCTGGGTAAGATAACAAAGCACTTCTTATTTCATAAAAGAATCCTCCTCCAAACTTCAATCACAAAACAAGTTGGTCTTCACATTTATAGAGTTCCAAGAAAAGATCCTACATAACATAAATCTCAAAGGAAAACCAAAGCCACAAGCTTACCAAACTGAATCTATAACATGCTTGGATTCAACAAGAAAACATTCATAGTTGCTACAAACTAAACTTCACAACCTAAAACATGAGTTCAATGGAAATACAAAACGGATCAACTTATAAGAAAAGAAAACTGGACCTAAGGACAAGAAAGGTCGTCATAGCCTCGTCAGGTCGTTGTAGTCGTCACCCACCTCGTGGTTTAGTATTCTTTGCAACAAAAACATCAAGGTAGCAGGGTGAGTATAAAAGAATATTCAACCAAACACAACGGAGATATCCCCATGAACTAGTCCTAGCAAAAGAGAAAGCAACACTAATGCAAACACACTGTTTCGTCAACCCAGAGGTTCAGACTTGACCAGGGGTGACACGGGGGTCAGTGGTTCTAGTTAGATAGACTTCGATTCCCTAGGGCAACTCGTTCTACCCTTGAACATGTTCTAACCAAGTCTTCATTATGTCTAAGTTCCACTCTAACCAAAAGTACAACTCATGATCAAATCCACTCAACGATTGGCCAAACACAATCATAATGCCTCAAAAGCTAAGCTTGTCAACAGGTTGCCATAATAGGCTAAACCCCATAACACAACATAAATACGCAACCAGATAACATAATAACAATACCTGCATAACATACCAACATATCCACAATCCATCTAATTAGACAACAACACAACAATACCACAAGAATCAAAATGCACCTGCAACTCCGCACAACAAACTCTTTCACTCATGAGCTTGGGGCAAATCGAACTGACTACTTACCTTTGATTGAGAATCCACCAAGTCAACAATTTCTTCCCACGGTCAGTGACAAGCTTACCTAAGAAACATACCAAATGAAATGTCATGCCATTTGATTTAAACTAACCTTTAACAACCCAAAATAAAATACATTGATCCATTCAAATTATATATGAACGAAAACTTAAGGCATTGCAGCTGAAGGTCACATTTGGCCCAATTTACAGTAACTAAACAATCCCAACAATACAAAACAAAACAATGACATGGATACGAAGACTTAACCACAACTATTCGACTTGACAACGTCGAACCGAGTTCCCAAACTACCAGCTCTAGCCAAAATTCTCCAAAATCAATCCACACTTTAGCTCATTGTGTTTTCCAACCAAAGCCACGAAACACGAATGAGAGAGAGACGAAGTAAGAAAGGGAAGAAGGAGCTCAAGTTTGGTCTCCAATCGGAATAGAAGAAGAAGAAAAATATCGAGAATAAGGAATTTCTTACGGAAACAGGGCGAGGGGAGTGGTAATTTTAGGCATTGGAGAAGATGAACTAGAAAAAAAAATAATAATAGAAAAGAAAATCGAAGGTCATGCGATTTGGAAGCGAAATGAGAGAGAGGAGGGGATGATGCGGGTTGCCTCCCTGGCTTGTCAGTGGAATGAAAGGAAAGGGATGGATGGGTTTGGTGAAGGGTTCTGGCGGTGGGTTTCATCAAATGAACATGAGAAATTGCAATTTTTGACCATTTTTAAAATTTTATTTCGATTGTGGACCCCATTTTTAAATTTTGAATTTTTTTGGACCCCTTGATGATGAATATGAGGTAAGCAAGAGAATATGAATGAGATAAAATTACTATTTTTCCCTCCATATAAATTATATTAAATAAATTCATTATAATTAATACAATCTCAACTACCTAACTACTTCAACCAACCACTTAATTACCAAATACTTCTATCATTCATCTAAACACAATTTCTATCTACCAAAATTTCTAAACACTTCATCTATCTACTTCTTCAATTAGTTCAAAATATCCCACGTTTGAAGTGATACCTACACACACAAGTAATGATAACTAATCTTTTACTTTCTGTATTGACATTTCAGTGTTAGGCCACGAAATCGGGAAAAAAACTAACAAAAAAAATTGTTACGTTTGATTTTTTTTTCCAATTTTTTCGTTGAATCCTTGCAAAATGTGAGTAGGAACAATTGGAATTTTTTTTTGGTGTGGATGTTAAACCGGGAAAATTCTCGGTTTACTTTCACATCGGGAAAATTTCCCAGTTGGCCCAATACTTACTGGGAAAATTAACAGTTTTTAATTTTTTTTATGATTTTTATTTTTTTTGCAGACATCATGCCACGTGTTTGGATTTGTTTTGGGGGTATAATGAATGATAGAGAAAAGGATTATGATGGCGGGGAAGTTAGGAGTTTTTGAGTCGAGTGTATGAGATAAGTTGTATCAACTGAAATGAGTTCAATCTTGTAATGAGATGTATACTATCATTAAGATCCAAAGCCCCAACATTCGTTATTAAATATGATGTAGACCTCAAATGTTTTCTTACATGGAAAAATGTATCCTCCATTCAACTCTATATATCTACAACACCGACCTTTTCAAGAAGTCATGCATTCAACCATATCCAATTCCATGCAAGGTACTAGATAATCCTTATCTGGGAGCTCAAAATTTCCCATATGCTCTATCCATGTCCACATCCTCAACTGTCCCTCATAACATAGGACATGAAACTTCATTCTCATTCTATGGAGTAAAACATTACCCTGGGTACGTCACAACGCTATCTCGATAAGGAAGCATATATGAAGGACCACACAGAGGGCGTTGCAACGGTGCCTTACAGCGTTGCAACGCCACATCGATAGGAAGGCACGCGCGTTAGGGTAGCGACGTTGCAACGTTGCCCTCAGTGTTGCAACTGAAAGAGTCTATATTAAGAAAGCGGAAGCAATTTTGGATCTTGAACATTCTAAGTTGATCAATTTTGTAAAATAAAAAACATGCTCAAAGCTGGAAAAACAGAGTGATAGAAAACTCAACTTTGAAGATCAAATTCTCTTCACCCGGTGGATGATTTTCAGCACGAACACTTCGTGGACGACCGTTAGAGTCTTCCCTACTATCCTCAGGCCTTAGAACGGATTGTGGGATCCTAGGTTGAGAGAATTTGGAAGAAAAGACCTCAAAGGTCACTAATTCGGAAATTTATAATTTTCTGTAAAATTTTCTCAAAACACCTCAAAGCACCATTAAATAAAGCTTCATCAAGCTTCATTTGAGTGACAACTCAAGTGTGATGAGGATGGTTTGAGATGGAGGTGGCTAATTTTGGTAAATTTTGAAAATGAGTAGGATTGGGCAAGTTGGCAACTTGATTTTCATGAAAATCATGAAAATCCCCATTTTACAATTAATTTTAATTCTAAAAACAATATTAAATTGATTTTTAATTAATATTAATATAATTAATTAAATAATTCAAAATTAATTTAATTAATTAATTTTTAATTTAATTTAATATCAAATATTAAATTAAATAAATTGTTCGATCCCGATCGATTTTTCGAACATGAATCCTTTATTCATGCTATAAACCGATCCAATATTTAAATCATATTTAAATATATCTACCTCCTATTAATCATAGTTCAATTCATAATTAAGCTATGATTTGTTAAATATATCATATATAATTAACGCTTTCTTCCAAACTCGAATTTGAACAATTCAAATTCTTTTCTCTCAAAATGTTATAAGGCTAAGTCCGAGCTAGTAAGGAGAACCTAATGGACCAACAAGTCATGAGCTCCAACGATACGAGATTAACCGATCAAACTCTTTAACCTAGCTAATCAACATTCGTTAACTACCGGGACACTCCACTAAAGCCCAGTGGTTGCACTCTCCTCACTGTAGATATATTTATGTCCATTCGATAAAACCATAATTAGTAAGTCGATCCTTCACAGGTCGTTCGTTATTACAACTGGGTCAAAATTACCGTTTTACCCCTGTAATTACCTCTTGTTCCTTAAGTCCCACTGATCCTCTAATGAACAATTGGTTTGTGGTCCAACCAGCAAACCGAGTCCCTCTCGGGCCAATGAGAGGGGTGGGCCCATTGTTCAAGACCGAAAGTCAGTACTTAAGGGAACAACCTCTCTACTAATCCCTAAAGCGAGTAAGAATGAATTCCATCTTGCAGAACTATGTTCCCAGCTATCTACCCGATTTTATCCCTAAAATGGGAGGCTTATTGAGTCGGCAGTCTCGAGCCACTCTCACCCATTCAAATCTAAGGATAATCCGAATAAAGAGGGGTCCATAGAACGCTCAGGATTAAGATCGAGTTACCTAGGTCATCGTATGAATATAGTCAGTTAAGACAGTAAACGGAGTTATAAAGTCTAAGTGACTATTGCGCGGTCCAATCGTATGCAAACTCATTGCATAGGGCATTCCCACTCACGTGTCTCCACATGAACGATTAAGGATCACATCGTTTGTTCTCTACAAAGTGGGTCGCGTCCATAGTGTCCCCAGGATAAGGTACCCAACCCTATCCTTATACTATAGACTGTTCTGGCTATAACTTGAACTTGATCCACTTTTATGTCACACACATTGTAAAGCCCCTACTTTTCTTTAACTATAAATCCTAGGGACACTACTAAACATGCATGCACTTTTAGGCTAGCAAATAAGTAAAACAATTTAAACTGCAACATTCTAAAATATCTTTAAGGATCCAAAAAAAAAAACGTCAAAACATTTGAAATAATGTTTCGGAGTTGGCCTACTTAAAATCTTATAAACATATTTCATAATCAAAGTTCTTTAACATCAACATTAGCTGTGAAGAAAATGCGGAAATCATGACATTTCCCATGGTAATGGCAACACGCCTCCGTTACTCGCCCCGTACATCCTTGGCTTTACCTGAAAATATTTTTAAAACGAAAGGGTGAGTATTGTGAAACAATACCCAGTAAGTGAACTCGCTACCGAGGTTGGAGACATGCATACACATACAATCATGACTTTTAAACTTCGCATAAAACCGTCACATGTGGGACCTAGAATTTCCTCATATTAATCATAACTGAAATACACGACTTTCTTTTAGTTTAAGTGGTCAATTGGTCACCCTAAGTCATTTCATTTTGAGTCTCTCACAGACCCCTATAGTTTGAGTCCCTCACAGATCCCTATAAGCTTAGAGTCCCTCACAGACCCCTATATATTTTGAGTCCCTCACAGACCCCTATAAGCTGACTCATAGGGTCTCTAATGCATGTTTGACCATGCATAAAAATCACAGGAGGCCAATTGACACACTTTTCTTTACTAACATTTCATGGCATACATACAATGCATGAGGTCCCATATATCTATCATGACTATAATGCACATATCATGGAAGGCAATAAACTAACATACATGGCATGACTTTCATAACTTGACGGAAATAATGCTTTAAAACATAATCGATTTCAAAAGAAATAAACAATGAAATACTTCTGAAATCATATAATAAAATTCATTTTCCTTTATCCCATCTTAGAAAATTCGGCACAAGGTCCCTTACCTCGACTCGAATTCCAACTCGAGTCTTAATTTCAGTTCCTAGCGTGTACGCTCCCTTTGAAGGACTTGTTTCATAAATATCCTTTGGAATTTCACTCCGAGCATCACTCTCCTACAATATTATAGACGTAAATACAACTTCCTCTGATTACCTCGACTCTTAAGTGTATGCTGAATACCCCTTAGCTCGTTCTATGGTCCGGAACTCTCGACTCCGCCCCACGTTTGAGTCCTACAGAATAGTCTTCAACAATACGCAACCCAAAATTCCAATTAATAAGTATTAACTCGATTGCTCTGCCATACATCTAATCCAAAACAAAGGGTATCCGTGCTCTCTTACTTGATCGGAGCTTCGGTTCCGATTCACTTCCCGTGGTGGTACCACAGCGGATGATGGCGACGGCTGCTTGAACGACGGTACAAGTGTGACAGCAATCGATAAGGCACGAGACCTTGTCGGAAAGGCACAGAGAGTTCGCGGACGGCAACACTGCAACACTTGACAAATCTGAACGGGCACTCGAGCTCGTGGATGGCGACTGCACTGCAGGGCTCGGCGGCTTCCGGCACTGCTCTGCTGGTCGGCGTGGGTGAAGTTACGCGGACGACCGGCGGAGGGAGGTCTGCAACTGGAATGACGAGCCGATGCATGGGGTGTAGTCGGAGTGAGCAGCTGGTGGGCGATCTCTGTTTGGTTGTGTGGAACTCGTGGGTGACGACAACCTTACAATCCGGCGAGCTCCGGCGTAGTCAACGTTGAGGCTTCAAACTTGATTGCTTGAAGACGACGGCGACGACCCACTGGTCGGCGACTTGCAACCCTCCTGGACAATAGGGAACGACACTTCACATGAATCGTTACGGTTGGCCAATGACGAGAAGAATGACTTCTAGGGTTTTTGTGCCTCTCTCAATATTATTCTAATCCATCACTTAAATTCCAATATTGCCCTTTAACCTAATTGCTTATTATTAAGGTGCCATTAGGTAATTTTCTGGTGTAACTATAGAACCTAAGCCTAATAACTCTCGATTAAACAGTGCTAACCAAGAAATTTCGCGACTTACGCTACGAAGGATACGAATTTCCCCAGATTGACCTAAAATATAGATTGATAGACTAAAATAAAATAAGAAATCTGGTACCTGTGGTTGTGGGTCATCACAATCTTCCCTCCTTAAGAACTTTTGCCCTCGAAAGTTCCTACTCTTGGAATAGCTCTGGATATTTAGCTCGCACTTCTTCTTCTCGTTCCCAAGTAGCTTCCTCCGTGCGGTGGTTTTGCCACAATACTTTAACTAGACTGATCTCACGGTTACGAAGAGTCTTTCGATCTCTCGCAATAATCTGTACAGGTCGTTCACCATAACTTAAGTCCTCTGCCAACTGTAAAGGTTCAAAGTCTACTACGTGGGTCGGGTCTAGAACGTATTTTCTTAACATGGAGTCATGGAACACGTTATGAACTGCACAGAGGGAAGGCGCCAATTCCAATCTGTAGGCCACAGCGCCAACCCTTTCTAAAATCTCAAACGACCCTATAAAACGAGGGCTCAACTTCCCTTTCCGACCAAATCTTAAAATTCCTTTCTTGGGGCCACCTTAAGAAATACGTGGTTCCCAACTTCGAATTCTAGGTCCCTTCGTCTCGAATCGGCATAACTCTTTTGTCTGTTTTGGGCAGTTTGCATTCTCACCCTAATCTTTTGAATTGCACCATTAGTGACTTGTACTAATTCTGGACCCAACAGTTGACGTTCACCCACCTCCTCCCAAAAGACGGGAGTTATGCATCGCTTTCCATAAAGGGCTTCGAATGGAGCAATTCCGATGGTCGCCTGATAACTGTTATTGTATGCAAACTCCATCAAATGCAAATGAGTGTCCCAACTGCCTGGAAAATCTAAGGTGCAAGCTTGCAACATGTCTTCTAGGATCTGGTTTAAACGTTCTGTCTGTCCGTCTGTTTGTGGGTGAAATGTTGTGCTAAAGTCTAACTGTGTACCTAACGCCTTCTGTAAGCTCCTCCAGAAGTTGGAGGTGAAACGTGGATCCCTATCTGAAATAATTCTTGCTGGAATCCCATGTAGACGGACTATCTCTTCTAGGTACAGTTGTGCCCATTTATCCGTAGAATAGGTGGGTTTCCCTGGCACGAAGTGTGCTGACTTTGTTAACCTGTCAACGATGACCCAAATCACTGAGTAACCTCACAAGGTTCTGGGCAACCCGACTACGAAATCCATAGAGATCTCCTCCCATTTCCACTGTGGAACGTGTAAGGGTTGTAGTAATCCTGCAGGTTTCTGTCTAGGTGCCTTCACCTGCTGACAAGTCAAACACATACTAACAAACTCTGCCACTTCTCGCTTCATGTTACACCACCAGAATAGCTGTTTTAGGTCTTGATACATCCTGGTACTACCAGGATGTATCGAAAATGGTGAGTTGTGAGCTTCGTTTAAGATTTCAGTCTTCAATTTGTCGTCGTTTGGAACACATAATCGTCCCTGAAATAGTAGCCCTCCATCTGCGGATAGCGAAAACCCTGTCAACTGATCTGTAGTTACTGCAATAAACTTCTCTACTAACTTAGGTTCCCCCTGTTGAGAATCGACAATGCGTTGTCTCAAAGTTGGTTGTATGGTTAACCGAGCTTACTGCGCAGTGGCTTCACCCACTAGTATTGCAATTTCAGCTCGAACCAATTCATGCTGCGACTCCACTCGATGGCCAAGAACTCTGTCTTTGTATTAATCGGCTTCCTACTAAGGGCATCGACAACGACATTAGCCTTACCGGGATGGTATTGAATATCTATGTCGTAGTCTTTCACCAGTTCCAACCATCTGCGTTGCCTCATGTTTAATTCTTTCTGGGTGAACAAGTATTTCAGGCTTTTATGATCTGTGAATATCTGAATTTTTTCGCCATACAAATAGTGCCTCCAAATCTTTAGTGCAAAGACTACAGCCGCCAGTTCTAAGTCATGAGTTGGATAATTTCGCTCGTGAGTCTTCAGTTGTCGGGATGCATAGGCTACCACTTTACCATGCTGCATTAATACACAACCCAAACCTTTCTTAGAAGCATCATCAGAGACAACAAAACTTCCTGCTCCTCGTGGATCAGAGGATCGGGGCTGACACCAATCTCCGCTTGAGTTCCTGGAAACTCGCCTCACAAGTGTCATCCCAAACAAATGTGTTACCTTTGCGCATCAGCTGAGTCATAGGCATGGCTATCTTGGCGAAATCTCGCACGGCGTCCTATAATATCCTAAGAAAAACCTTAAAATCGCTGCACTTCTCCGGAACGGTGGTCGGACGAGGCCACTGCGTGACTGCTTCCACTTTCGCAGGATCAATAGAGACTCCTGCCTCGGACACCACATGTCCCAAAAAGGATACCTGTCTGAGCCAGAATTCACACTTGGAAAATTTTGCATACAACTCATTTTTTCTCAACGTTAGTAAAACTTTTCTGAAGTGCTTCTCGTGTTCCTCATCACATTTGGAGTATATCAGAATGTCATCAATAAACACAATCACAAACGTATCCAAAAACTCCTTGAATAATCGATTCATCAAGTCCATGAAAGCTGCAGGAGCGTTGGTCAAACCAAATGGCATCACTGTGAGCTCGTAATGTCCATAACGCGATCTGAAAGCCGTCTTGGGGATGTCTTCCTCACTAATTCTCAACTGGTGATAACCTGACCTTAGATCAATCTTTGAAAACACCGTTGCTCCCTGTAACTGATCAAACAAATCATTTATCCTAGGGAGAGGATACTTATTCTTGATTGTAATCTTATTCAGTTCTCGGTAATCTATGCACAGGCGCATAGATCCATCTTTCTTCTTCACAAACAACACAGGAGCTCCCCAAGGCGAAACACTAGGGCGTATGAATCCCTTTCCAACAAGTTCTGTAACTGTAATTTAAGTTCTTTCAACTCTGTCGGTGCCATCCTATACGAGGCCTTGGATATCGGAGTTGTTCCTGACTCTAGTCCGATATTGAAATCCACTTCCCTGACAGGAGGTACCCCAGGGGAGGTCCTCGAGAAAGACGTCTGGAAATTCGTTCACCACTGGTACTGACGACACTGCGATCTCGGTACACCTCGCATCTACTACACAGGCTAAGATACCCCAAGCTCCCTGATGCATTAATTTCCTGGCCTTAAGGGCAGAAATTACCTTAGGCCTACTCCCTGATAACAAGCCTCTGAACTTGTAACTAGGCTGGTCAGGAGGAGTGAACACTACTTCCTTCCTAAAGCAGTCAATGCAAGCATGGTTCTGAGCTAACCAGTCCATGCCTAATATAACATCAAAATCGGTCATGTCTAAAACTACTAAATTTACTTCTAACTCATGATCTGCGATAGTCAAACTACCATTTTTAACTTTCATAGTGGCTAATATGCTTACCCTTGCAGGGGTAGAAACAGACAAAGCATACTATAACTGTTCCAACTCTAACTCAGCTTGACTCACGAAGGATGTAGAAATAAAAGAATGAGTAGAGCTAGAATCGAATAATACGAAGGCAAGATGCCCAAGTAATGGAAGTGTACCTGTAACCACGGAGTCTGTATTATTGGCATTCTTACTAGTGCTCGCATAGGCTCTTCCTTGGTGTATCACGGGCTTAGCAGTAACCCCACTGTTGGCACCATGAGGTTGGCTACCACTGGCTTTATTCGGACAACTATAAGCTCGATGTCCTTCCTTTCCACATCTGAAACACACTCCGGTCCGGGCCAAACACTTACCCCAATGCTGCCTACCACAGTCCTTACATTGTGGCTTGTCTCCACTGTTAGTTCCTGACCTGTTGAACTGTGGTTTCTGTCCCGAACCTGCGCAAAAATTTCCTGGCCCATGCGGTGTACGCTGGGGGCGTTGAGAGCTTGAATTTGCCTGATCCCATTTCCTCTTCTGATTTGACGGGGGCTACCCCGGGTTAACCACTACCTGTTGAAATGTCTGTGCATGCACCCAAATCACTTTCGGCTTTCTCTTTATCATGGAAGCATAATCAAAAGTGCTAGTAGTGCAGTATGAAGCCTCGAATATTTTCATCCGCACTCCATAACGAACCGCTCTGTTTTCTTCGCCTCTGTGTCTACTAACTCGGGGGCAAAACGTAACAAACGAGTGAATTCTCTCTCATATACCTCAACTGCCCTCTTGTTCTGACTAAGCTGCAGGAATTCCGCTTGCTTCCTATAACGAGCTGCGGCAGGGTAAAATTTCCGCCCGAACGCTTCCTTAAATAAATTCCAGGTAATCGACTATCCGCTGGTGACTATGGTCCCCTGGGTGGACTCCCACCACAAGTAGGCATCGTCTCTCAACATGAAGGTTGCACAAGACACCCTCTTGTCCTCCGAGCAGTTCATCAGTCTGAAAATGGTCTCGATGGAGGACAACAATAACTCAGCCACAATGGGGTCACTAGAAGACCCATCAAAAGATCTGGGATCATATTTTCTGAAATCCTTCAGATATCGGGTCTCTAAAGTTGCATCATTCCGAACCTGACTTGTTTGGGCCAACTGAGTGGCTACTGTAGCCCGTACTAGGGTCTGCATAGCCTCTACCATCATGGTCATGACACTAGGGTTTCCCTGATCCGCCATTGAAGCAACTGCAGGGGCATCCCCTTGGCGATCTGGTTGGCCCTGTGGGAGATCTGGCAAGGGTGGAGTAATCTCTTCCTATTCCAAAGGGCGCCTGCTGTGTGTTAACGCTTTCCTCCGCCCTCCGAGGCCCTACCACGCCCCCTACCTCGTCCTCGACCTCTAGGTGGCATTTTTGTCAGTACTACAACACTGAGAATTCCTAATTTAGTCTCAACATTTTCTAACTGCAAGATAGAGTCACATTCAAAATTTGAGTTCGTTCATACTCATAACACATGATCACATTATAATAACTCGTTTTGTTCATAAACCATAGGGACGTACCTGGCAGTGTCCGGAACGTGTTACTCAATCATGGGAACTATTCTATGCTTACGGTGTAAGCAAGTCCACAGAACCCTAAACCTAGGGCTCTGATACCAACTGTAAAGCCCCTACTTTTCTTTAACTATAAATCCTAGGGACACTACTAAACATGCATGCACTTTTAGGCCAGCAAATAAGTAAAAGAATTTAAACAGCAACATTCTAAAATATCTTTAGGGATCCCAAAAAAAAACGTCAAAACATTTGAAATAACGTTTCGGAGTTGGCCTACTTAAAATCCTGTAAACATATTTCATAAATCAAAGTTCTTTAACATCAACATTAGTTGTGAAGAAAATGCGGAAATCATGACTTTTCCCATGGTAATGGCAACACGCCACCGTCAGTCGCCCCGTACATCCTTGGCTTTACCTGAAAACTATTTTAAAACGAATGGGTGAGTATTGTGAAACAATACCTAGTAAGTGACCTCGCTACCGAGGTTGGAGACATGCATACACATACAATCATGACTTTTAAACTTCGCATAAAACCGTCACATGTGGGACCTAGAATTTTCTCATATTAATCATAACTGAAATACATGACTTTCTTTTAGTTTAAGTGGTCAATTGGTCACCCTAAGCCATTTCATTTTGAGTCCCTCACAGACCCCTATAGTTTGAGTCACTCACAGACCACTATAAGCTGGCCCATAGGGTCTCTAATGCATGTTTGACCATGCATAAAAATCACAGGAGGCCAATTGACACACTTTTATTTACTAACATTTCATGGCATACATACAATGTATGAGGTCCCATATATCTATCATGACTATAATGCACATATCATGGAAGACAATAAACTAACATACATGGCATGACTTTCATAACTTGACGGAAATAATGCTTTAAAACATAATCGATTTCAAAAGAAATAAACAATGAAATTCTTCTGAAATCATATAATAAAATTCATTTTCCTTTATCCCATCTTAGAAAATTCAGCACAAGGTCCCTTACCTCGACTCGAATTCCAACTCGAGTCTTAATTTCAGTTCCTAGCGTGTACGCTCCCTTTGAAGGACCTGTTTCACAAATATCCTTTGAAATTACACTCCGAGCATCACTGCCTACAATATTATAGACGTAAATACAACTTCCTCTGATTACCTTGACTCTTAAGTGTATGCTGAATGCCCCTTAGCTCGTTCTAAGGTCCGAAACTCTCGACTCCGCCCCACGTTTGAGTCCTACAGAATAGTCTTCAACAATACGCAACCCAAAATTCCAATAAATAAGTATTAACTCGATTGCTCTGCCATACATCTAATCCAAAACAAAGGGTATCCACGCCCTTTACCTGATTGGAGTTTCGGTTCCGATTCACTTCCCATGGTGGTACCACGGCGGCTGATGTCGACGGTTGCTCGAACGGCGGTACAAGTGCGGCAACAATCGAGAAGGCACGAGACCTGGTCGGCAAGGCGCAGAGAGAGTCGCGACGGCAAAGGCCAGCGGCTCTTGACGATCGAATCGAGCGGGCGCTCGAGCTCGTGGACGGTGATCGCATGCAGGCTTTGGCGGCTTCCGCCTTCGCTCTGGCTGGTCGGCATGGGTGGAGCTGCGCGGACGACCGGCGGAGGGAGTGCTGCAACTGGAATGACGAGCCGATGCGTGGGGTGTAGTCGGAGTGAGCAGCTGATGGGCGATCTCTGTTTGGTCGTGTGGAACTCGTGGGTGACGGCGGCCTTACAATCCGGCGAGCTCCGGCGTAGTCGACGTTGAGGCTTCAAACTGGATTGCTTGAAGACGACGACGGCGACCCACTGGTCGGCGGCTTGCAACCCTCCTGGAGGATAGGGAACGACACTTCACGTGAATCGTTACGACTGGCCAATGACGAGAAGAACGACTTCTAGGGTTTTTGTGCCTCTCTCAATATTATTCTAATCCATCACTTAAATTCCAATATTGTCCTTTAACCTAATTGCTTATTATTAAGGTGCCATTAGGTAATTTTCTGGTGTAACTATAGACCTAAGCCTAATAACTCTCGATTAAACAGTGCTAACCAAGAAATTTCACGACTTACGCTACGAAGGATACAAATTTCGCCAGATTAACCTAAAATATAGATTGATAGACTAAAATATAATAAGAAATCTGGTACCTGTGGTTGTGGGTCGTCACACACATAAAGTTCAAGTATTCATCATATAGCCAAGTGTTCTTTATTGGATTAAGGTTACACAATACACAATAGTCAATAACACCTTTACTGAATAAATTTCAATAACAACTTTATTGTGAAATAGAATATACATTCAGTTTACAGCGTTGACTATTTCCAACAACACCATCAACAACGCCATCGACTATTTCCATATTTTCCAGCCGCCTAGGGTACAACGTTGCAACGCTGCACCGATTAAACCTATAATCACAACAATATATCTTCTTGCAAAGGGAGCCGAATTTGGTAGATTTTCCACCCTAATTTCGAAATACACTTTGTAAGAAGAGAGAAAAGAGCGTTTTTGGGAGCCAAAGCATCCGTGGTGGTTTGAGATCGAAGGCGGGAGCTCGGAGACGAAGGACCGACATCGACACATAAGTTTAATTTCCTTTTCTTTCAAATTGTAATAGCGTTCTAGGACGTTTTCTACATGTTTAGTATGATTTTCATGTGATTTAGAGTAGCTAAACATTGTAGTTAGGAATTGATTTACTTGTTAAGACTTTCTTACCATGAATTGAAGCATGTTTTGTTCTTATTTTTGGCAATTCGTTTTTTATTTCTTAATTTGTTGGTTTAAGTGGACTCGAGAGACAAAGCTTGAATCGAAGCAAAATTGTCAAAACCCTTAGGTGGCATGAGAATGACCTAGAAATCTTAGGGAAACGCATAAAGAAGTTGCTTAATGCCATGCATGTCCTAGGTTCATATGGAGACTATGGAGCTTATTGCATGTGTGAGGCTCACTAAGAATCCAGAGGTTTCTTGAGTATTTTACTTCTTGTTTATAATTTCATCTCTTTGGTTCATTGCATGTGTTAATTGAGTCATTAACTTATATAATCACTTCCCTCAATTCTATCAATTCGTGTCTCTACATGTTCGTTTGTTTTCTTGTCTTTACTTTCAACCAAATATACATGTTATGTTTCTTTAGCAAAAATTGAGAATTAGTACCTTAGTAATTAATTAATCTAGAAACTCATTCCCGAGGACGATACTTGGACTCAGAAATCACTATACTAAAACTTGACCCGTACACAGCGGTATTGCATATCAATATTTATACGCAACAGAGGCAGATGAGATTTGTATAATAAGGTATGAGATAAAAATCCACAATTAAATTGAATGTGATTCAATTTAAAAATCCACAATTATACAAATGAGATTTGTATAATAAGGTATGAGATACCTTATTGTATATAATATGCAAATATGATTTTCATATTATAAGGTTGTGGTAAAATGGTGATTTGGTGGAGATTTCAACTCCACCACTCACCATTATATATAGGCTTTGTGAGAAGCCTTTTGAAAGTGAATTGCTCATTTTTTGGAATTCCATCCATAGAGCTTTCTCTCTTCTCTCAATTCTCTCTCAAATTCTCTCCACCCAAAATCCAAAGGGAGCCCCACAACTCTCCCTCAACCGATCGAGAACAACCGAGACGACCTTTCAGAGGTTCAATATTCTTGGTTCGAGAGATCGTGATTGAAGAGATCGAAGGCACTAAGAGTTCATGTCGGAGAAGAAAACCTTGAAGAAGTGTTCTTCAACAAGTAAGTACCCTTTTACTTTATGTTTTATTCTTAAATTCAACATGTTTAGCCTAGGATTAAAGTAGTTTAATTCAATTTTAAGAAAGGGATTGCATAACGCATAAACTTGCTTTTTGCTACATCAAGATGAATTTTAAACTTAGAGATATAAGAGCTAGAGATAAGAAGGTAGCATAAACATATTATATCGATTTGGTAGATGTCGTGGCAGATCCAAATGATGATGAAGATGACCCACTTTTTCAATGGGTTCAACTAGTACATTTGGATGATGAGTCTGGAAATCCAGACTCCGAGATTGCCAACGTGGATGTGGAGACTGGAATCAATGTAGAGCAAGTCATGAATAAAGAAGTTAGGATGCTTGAAGACCAGTTAATGACTATCAATTTAATATTTGTTTGGATGCTGGTTATTCTGAGACAAAACTTCTAAAAGTGGGAAAAAAACTTCGTAAAGGTAAGTTGACAAATGATGATGATGATGACAGTATGGACGATAGCAATGATGATGATAATACATCTGATCGAGGAGGTGATACAAATGTTGGGACCTCAAGTGGTTACCAAACTGAGAAAGAACAATCTAGTGTACCAAGATTAAGCTCTTTTTTTGTGAGGCTGAATTTAACTATGTCACCCAAGACGAGGACCATGGATCTCGAGAGGGTGGTGAGGGGATTGATGCTATTGGTAAACCATTTTATCGACATAGGATGCAAGATACTTTTATTCTGATGAGAATTCCTTACTTTCAAGTATGAAAGTGATGAGCATCAACAACAATAATACACAACAAGGTTATGATCAAGGTCATTATTCGTACTCAAAATATGATGATTCTTCAAGTCTTGATCATAGCAATTTTCAGCCTAACTTTCCACCGCAGAGTTATTCATCATTCAAAGTCAAGGACCATCGACTGAAGAGATGTATCCACGAATAGGGTTTATATGTTTGTTGTATGAGTCATATCGCTTTCATGTTAAAAATTATGTTCAACATTTTCAATATAGGATGACTTGGGAGCAATGTAATTTCTATCAGAATTATCAAGATTGTGGATTAGATGCTCCAAGGTCATCTTTTTGGTATTAGACATGTATCATATGTTATTAAATATAATAAAAGTTCTAGAACGTAATTTTTACATATATGATGTTGGAAATAAATCAATTATAGTATGATTCAACCATACTTAAAGTTTCATGAAATAATTCAAATAGTTTATAGTTTTTTTATATATTTTTTCCACATTCCTGCTATCATCGACATGCCAATTATAGTTTAATTAAGCCACAAAAAATCTTCCTAGGCTGACCTACGCGACACGTAGACTGAACCAGTGGCAAGTTCTCCGTCGTGTCGTGCCTCACTCCGACGACGAGCGATTTTCCAGCAAGCGTGCACAGAGAGATCGTGACCCATGGCGTTGGAAA
The DNA here is from genome assembly GCA_036507285.1 of Trichosanthes cucumerina. Lineage (NCBI taxonomy): Eukaryota > Viridiplantae > Streptophyta > Magnoliopsida > Cucurbitales > Cucurbitaceae > Trichosanthes > Trichosanthes cucumerina. The sequence continues at coordinate 66,757,938 of CM071844.1, forward strand.
ACAACATTTTTGGCATCGTCCGACCCATACCCATGGTGGTCTGCGACTAGATTTGCGAGGCTCTTGATGGCGTTCCATTCTTCAGTGTTCTGACCTAGATCCACGACGGTTTTGGTCAATTCACAAGTTTTGAGTCCCATTCTCGATGACCCACACAAGGATTCACAAATTCCAGCCTTGCCCATATAAGATATTGCAACCAACACACTCCAACTACCAAATCTGCAAGCGTTGAAAGCTTACGACACTATTTTGACTCCTTGGTAAAAATCGATTGGTTGTTGTCTTGTCTCAATTCATTTAAGTGTTCGAATTAGATTCTACTTTGGTATTTAGGTTCAAATTGATTCTAACACCAACCAACAAGCATTTGATCCCTTTGGTGCTGATGAGTAAGTTCTATCACGTTTTAAACCTTTTTGCAAATCAATTTAAGGATTGTAGCTTAAGAAATCAATTTACGGATGGTAGCTTAGGTTCTAATGCGTTGGAACATTTGCATTTTCAAAACCAATTCGATCCCCTTCGAACACCAACTAGTAAGAGACCAAGCCTGTTTGAGCCTCCTACGTAAGTTTAAACACGTTTCATCCTTTTTGGAAATCATAGCATTGTGACTTTGTTTCTAGCCCTTGGGAATGTAGTTTGAACTGATTGGTTGAGTTAAGTGGTGAGACATTGTTTAGGTCGTTTGAAGCTTGTTTTAAGTGCTTTAAGTTTAGTTCTAACCCTTGGGATTCCTGCTCTTAATTGTGGTTGTGTTTTGGAGTGCTTGGTTGAGTTCAACAGAAAGTTTGGATAAGAAAGTTCCTTTGAACACTCTTTTTTGACGAAGGTATCAAACTCACTCCTAAAGCATGGTGTAGGAGTATGCCTAGGATACATGCATACTTGTGAAACATTAAAATGCTTATTTGTCGGTTTAAAAAAAAATGCATATTTGTGCTTAAGTTCAAATGGCAATAGATCACTCTCATTTCTATACATCTTCAAGTACTATTTTCTTAAATTACAAAGGATCAATATGGGAATAAATGTAAAAACAAGATGAATGTTAGATTAATTATAAGAAAAAACAATACATGAATAAAAAAAACAAAATCATACTTAAACATAAAAGAAAACTCAAATGCTTGTAGAAACATGTTAAAGGAGAACATTATAGATGGTTGTTGGAGATAAAAGTTATTATTTTTTTTAAATTTTTTTTAAAGAACAGAATAATAAGAAAATTACATCTGCAAATCCACAATATCTAAACATTCTAAGCCTAACCACGAATGGTAAGACATCTACAAAAGTGCCATCTTTGCCAAACTATGGGCCAAACTATTTGTATCTCGATGACTGTATTCAAAACGTATATGGTTCCAATTTCGAGCCAGAGCTTTCACATCATTGACACAATCCATTGCTTCTGTAAGATCCTTGCGAGCGTTAGGGAACAAAGCAATTGCATTGAGGGAGTCCAATTCGACCACTGACGGGACCGTAAAATCCAAAATTGATGACAAACCCATGTAAATCGCCTCTACCTCATAACTGAGAATTGACCAGGCTGCCTCATAAAATTTATAACTCGCACTTAAGATGCAACCATTACAGTCTCGAAGAATCCATCCCACCCCTCCTTTTGCCTCCTTATCCACCTACGCAACATCTGGGTTTAATTTCCACCAACCTTGTTGAGGTCGCTGCCATTGTCTCACAACATGTTGCGGGGACCTCGATGGACCTTGTCTATCATAACTTCAAGGTTGGTCTAGTTCCACCAAATTTATCTCCGTAGAAAACGTCATCTTGTCTCACGAAGCATTGCTCACGTGGTGCTACTCATTCCAGACAAGAAAAATCTTCCAGACAAGAAAAATCACCTTGCTCATCAGATCCACATCATCCCTTTTACTTATCCAGTCGAAGTAGTCCATGACTGACCAAATCTTCCTTCTCATGTAAAACAAACCAGCATAAGATGATAAAAAATAATACCATAGTTTAAGAGATACCTGGCAACCCTAGAGGGTATGAATAATCGTCTCCGGACACTTTTGACAAAGAGGATGCATGGAAGGAACATTAAGTCCCTTTTGCTGCCAGGCACATCTTGTTGGTAAGATATCATGTATAGCTCGCCAACTGCAAATTTTCATTTTTGTTGGGATCTGAGGTAGTCAAAACTGTTTCCGAAAATGCTCATGAGCCTCTACATTAGAGCCAGATGGAAGTTTCGCTTCTCGTAGACTAATACCTAACTTATAAGCACTATTAACTGAAAAATGACCATTAGGTGTCAATCTCCAAACAACCTCATCATTGGATCTAAGCCTAGCCAAAGGGATCGTGATCTCCTTTGCGGTGACCATGGTCTCATGTTTCTTAGACAACACATCAGATATGCTGGCTAAGATATAGACTCGGGCTTTCTCATTAGCCCTAATCCATCTGTCATAAGCATCCCGAACAATTCGGTTTGCAGTCGAGCTGGGAGGGGAAGGACATTCTTCCGTTAAAACGAACCTCAGATCATCAAGAACAAGAATCGTATTCAAGTTTGATTTCCAGGTTCAATAATTATCGCCGCTAAGTTTATTGAAGGCGAGTAATTGGATAAAAGAGTTGGACATGTTGGAAAAGAATGAATTCTATTAGTAAATTGTTTGTAACCTATCCAATTTAAGAATTTAGCAAAAGTAATAATGTACCTATAAACTCATTATTGTTTTTACAACGATACTTTAGTGAGTCAGAGCAACCGCTACCGAGGGGCAGTCAATCACTCCTTCACTGAACCAAGACATTCTTGACTAAATGTTAATACCAGAATAACTCTTATTCCTATTACATTCTAGTTATCGCTACTTTGGTCAAGAACTTACTAACACTTAGCAATTCTTGTAAGTGTGACCCGCCGTTTTCAGACCTCAGAGGTCACCCCAACAATGCTACCAAACCGAGAGACAAAGCCGGGAATGGACCTAAGAGACCCTATCCATTTCTCGGAGTTTGAGTTGTTCCGAGCCCATGTTATATCCTCTCCGAATGGATGGTGCTACTTGTGCAACTCTGCAGCGCAACATGGGAATCTCACGGTCCAACCTAATGGAGGAGACCGTAGGATGTGTTGACACACTTCCTTCTCCCACTTACTATAAATACTTTCTCCATTCACCTTGCTCTTGATTTATGCAAACACCATCCGAATGGGGATGCCCTATTGACATCACGAGGCCGAGCATAAATCTCACGGTGTGAACTTCGTGGAGAGCGTAAGAGGAAATTGATATATCAAATATACCTTTTCACTCCCACTGAGTATTTTAAACAGTTTGGGTATACTTTTACTTAGGCATATTTCGGCTGAAATAATATGACCTAAGTCTACCAATATAACAATTATACTGGAATTACCTAAGTCTATTAACCTTTTAATAAACCTAGGTCTATGAATTTAATTTATTAACTTTTAATAAACGCCACTCACGAAATATAATTTATAAACCTATGGATTAAATTCACTCCCAGGTCAGTTCCCAGGTAGGGGTGTTCCGTTTCCGTCAGCTTAAGTACCCCAACCTAGCCAGAACCTTCCTTAGTTAGAGTCACTCTTTAATCAAAGTTTATAAATTATTGGTTTCCTAATTCTAATCTTATTAGAACTAGATAACCTTAGGTCTAATTAATTCCAGTTCTAAAACCATTTTAAAACTAATTAATTAACCTTAGGTTACATGCATTTCTATGTTATAAACAGATTGAACATTCATCACATGAATAAACATACATTTATAACAAATCCATCACATGAAAAACGCATAGCAATTATATGTTTAATTTTTTAAAATTTTTTTTTAAATTTTTTTTTAATTAATATAACCCTTATATTAATTATAATTAAACATATAATATTTGTTTCATAAATTAATATAACTCTTATATTAATTCTTATGAAACCCAATTAACATGCATACAATATATTATAACACTTATAACATACTTTCAATGCATGGAACATGCTTCCTATGGTGGGATTTTAGAATCTATATGACATACTTTATGCACATACAATCAAGGATTTTAATTAAAACATACATTCACAATGCATAATTAATTAAACACACTAAAGTGGACTGGTTTTGGCATCTAATGCAAGCAAACTACTAAATTATTACATTAATAATCTAGGATTAACATCGAACCACTTCGAACACTTCGAATTTGGGTCGAACCGGCTTGCAAATGTGTGAACCGGATCTTCAAAAGGTTGAATCAGGCTGTAAAAGGCTGAACCGAGCCTCCAATTGATGAAACTGACCCTCAAAATGGAAAAACCGACCTCGAAATAGTCAGAACTGGTCTTAAACCACCCGAACCGGACCGAAAATGAGCCACACCGGTCCAAAATTAATTGAACCGGTCCAAGTCAACCAAACCAGAAGTCAAAAGTCAATGGTCAAAGGAAAGTCAACTTCTTCTTCCCAAAATTGAAAAGCACGGGCTGAAATATGAAAAACACTGTAGTAGAAACAATTCCAGCAGCTCTGTTTTTCGAATATTTTTGACCTCCGTGGCTTCTTTCATCAAATTGAAGGTCTTCCCAAACTCCAAACGACTTGAAATTTTTACAGCTTATTCTACACACATTAATGCTCAAACACACTTGAGCAATTTGAAAATAAAGCACGAATTGATGCTCAATTTAAATGCCAAAACCAGAAGAACACTTTAGACACCCAGAAAAATTGTATTTCAAAAAACACCCACCACAAGACACAATTGATCAAATTGAGTGCTCAAAATTGTTCTGATACCAATTGAAAGAGTCTAGATTAAGAAAGCGGAAGCAATTTTGGATCTTGAACACTCTAAGTTGATAAATTTTGTAAAATAAAATGCATGCTCAAAGCTGGAAAAACATAGGGATGGAAAACTCAACTTTGAAGATCAAATTCTCTTCACCCGGTTGATGGTTTTCAGTACGAACACTTCGTGGACGACCGTTAGAGTCTTTCCTGCTATCCTCAGGCCTTAGAATGGATTGTGGGATCCTAGATTGAGAGAATTTTGAAGAAAAGTCCTCAAAGGTCACTAATTCGGGAGTATAGAATTTTCTGTAAAATTCTCACAACATCCCTCAAATCACCATTATATAAAGCTTCAATAAGCTTAATGGAGTGACAACTCAAGGGTGATGAGGATGCTTTGAGATGGAGGTGGCCAATTTTGGTGAATTTTGAAGATGAGAGGGATTGGGCAAGTTGTCGGTTGGGTTTCATGGAAATCCTTGAAATTTCATTTAATTTTAATTCAAAAAATCAATATTAAATTGATTTTTAATTAAAATTAATTTAATTAATTAAATTATTAAATAATTAATTAATTTTTAATTTAATTTAATATCAAATATTAAATTAAATAAATTGCCCGATCCCGATCGATTTTCCGAACATGAATCCTTATTCATGCTATAAACCGATCTGATATTTAAATCATATTTAAATATATCCACCTCTTATTAATCATAGTTTAATTCATAATTAAGCTATGATTCATTAAATATATCACATATAATCAACGCTTTCTCCCAAACTTGAATTTAAACAATTCAAATTTTTTTCTCTCAAAATGTTATAAGGCTAAGTCCGAGCTAGTAAGGAGGACCTAATGGACCTACAGACCATGAGCTCCAACAATACGAGATTAACCGTCTAAACTCTTTTGTCTAGCTAATCAACATTCGTTAACCACCGGGACACTCTACTAAAGTCCAGTGGCTGTACTCTCCTCACTTTAGATATATTTATGTCCACTCGATATAACCATGATTAGTAAGTCGATCCTTCACAGATCGTTCGTAATTACAGCTGGGTCAAAAATACCGTTTTACCCCTGTAATTACCTCTTGTTCCTTAAGTCCCACTGATCCTCTAATGAACAATTGATTTGTGGTCCAACCAACAAACTGAATCCCTCTCGGGCCAATGAGAGGGGTGGACCCTTTGTTCAAGACGTGGAGTCATCACTTAAGGGAACAACCTCTCTACTAATTCCTAAAGCGGGTAGGAGTGAATTCCATCTTGCAGAACTATGTTCCCAGCTATCTACCCGGTTTTATCCCTGAAATGGGAGGCATATTGAGTCGGCATCTCGGGCCACTATCACCCATGAAAATCTAAGGATAACCCGAATAAACAGGAGTCCATAGAACGCTTAGGATTAAGTTCGAGTTACCTAGGTCATCGTATGATTATAGTCAGTTAAGACAGTAAACGGAGTTATAAAGTCTAAGTGACTATTTCGTGGTCCAGTCTTATGCAAACTCATTCCATAGGGCGCCCCCACTCACATGTCTCCACATGAACGATTTAGGATCACATCGTTTGTTCTCTACAAAGTGGGTTGCATCCATAGTGTCCCCAGGATATGGTACCCAACCCTTTCCTTATACTATAGACTATTCTAGCTATAACTTGAACTTGATCCACTTTTTTGTCACACATAAAGTTCAAGTATTCATCCTATAGCCAAGGGTTGTTTATTGGATTAAGGTTACACAATACACAAAAGTCAATAACACCTTTACTGAATAAATTTCAATAACAACTTTATTATGATATAGAATATACATTCAGTTTACAAAACCACGAGTTTTAGGGCACAAAACCCAACAGCTAGATTATTTGTTAATTCTTTGAGGGTTGAATCAATTGTATGTACAAGAACAATCTGATGTTTAATTCTGTTTTTGCTCGGGACTAGCAAAAGTTTAAGTTTGGGGGTGTTTGATAGCACACAAAATGTGCTATCCTTAGGCTTAATTATTGTTAGTTTTGTAATGATTTCATAGCTTTTACGTGTTTAAATCACTCAATTTCAGGTTAAGAGCATAAAACGAGCTATTGGAGACAATTTGGATCACTCGGGATCAAAACGAGGCTATTTGGAGTCAAATAGAACATCAAATGGAAGTGAAAGGATCAAACCAAGCTTTAAGACCCGAGGTGATGGCGTTGCAACGCCATATAAAGCGTTGCAACGCCGAACGTGCAACCAAGAACCTTGAAGGCTACAGGCGATGGCGTAGTAACGCTGCCTTTTGGCGTTGCAACACCATCTCGATAAGAAGACGCTTATGAATACCGTGCAGGTAGCATCGCAACGCTGCCTTGCAGCGTCGCAACGCTACTTCGATAAGGAGCGCGCACGTTAAGGTAGCAGCGTTGCAACGCTGCCCCTAGCGTCGCATCGTTGCCGATAGTTTCCATATTTACCACGCGTTTAGGGTACAACGTTCTAAGACGAAGGACCGACATCAACACCTAAGTTTAATTTCCTTTTCTTTCAATTTGTAATAGCGTTCTAAGACGTTGTCTACTTGTTTAGTTTGATTTTCATGTGATTTAGAGTAGCTAAACATTGTAGTTGGATTTGATTTACTTGTTATGACTTTCTTCCTATGTTTTGAAGCATGTTTTGTCCTTATTTTTGACAATTCGTTCTTTACTTCTTAATTCGTTGGTTTAAGTGGACTCGAGAGATAAAACTTGAATTAGAGCAAAATTGTCAAAACCCTTAGAATTCTGGCATGAGAATGACTTAGAAATCTTAGGGAAACACATAAAGAAGTTGCTTAATGCCATGCATGTTGTAGGTTCATATGGAGACTATGAGTTTATTGCATGTGTGAGGCTCACTAAGAATCGAGAGATTTTCTCGAGTATTTCACTTCTTGTTTATAATTTTATATCATTGGTTCAATGCATGTGTTAGTTAGGTGTTTAACTTGTAAAATCAATTCCCCCAAATCTATCAATTCGTGTCTCCACATGTTTGTTTGTTTGTTTGTATTTAGTTTCAACCAACAATCCATGTTATGTTTCTTTAGCTAGAATTGAGAATTAGTACCTTAATAATTAATTAATCTAGAAACCCATTCCCGAGGACGATACTTGGACTCATAAATCACTATACTAAAACTTAACTCATACACTGCGGTATTGCAATATCATAAATATCAAGCAACAATATGAATATTTCATCTCTTTATAGATGATTATTCCAGATATGGGCATATTTACCTAATACAACATAAGTCTGAAGCACTTGAAAAGTTCAAGAAATTCAAGACTGAGGTTGAAAATCAATTAGGTAAAACTATTAAAACACTTCGATCGGATCGAGGTGGAGAGTACATGGATTTAAAATTCCAAAACTATATGATAGAACATGGAATTACATACCAACTCTCAGCTCTCGGTACACCACAACAAAACGGTATATCGAAAAGGAGAAATAGAACCTTGTTGGACATGGTTCCATCAATGACGAGTTATGCTCATCTCCCTAGTTCCTTTTGGGGTTACGCATTGGAGACTACAGTATACATTTTGAATAGTGTGCCCTCAAAATGTGTTTCTGAAACACCTTATGAACTCTGGAAAGGACGTAAAGGTAGTTTATGCCATTTCAGAATTTGGGGTTGTCCAACACATGTGCTTGTGACAAATCCAAAGAAGTTGGATTCACGTTCAAAATTGTGCCTATTCGTAGGCTACCCAAAAGAAACAAGAGATGGTTTATTCTATGATCCTAAGGAAGATAAGGTTTTTGTGTCGACAAATGCCATTTTCTTAGAGGAGTACCACATAAGGGACCACAAACCAAAAAGTAAAGTAGTGTTAAGTGAATTAGACGGAACAATAACAAAGGTTGCTAAGAACACTAGTACGTCAACAAGAGTTGTTGATACTAGTCTGTCTAGTCAAGAGAGTCCATCTCAAGAGTTGAGTATGCCTCGACGTATTGGGAGGGTTGTAACACAGCCTGACCGTTACATGGGTTTAGCTGAAACCCAAGTTGTTATGCCAGATGACAACAGCGAGGATCCATTGACTTATCAAGCAACGGTTGACAAAGACAAATGGGTCATATCCATGGACCAAGAAATGAAGTCTATGTACTTCAATTATGTTTGGGATCTTGTAGATAAGCCTGACGGGGTAAAAACTATAGGTTTTAAGTGGATCTACAAGAGAAAGCGTGGTGTAGATGGAAAGGTGCAAACCTTTAGCAAAGAAACATGTAGCAAAAGGTTATACCCAGGTTGAAGGGGTTGACTATGAGAAGACCTTTTCACCTGTTGTTATGGTAAAGTCTATTCGTATCCTACTTGCCATCGCCGCATATTATGACTATGAGGTATGGCAAATTGATGTCAAGACAATCTTTTTGAATGGCAATCTTGAGGAAAACATCTACATGAACCAACCCAAAGGGTTCATTGAACCAGGACAAAAGCAAAAGTTTTGCAGGCTTAAAAGGTCAATTTATGGACTGAAACAAGCCTCTAAGTCCTGGAATATAAGATTTGATGGGGCAATCAGATCATACGGATTTGACAAGAATGATGAGGAACCTTGTGTCTACAAAAAAATCATCAATAGTTTTGTCGCATTCATAATTCTCTATGTGGATGATATCCTACTCATTGGGAATGATGTAGGATATCTTACTGACATTAAGGATTGGCTAGCTATGCAATTCCAAATGAAAGATTTGGGTGATGCACAGTTTTTTCTTGGGATCCATATTGTTCGGAATCGCAAGAATAAAACACTAGCCTTGTCTTAAGCATCTTACATAGACAAAGTGTTGTCAAGGTTTAAGATGCAAGACTCCAAAAAGGGTTGGTTACCTTTTAGACATGGAGTCCATTTGTCTAAGGAACAATGTCCTAAGACACCTTAAGGAGTTAAGGATATGAGACAGATTCCTTATGCATCAGCTGTTGGGAGCCTAATGTATGCCATGTTGTGTACTAGGCCTGACATCTGTTTTGAAGTTGTGAATGGTCAGTAGGTATCAATCCAGTCCAGGACTTGAACACTGGACAACGGTTAAAACAATCCTTTAGTATCTTCGGAGAACAAGGAACTACATGCTTGTGTATGGGGCTAAGGATTTGATCCTTATAGGATACACGGATTCTGACTTTCATTCTGATAAAGATTCTCAGAAATCTACATCAGGGTCAGTATTTACTCTTAACGGAGGAGTTGTAGTATGGCGAAGCGTCAAGCAAGGATGCATCACTGATTCCACCATGGAGGCCGAATATGTAGCAGCTTGTGAAGCAGCTAAATAGACCGTTTGGTTAAGGAAATTCGTGCTAAATTTGGAAGTTGTTCCAAATATGACTTTGCCCATCACGTTGTATTGCGATAACAATGGGGAAGTGGAAAATTCGAGGGAACCCCAAAGTCACAAGAGGGGAAAGCACATAGAGCAGAAGTATCATCTCATCCGGGAGATCATGCATAGATGAGACGTGATTTTCACGAAGATAGCCTCAGGGCGCAACGTTGCTGATCCTTTTACAAAGGCTCTCACGGCTAAAGTATTTGAGAGTCACCTAGAAGGTCTAGGTTTACAAGTCTTCCCCAACTAGGGCAAGTGGGAGTATTTTGTACAAAGGGTTTAAATGCCCTAGTTTAGTATATTTACATTACTGTAATGTTATAGTACTTCACAAGCTTTAGATCAAGTGAGAGATTGTTGGGATTTATGCCCTAAAACTTGTGTAATTTTGATCAAAGAAATAAAGAGTTATTTGTTTTGATAGAATTGCAATCTTGCTCTATAAATCCAATAAACTAAGCTCCAAGGTTATAACATATATCTTGATATATCAGTGTAGTGGACACTATTTGGATTGTGTTCAATAATATAACCTAAATGGTTTATGGTATAAGAATAAGGTTGAAAACCTCATTCTGGTAACTCCATGGATGCGACCCACTTTGTAATTAGTACAAATGAAATAATCCAACTCATTCATGTAGTTGACATGCGAGTGGGGGGATCCTGTATGAAGAGTTCATACAAGACCGGTGTTGCGTGATATTTATGATATTGCAATACCGCAAGTGTACGGGTCAAGTTTTAGTATAGTGATTTAGAGTTCCAAGTATCGTCCTCGAGAATGAGTTTCTAGATTAATTAATTACTAAGATATTTATTCTCAATTTTATCTAAAGTAATAAAACTTTGATGGATAGTGAAAACAAAGATAGAAAATAAATGTACAATTGGAGACACAAATATGATAGAATTAAAGAAAGATGATTTCACAAGATAATTTTTTATTTAACACATGCAATGAACTAATATTATGAATTTATAAACAAGAAGTGAAAATACTCAAGAGAATCTCTCGATCCGTAGTGAGACTCGCACATACGATAAATTCTAAAGTTCCCTTATGAATTTTAAAAGCATACACGACATTAAGCAACTTTTTTATGTGTTTCCCTTAGACTTCTAGGTCACTCTCGTGCCAGACTTCTAAGAGTTTTGACAATTTTGCTCTAATCTAAGCTTTTTCTCACGAGTCCACTTAAACCAACAAGATTTATGAAATTAAGAATGAATTGCCAAAAATAAATAACATAACAAAGTTCAATACATAATCAAATAAATCTACAACATGCTAATCAAATTCCAACTACAACGTTTAGCTACTCAAAATCACCATAAAAACAACCAAAAGTCATAGGAAAAGTCTTTAAACTCAATTACAAACTAAAAGAAAGAGAAATAAACTTATGTGTTAATGTCGATCCCTCATTCCCGAGCTCTCGTCACGATCTCGAGCCTCCACAAACGCTTTGGCTCCCAAGGAATGCTTTTTTTTCTCCCCTTAGAGTGTGTATTTCGAAATTAGGGCTAAAAACTACCAAATTCGACTCCCCTTTGAATGAAAAAAACATGTTATATTTATAGGGACTTTCGGCATGGCGTTGCAACGCTGGTCATGGTGTTGCAACGCTGTGCTTGCTGCTAGCCAGCGCACTGCGACCACTTTTGTCATATCTTTTTGCTCGGGTGTCTAAATGACCTCCGATTTGATGCGTTGGAATCGTTATTCGATGTAGAATCTCTCAGTATATTTTTTATGCTCAAAATACATCTAGAGATTTTTTGGGTCTTCAATTAAGCATACACATGTTCCAAATTATACCAAAATAACCTTGAAACACTCAATTCTTGCTTCTCAAGCTCAGTTTCCTGAAATTAACCATAATGCCATGAAAGTTAATGTTTTAAGTATAAAAACTAGCTAAAATATAGAAATAAGATAACATATTTGCATGCTATCAACCGGACCGCAAATTGTTAGTCTAACCAGTGTAACACCGTTAACATGATAAGACTAGTAATTTATAGATGATCATTAGTGACTCGACCTCAATCCTGAGCAAGTTAAGAACTTCTGCTTATAGGGGTTTGTCCTTAGACTAGTGTGGGTGAGAATGGCCTGTAGCCAACTCAATAAGCCTACCTTCTTAGGGACAAAACCTCGAATGTAGTCGGGAACTTAACTGTGCAAGATGGAATTCACTCGTTCCTACACTAAGGAATTAGATAGGTTGTTCCCTTAAGAACTGACTTCAGGTCTTGAACAACAGGGCCCCACCCTCTATAAGGGTATGAGTCTCTGGTAGGACCGTAGACTTTTTGTTCATTAGAGGATCAGTGGTGCTTGAGGAACAAAGAGGTAATCACAGGGGTAAAACGGTAATTTGACCCAACCGTGATTACGAACAACCTGTGAAGGGTCAACTCATGGGTAATGATTATATCGATTGACACAATATAATCTACAAATGGCGGCATCGCAACTACAAGTCTATAGTGGAGTGACTTGTAGTTAATGAATATTGATTAACTGGATCAAAGAGTTTGATCAGTTAATCTCATATCATTGGAGCTCATGAACACTAGGTCCATTAGGTCCCTCCGTTGGCTCAACATGGTAATATTGAAGGTATAAAGTTAGAAATGAAATTGAAGTGTTAAATTTCATATATGAGATGTCATATCAATTATATGTGATATAATTGATATAATATATAGTTTTAATGTGAATTGGATTCACATGTTAACTATATACTAAAGAGAGAATGAAAGAGGGATAGGATGGTAATTTTCATCCCTATTTCCTTATATATATAGTTGCATAAGATGCAACTAGGTTAAGATTGATCCAAAGACATTCTAAGCTTTGTGTGTTGTAGGAAAGGTTCCACAAACACATATTCTCTCACAAAAATATCTCATCTCACCTAAAGGGAACCCACATTCCTCCCTCACCTAGAGAACAACAGAGAAGATCCAGTGGTCGTGTCTTCGTCCGTTCGTGTTCCAGTTGCTGAGATCGTGATCGTGGGAGAAAGGAGCACTTGAAGAAAAGTTCTTCAAAGGTAACATTTCTTGCTGTCCAAATTCTGTTTTTTATGCTTAATCTAGATTGTTTCGTTCTTGAATGTAATCGTAGTACCTAAATTGAGAACGCGCGATTCACAATCGCTTCCGCTACGGGACTCGATTCCCTTCAAAACTATCCTGATTCCGTAATGAAAGCCAACTCTGTTTAGCCAACATTGCTTGATTAAATAGAGAAATATCTCGGAAACTCAAACCACCTTTAAGCTTCCCTTTGCAAAGACTTCCCTAACTCCTCCAATGAATTTTCCGCACATTATCAGTGGACCCCCACCAAAACCTGGCACACATGGCATTGATTTCGTTGCACAACTTCTTCGAAAGCTGAAAACAACCCATGGTATAGATAGGAATAATTTGTGCACCATTTTAATAATAACTTCTTTCCCACCTGACGAAAAGAGTTTTGATTGCCACCCTTGTAGGGATTGCCATACTCTTTCTTTGATAGACCTTAAAATCGATGATTTGTTTCTACCATTTTGAGACGGTAGTCCCAAATAGCAACCTAAGTCACTCGTGTGAGCTACCCGTAAAATACTCTCAATATCATCCCTCGAAACCTGGGTGGTATTACTACTGACCATAAACCTCAACTTCTCATAATTAACCACTTGTCCTGATGCAGTCTCGTGGCTGTTAAGAATCCGTCTAACTAAAGTACTGTCCTATCTGGTAGCTTGAAAGACATAACAAACTGTCATCCCCATAAAAGAAATGGTTTATCATAAGGCAAAATCTATTGATCCTCAAACTCTGAAAGCTTTTACACCGTTCTTCTTTTTCCAGAAAACTAGAAAGTCCTTCCGCATAGATTAGAGAGAGGTATGGTGAGAGAGGATCCCCTTGTCTCAAGCCTCTAGAAGGTTGGAAGATTGACTGAGGGACCCCATTTAACAAGACAGAAAAACTCACCGATTCAACACACCCCATAACCAATCTGACCCAAGAATCCTCAAAACCCATACCTTCTAAAACTTTTCGAAGATACGTCCACTCCACCTCCACCCTATCATAAGGCCTACTCATATCTAATTTTAGAGCTGCAACCGTATTTTACCTGATCATTTTGAGCGTAAGGCATGAATACATTAAAAGCCAAGAAGCACATTAGCTGAGATCGAACACCCCAGAATAAAAGCTTGGTTGGGGAAATAATCTTATGAAAAACTTTTTTAGTCTATTTTCAAGAATTTTTTAAATCAACCTATAAGTTACATTACAAAGACTAATAAGTCTGAAATCCGCCATCTTTCTTGGACTTGTTACCTTTGGGATAAGAGTAATAAGAGTGTCGTTTAGGCACTCAAGATTATCGTTATTGTTGAGGTAGTCTAGACAAACCTTTACCGTGTCATCCCCCCCCCCCCACCTTCAAGAAAGCTTGGTAAAAGGTCGCATGAAAACCATCGGGCCCTGGTACTTTATTAGGATGCATCTCTTTTAAAGACAAGTCAACTTCGTCTCTAGTGTAAGGGCGAACCAAAACCCTATTATCTTCATCCGACAACCTTTTACTGATACAAGAGGTAACAACTTCAATCTTATCCAAAGGAGGGTGAAAAGACAGAAAGAGATTTTGGAAAAATGACGTGGTTGTTACACCGATCTCACTCTCCTTGTCTCTCCACACGCCCGAGTAATCCTCAATACCTATAATCCTCTTCCTCCACCGCTTCCTAGACGCCTGTATGTGAAACCACTTAGAATTTGAATCGCCCCATTTAAGCCAATACACTCGACCTTTGCCTCCAATAACATCCCTCTTCTTCCATATACCTAGCCAAATCTTATTTTCCTTCCACCGATTTAAATTATGATGGATCAAATCCGCTTTCAAATCTTTAATCACCTTTTCCGTCCAAGCTATAACCCTTCTCAATGAGCCGCAAGCCTTCGAAAATTCCAGCGCTTTAACTCTTTTAAACACTTAGTCAACTGGCCTGTAAAGCTGATGCCTGTAGAATTTATATTCCGTCTCCAAGAATTTTCAACTACCATTCCACACTCCGCGTCATTCGCCCAACTAGGTTCAAAACGTGAATAACTTAGAACCGCTCGGGCTCCACTCCTCAGAGGTTCCTTCCATTTACCAGTTATCACCCTGTGATTAGACGTATAGAAGCCTAAATGATTGGTTCGAAAGTTTGCATTTTCTGATAAAAATTCTTGATTGACCACGAAATGATCGAATTGTTCCTAAGTCAAATTACCATCGCTAAAATGTTTGGCGCAAGTATATCCATGACACTCATAGTCGGGATCCACTAGAAAACAATTATCAATAGCACGTCTAAAATCCTCCATTTGGGCCTTTTTCCGATCTGAACCTCCTTTCTTTTCAGTAGCAAAAACAATTTCATTGAAATCACCCCCGATTATCCACAGGTCGTTAAACTGAGAGTGGAGCTTCTCCATTAAGGACCATGAATGTTTTTGCTTATCAATTGTAGGATTTCCATAGAACCCCGTAAAACACTAGACTCTCGTATAAAAGTATCAATATGACCTGGCAAAAAAGAATGAACTGATAAATTAAGATCTTTATTCCATAATGAAAGAAAACCACCACTCCTACCTCTTATTGGCACATTAAAACAGTAATCAAAATGCAAGCGATGTTTTATTTTATTCAAGGAAAGTAAACATGACTTTAGTTCAGAAAGAAAAACAATAGAGGGGTTTTCTTTTTGCACTACATGGAATAATGCATTGAAGGTGCATGGATTCCCCAAACTACACACATTCCAACATAAGATAATCATGGCAATCGGTGAGGTTGCAAAGCAACCTCCACCGCTGGACTATTCACTTCTTCACTTGATGTGGCCCCACTAGCACCCTTCTGTCGCTTTGGCAAAACTTCCAGAATGTCATGATGGAGAGTGTTTTTTCCCTCTTAGAGACCTAGATGAATGTGGACACTTTTTTCCATTAGCATTAACCTTTAAGGGTGCGTTTGGCGCGCAGAGTTGAGTTGAGTTGTGAAGAGTTGAGTTGAGTTGAGTGCAGAAAATCTGTATTTGGGGTGCAGAGTTGAGTTGAGTTGTTGCAGGAAGTCTGTGTTTAGCGTGCAGAGTTGAGTTGAGTTGTGCAGAGGTATTTGGTGTAGTTTTTTTTTAAGATCAAATAATCAGTTTTTATCTTACTGATGGTTTTAAGATCAAATAATCAGTTTTTATCTTCCCATCATTGATGATACATTCATTTATGACAAAAGAATTAATGACATGCTATCAAATCTTATCTCTCATGCCCCCAAAAAATTAAAGTATACAAAAAATATTATCGTTCACAAAATATATCTAACGAAGTAAACATGAAGTGCCTGGGTCATATTGGTTTAGTAAAAGATGAGTGGAGTAGGTGTTCAACCAGTCCTACCAAGTAGATGCAAGCAGTATCTCTTCTTGGATTATGGTGGGACTTGGAAGAAGCAACCCATCTTCTGGATGTCTGCGACTAAAGGGATCATCCTTGGTCAACCCTTCTATTGCATACAGTTGGTCTACAACATTTTTACGTCTAGCGGATTCCATTTCATATTTTTCTTTTCTTAATCACTCCCCTGTAACCTTTATTTTCGTTTCAGCAACGCAACTTATGAAGAAGCAATCCATCTTCTGGATGTCTGCAACGAAACTTATGGTCTACAACATTAATTGTATTTGATTTAAATTTGAATTTTTGGATAATCAGATAAGAATTATGAATATAAAGTTTTTTTAGGAAAAGAGTGTTTCAAAGTCTAAAAGGATTATGATTTATGTTATAAAAAAAGGGATTAAGATTTATTTTTTTAAAAAAGAGAATTAGGATTTCTTTTTTTAAAAAATAGGATTTCTTGTTCTAAGAGGATTATGACTTTTTGCTACCTATTTAAACTAGAGTAATTGCAAGTTAAAGGGTGCACTTCAAAACTTTCCTCTTCTTCTCCTTCTTTTCTTTTCATCTCACTCTTCATCTCGCTGGACAATCAGGCGGAGTTTCGCTGGAAAGTCGTCGGGTCATCGCCAGAAAGTCGTCAAAACATCGCCGGAAGTCGTTGGAACATCGCTGGAAGTCGTCGGACCACCGTCGAAAGCCGCTGGACCACTGCCGGAAGTCGTCGGACCACTTCCAGAAGTCACCGGACCATCAGAAGGAAATCAAGTCGTCGGACCACCGGAAGGGAATAAATCGTCGGACCACCGGAAGGGAATCAAGGTTTAGGAAAATTGGTGGAAAGGCGTGAATTGATTTTGTAGGGAGATGTAAGGTGAAAAAATTGCGGGAGATATTTGGGCCTTGGGGAAGTAGGGAGTTGAGAACTCAACCCAACTCAATGCCTCAAACACTGAGTTGGTTTTTTAAACCAACTCAACCCATACCATCCATCCAAACACCCCCTAAAACAACCGATCCTAGTTTGCATTTCCGCCCGTCACCAGCTGAAAAAGAGCTGATAGCATCAGATCCAAAACAAAAGCCCAAAAATTAATCTCTTTATGCTGGTCCATTAAGTTTGACACGAAGGGGCCTTCACTGTTCAACCCAACAAAAGAATTTCCAAGTAAATCCATCTCCTCAGGCCAATTAAAGATCGTCGTCAACACCCCAAGCCCATATTCAGGCGTCTTTTCATTCGACTGCTTCTTCCCCAAAACATTCATTTGATTCGGATTATACATGCAAGGCTTCGCCGAAATCTTCTCAACAGCTCAGTGATCTTCAATCAGTTTCGGTGTGATCTCAGGAATCTCAGTGTTGGTCCGAATTGAAAGATTCAGTTCATCCAAGAAGGTCAGTTTTTTCGAAACCCCTCGCGTAATTTTTAGGGAGATTTCCTTTGTTTTTTTTCCAGTTTCTTCTGCATTAAATCAGAGGATCCTTCGCCATCTAAAACGTTCTCCATCTTATCAGAAGGATCGATTTGCCCGTTATTGCCATTAATAATCTTTGAATCCTTTGGAAACGGATCTCCGACTTTAGCTTTTTTGGTCTTTGGTATCTCTGTTAAATACGAAACCGACATCAACCCTAATAAATCCAGCGAGCCGTTACCATCAGCCATCTTTTCAGAAACATCCTCCTAAATCGTCCGCCCTCCTGGAGTTGCCCCTCTTCCCCTTGGCCATGAAACCCTTCCTCGGCTAGGAGTCATGCGGAAGTCTCCAACCGACGGAGAATTATAGGATGAAATCGGGTGCCACAAACCAGAACCAAACTGAACTTGACCTAGCTCCTCATCTACCACAAAACAACAGTCTCGATCTATATGGCCTATTCGACCAAACTTATAGCAAAACTCATCCAGTTTTTCATAAGTCAAAGGACACTAATGGTCTTCCGCAAGGTCTCCAAATGTTACCTTAATCCCACGTTTTAGAGGTTCCAAAACATTAATTCTGATCCGAATTCTTAAAGAACCCCCCCAACACAGGTTATTTTCATTTAAATCAAACTTTTGGGAGGTCCCAATTCGGTTCCCCAAATCCACTGCCAACTTTCTGGTCTGCCCTGCTGGTGGTAAGTTACGAACATGGACTCGTCAACAAACCTTAATTCTAAGTTTGCAATCCGACAATTTCCCCGTGGTTCATCAAGCAACAATATTGCTCTTACAAAAAACAAAGGTTGATAATCAACTACTCTCGTTTTCTCAAGAGAATTATTAAAAACACATAGGAAGACATTCCTCCCCACTCTGAACATTCAAATCTGTAGAAATGTTCCAAATTTTTGGGATGGCCTGTTTGAACACCTCAACACTTATTGGCTTGGTTGAAAGGCTCTTGCAGACCAACCCCCGTTGTAGGAACAACTCACAACCGTCTATTTCTTCCTTTGACACAATTAGCGGTCGTTGTTCATCCTCCGATAATCGTAACTTCTCAACCAATAAACCAAGCTGTGAAGCAGATATTGGCGACAAAGCAAAGAACCACAGAAAATGCTGAAAACTCACAAGAATGAAAAGAAAAACACAGTACAGAACAATATCCACGACTAAGACAAGAGAAAAACATAAAATATATAGCAGAAAACAATGAAATCGCAAAAGGATCTTCCCTGAACTTTTTGAGATCTCCCTTTGATTGATTAATATTCTCCCTTGAAACCTGCAAATCGAACAAGATCCTCCAACGCAAGAATTCTTCCTCTAAATGTTGATGATCAATCTGGATCCTCCATCGCACAATCGGCGCCCATAATCTCACTCCCAAAAAGGAGAGAATTTCCTTCTCCGTCCCAGGGTCTCACTAAAATTGGAGATAAAGTTATTAAACTTTTGAAATTTCTCCATTAAATATGATTAAAGACAAACTTGTAAATTATAGAAATTAAATTTTAGATATAAAGAGAACTTTTCATCTAACCTCTTCTTCTATTAAATATTTACATTATTACATGTATAGGTATGAATTATATATGAATTTGAGAATGTGAAAAGATTAAACATAATTAATGTTAATTTTATGTATAGTTTTTAGTCAAATAATATAAGCGATAAAACAATTATAAATAACTTAAATATCATCTTAATTAAGGATAATATTGGTAAAAAAAATATTTATATGTTAGCCTCTTAAATGTTATTTTATGAATTTTAATTAAATATATAAATTTTCTAATTATTAGTGGAATATTTATAAATTATAAATTTAGTGAAAAAAATGATTCTCCCTTTAGCCACTTTTTAAGATAGAAAGGGTGTGTAGAACTTGTTTTTTTAGTAATCATTTTTTTTTAAATTTTAAAGCAATCTCATTATCTTAGTTAAAGATATTATTGTTAAAAAATATTTATATGTTAGTTTTAAATGTTGTTTTCTTAATTTTAATTAAATATATAAATTTTATAATTATGAGTAGCATGTTTATAAATTTAGCAAAATACACTTTTAGTCCATGAGGTTTGACGTTGGTGTTTATTTGGTCCCTGAAGTATCAAAATGAACACTTTAGTTCTTAGGTTTGAAAAATGGTTCTAAATGGTTCCTGGAGTGAGGTTGACCACTTGTTGACTAATGAAAAAATAATGTGGTATATGTTGGATCGGTATGGCAACCGTAGAGGGGGGTGAATAGGGTTTAATTAAACTTTTTACTAAATATGCCTAATTTATCCAATTAACAAACTTTTTAATAAACAATTAAAAAAATTAATTAAGAGAAATTAATCCAATATGCAAGATAGATAAAAAGTATAACAAATATTAATTTTATCCAATACTTATCAATTAATTAGGGAACAAATTAAAGCATGCATAAACTACTACAAGTAATTGCAAAAATAAATAGGAAAGAGTTAGAGAAGATGATACCGTAATATTATAATGGTTCGGTCAAACACGACCTACTCCACTCCCCAAGCGCCTCTTGGGAATTTGAATAATAAAATTGCACCGACTCTTTCCACGGATTAGAGCCCAACCGCTACACAGCTCTTTTTACGGGTTGAAGAGCAAACCCGATCCTTTCCACGGCTTAGGATCAAACCGTTACAAAGTTTGGTAAAAAATTTGAAGACCACACTAATACACTCTCTTGATAGAGTAGATTCACAAATTTTAACTCTCACAAAACAATCCTCACAATACAACAAAACTCTCTCAAGAAAAAGATGAAAAAAAAAAATTGAGAGCTTGGAGAGAGCAACAATGGAGGCTTTTGATTTTTGGAGGATTGTAAAATGTCAAAACTTCTTGTAAAAATTTGGAGAAGAACATGATATAAAAAGAGAGGAAAATAGGGTAAAAATCAAATTTTAATTTGGACTAATGGATTGTGGTAAAAGAGAAATGGATGGTGGAGATTAAAAGTAAAAAGAAAATAATTATTAAAAAGAATTAATAATATAATAATAATAGTAATAATATAATATTATATATATGTGAGTTAACGTGTGACGACCACAGCCACAGGTACCAACCGTTTATCTTATTCATTGGTTTAGAAATTTTGTTGGGTCGGTTTAGTGATTATTATCAAGCTCGTTGTGAGTGAACCCTTCATTTAATGTGGATTTATGTAAATTATTTTTCTTTGAAAGGAAATTTCTCTTAGAATTAGAGGAATAGGAAGGGGCAATGGCACTTTAGGGATTAATGCATAAATGAGGGTTAGATGTAATCTTTGGAGTTTGACCTAAACCCTAGCATTTAGTCTCCTTAGTATTTAATCCAAAAGAAAAACCCTAGCCCTAGAATGTTAATCATCTCCTTCTTCTCCTCCTTACCCTAGCCGACAGCCACCTCTTTGTGCTGTTCCTGTCGCCGGCAAGCCGCGATCGGAGACTCCCATATACTCACGAACACTTAGTTGCTTCCGCCGGCAGGTCTACGAGCGAAGGTGATTCGCTGCAGCTGCTCGCGCCGGCGAAAACTCACGAGCAGAAACGAACGCCGAGCCACGAACACCTACACGCCGATCCATGAACGCCGACCCACGAACACCGCTCCAATCGGTTGCGCGCGCAGCCCACACCGGAGCACACCGGCCGAGTACCTCGCGCCGCAAGCAAGCCGGAAGATCACGCACGGTTGACGCCGCCGAGTGACCCACAACCGCCGCGCACGCTCGGACGATCATGCCTCTCATTATTCGCAAAACTTGCACCACCACCACGGGATCGCACGTTGCGCCGCCATCGCTCGCGAGCCGAGCTTCGATCGATCAACCATCACGGCAATCGCCGCCGTCGCTTTGGCGCCTACGCCGCCACAGCCCACACCGCGATCAACACCACGCACGACCTCTCGATTTGGCGAAATCAAAACTAAATTAGAGCGCGGAGTTGAAGGCCAACATCCAAGCGATCTAAGAGACACTAGGCCTATACGTTGAGATTGAGGGTCTACAAAAGGAGCGTACTCAAAGGTCTAGGGTTAGGTTTTGGAGTGGAATCTGATCTAAGGTAAGGGCTCTTGTGCCGAACCTTTTAAATGGGATTAAAGAAAACGGATTTTATCAGCCTATGTGAAAATGGTTATGATTTTATACGAAAATACTTCATTATTTCATGTGAGAGTATTTCTTCAGTTTATACAAAAATAGCTATTATTTTATGTGAGAATACTTCATTATTTTATGTTAGTGTATTTCTTCAGTTTATGCGAAAATAACTATTATTTTATGTGAAAATATTTCATCGTTTCATGTGAGATTTCCTCTGTTATTGAGAGTACGAAATTTATCATGCTAAGAGTATTTTCCTTAAGTTGTTGTGAAAAGTCATGATTTGCATATCAATGATAATGTTTGTGGCATGTACCCTATAGTTATGTTGAATGATGGGACCTCATGCATGTTATGTATGCCATAAAATGATTTGATGAAAAATGTGGAAATTGGTCTCCTGAGTACATTGTATGCATGGTCAAACATGCATTAGAGACCCTATGGGTCAAGTTTACAGGGGTCTGTGAGGGACTCAACCTATACAGAGGTCTGTGAGGGACTCAAACCATACAGTGGTCTCATGAGGGACTCAAACCATACAGGTCCATGTGGGACTCGAATAATTACAGTGTCCATGGAGGACTCAAAATGAAATGACTCAGGATGACCAATTGACCACTTAAAGAAAAAGAAAGTCACGGACTATAGTCATGATGATATGAGAAAGTTTTAGGTCCCGCATATGTACACTTCGAACAGGTTTAAAAGTCATGATTGTATGTGTTTGCATATCCCAAACCCTCAGTAGCGAGGTCACTTCATCGGGTATTGTTTTGCAATACTCACCCTTTCTTTTCAAAATGTTTTTCGTAAGGCGGGGACGTGCAGGGCGAGTGACGGAGGCGCGTTGTCAGGACCATGAGAAATGTCATGTTTTCCGCATATTTTCTTTAATAACTGATGTTGTCATTTTATGGTTTTGAAGTTAAGTTTAAATTTCCTGATTTTTAAGTAGGCCATGTTTAAACCGTTTCTTTTGCACGCTTTTGAATGTTTTGTTTTGGGATCCCTAAAGATGATTTAATGGCGGTGGTGATTTAAAGATTGTTTTAAATCCTTTGGCCTAAGAATGCATGCATGAGTAGTAATGTCCCTAGGAGTTATAGTTAAAGAAAAGTAGGGGCGTTACAGTTGGTATCAGAGCCCTAGGTTTAAGGGTTCTGTAAACTTGCTTACAGAGTAAGCACAGAGTAGTTCCCATGGTTGAGCAACGCATTCCGGCCACCGCCAGTGCATGCCTGTAATTTATAAACTAAGCAAATGGTTATGATGTAATTACAGATTGTGAATGTAAATGAATTTAAACCCTAAGGGTGATCCTATCTTCACAGCTTAGAAAGTGATGAAAACTAAGTTAGAAATTCTCTGCATTGTAGTAAGATCGACAAAAATGCCACCTAGAGGTCGAGGAGAGGTAGAGGACGTGGTAGGGGCCTGGAGGGCAAGAGAAAACGTTGACACCCAACGAATTACCACACCGAACAGGAAGAGATTACTCCACCCGACGGATCTCGACCGGGACCAACACGGTCGCGCGGAGGATGCACTGCGCATCGCTCCAGCAAGGGCGGATCAAGGGAACCCTAATGTCATGACTATGATAGTAGAGGCTATGCGCACTCTTGTGCGAGCTCTGATGAGCCACTCACCGCCAAAGCAAGTCGTGGCGTAATGATGCAACTCTAGAGTCTCGATATCCGAAGGACTTCGAAATATGATCCCAGAGCTTTTGATGGGTCTTCTAGTGACCCCACTGTGGCTGAATTATGGTTGTCCTCCATTGAGACCATTTTCAGACTGATGAATTGTCCTGAGGACCAGAGGGTGTCCTGTGCTACCTTCATGCTGAGAGACGACGCCTATTTATGGTGGGAGTCCGCCTGTGGAACCATAGTCGCCAATGAGAAACGACACTGAATCATGTTTAAGGAAGCATTCATGAAAATTTTACCTCTGCTGCACTCGATATAGGAAGCGGCGTAATTCTTACACAACTTAGCCGAATGGGAGGGCAGTGGAGGTATATGAGAGAGAATTCACCCGTTTGTCACGCTTTGCCCCCGAATTAGTAGACACTGAGGCGAAGAAAACAGAGCGCTTCATTATGGGACTAGATGAAAATGTTCGAGGCTTCATACAGGCACTAGCACCTCCTGATTATGCCTCCGGCGTACACCGCATGGGTACAGGCACAGACTGCACAGCAGGTAATGGTTAACCTGGCGACCGCTGGCAAATCATAAGAGGAAATGGGATCACCAAATTCAAGCTCGCAACGCCCCAAACAGACACCGCGCATAGACCAGGAAACTTTCGTGCAGGTTCAGGTCAGAAACCACAGGTCAACAGGACAGGAACTAACAGTGGAGATAAGTCACAATGCAAAGACTGTGGTAAACATCATTGGGGTAAGTGTTTGGCCCATCCCGAGTGTGCTTCTGATGATGTGGGAAAGAAGGGCACAGAGCTAATAGTTGTCCGAGTCAAGCTGGTGCTAGCCAACCTCAGGTTATCAATAGTGGGGCTTCTGTCAAGCCCGTAATACACCAAGGAAGAGCTTATGCGAGTACAAGTAAGAGCATTCATGGCACAAACTCCGTGGTTACAGGTACACTCCCATTACTTGGGCACCTTGCCTTTGTATTATTTGATTCTGGTTCTACACACTCTTTTATTTCTGCATCCTTCGTGAGTCAAGCTGAGTTAGAATTAGAACGATTCTGATATGCTTTGTCTGCTTCCACTCCCATGGGATAAATTTGTTAGCCACTATGAAAGTCGGGGATGGTAGTGTGACCATCACAGCCATGAGTTAACAAAGAATCTAGTAGTCTTAGACATGATTGACTTTGATGTGATATTGGGTATGGATCAAGTTAGCGCAGAACCATGCTTGCATTGATTGTTTCGGGGAAGGAGGTAGTGTTCACTCCCTCGCCAACCTCGGTTCTGAGTTCGAGGCACCCTAGCGGGAAGTAGGCCTAAGGTGATTACTCGCCTTAAGGCCGTGAAGTTATTACATCGGGAGCTTGGGGCGTCTTAGCTTGTATACTAGATGCAAGGTGTACGGAGATCTCAAAGTCACCTGTACCAGTGGTGAAGGAATTTCCGACGCCTTCCCGAGGACCTCCCGAGTACCTCCCTCGGTCCGTGGAGGTGGATTTTAACATAGGATTGGAGTTGGGGGACGACTCCGATATCCAAGGCACCGTACAGAATGGCACCGACAGAGTTGAAAGAACTGAAACTACAGTTACAAGACTTACTGGACAAGGGATTTATACGCCCTAGCGTTTTGCCTTGGGGAGCCCCAGTGTTGTTTGTGAAAAAGAAAGACGGGTCCATGCGCCTGTGTATAGATTACAGAGAATTGAATAAAGTTATGATCAAGAACAAATACCCTCTCCCTATAATAGATGATTTGTTCGATCAGTTGCAGGGAGCGACGGTGTATTCCAAGATTGACCTGAGATCAGGCTACCATCAGTTGAGAATCAGTGAAGAAGATATCCCTAAGACAAAGATTCGATCACGTTATGGACATTACGAGTTCACGGTGATGCCGCTTTGGTTTGACCAACGCCCCTGCCGCTTTCATGGACTTGATGAACCGACTATTCAAGGAGTTTCTAGATACGTTCGTGATTGTGTTTATTGACGACATTCTGATATACTCCAAATGTGATGAAGATCATGAAAGGCACCTGAGAAAAGTTTTAATCACGCCGAGAGAGAATAAGTTGTATGCAAAATTCTCCAAGTGCGACTCGCTCGTGGTATCTTTCTTAGGGCATGTGGTGTCCGGTCGAGTCTCTGTGAGACCCAAATAAAAGTGGAAGCGATCCACACAATGGCCTCGTCCCGACCACCGTCACAGAGGTACGTAGTTTTCTGGGTCTTGCAGGATACTATAGACGTTTCGTGCAGGACTTCGCCAAGATAGCCATGCCCATGACTCAGCTGACGCGCAAGGGTAACTCATTTGTTTGGGATGACGCTTGTGAGGCGAGTTTCCAAAAGCTCAAGTGTAGATTAGTGTTAGCTCCGATTCTTACAGTCCCCGAGGGGACAGGGAGTTTTGTGGTTTACAGTGATGCTTCTAAGAAAGGGTTGGGTTGTGTACTAATGCAGCACGGTAAAGTAATAGCCTATGCATCCCGACAATTGAAGACGCACGAGAGGAATTATCCAACCCACGACTTAGAACTAGCGGCAGTAGTCTTTGCACTAAAGATCTGGAGACATTACCTGTATAGCGAGAAAATTCAGATTTTCACAGATCATAAGAGTCTGAAGTACTTGTTCACCCAGAAGGAGTTGAACATGAGGCAACGCAGATGGTTGGAATTAGTGAAGGACTACGACATAGATATTCAGTACCACCCCGGTAAGGCTAATGTCGTGGCCGATGCCCTCGAGGAAGCCGATTCATACCTCAAAGACGAAAGTTACCGATGGGCGGCGGAGAGTTACAGCGAAATTTGCACGAGCTGAAATTGCGCATACTAGTAGGAAAACCACGGCTCGCTTAGCTCGATTAATCGCATAACCAACTTTGAGGCAACGCATCGTTGAGTCTCGGCAAGGGGGACCTCGCTTAGTAGAGAAGCTTACGGCAGTAACTACAAAGTGAGTTGGCAGAGTTTTCACTATCCACAGATGGAGGGTTACTATTTCAGGGACGATTATGTGTGCCAGACGACGACAAACTAAAAACTGAAATCTTGAACGAAGCCCATAACTCGCCATTCTCTATGCATCCTGGTAGCACCAAGATGTATCGAGATCTGAAACAGTCATTCTGGTGGTGTAACATGAAGCGCGACGTGGCGAGTTTGTCGCCAAGTGTTTGACTTGTCGCCAGTGAAGGCACCTGAGACGAGACCCGTGGGATTACCGCAACCCCACATGTGCCTCAGTGGAAATGGGAAGAGATCTCTATGGACTTCATAGTCGGACTACCCAGAACCTTACGAGGTTACTCAGTGATTTGGGTCATTGTGGACAGATTAACAAAGTCAGCACATTTCATACCAGGGAAACCCACCTATTCTACGGATAAGTGGGCGCAGCTTTACCTGGAGGAGATAGTCCGTCTGCATGGGATTCCAGCCAAGATTATTTCGGACAGGGATCCACGTTTCACCTCCAACTTTTGGAGGAGTTTACAGAAAGCGTTAGGTTCACAGTTGAACTTTAGTACATGCCTTCTCATCCACGCAGCGGATGGGCGCGCGAACGTTTGAACCAGATCTTAGAAGACATGTTACGAGCTTGCACTTTAGACTTCCCAGGTAGTTGGGACACACATTTGCATTTGATGGAGTTTGCTTACAATAACAGTTATCGATTGACCATCTAATGGCTCCATTCAAGCTCTTTATGGAAAGCGCTGCGAAACTCCCGCTTTTCGGGAGGTTGGTGAACGCCACTCTTGGGTCCGTAATAGTACGCATCACTAATAGCGCGACTGAAGATTAGGGTGCGAATGCAGACCGCCCAAAGCAGACAAAAGAGTTATGCCGATTCGAGACGAAGGGACCTAGAATTCGAAGTTGGGGACCACGTTTTCCTTAAAGTGGCCCCAATGAAAGGAATTCTAAGGTTTGGTCGAAAAGGGAAGTTGAGTCCACGCTTTACAGGGCCATTTGAGATCTTAGAGAGGGTCGGCGTGGTGGCCTACAGGTTAGCATTGCCGCCTTCCCTATCAGCAGTTCATAATGTATTCCATGTCTCCATGTTGAGAAAATACGTTTCAGACCCGACTCACGTCGTGGACTTTGAACCGTTACAGTTAGCAGAAGATTTGAGTTATGGCGAGCGACCTGTACAGATTATTGCGAGAGATCAAAAGACCCTCCGTAACCGTGAGATCAACTTGGTTAAGGTGCTATGGCAAAACCACCGCACGGAAGAAGCTACCTGGGAGCGAGAAGAAGAGGTGCGAGCTAATTACCCAGAACTATTCCAAGAATAGGAACTTTCGAGGACGAAAGTTCTTAAGGAGGGAAGATTGTGACGACCACAGCCACAGGTACCAACCGTTTATCTTATTCATTGGTTTAGAAATTTTGTTGGGTCGGTTTAGTGATTATTATCAAGCTCGTTGTGAGTGAACCCTTCATTTAATGTGGATTTATGTAAATTATTTTTCTTTGAAAGGAAATTTCTCTTAGAATTAGAGGAATAGGAAGGGGCAATGGCACTTTAGGGATTAATGCATAAATGAGGGTTAGATGTAATCTTTGGAGTTTGACCTAAACCCTAGCATTTAGTCTCCTTAGTATTTAATCCAAAAGAAAAACCCTAGCCCTAGAATGTTAATCATCTCCTTCTTCTCCTCCTTACCCTAGCCGACAGCCACCTCCTTGTGCTGTTCCTGTCGCCGACAAGCCGCGATCGGAGACTCCCATCTACTCACGAACACTTAGTTGCTTCCGCCGGCAGGTTTACGAGCGAAGGTGATTCAATGCAGCTGCTCGCGCCGGCGAAAACTCACGAGCAGAAACGAACGCCGAGCCACGAACACCTACATGCCGATCCACGAACGCCGACCCACGAACACCTGCCTCCAATCGGTTGCGTCGCAGCCACACCGGAGAGCACCCGCTGGAGTACCTCGCCGCAAGCAAGCCGGAAGATCACGCACGAAGTTGACGCCGTCGAGTGACCCACAACCGCCTGTAACGCCAGACGATCACGCCTCTGTTATTCGCAAAACTTGCACCACCGCGGGGGATCGCACGTTGCGCGCCATCGCTGCGGCCGGAGCTTCGATCGATCAACCATCACGGCAACTGCTGCCGTCGTTTGGCCGCCTACGCCTACAGCCGCACCGGCGATCAACACCACGCACAGCCTCTGATTTGGCAGTCCGAAACTAAATTAGAGCGGAGTTGAAGGCCAACATCCAAGCGATCTAAGAGACACTAGGCCTATACGTTGAGATTGAGGGTCTACAAAAGGAGCGTACTCAAAGGTCTAGGGTTAGGTTTTGGAGTGGAATCTGATCTAAGGTAAGGGCTCTTGTGCCGAACCTTTTAAATGGGATTAAAGAAAACGGATTTTATCAGCCTATGTGAAAATGGTTATGATTTTATACGAAAATACTTCATTATTTCATGTGAGAGTATTTCTTCAGTTTATACAAAAATAGCTATTATTTTATGTGAGAATACTTCATTATTTTATGTTAGTGTATTTCTTCAGTTTATGCGAAAATAGCTATTATTTTATGTGAAAATATTTCATCGTTTCATGTGAGATTTCCTCTGTTATTGAGAGTACGAAATTTATCATGCTAAGAGTATTTTCCTTAAGTTGTTGTGAAAAGTCATGATTTGCATATCAATGATAATGTTTGTGGCATGTACCCTATAGTTATGTTGAATGATGGGACCTCATGCATGTTATGTATGCCATAAAATGATTTGATGAAAAATGTGGAAATTGGTCTCCTGAGTACATTGTATGCATGGTCAAACATGCATTAGAGACCCTATGGGTCAAGTTTACAGGGGTCTGTGAGGACTCAACCTATACAGAGTCCAGAGGGACTCAAACCATACAGTGTCCTGCAGGAGGACTCGAATAATTACAGGGGTCTGTGAGGGACTCAAAATGAAATGACTCAGGATGACCAATTGACCACTTAAAGAAAAAGAAAGTCACGGACTATAGTCATGATGATATGAGAAAGTTCTAGGTCTCGCATATGTACACTTCGAACAGGTTTAAAAGTCATGATTGTATGTGTTTGCATATCCCAAACCTCGGTAGCGAGGTCACTTACTGGGTATTGTTTTGCAATACTCACCCTTTCTTTTCAAAATGTTTTTCAGGTAAGGCCAGGGACGTGCAGGGCGAGTGACGGAGGCGCGTTGTCAGGACCATGGGAAATGTCATGTTTTCCGCATATTTTCTTTAATAACTGATGTTGTCATTTTATGGTTTTTGAAGTTAAGTTTAAATTTCCGGATTTTTAAGTAGGCCATGTTTAAACCGCTTTCTTTTACGCTTTTGAATGTTTTGTTTTGGGATCCCTAAAGATGATTTAATGGCGTGGGATTTAAAGATTGTTTTAAATCCTTTGGCCTAAGAATGCATGCATGAGTAGTAATGTCCCTAGGAGTTATAGTTAAAGAAAAGTAGGGGCGTTACATAACGGGAAGAAAAACAAATTTTGGTTTTGTTTTAAACTCCAACGGTTAGAAGCTTTTAATGCAATCTGATTTTTTTTTTTAACTTCCAACGGTTATATATATATATATATATATATATATATATATAAATATTATTTGCTTTTCTTAATTTTAAAACAACTAAAAACCCACCAAATGTTACTCTTCCATAGGTCCACATATCACATTTTAATTGGTCTACAATGGTGATTTGGTCGCCACGTCATCGGGTCGGGAAATTTCCATTCAAACTTGTTTTGGTCATATCTTCTTCGTTTTAGCTCCGATTTGAGTGATTCAAGAAGCGTTGGAATCGTTATTCCGAGCTCTATGCAATGGACCCTTCAAAACATTAAAACTATTAGTAATTAATAGCAGGTTCGTTGTCATCAAAATATTAATTAATTAATTTTAAGTTAAGGGCCAAAAAGCCAACAATCTCTCCCTTTTTGATGATGACAAACCATTAAAGAAAAATAACTTGAAGTTCATAAAATAAAGACCAATATGCCACCATAAAGCTCATACTTGAACAATCACTCAAATAAATATAATATATCATTCTCCCCCTAAATTAATGCAAAATTAAAACATGATACAAAATTTAGAACCTATTTTTCTTAAACTTCTCCTCATTTGTAATCATAAAAAAGACACAATTATGAAAGATTAAGAACTACATGTAAGCTCCCCTTAAGAACATGAATACATACTTAACATAACTCCCCCTATCAATATGCCATAGAAAACTAAAATTATAGATTCAAGAGGCATCACAACGAATAATACCAAGCTCAAGCCTATTTTTGCAAAAATTTTCTTCATTCAAAGGCTTGGTGAAAATATCTGCTAATTGATCATTAGAGCTCACATAATCAAGCGTAAT
This sequence comes from Trichosanthes cucumerina, assembly GCA_036507285.1. Lineage (NCBI taxonomy): Eukaryota > Viridiplantae > Streptophyta > Magnoliopsida > Cucurbitales > Cucurbitaceae > Trichosanthes > Trichosanthes cucumerina. The sequence goes on from CM071844.1 coordinate 66,789,226, forward strand.
ATGATCATTTTGCACATGTTCTCTAATAAAGTGATGTCTAATATCAATATGCTTAGTTTTAGAATGATGAATAGGATTTTTAGTCAAATTAATAGCACTAGTATTATCACAAAATATAGGCACATTATCAAACTTTAATCCAAAATCACAAAGAGTTTGTTTTATCCAAAGAATTTGAGCACAACAACTAGCAACCGCAATATATTCCGCTTCGGTAGTGGATAAGGTAACCGAATTTTGCTTTTTACTAAACCAAGATACTAATGAGCTACCAAGAAATTGACAAGTTCCACTAGTACTTTTACGGTCAAGTAAGCTTCCCGCAAAATCCGCATCGGCATATCCTATCAAATTAAGCTCAACATTCCTAGGATACCATAAACCTAAATCAATAGTCCCAAGCAAATATTTAAATATTCTCTGAACGACATGCACATGGGATTTGTGACGCCCGAGGAAGAGGGGTACATGAATGAACCGAGTCCACATCTGAATGAGAGGGATCTTGAGGATATGAAAGCATGGTGCCCGTGGAAAAGGGGTACATGCGAGTGACCATGAAGATATGAAAGTATAGTTGAGAAAGGCTTAAAAAGAATTGATAGCTACTACCTATACCAATAAGGTGCACCTTCCTTTTCGGTGGCTCAATCATAGGAACTCCACAATTAAGCGTGCTTAGCTTGGAGCAATTCTATGTTGGGTGACCTCCTGAGAATTTTCCTAGGAGCATGTGAGTGAGGACAAAGCATGCTTGAAAGGACCCCGTGTTGGTTTGTGGGGATAGTGTCTTCACTCTTACAAGCAGTCATGGATGATATAGTGACGCAGCCCAGTGTCGAGAGGATCCTGGGCACAGGGCGATAAAATGGTATCGAGAGCGGAACCTCTCCCGAGAAGATGTGGTTCGGGGACGAACCAAGGCGGAAGCTGGTGGGCATGTGACGCCCGAGGAAGAGGGGTACATGAATGAACCGAGTCCACATCCGAATGAGAGGATCCCGAGGATATGAAAGCATGGTGCCCGTGGAAAAGGGGTACATGCGTGTGACCATGAAGATATGAAAGTATAGTTGAGAAAGGCTTAAAAAGAATTGATAGCTACTACCTATACCAATAAGGTGCACCTTCCTTTTCGGTTGCTCAATCATAGGAACTCCACAATTAAGCGTGCTTAGCTTGGAGAAATTCTATGTTGGGTGACCTCCTGAGAATTTTCCTAGGGAGCATGTGAGTGAGGACAAAGCATGCTGAAAGGACCCCGTGTTGGTTTGTGGGGATAGTGTCTTCACTCTTGGCGCACATGGATGATATAGTGACGCGGCCCAGTCGCAGAGGGATCCCGGGCTGGGGCGTTCTGAGATTCCTTAGGATAAGATTGAAATCTAGCACAAAGACATACACTAAACATGATATCGAAAATACTAGAAGTTAAATAAAGTAAAGATCCGATCATACCTCGATAAGTTTTTATGTCTACACATTTACCTTTTTCATCCTTGTCAAGCTTAGTGGATGTGCTCATAGGAGTTTTTGCAATTTTACCTTCATTGAACTTTAACCTTTTGAGCAAATCCTTTGTGTATTTCTCTTGACTTATGAAGATATCATCCTTGAGTTGTTTGATTTGATGTCCAAGGAAGAAACTAAGTTCTCCCATCATACTCATCTCAAACTCACTATGCATACATTTAGAAAATTCTTCACACAAAGAAGGATTAGTAGAACCAAAGATAATATCATCTACATAGATTTGTACTAAAAGCATATCATTTTCCTTAGTCTTAATAAAAAGAGTAGTGTGACGACCACAGCCACAGGTACTAGTTATTTATTTTATTTAACGTTCTATTAACCGTTGTGTTTAGTCGGATTAGTGAATTTTCATCAGGCTCGGTGAGAGTGACTCCTTGATTTTATTTAGTTTAAGTGAATTGTTTCTTTTTAAGATGGAATTATTTATAAAATTAAAGGAAAAAGAAGTAGCAATGGCACTTTGGTTAATAATACCTAAATGAGGGTCACATAGGACTTTTGGATGTTGACCTAATTTTGTAGTATATAAGCTCCTTAAGTTGCAAACTAAAGCAAACCCTAACCCTAATTTCTTCATCACCTTCTCCTTCAATCTCCTTGCCCTAGCCGTGAGTATCCAACCCACCGTAGCTCTCGCCGGCCGATCCACTCAAGACCACTCGTGTTGCTGCTGCACGCCGCCATCCAATCGTGAGTCACTTGCGCCGCCGCCGCTCGTGAACTCGTTTACGCCTCGCCGGTCGCGCACCACAAGTCGTCTGCGTGCCATTGTGCTGAGGGAGCTCACGTCCAGCCGATCCTCCTCCCGTTGTTCTCGCGCCGGCAAACCACGATCAAAGGTCGTTGCAGCCGCCCACGCCGTCGAGTTCCTTCACGCGCGCAAGCCACCGCTCACAAGCCCCACCTCGCCGTTGGTTTCTGCAGCGCCGGTCGCCCCTTGGTCGAAGCTCCAATCACCCACGCCGCAAGCCAGCCGATCGGGAGCTCCACTTTGTCCAGCCGCTGCTGCTGCTGGGGGAGCGTGCACCGACCACCGTGAGCGCGCCGTCGCCGTCACCATCGCCGCGCTCGCCATCCGACCAAATGACCTTGGCTCGTTGTTACGCGCGGCAATCAGGAAGTATTCGAGGTCAAAGTTGTGGATTAGGTGAGCCACGCGAAACCCTCTTCAATTTTGGAATATAGGATTATTTGGATCTGATTCGCATGAAATTATTCGCATGAAAATATTGTAGGAACGAGCTGAATTTCGGGATCAAGATTTCCAAGTTTTGGAACAAACAAATCCACGTTCGGTTTATTATTCGGAGTCGAGGTAATTGGAGCAAAGTGAGAATTATAGACGCTTTCGTACTGAGACTCTTTATATTGGATGAGTTGTGTAGTAGGATAACGAATAGAAGAATTCTTGGTTTACAGGTTATTTGGAAAGGACCGTTAACTTAAGAATTAGAAGGAAAGAGTGAGATCAAAGCTCGAGGTAAGGGATCTTGTGCCGAATCTTTTAAATGGGATTAAAGAAAACGAATTTCGTTATTCTATGTGAAATTAGTTCGTCATTTTACCTAAAAAGATTTAATGATTTTACACGAGAATATCTCAATATTTTATGTGAAAATATCCTTGTATTATACGTAAGAAAAATCTAGTATTTCATGTGAGGATATTACAGTATCTTGTATGAGAATATTTCATGATTACCTATAAGTTTGTTATCTTCAAACTACTATATGAGGAATGTATGATTTGCATATCAACGATAATTGTCGTGGCATGTACACTATTGTTATGTGGAATGATGGGACCTCATGCATGTTATGTATGCCATGAAATGATTTAATGAAAAATGTGGAAATTGGTCTCCCGAGTGCATTGTGTGCATGGTAAAACATGCATTAGAGACCCTATGGGTCAAATTACAGAGGGTCCAGTGAGGGACTCAATCTATACAGAGTCCATGAGGACTCAAACCATACAGAGGTGCATGAGGGACTCAAATTATTACAGTGTCCGTGAGGGACTCAAAATGAAATGACTCGGGATGACCAATTGGCCACTTAAAAGAAAAAGGAAGTCATGTATTATAGTCATGACGATATGAGAAAGTTTTAGGTCCCGCATATGTACATTTCAAGCGGGTTTAAAAGTCATGATTGTATGTGTTTGCATATCCCAAACCTCAGTAGCGAGGTCAATTACTGGGCATTGTTTTTGCAATACTCACCCTTTCTTTTAAAAATATTTTTTAGGTAAGGCCAAGGACGTGCAGGGCGAGTGACGGAGGCGCGTTGCCAGGACCATGGGAATAGACATGTCTTCCGCATATTTTCTTTTATAACTGATGTTGTCGTTTCATGTTCTCGAAGTTTAAATTTACTTTCCAGATTTTAAATAGGCCACGTTTGAACTGCTTCTTTTGCGCATTTTGAATGTTTTAATGGGATCCCTAAAGACAATTTACTTTCAGTGGAAATTTAAAGATCGTTTTACATTTTTGGCCTATAAATGCATGCATGTGTAGTGATGTCCCTAAGAGTTTAGTTATAGAAAAGTAGGGGCGTTACAGTTGGTATCAGAGCCCTAGGTTTAAGGGTTCTGTAGACTTGCTTACAGAGTAAGCACAGAGTAGTTCCCATGGTTGAGTAACGCGTTCCGGTCACCGCCAGGTACGTTCTGGTAATTTATAAACTAAGCAAATGATTATGATGTAATTCTATGTTATGAATGTAAATGAATTTAAACCCTAAGGGTGATCCTATCTTACACTTAGAAAGTAATGAAAACTGAGTTAGAAACTCTCTGCATTGTAGTACTGACAAAATGCCACCTAGAGGTCGTGGGAGAGGTAGAGGACGTGGTAGGGGTCGAGATCGGGAGTTAATGTTGACACCCACCCGGAACTACCATCGAACAGAGCGAGAGAGATTACCCCACCCGTGCGCGATCTCCCCAGACTAGTCGAGACGCCAGAGAATGCACTGCGCAGCCGCTCAGCATGGATCAAGGAAACCCTAATGTCATGACTATGATGGTAGAGGCCATGTAGACTCTTGTGCGAGCTCACGAGAGCCACTCACCGCCCAAGCAAGTCGGGGGCGGAATGATGCAACTCGAGTCTCGATATCCGAAGGACTTGAAAAATATGATCCCGAGATCTTTTGATGGGTCTTCTAGTGACCCCACCGTGGTCGTGAATTATGGTTGTCCTCCATTGAGACCATTTTCGGTCGATGAATTGCCCCGAGGACCGAGAGGGTGTCCTGTACCTTCATGCTTTGAGACGACGGTTATCTATGGTGGGAGTCCGCCCGTGGAACCATAGTCGCCAATGAGAAACGACACGGAATCTGCTTTAAGGAAGCATTCTCAGCGGAAATTTTACCTGCTGCACTCGATATAGGCGCAGCGCTTCTTACACTTAGCCGAATGGGAGGGCGGTGGAGGTATATGAGAGAGAATTCACCCGCTTGTCACGCTTTGCCCCCGAGCTAGTAGACACAGAGGCGAAGAAAACAGAGCGTTTCATTATGGGACTGGATGAAAATGTTCGAGGCTTCATCCAGGCACTAGCACCTCTTGATTATGCCTCCGCAGTGAGAGTGGCGGAATTGATTTGGGTGCAGGCACAGACTGCACATCAGGTAATGGCTAACCCGGGGCAGCCCATGGCAAATCATAAGAGGAAATGGGATCAGCCAAATTCAAGCTCACAGCGTCCCCAGCGTACACCGCATAGACCAGGGAACTTTCGTGCAGGTTCAGGTCAGAAACCACAGGCCAACAGGACAGGAACTAATAGTGGAGATAAGCCACAATGCAAAGACTGCGATAAGCATCATTGGGGTAAGTGTTTGGCCCGGTCCGGAGTGTGCTTCAGATGTGGGAAAAAAGGGCACAGAGCTAATAACTGTCCGAGTCAAGCCAGTGCTAGCCAACCTCAGGTTATCAATAGTGGGACTGTTGTGAAGCCCGTAATACATCAAGGAAGAGCTTATGCAAGCACAAGTAAAAGCATCCATGGCACAGACTCAGTGGTTACAGGTACACTTCCATTACTTGGGCACCTTGCCTTTGTATTATTTGATTCTGGTTCTACACACTCTTTTATTTCTCATCATCCTTCGTAAGTCAAGTCAGTTAGAGTTAGAAACGATTCTGATATACTTTGTCTGCTTCCCACTCTCTGAGGGGATAAACTTGTTAGCCACTATGAAAGTCAAGGATGGTAGTGTGACCATCACAGACCATGACTTAACAGTAAACCTAGTAGTCCTAGACATGATTGACTTTGATGTGATATTGGGTATGGACTGGTTAGCGCAGAACCATGCTTGCATTGATTGCTTCAGGAAGGAGGTAGTGTTTACTCCTCCTGACCAACCTGGCTACAGGTTCAGAGGCACGTTAGCGGGAAGTAGGCCTAAAGTGATTACTGCCCTTAAGGCCAAGAAGTTATTACATCGGGGAGCTTGGGGCGTCTTAGCTTGCATACTAGATGCAAGGTGTACGGAGATCTCAGTGTCATCGGTACCAGTGGTAAATGAATTTCCAGACGTTTTTCCCGAGGACCTCCCCGGAGTACCTCCGGTCAGAGAGGTGGATTTTAACATAGGATTGGAGTTAGGGACGACTCCGATATCCAAGGCACCGTACAGAATGGCACCGGCAGAGTTGAAAGAACTGAAACTACAGTTACAAGACTTACTGGACAAGGGATTTATACGCCCTAGCGTTTCGCCTTGGGGAGCCCCTGTGTTGTTTGTGAAAAAGAAAGACGGGTCCATGCGCCTGTGTATAGATTACAGGGAGTTGAATTAGGTTACGATCAAGAATAAATACCCTCTTCCTAGAATAGATGATTTGTTCGATCGATTCACGAGGAGCAACAAGATGTTTTCAAGATTGATCTCGAGATCGCTACCATCACCGAGAATCGAAGAAGATATTCCTAAGACAAAGATTCGAGATCACGTTATGGGCATTACGAGTTCACAGTGATGCCGTTTGGTTTGACCAACGCCCCTGCCGCTTTCATGGACTTGATGAACCGTTTATTCAAAGAGTTTCTAGATGCGTTCGTGATTGTATTTATTGACGATATTCTGATATACTCCAGATGTGTGATGAAGATCATGAAAGGCACCGAGAAAAGTGTTACTCACGCTTGAGAGAGAATAAGTTATATGCAAAATTTTCCAAGTATGAATTACGCCTCGAGCATGGTATCCTTCTTAGGGCATGTGGTGTCCGGCCGAGTCTCTCCGTTGACCCAGCCAAAAGTGGAGGCCGTCACACACGCTGGCCCCGTCCCACCACCGCTACAGAGGTACGTAGTTTTCTGGTCTTGCGGTTTACTATAGACGTTTCGTGCGCGGGACTTCGCCAAGATAGCCATGCCCATGACTCACCGGACGCGCAAGGGGTAACTCATTTGTTTGGGATGATGCTTGCATGCAGGCGAGTTTCTGGAGCTCAAGTGTAGATTAGTGTCACCCCGATTCTTACAAATTCCCGATGGAACAGGAGCTTTGTGGTTTACGGTGATGCTTCTAAGAAAGGTTTGGGTTGTGTACTAATGCAACACGGTAAAGTAATAGCCTATGCATCCCGACAATTGAAGAGGCGCACGAGAGGAACTATCCAACTCATGACTTGGAACTAGCAAAGATGGTCTTTGCATTAAAGATCCGGAGACATTATCTTTATGGCGAGAAAATTCGATTTTACGAGATCATAAAAGTTCAAAGTACTTGTTCACCCGAAAAGAGTCGAACATGAGGCAACGCAGATGGTTGGAATTAGTGAAGGATTACGACATAGACATTCAATACCACCCCCCTAAAGGCTAATGTCGTGGCGATGCCCTCGATGAGAAAGCCGTTCATACTTCAAAGACGAGTTACCGAGCAGAGAGCGAGTTACAGCAGAGTTTGCACGAGCTGAAATTGCAGTACTAGTAGGAAAGACCACGGCTCAGTTAGCTCAGTTAACGGTACAACCAACTTTGAGGCAACGCATAGTTGAGCATCAGCAAGGGGACCCTCAGTTAGTAGAGAAGCTTACGGCAGTAACTACAGGTGAGTTGGCGGAGTTTTCACTATCCGCAGATGGTGGATTACTATTTCAAGGTCGATTATGTGTGCCAGACGACGACAAACTGAAAACTGAAATCTTGAGCGAGGCCCATAACTCGCCATTTTCTATGCATCCTGGTAGTACCAAGATGTATCGAGATCTGAAACAGTCGTTCTGGTGGTGCAACATGAAACGCGACGTGGCAGAGTTTGTCAGCAAGTGTTTGACTTGTCGGCGGTGAAGGCACCTGAGACGAGGCCCGCAGAACTCTGCGGCCTTTACATGTGCCCCATGGAAATGGGAGGAGATCTCTATGGATTTCATAGTCGGATCGCCTAGAACCTTACGAGGTTACTCGGTAATTTGGGTCATTGTGGGCCAGTTAACCAAGTCAAGACATTTCATACTGTGGAAACCCACCTATTCTACTTGATAAGTGGCGCGAGCTTTACACGGAGAGATATAGTCCGTCTGCATGGGATTCCAAACAAGATTATTTCGAGCGAGGATCCACGCTTCACCTCCAACTTTTGGAGGAGTTTACGTAAAGCGTTAGGTTCACAGTTGAACTTTAGTGCGACTTCTCATCCTCGCAGCGGATGGGCGATGAACGTTTGAACCGGATCTTAGAAGACATGTTACGAGCTTGCACTTTAGACTTCCTGTAGTTGGGACACACATTTGCATTTGATGGAGTTTGCTTACAATAATGATTATCGATCGACCATCTAATGGCTCCATTTGAAGCCCTTTATGGAAAGCGCCTGCAGAACCCCCGCTACGGGAGGAGGTTGGTGAACGCCGCTTATTGGGTCCAGAGTTAGTACAGTCACAAATAGTGCGATCTGAGAAAGATCGAGTGCGAATGCGGACCGCTCAAAGCAGACAAAAGAGTTATGCCGATTCGAGACGAAGGGACCTAGAATTCGAAGTTGGGGACCACGTATTTCTTAAAGTTGCCCCAATGAAAGGGATTCTAAGGTTTGGTCGGAAAGGGAAGTTGAGTCCGCGCTTTATAGGACCATTTGAGATTTTAGAGAGGGTTGGTGTAGTGGCCTACAGGCTAGCATTGCCGCCTTCCTTAGCAGCAGTTCATAACGTATTCCATGTCTCCATGTTGAGAAAATACATTCCAGACCCGACTCATGTCGTAGACTTCGAACCATTACAGCTAGCAGAAGATTTGAGTTATGGCGAAAGACCTGTACAGATTATTGCAAGAGATCAAAAGACCCTCCGTAACCGTGAGATCAACTTAGTTAAAGTGTTATGGCAAAACCACCGCACGGAAGAAGCTACCTGGGAGCGAGAAGAAGAGGTGCGAGCTAAATATCCAGAACTATTCCATGAATAGGAACTTTCGAGGACGAAAGTTCTTAAGGAGGAAGATTGTGACGACCACGACCACACAGTACTAGTTATTTATTTTATTTAACGTTCTATTAACCGTTGTGTTTAGTCGGATTAGTGAATTTTCATCAGGCTCGGTGAGAGTGAGTCCTTGATTTTATTTAGTTTAAGTGAATTGTTTCTTTTTAAGATGGAATTATTTATAAAATTAAAGGAAAAAGAAGTAGCAATGGCACTTTGGTTAATAATACCTAAATGAGGGTCACATAGGACTTTTGGATGTTGACCTAATTTTGTAGTATATAAGCTCCTTAAGTTAAACTAAAGCAAACCCTAACCCTAATTTCTTCATCACCTTCTCCTTCAATCTCCTTGCCCTAGCCGTGAGTATCCAACCCACCGTAGCTCTCCCCGGCCGATCCACTCAAGACCACTCGTGTTCTTTCGCACGCCGCCATCCAATCGTGAGTCACTTGCGCCGCCGCCGCTCGTGAACTCGTTTACATCTGCGCCGGCCGCACCCACGAAGTCGTGGCAACACCCGGCTGTTTGAGGAGCTCACGTCCAGCCGATCCTCCTCCCGTTGTTCTCGCGCCGGCAAACCACGATCAAAGGTCGTGCGTTGCGGCCACGCCGCCGAGTTCCTTCCGCAGCGCGCAAGCCACCGCTCCACAAGCCCCACCTCGCCGCTGGTTTCTGCGCAGCGGCGCCGCCTTGGTCGGCTCCAATCACCCACGCCAGCAAGCCACCGATCGGGAGCTCCACTTTGTCCACCAATTGCTTCGCCGCTGGGGGGAGCGTGCCGCCGACCGCCGTGAGCGCGCCGTCGCCGTCACCATCGCCGCTCCGCCATCCGACCAGCGACCTTGGCTCGTTGTTATGCGGCAATCAGGAAGTATTCGAGGTCAAAGTTGTGGATTAGGTGAGCCACGCGAAACCCTCTTCAATTTTGGAATATAGGATTATTTGGATCTGATTCGCATGAAATTATTCGCATGAAAATATTGTAGGAACGAGCTGAATTTCGGGATCAAGATTTCCAAGTTTTGGAACAAACAAATCCACGTTCGGTTTATTATTCGGAGTCGAGGTAATTGGAGCAAAGTGAGAATTATAGACGCTTTCGTACTGAGACTCTTTATATTGGATGAGTTGGCCAATTGGCCACTTAAAAGAAAAATGAAGTCATGTATTATAGTCATGACGATATGAGAAAGTTTTAGGTCCCGCATATGTACATTTCGAACAGGTTTAAAAGTCATGATTGTATGTGTTTGCATATCCCAAACCTCGGTAGCGAGGTCACTTACTGGGTATTGTTTTTGCAATACTCACCCTTTCTTTTAAAAATATTTTTTAGGTAAGGCCAAGGACGTGCAGGGTGAGTGACGGAGGCACGTTGCCAGGACCATGGGAATAGACATGTCTTCCGCATATTTTCTTTTATAACTGATGTTGTCGTTTCATGTTCTCGAAGTTTAAATTTACTTTCCAGATTTTAAATAGGCCACGTTTGAACTGCTTCTTTTGCGCATTTTGAATGTTTTAATGGGATCCCTAAAGACAATTTACTTTCAGTGGAAATTTAAAGATCGTTTTACATTTTTGGCCTATAAATGCATGCATGTGTAGTGATGTCCCTAAGAGTTTAGTTATAGAAAAGTAGGGGCGTTACAAGTAGTGTCAAGTTTACCCATTTTAAAATCATTCTTAAGAAGAAAATTACTAAGCCTATCATACCAAGCTCTTGGTGCTTGTTTTAAGCCATAAAGAGCCTTTTTCAACTTATAGACATGATTAGGAAAATCAAAACTTTCATAGTCCGGAGGTTGTTCTACATAAACTTCCTCCATAATATAACCATTTAAAAAGGCACTTTTCACATCCATTTGATACAAGATAAATTTTTTATAAGAAGCAAAAGTAAGTAAAATTCTAATTGCTTCTAATCTAGCAACGGGTGCAAAAGTCTCTTCATAATTTGTATCTTCCTCTTGACAATAACCTTGAGCTACAAGTCTAGTTTTATTTCTAATGATATTTCCATTTTATTTCTAAAGACCCATTTAGTCCAATAATAAAAGCATTAGAAGGCCTATGGACTAATTCCCAAACTTTGTTCCTTTCAAATTGATTTAATTCTTCTTGCATAGCTAAAATCCAAAATTCATCATTTTCCGCATTTTTAAAACTTTTAGGTTCAATTTGAGAAACAAGAGCAAGATTATTAAACAAATTAAGAGAGGAACGAGTTTTCACACCTTGTTCGGGATCACCAAGAATCAAGTCCTTGGGATGGGATGGAGCATACATCCATTCTTTAGATATAGATGAAGAACGATTTTCCTTCTTTTCATTGAAGCTCACTTCTTGCTTACTTGAGTCAATTTCCTCGCATTTGTCACTAACAAGTAAATCTCCAAAATTCCTTTCTAAATCATCACTACAAATAGACTCATTAGAAACATTATTGCAAGATTCATCAAATACAACATGCATAAATTCCTCAATAATTAAAGTTCTCTTATTGAAAACTCTCTAGGCTTTACTAGTAGATGAATAACCTAGAAAAATACCAACATCCGTCTTAGAATCAAATTTTCCAAGTTTTTCTTTGTTGTTCAAAATAAAACATTTGCAACCAAAAACTTTGAAATACCCAATATTTGGAATTTTGTTATGCCAAAGCTCATAAGGAGTTTTATCTAAAGAAGATCTAATTAAAACTCTATTTAAAACATAACAAGCGGTGTTAACGGTTTCCGCCCAAAAGTATTTAGGTAAATCATACTCATGCAACATTGACCTAGCAAATTCTTGCAAAGTACGATTTTTCCTTTCAACCACGCCGTTTTGTTGAGGAGTTCTTGGAGCGGAGAAATAATGAGAAAAACCATTTTCTTCACAAAAATTTTCAAAAGTAATACTATCAAATTCTCCTCCATGATCACTCTTAATTTTAAAAATAAAAAATCCTTTTTCATTTTGAACTCTTTTTGCAAAACTAGAAAAAATTTTCAAAGCATCATCTTTATGTTTTAACATCAAAACCGAAGTAAATCTTGAAAAATCATCAACTATCACAAAAGCATAATAATTCTCTCCAAAACTAACAATTCTAGAAGGGACAAATAAGTCCATATGTAATAGTTGAAGGGGTCTAGATGTAGAAATCACATTTTTAGATTTAAAAGAAGACTTGGTTTGCTTACACATTTGACAAGCATCACAAACTTTATCCTTTTCAAATTTAAATTTAGGTAGACCTCTAACTAAAGAATTCTTGGAAATATTTGAAATTAAGTGCATGCTAGCATGTCCTAGTCTTCTATGCCATAACCAAGAATCATCATGTAAGGTCGAAAGACATTTATCATTAATAGGGCAATCATTCAAATCAATAGTATATACATTTTCATCCCTATTACCAATAAACAAGACTTCTCTATCACTAGCATTTTCAATGATACAATTCTTTTTATCAAACACAACTCTAAAACGTTTATCACATAATTGACTAATACTAAGTAAATCATGCTTTAGACCATCAACTAAAAGTACATTTTCAATCAAAGTAGAAGAACTATTACCTATACTACCCTTACCAATAATTTTACCTTTCTTGTTGTCACCAAAAGTTACTAAACCTTCATTCTTTTTGGAAAGATTGACAAACTTGGATTGGTCTCCCGTCATATGCCTCGAGCAACCACTATCCAAGTACCATTTGTTTTTCTTGGAGACTTTCAAACACACCTTCAAACAAAATTATTCAAGATTGATCTTTTGGTACTCATACTTGTTTGGGTCCTACAAGGTTAACATTTACAAACTTGGGAACCCATATTTTTTCATTCACATTTAAAGCATTGGATTTAGACAAGTAACAAAAATAAGCTTTATGTCCATACTTGCCACATGAGAAACAAACAACATTATGCAAGGATTTATCTCTTACGACAAATTTATGCACTCTGCTTTTCTTGGAGAAATTCTTTATTGGAGCAATGTCAAACTTTGCTCTTTGAGAAAAATTTCTTCTTGAAGAAGTAGTATGAGCATATTTTAATTTAAAACAATTTGGTCTAATATGGTCTTCAACACCACAATGATGGCATATAGGCACAAAACTAGATTTATCATGCTTAGACCCAATCTTAGGCATATTATGATTAGGCACAATGGGAGATGCTTTAACAAAGATAGTTTTAGAACTTGAAGGAGTAGAACATTCATCAATATAACCTAAACCTCTTTAATCACCATAAGGTTTGCCAACTTCAATTATTTTGTCCAATCTTTGAGCACCTATTGTCAACTTTTTAATGGACTCTTTTGCCTTACCAAGTTTTTGCAAAGCATTTAATTCATTTCCTTAAGCAATTTAATCAAATTATCTTTTCATAACTATCATGCTCAAGAAATCTAACTTATCAAGCAAGGTATTTTTCTCATCACAATCAAAAGCATTCTTATCACAAGAGATTATTCATTTCATCAATTTTCACAACATTATGCTCATTTTCTTTTAAGCAAGCAATTTCATCAAGTAAAGACTTATTTTCACTAGTTAGAGCATTGTATTTCTTTTTAAGCACAAAATATTTAGAACCACGCTTTTCTATGTCATTTTGCATGTTTTCAAAAGCTTCAAATAATTCATCATAAGAAAGGGGCTCTAGAGTTACTTCATCATCTTGTTCATCACCCTTGTCACCATGAGTCATGAAGCAAAACCTTGCTACTTCTTCATTGTCACTTCCACTTCCACTTTCATCACTATCATCCCAAGTGGCTTTCATTGCTTTCTTCTTCGATTTCTTGGATGATTTGAGGAGAGGGCAATCCGTTCTTATGTGACCCGGTTTCTTGCATTCATAGCATATTACCTCATCCTTTTTACTCTTTTCACCCTTTGACTCTTTTTGGTTGGAAATGTGTTTATTGAATTGTTTCTTCCTCTTAATGAACTTTTTATACTTACGTGAAAATTATGCAATATCTTCTTTATCAAGAACACCCTCATCTTTGGACTCAACTTCCAAGGATAAAGTCTTTAAAGCAATATCTTTCTTCTTTTTGGACTCATCCTCCATGTGTTGCTTCATAGTGATCTCATGTGTCATGAGAGAGCCAATAAGTTCCTCCAAAGGAAGTTTGATGAGATCCTTTGCTTCTTCAATTGTCGTCACCTTAGCTTCCCAAATCTTAGGTAGAGATCTAAGAATTTTTACAACATTTTTCGAGTTAGTATAAACTTTACCAAGACCTTTCAAAGTATTTGTAATGTTAGTAAATCTAGTAAACATCTCGGTAATAGATTAATTAGCATCCATCTTAAACAATTCATAATTATGAACTAGCATGCTAATTTTTTATTCTTTAACTTGATTAGATCCCTCATGAGTCACTTCAAGAATATTCCATATTTCTTTAGCCGAAGAGCATATAGATATCCTATTAAATTCATCCTTACTCAAAGCACAATAAAAACAATTTATAGCTCTAGCATTAAGACCACACTTTTCAAATCAATTCATCATATTCATTTTCTAATTTTCGCACATCATTTTCATTAACAATTTTCATGGGGAATATAAGGACCATTAACCACATTTAACCATAAACTATAGTCAACGGATTGCCAATAAATTTTCATTCTAGCCTTTCCAATAAGAATAATTTGACCCATCAAAATAAGGAGGCCTAGAGGTGGATTGTCCTTCAATAACACCATTTACTACTAGGTTTGCCATAAAGCTCAAACAATAAAGTTTATAAACAAAATTTTAAAAGAGAAACCTCGCTCTGATACCAATTGTTGGATCGGTATGGCAACCCTAGAGGGGAGGGGGGGTGAATAGGGTTTAATTAAACTTTTTACTAAATATTCCTAATTTATCCAATTAACAAACTTTTTAATAAACAATTAAAAAAATTAATTAAGAGAAATTAATGCAATATGCAAGATAGATAAAAAGTATAACAAAAATTAATTTTATCCAATACTTATCAATTAATTAAGGAACAAATTAAAGCATGCATAAACTACTACAAGTAATTGCAAAAATAAATAGGAAAGAGTTAGAGAAGATGATACCGTAATTTTATAGTGGTTCGGTCAAACACGACCTATTCCACTCCCCAAGCGCCTCTTGGCAATTTGAATAAAAAAATTGCACCAACTCTTTCCACGGATTAGAGCCCAATCGCTACACCGCTCTTTTGACGTGTTCAAGAGCAAACCCGATCCTTTCCACGACTTAGGATCAAACCGTTACAAAGTTTGGTAAAAAATTTGAAGAACACACTAATACACTCTCTTGATAGAGTAGATTCACAAATTTTAACTCTCACAAAACAATCCTCACAATACAACAAAACTCTCTCAAGAAAAAGATGAAAAAAAAAAATTGAGAGCTTGGAGAGAGCAACAATGGAGGCTTTTGATTTTTGGAGGATTGTAAAATGTCAAAACTTCTTGTAAAAATTTGCAGAAGAAGATGGTATAAAAATAAAGGAAAATAGGGTAAAAATCAAATTTTAATTTGGACCAATGGATTGTGGTAAAAGAGAAATGGATGGTGGAGATTTAAAGTAAAAAGAAAATAATTAGTAAAAAGAATTAATAATAATAATATAATAATAATAATAATAATAATAATAATAATAATATTATATATATGTGAGTTAACGGGAAGAAAAACAAATTTTGATTTTTTTTTAAACTCCAACGGTCAGAAGCATTTAATGCAATTTGATTTTTTTTTAACTTCCAACGATTATATATATATATATATATATAATTTTTATTTTCTTTTCTTAATTTTAAAACAACCAAAAATCCACCAAATGTTACTCTCCCATAGGTCCACATATCACATTTAATTGGTCTACAATGGTGATTTGGCCGCCACGTCAACGGGTCGGGAAATTTCTGTTCAAACTTGTTTTGGTCATATATTCTTCGTTTTAGCTCCGATTTGAGTGATTCAAGAGGCATTGAAATTGTTATTCGGAGCTCTATGCAATAGACCCTTCAAAACATTAAAACTATTAGTAATTAATAGTAGGTGTAATGTCATCAAAATATTAATTAATTCATAATTAATTAATTTTAAATT
The DNA here is from genome assembly GCA_036507285.1 of Trichosanthes cucumerina. Classification (NCBI taxonomy): domain Eukaryota; kingdom Viridiplantae; phylum Streptophyta; class Magnoliopsida; order Cucurbitales; family Cucurbitaceae; genus Trichosanthes; species Trichosanthes cucumerina. Next base: position 66,805,311 of record CM071844.1, read on the forward strand.
AAGGGCCAAAAAGCCAACAGTATATTGAAGTGACAATTTTTAGATAAGGTTTTAAGGTTTATATTATTTCAACATTATGTAGTTATTTTTATATTTTCTTCATCTTCTCTTCTTCTTGGTCTATCTCTATTCCTTCTTGCTCTAGTAGGGTCTATTTTTTATTTCATTGACTTTCTCGCTGCATTGATGCAATGCTTTACTCAGTTCATTCTTCTTGATCTTAAGAAACTTGCTTCTGTCCACAAATTTGAAGGTACATTCTATTGATTTTTCTTTGATTGATTCGATTTTTGTGATGTGTTTCTTATTTTCTGGCGGTTCTGTCTTTTTATTATGTAGAGTGGTGTGGTTGGATAAGAAGAAAATAAAACAATTGAAAAGCTTAGCATCATTGTTTTTGGTTTAATTTATCAGGGATCTGGACATTCTTGTGGGTTTTTGTTGAGCGAATGCCAAGTTTTAGAACTATTGTATCTGCATAGAATTTACAAACAATTCGATTTACAATGTGGTGAGATTTGGTTTCGAAATTTTCGAAGTTTAGCAAAAAAATTGGTTTGAGTGAGGAAAATCAGAGACAACCAAGAATTTGAATTTGCCGAGTTGGCTCAGGTGGTGGGTATTTTGATGTGATTTGAAAATTGTAGAAAGAAGTTGACCGTGTTGTTTCTGAACAATGAGAATTTTGTGAAGTGGTGTAACAAAAGAAAATGAAAGGGGAAAAGAGGATGATGATGGTGGTGATCAGAGTAGACCGGTCAGAGGAGTATAAGCAAGGATGAAAATATCTATGTCGATCCATATCTATAAAATATTGATATCGATAGAGATTTTTGTAAATCAGGAGAATTTTATTAAATTATTTAAATTAATAATAGTTTTTACTTTCAAACTAAGTTATACATCTTTTTATTACTATTTACATTTATATTGGGGTTAATAGATGATATCTTTTTTATGTTTTTATAGCTATTCATAAAAGATATTGGAGATATCGATTGATCCTCAATATCAATGTCCAACCCTCTAATTTACGGATCAATATCCATATCAAACCCTCTGATTTACGGATATATCGATAGATATATCGACATATCAATAGATATTTCATCCTTGAGTACAAGGAATATAGAGGAGTAGAAGTCAAGAGCGAGAAGATGAAGGGAAAAGGAAAAATAAATTAAAAAACTACATAATCTTAAAATAATATAAATTTTGACAAATCATTTAAAAATTGTCATTCCAGCATGCAACATTCTTTTCTCGTTAGTCAACTAACGGTTAATTAATTTAAAAGATCATTTAAAACTATTTTTCAAACTTCAGAGACTAACCTTGTTTGGAACCTCAGGATTTGAGATGATTTCAAAATCAGTTACGATTTAAAATCATTTTACGTGTTTGGATGCTTAAAATAAGTAATAGATTTGAAATCATTTGGAATTTGAAATCGTGTTTCTTTGAAAAAAATTTCCATTCTATATAGGTCTGATTTGACAAGATTTTAAACTTAAAAAAATTGTTTTCAATTTTATCACAATCCTTCTTTTTTAAAAAACCTATGTCTTAGGATAAACAAAAGTCTCCCTACACCACTCCAATGCTTATCACCCTATCACAGTTTCTTCCTTATACAACAAAACAATTTAAACAAACTCAAGGTTAAGTTTTTATCTTATTTTTCTACTCTTTGGCTACTTTTTTAAATAGATTAAAATGATTTCATTCTTTTCAATGCAGTTATCTATTCCAACGAGCATTTTATAACCAAACAATTTAGAGGTTAGTTTTTTTTGCTTTATTGACCTTTCAATTTTTTAATTGATTACAATTTGTCATTTTTGTGTTCCTTTTTATATATTGATTCACTATTTTTTTTCTTGATTTGTATGTGTATATTTTCTTGATTCACTATATATTTGTTTGTGTATAATGGACCTCCTTTTTTTCTCCCGCCTCACCTTCCCCGCCACCCCCCTCCCTCGCTCAAACCTCGGAGACATGACTGTCACACCTCCGTCCCTTCCATCCCACTTTTCCGGCCATGAAAGAGACACTCAGTTTTTCCTTTGGTCCGAAAACCTGCTCAATCGAGCCCGCTCACCCCTTTACTTGCAACCATCTCCGTTTCCCATAACAGCAGCCTGACCGTTCCTTCTCTTTCGTCTCCCCCTGCCCTATTTTCGCTTGGTTCCACGAACACACCTCCCTTCTCTTAGTTCACCCCCTTAATAAGAAATTCTTCCGTGAAACCAGACTCGACGGAGGAGTTTACTGGATTGAAAAACACTAAAACCGGCGCGAATACTGCGTCGAATTGGCCATGCTCGCTCCTACCGGTGGTGTAACCAAGCTTATCTTTTCTTCTGGAGATGATCAAAGGGGATGGAAGTTGCTTGTGGACCTTCGTTCCAAACTTCTCCCCATCCCACCCCAGTCACCGCCCACCTTTGCTCCACCCAAACCTCTTGCCCCCTCTTCCACAAATCGCTCTTATAAAGCTATTCTCCAATCCGCCATAGAGCAACCTTCCCAACCCACCAACATTTTTCACCAGGCTCCGACTAAACCCCCCAATCCGAATCGTTTATCTCCTGCCTTGGCCACCTTAAACTTATCTTCGACACTTGTTGTTGAATGGTTCTTCTTCCACGATGGGTGCCCTGAAATCAGAGCCTCCCTTCACGATTATGTCAGTGAATACTGCGCCATTGCCCCTATCTATTCGGATAAAGCCCTCCTCCTTTGCGAAGATGTCGCTCGAGCAAATAGCCTCGTTGCCGAAAAAGACTAGAAGCATGTAGGAGGTTTAAAACTGAAGTTTGTTATATGGGGTCATGAGGCTATCCTTCAAAACCAGAAAGTGCCTTCTTATGGAGGATGGATTAAAGTTCACCATCTCCCTTTTGATCTCTGGAACTGGGAAAACTTTGAACTCATCGGAGATGCTTTCAGAGGTTTATGCAAAGTCTCCAGGAAGACTCTCAAGACTCGATATGATGGAGGTTAGCCTCAAAGTTGTTGGTTTTGCTTCGGGCTTCCTTCCGACAATAAATCTTCTCCTCTCCACGAGCATATTTGTCTCCATTGAACCGTTTTTTAATGTCGATTTCCAAATTTGCTTCATTGCCAGAATACATGGGAAAAACCCCCATTGAATAGTGTCTCCAATACAAGCTGTGCGGTGTCATAGACGCGCTACCCACCTACCCGCTCTCACAAACCCATTTCTAAGGCCACGCGCCCATTGACCAAAACGCACACCTCTCACTCTACTGTCATTGTCAAACAACCCCCAATGGTGTCAGCGTCACAGTCCCCGAAGGCTTGCTCTCCAAACTTGTGTGTGGGCCCCCCAATCAGTACCTCAAATCTTATCCCAACCCTCCTTTAATACACATTGAAAAGACCTCTTTCCCATCCTCTTTACAAGCTTCCAACCATCCTAATCCCCAACCTTTACCCGATAACCTTACCCCAACAAATATTGTCGCTTTCTTTAAGGCAAAAAAAATTGTTTCTATAAATGGTAAAAAGTCGACCTTTGTCCTTGGAACAAAACACACCACTTCTGAGTTTGCTCTTATACACTCAGATCTTGAAGAAGACGTTTCCCTCTCAAACCCTTGCCCTGACACCAACACCTCTTCCCGACCCCGTTCTCTGTCCCCATTGACTTCCATTATCGTTATAAGCCTTTTCACCGATGATGAGCTCTCTGCCCCTGCTTCTATTCAGATATGCTCGGACTTTCAACACAGTGACCATACTCTTTACAAGACGAATGACAACACATAAGTTTTACCTTCTTTTGAGCCAGCAAAAGGCTAACTGTTCCTAAAAAAACTAGCCCCCTGGCTGCTTGAAAATGGCTTGTGCTTATCGACCATCCTTAATAGACAAAAAAAGGGAAAGACCCCAGTCAAATCCTCCAAATTGATCAGAAAAGTTAAGAACTTAACATCCTCCATCAACTATGACAAGCCCTCGGAGATGTCATTACAATTGGGTCGCTTCCCTTTATGTTAATTATTTCTTGGACGTGAGAGGTTTGGGTTCACGGAAGAAAAGATCACTCATTAAAAGCTTTCTCCAGCAAACTAATGCCACGATAGTTATCCTCTAAGAAACCAAGCGCAACCACATTGACAATTCTTTCATCAAATCCCTTTGGAGCTCTCGCAACATTGCTTTGAGTGCTCTGGATGCCGAGGGTAGCTCGAGCGGTATTCTTATCATGTGGAATGATCCATCCTTCACTGTTATTGAAATTGTAGAAGGTACAAACTCCCTTTCTCTCAATATCTCTCTTGCAGATGGTTTCCTCTTTTGGTTTTCTGGTGTATACGACCTAACGAGGGCAACTCACAGGCAATCCTTCTGGGATGAGTTAACTGACCTCTCTTTCCTCTGCGAGGGCCATTGGATTTGGGGTGGAGACTTCAATGTGACTAGATGTTCTTTTGAAAAATCTAATGGTAAGCCATATACAAAAAGCATGAAATGCTTCAACAAATTCATTGATGACTGCTTTGATTGCCCCCCCCTTATCCAATGGCTTATACACGTGGTCCAACCTCCGTGACAACCCAGTGATGACCCTCATTGACCGATTTCTGATCACTAGCCCTTGTATTGACAAACTCAATAGCGCTTTGGTCAAGAGATTACCAAGAGTTACTTCAGATCATTACCCAATCCTTCTAACCCTTGGTCTACAAAGATGAGGATCCTATTACTTCAAGTTCGAAAACACTCTTATCCAAGGCTGGTCGTGGCATGGTTTTATAAAGAAACTGAAGCTCTTCAAACACCAGGTTCAAATTTGGAATGTCAATACCTTTGGCTGCACGAAATCTATGAAGGTTGACTTGATCAATGAACTTAATAGGCTAGATTCCATCGAGGAGACTGATAGTCTCAACCCCACACAACTCCTACGTAAACTTGGTATCAAAACTGAACTGCAGGACATCTCCATCAGAGAGGAAATGAACTGGAGACAAAAATGCAAACTGAAATGGTTGCTTGAGGGTGACGAAAACACTGTTTTTTTTTCATAGAATCACCTTGGCTAGAAAGAGGAAAAACTCTATCGTGGAGCTTTTGTCTAGGAAGGGAGAAAGCCTTGTCATTGATAGCCAGAAAGAATTCCTAGATTTCTACTCTCACCTATACACTAAATCTACTGGCCATTGGTTCCTCCCAGATTTGGATTCTTGGAGCCCCATTTCTACAGAGCTTACTCACTCCTTATAAACCCCTTTTACTGATGAAGAAACTTTCAGGGTTGTTTCTGTAACGCCCCAATAACCCAATTACCTTTTGGTTTGTGTTTTGGATTAAATTATTGGAAAGTAAATTGGGTGGATCTTGAAGTTGTGAAATTAATTTATGTTTTTGCACAATTAAAGGATTATATATAGAGGCAATTGTATATAATCTTATTTGGAAATATTTACCTAGGATTGATAGCAAAAAGGGTGGTTTTTGATAAAGGAAGGGGCACTTTAGTAATTTGAATAATGGAAATTAGGGCTTTCCAAGGCATTTTGTCCTACTATAGCACGAATCCCAAGGTGTGTTTTCTTCTTCCTCCATCTTCACGAAAAAGAGAGCCAGCCGTCTGCCCTGTTTTCCGACCGAGCAACCAGATGACGCCGCCATTCGAGTCGTCTGCAAGCCGAGTTCGATGTTCTTCGCTGCCGATCGTCGAGCCTCATCGCAACCACCGCCAGACGCAAATCGCAACGGCGAATACCATGAGTCGCCGGTCCCTGCTGCAGACCGTGAGCCGTCTCTGCGCAAGCTGGCCATCCTCGCGTAGCAGCCGAGCTCGCCGTCGATTGGGAGGCTCTTTTGCATATAGTTACTCCAGGCGTCGGTCGAGCAAGGTCCTTCACTAGCCGCTGCGAACGACCGTCGAACCGAAGGAGCTTCGCCGGAGTTTCTGAAGCTAGACCATCGGGTCGACCCACGAGCTTCCGCCACCGTTGGTTCGAGTTTTGGGGATATGTTTGACCGGTTTTCGAGAATTAGCTATTGGTTCGGAATAGATCGACTCACGAGCTTCACGGATCCGACCTCCACGCGCCAAGACGCGCCGCCGTGCTCCGGCCACGCGCCGCCGCTCTCAAGATCGGGCCAATTGCATCCGTTTCTTTCCCCGAGTCCGTTTCAAGCCTCCGTTAGTGGTAAATCGACCTAGTTATTGCCGAATTGAAATATAAGTTTAATTATGCGTTTTAACTAAGGAACTGATGAAATTGATTTAGGAGGCTCGAGTTTTGAACACGACCGAATGGACTTTCGAGTCAGAGACCTAAACATAGGATATCTCGGAGCTAAGGCTATGGTAAGGGATTTTCTACAAACGATCTTAAAAAGGGAAGTGAATACGATTTCTTGAAATATGTATTTGTTTTAAAAGATGAAAGTTGAGGATTTATTTCAAAAGGTCAATTTCCAAAACTCATGCTTAGGGCTTGAATTTAGAAAACGAATATTTCAAAGGGTTTTCGAGGACCTCGAGTGAATGATTTTCTAGAAAGGAACTTGATGATGTAAGGGTTTGAGAGAACCCGAGCTGAAATGATTTCAAAGAATTTAAAAACGAGTCTTGACACAGCTATGTATATTTCTGTATATTGAGATTTTCAGTTATGTTATTGTGCTAGTTATGCACCTTAAATAATAAACGTACTTATTACTGATGATTGATTGACTCTAGTTAAAGTTATGAAAGTTATGTCATGACCTTAAGTTTATGTGATTGTTGCATCATTCCTGAATGTATATGTATATGAATGTAAAGAATGGGACCTCATGCATATTGTATGTATATGAACATGTCATGTAGGCTGTGGCAATTGGTCTCCTGAGAACTTATGCATGGTAAAACATGCATTAGAGACCCTATGGGTCAATATTATAGGGGTCTGTGAGGGACTCAATATTATAGGGTGCATGAGGGACTCAAACCTCACGAGAGTCCAGTGAGGGACTCAAACCTACAGAGAGTCTCATGTGAGGACTCAAAATGAAAAGACTCGGTAGACTCAATTGACCACGCATAGCCAAAGAGAAAAAGTCATGATTTTATGAGAAAGTTTTAGGTCCCATTACAGAAAGTTTGATGATTTTAAAAGTCACGAATATTGATCATGTTTAAAAGTCAGATTTGAAGGATATCATATGCATGTGTTTGCATTTTCTCGACCCCCACTTACTGGGTATTTTATAATACTCATCCCTCTACCTTTGTTGTGTTTTCTCTGTTTTAAAAATGTTTTCAGGTAGAGTCGAGAGCATACCAGGCGAGTGGCATGGATGCGCTACAGAAGCCATGGGAACCGAGTCATGAATTCCGCATCCATGATTTAGAAAGAATTGTAAATGATTATTGTCTTCCGCTTATGTAGTATAGAGTTTTAAAACTAGAGGTCGAACTTAATTATGTTTCTTGTAAACGTTTTGTATTTCTATGGGATCCCAAAATTTAATTGATTTTTATTTATCAACTTTTACTTATTTTAAAGTCAGTTAAGGCCTCGAATGCATGCATGAGTAGTAATGTCCCTAGGAATTGATGTTATAAAAGTAGGGGCGTTACAGTTTCGGTACTTGGCATAAACAAATCTCCGGGGCTAGACGATTTTACCACTGAATTCTTTAAAAAGAATTGCAACATCCTCAAGGAAGACATCGAGAAGGTGTTCCAAGATTTTTTTGAGAATAGTATTATTAACGCAAACCTCAACGAAACATATATTTTCCTCATCCCGAAGAAGATTGATGCTAAATCTGTGAATGACTATCGATGCATCAGCCTAACCACCTGCCTCTATAAGATAATAGCCCGCGCCCTTTCAGAGAAACTTAAGAAGGTCCTCCCACTCACAATTTCAGACTCCCAATTTGCCTTTGTTGCAAACAGACAAGTTATAGATGCCTCTCTCATTGCACACGAACTCACGAAGAACAATTTTTGAATAAGAAACAAGGGGTCGTTATTAAGCTTGACATCGAAAAGGCCTTTAACATGGTGGATTGGAACTTCCTTGACCGCATCCTATCATTCAAAGGTTTTGGTACCGAATGGAGACTTTGGATTCAAGGTTGTATCTCTTCAGCAAATTACCTCATCATTATTAATGGCAAACCCCGTGAAAAACTTAATGCCTCGCGAGGGCTTAGACAAGGAGACCCTCTATCTCCCTTCCTCTTTGTCATTATTATGGATTGTCTTTCTTGGATGCTTTCTCTACAGGCCACCAAAGGGTCACACGCGGTTTAAGTGTCGGCGACCTTACTATTACCCATCTACCTCTTTGTCATTGATATTAACCTTACAACGGTTGTGGTTGCTGACCTTACGAGGGATTTGGATGCAAAGTGGCCTCCTGGCCCACCCTATACCTCGGGTTGCCACTCAATGCCAAATCATGAACCAAAACTTTCTGGAATCCAGTCATTGAGAAATTTGAGAGATGTCTATCTGGATGGAAAGGCTCCTTCATCTCAAAAGGTGGTCGGCTTACCTTATTACAAGCTACGTTATCCAACATTCCCACCTACTACTTATCCCTCTACAAAATCCCATCTGAAGCTGCAAACACAATTGAAAAAATTCTTAGGCGGTTCTTGTGGGTTGGGCATAATAACAAGATGGGTTATCATCCTATAGGTTGGTCTAAGGCGTGTCGACCAATTGAAGATGGAGGGCTTGGGATTGTCAACATTAAAGCCAAAAATTGAAGTCTTCTTGCCAAATGGATTTGGAGATTTTATGCTGAAAAAGATTCTCTTTGGCATCAAGTTTTAAACCACAAATATGGCTACTCCCAATCCGATATCCATCCTAAATGGGAAAAATGCAAATACCACCGATGCCTTGGAGAAATATTGTTGCAGAAAGACCTTTCATCTATTACAATACTCTTTGTATTGTAGGAAATGGTAAGCATACTAGTGTTTAGACAGACAAATGGTTGGGCGACTTCACCCTTCAAGCCTCCTACCCTCTCCTTTTTGCTCTCACAAGAAAAAAGGAAGCCAAGGTTTGTGATTTGTTCTCGGCTATTGAATTGGCTTGAAATCTAGACATCCCTCGACCATTGAAGGAGTCCGAAATTGAGGAGTGGGTGAGGCTATCAACCCAACTCCCCAGTTGCTTAAACATAGTAAAGGATGATTTTTGGAAGTGGCAGCTACATAGTACAAGGGTATACACAGTTAAGTCCCTTACACAAATTGTTCTCCACGAACTTCTCCACCCATAAACATCTTTATCAGAATATCTGGAAGAGCCACATCCCTAAAAAAGTGTGGTTTTTCCTTTGGGAATCAAGCCACGAGAGGCTTAACACAACTGACACAATTATTAAAAAAGCCCCTTGGATTGCTATAGCTCCAAGCTAGTGTGTCCTTTGCAAACAGACGGTAGAATCCATCTGACATATCTTTAACTTATGCCCCTATACTTACAGCATTTGGACAATACTTCTTCATCCATCTAAGCAACAGTTTGTCTTTCCAAACAAAATGTGTGGTATCCTCGAGCTTCTCCTGATAGGACACCATTACACTCAAGACAAGGTGGTCATTTAGGACAATCTGGTTAAAGATCTCATGTGGACTATTTGGCTTGAAAGAAACAATCGAGATTCAGTGTAAAGGCCAGAGAACCCCACATTGCTCTTGAATACATTCTTTATCTTACTTTCTCTTTGTGTAAATTATCTCCCTCATTTGGTGACTACACTTTTACTTCCCTTCTTAGCAATTGGGAAAATCTTTTGTAATCGGTATACCGACTTTGTTTGTACATTTTATACTATCAATGAAATGAATTTGTGTTTCTCATTAAAAAAAAATTGTTTAATTTTTCATACATTGGTTAAAGAAAAAAATGGTTTATTTTTTCTGTGGGTGAGAAGAACAAATCAACATAAATCTAGAAAAAAAATAAAAATAAAAAATATAAAGTCAATGCCTCAAAGCATGAGTTTGAGGATGAAAAATGAGTAGCGAAATCTAAATGAGAAGAAGTAATAGGAGAGGACTTGAGAATATTTAGTTCTTAGGGATGAAGTCGAAATCCAAAGAGGTTGTTGGGTTTTTTTTTTTTCAAAAGATTTTGAAACAAAAAACGTAATCTCAACCTATTTTTAATATTCCTTTGAAAAACAAACTTATTTTAAATATTATTATTAAAACTTTTGCCATAAAGGCATAATAGCAAAACATTATACTTTCTTTTCCTTTCTAACATCCAAATAAAAAATTTTAATTTCAGAAATTTCAAATCAATTTCATTCTAAACCCAAATAAAAATTTAAAATCATTTCCGTAAAATTTTTTATTTGAAATCATTTATTATCAAATTCATCCGCCAAATAGAGTGTAACTTCTAAGAACAAATAGATACCAACTCCAATCTTAAGTATATTTTGTTTTTAAATTTATTAATTAGCAAAAAAAAAAAAAAAAAAAACTTTTCTTCAATTAGCCACTTCTAATAGCAGGATTAACCTCTTTAGACTCTCCACTTTTTTTGTCCTTTCTATTATCATTATTATTTAAAAAACAGACCTAAAGCTATAGGTCTTTTCCCAATTTTGTTATGCTTTCTCCTCCTCCATGGTTGCCGCAACGCACGTTTGAACCTCATCATCAACTTAGGAAATTTTCTCTCTTCCTCCCCAAACGACAGCCACACACCAACAAAACCTGTAACGCCCCTACTTTTCTATGACTAAACTCTTAGGGACATTACTACACATGCATGCATTTATAAGCCAAGAGATAAAAAGATCTTTAAACCTCCACTGAAAATAATTTGTCTTTAGGGATCCCAAATAAAACATTCAAAACAGATAAAAGGAGCAGTTTAACATGGCCTATTTAAAATCTGTAAAGTAAATTTAAACTTCAAAAACATAAAGGAACAACATCAGTTATAAAAGAAATGTGCGGAAAACATGTCTATTCCCATGGTTCTAGCAACGCGCCTCAGTCACTCGCCTCGCACGTCCTTGGCCTTACGAAAAACATTTTTAAAAGAAAGGGTGAGTATTGCAAAACAATACCCGATAAGTGACCTCGCTACAGAGGTTTGGGATATGCATACACATACAATCATGACTTTTAAACTTGTTCGAAATGTACATATCACGGGACCTAAAACTTTCTCATATCGTCAGTCTTTAATCCATGACTTCCTATTTATTTATGTGGCGATTGGTCATCCTGAGTCATTTCGTTTTGAGTCCCTCACGCACTCTCAGTAATCATTTGAGTCCCTCACGGACCCTCGTATAAATTGAGTCCCTCACAGGACCCACATAATTTGACCCATAGGGTCTCTAATGCATGTTTGACCATGCACATAATGCACTCGGAGACCAATGTCCACATTTTTCATCAAATCATTTCATGACATACATAACATGCATGCGGTCCCATCATTCAACATAACTATAGTGTACATGCCACAACCATTATCATTGATATGCAAATCATGACTTTCCACATCAGATAGGGTGTAATACTCACGTATATAATCATGCAATATTCTCATAGATAATACTTGTAATATCCTCACATGAAATCTTGGAATATTCTTACATAAAATACAAAGATATTCTCGCATAAAATACTAGATCATACTCACATAAAATATTGAGATATCTTCACATAGAATATCAAGGCATTCTCACATAAAATCTTGGAATATTCTCGTGTAAAATCATTAATTCTTTTTAAGTAAAATATCGTACTAATTTCACATAAAATATTGAAATTCGTTTTCTTTCATCCCATTTAAAAGATTCGGCACAAGGTCCCTTACCTCGAGCTTGATCTCACTCTTTCCTTTTAATTCTTAAATTAACGGTCCTTTCCAAATAACCTGTCAACCAAGAATTCTTCTATTCGTTATCCTACTATACAACTCATTCAATATAAAGAGTCTAAGTACGAAAGCGTCTATAATTCTCACTTTGCTCCAATTACCTCGACTCCGAATAATAAACCGAACGTGGATTTGGTTGCTTCAAACTTCGAAGTCTTGATCCTGAAATTCGGTTCGTTCCTACAAATTGTGTTCGAAACCGTAGTTTTACACTCTCAATTAGACTCTTAGATAAACGATAGGTCACAGGTAATCCTTCAACAAAAACGAAGCTTAGCACGAACGCTCACTGCTTTGTAAACTCATTCAGAATGCGGTGATGGCGTGCGCGTAGGTCACGATCGGGTGAAGAAAACGAGTTCGCGAGTGGCGTGTAGTCTCGATCGACGGTCGCGATCCGAAAGGCGATTCGCGGCGGCTTCGTTTCGTGACAACAACTCCGGCGAGACTGCTGCTGTGCCCGCGGATCTGCCGGCGCAAACCGGACGTGAAGAAGCGGCTGGACGTGCGATCGAGGCTCTGGCGCTGCCGAACTCGACGGCGAGCTGAGGCTCGTGAGCGGCGGCGGTCCTCGGATGAGTAAGGAATCCCGAACTGCTGGGGGTTTCGACTCGTAACCGGCGGCGGCGTGCAGTCTCGAGCAGCAGCTGCGGATCTGAGGTCACGGCTAGGAGTTCTGGTCTGCAGGTGGCGTGGCTGGCGGCGTATTCGACTGAAGGCCGACGTTTGTGGGTCGGCTCGAGGTTCGGCGTTCGTCTGCTCGTGGGTTTTCGCCGGCGCGAGTGGCTGAAGAGGAAGATGTGCGGTTGGAGTCTCTGTTCGTGAATCACCGGCGGCGAAGGCAACGTCTAGGGCTTAGTCGGCGGTAGAGCAGCAACACAAATTGTCTAGGGTTTAGGTTAGGGCAAAAAAATATAAGGAGAAGGAGAAGATGGAAGTGTATATGGTTTTTAGGGTTAGGGTTTGATTCCATCCTTCTTTGCTTGCAAGCATATATATATATATGGTTGAACAATGAGGTCTAGATCATTGTTAAAAGTCTCAATTCACCCTTACTTAGGCATTATTAACCAAAACGCCATCGGTACTTCCTCTTCTTCTAATATTACAAAAGAAATCCCATCTCAAGGGGAAACAATAATTAACGATAGAACGTCAAATACAATAAATAATTAGTACCTGTGGTTGTGGTCGTCACAATCTTCCCTCCTTAAGAACTTTCGTCCTCGAAAGTTCCTATTCTTGAAATAGTTCTGGATATTTAGCTCGCACTTCTTCTTCTCGCTCCCAGGTAGCTTCTTCCGTGCGGTGGTTTTGCCACAACACTTTAACTAGGTTGATTTCACGGTTACGGAGGGTCTTTTGATCCCTAGCAATAATCTGTACAGGTCGTTCGCCATAACTCAAATCTTCGGCTAACTGTAATGGTTCGAAGTCTATGACGTGAGTCGGTGCGAACGTATTTTCTCAACATGGAGACATGAAACACGTTATGAACGGCGACGGGGAAGGCGGCGGTGCTAATCAGAGGCCCACGCACCAACCTCTCTCTAAAATCTCGAATGGTCCGATGAAGCGCGGACTCAACTTCCCCTTTCGGCCAAACCTTAGAATCCCTTTCATTGGGGCCACCTTAAGAAATACGTGGTCCCCAACACCGAATTCTAGGTCCCTTCGTCTTGTGTCAGCATAACTCTTTTGTCTGTCTTGGGCGGTCTGCATTCGCACCCTAATCTTCTGTATCGCACTATTTGTGACTTGTACTAACTTGGACCCAATAACTGGCGTTCACCAATCTCCTCCCAGAAAACGGGAGTCCTGCAACGTTTTCCATAGAGAGCTTCAAATGGAGCCATTCCGATGGTCGACTGATAACTGTTATTGTAAGCAAACTCCATCAAATGCAGATGAGTGTCCCAACTGCCTGGGAAGTCTAAAGTGCAAGATCGTAACATGTCTTCTAAGATCTGGTTCAAACGCGTTACGCTCGCCCATCCGCTGCATGGATGAAAAGTCATACTAAAAGTTCAACTGTGAACCTAACGCTTTCTGTAGGCTCCTCCAAAAGTTGGAGGTGAATCGCGGATCCCGGTCTGAAATAATCTTGGCTGGAATCCCATGCAGACGGACTATCTCCTCCAGGTAAAGCTACGCCCACTTATCCGTAGAATAGGTGGGTTTCCCTGGTATGAAATGTGCTGACTTGGTTAATCTGTCCACAATGACCCAAATTACTGAGTAACCTCGTAAGGTTCTAGGCAGTCCGACTATGAAATCCATAGAGATCTCCTCCCATTTCCACTGGGGCACATGTAAAGGCTGCAGTAGTCCTGCGGGCCTCTGTCTAGGTGCTTTCACCTGCTGACAAGTCAAACACTTGCCGACAAACTCTGCCACGTCGCGCTTCATATTACACCACCAGAATGCCTGTTTCAGATCTCGATACATCTTGGTGCTACCAGGGTGCATAGAGAATGGTGAGTTATGGGCTTCGCTCAAGATTTCTGCCTTCAGTTTGTCATCGTTTGGAATACATAATCGTCCTTGGAATAATAGTCCTCCATCTGCGGATAGGGAAAACTCTGCCAACTCACCCGTAGTTACTGCAGTAAGTTTTTCCACTAACTGAGGGTCTCCCTGTTGAGACTCAACGATGCGTTGTCTCATAGTTGGTTGTACCGTTAACTGAGCTAACTGAGCCGTGGTCTTTCTTACTAGTACTGCAATTTCAGCTCGTGCAAATTCTCACTCAGAACTCGCTCTCATCGATGAACTTCGTCTTTGAAGTATGAATCGGCTTTCTCTCGAGGGCATCGGCCACGACATTAGCCTTCACAGGGGGTGGTACTGTATGTCAATATCGTAATCCTTCACTAATTCCAACCATCTGCGTTGCCTCATGTTCAATTCCTTCGGGTGAACAGTACTTGACTTTTATGATCTGTAAAAATCAATTTTCTCGCCATACGTAGTAGTGTCTCTCGGATCTTTAATGCAAAGACCAATGCCGCTAGTTCCAAGTCCGAGTTGGATAATTCCTCTCATGCGCCTTTAATTGTCGGGATGCATAGGCTATTACTTTACCATCTTGCATTTAGTACACACCCAAACCTTTCTTAGAAGCATCACCAGAAACCACAAAGCTCCTGTTCCTCGGGGATCAGAGAATCGGGGCGACACTAAATCGCACACTGAGTTCCCGGAAACTCGCCTCATAAGCATCATCCCAAACAAATAAGTTACCTTTGCTGCGCGTCACCGGGTCATGGGCATGGCTATCTTGGCAAAATCCTCGCACGCAAACGTCTATAGTAACTCGCAAGACCAGAAAACTACGCACTCTGTAATCTGGTGGTCGGACGAGGCCCACCGTGTGACGGCCTCCACTTTCACCGGGTCAACAGAGACTCCAGCCGGACACCACATGCCCCAAGAAGGATACTGCTCGAGCGAAATTCACACTTGGAGAATTTTGCATATAACTTATTCTCTCTCGGCGTGTTTAAAACTTTTCTCGTGTGCCTTTCATGATCTTCATCACATCCGGAGTATATCGATATCGTCAATAAACACAATCACGAACGTGTCTAGAAACTCTTTGAATACACGTTCATCAAGTCCATGAAAGCGGCAGGGGCGTTGGTCAAACCGAACGGCATCACTTTGTGAACTCGTAATGCCCATAACGTGATCTCAATGTCGCTCTTAGGAATATCCTCTTCACCGATTCTCAATCGATGGTAGCTCGATCTCGGATCGATCTTGAAAAACATCGTTGTTCTCAGAATCGATCGAACAAATCATCTATTCTAGGAAGAGGATATTTATTCTTGATCGTAACTTTATTCAACTCCTCGTAATCTATACACAAAGCATAGACCGTCTTTCTTTTCACGAACAACACTGGGCTCCCAAGGCGAAACGCTTGGGCGTATAAACCCTTTGTCCGATGAAGTCCCGCAAATCGTAGTTTCAGCTTCTTTCAACTCTGCGGGTGCCATTCTCAGACGCGGTGCCTTGGATATCGGAGTCGTCCCTAATTCCAATCCGATGTTAAACTCTACCTCTCTCGACCGGGAGGTATTCCGGGAGGTCCTCGGGAAGACGTCTCAGAAATTCATTCACCATCGATACCGGTGACACTTTGAGATCTCAGTGCACCTTGCATCTAGTATGCAAGCTAAGACGCCCCAAGCTCCCCGATGTAATAACTTCCGGCCTTAAGGGCGATGAATTACCTTAGGCCTACTTCCTGCTATCGTGCCTCCAACTCAGTAGCCGGGTTGGTCGGAGGAGTGAACACTACCTCCTTCCTGAAACAATCAATGCAAGCATGGTTCTGCGCTAACCAGTCCATACCCAATATCACATCAAAGGCAAACATGTCTAAGACTACTAGATTTACTGCTAACTCATGGTCTGCGATGGTCACACTACCATCCTTGACTCTCATAGTGGCTAACAAATTTATCCCCGCAGGAGTGGAGACAGACAGAGCATACTGTAACTGTTCTAGTTCTAACTCAGCTTGACTTACGAAGGATGTAGAAATAAAAGAGTGTGTAGAACCAGAATCAAATAATACAAAGGCAAGGTGCCCAAGTAATGGAAGTGTACCTGTAACCACCGAGTCTGAGCCATAGATGTTTTTACTGGTGCTTGCATAAGCTCTTCCTTGATGTATTACAGAGCTTCACAAAGCGATCCCACTATTGATAACTTTGAGGTTGGCTAGCGCCGGCTTGACTCGGGCAAATATTAGCTCTGTGCCCTTCTTTCCCACATCCGAAGCACACTCCGGACCGGGCAAACACTTACCCCAATCTTTGCTACTACGCTCTTGCATCATTGGGCTTATCTCCACCGTTATTTCCCGCTCTGTTGACTCGTGGTTTCGACTGAACTCGCACGAAAGTTTCTGGTCTATCACGGTGTATGCTGCTGGGACGCTTGTGAGCTTGAATTTGGCCGGTCCCACTTCCTCTTATGATTTTCCATGGTGCCCGGGTTAACCACTACACTGGCACGTGCGATCTGCGCTGCACCCAAATCAATTCCGCCACTCTCACTGCGGAGGCATAATCAGGAGGTGCTAGTGCCTGGATGAAGCCTCGAACATTTTCATCCAGTCCCATGACGAAACGCTCTGTCTTCTTCGCCTCTGTGTCTACTAGCTCGGGGGCAAAGCGTGACAAGCGGGTGAATTCTCTCTCATATACCTCCACTGCCCTCTGCTCGGCTAAGTTGTAAGAATTACCACTTGTTTCACAGAACGAGCCGCAGCGAGTAAAATTTCCGCCAGAATGCTCCCTTAAACAGATTCCAGGTAATCGTTTCTTCGCTGGCGACAATGGTTCCCTGGGCGGACTCCCACCATAAATAAGCGTCATCCCTCAGCATGAAGGTCGCACAGGACACCCTCTGGTCCTCAGGGCAATTCATCACCGAAAATGGTCTCAATGGAGGACAACCATAATTCGCCACGGTGGTGGGGTCACTAGAAGACCCATCAAACGATGCGGGATCATATTTCCAGAAGTCCTTCGGATATCGAGACTCGTGGTTGCATCATTCCGCCCGACTTGCTTGGGCCACAGTGAGTGGCTACCGTGAGCTCGCACCAAAGTCCGCATGGCCTCTACCATCATAGTCATAACATTAGGGTTCCTTGATCCGCCTGAGCGGCTGCAGTGCATCTTCCCGGCGACCAGCCGGGTCCCGGGGAGGTCCGCACGCGGGTGGAGCAATCTCTTCTGCTCCAGGTGGTAATTCGGTTGGGTGTCAACGTTTTCTCTTGCCTCCCGCCCCTACCACGTCCCCTACCTCTCCTCGACCTCTAGGTGGCATTTTGTCGATCTACAAGGTAGAGAATTTCTAGCTTAGTTTTCAAACTTTCTAAGCAGAAGATAGGATCACCCCTTAGGGTTTTAAAATTCATTTACATTTATAATACAGATCACATCATAATCATTTGTTTAATTTATAACATACCGTAACGTGCACTGGCGGTGGCCAGGAACGCGTTGTTCAACCATGGGAACTACTCTGTGCTTACTCTGTAAGCAAGTCTCTGAAACCCCTAAACCTGGGGCTCGATACCAACTATAACGCCCTACTTTTCTATGACTAAACTCTTAGGGACATTACTACACATGCATGCATTTATAGGCCAAGAGATAAAAAGATCTTTAAACCTCCACTTGAAAATAATTTGTCTTTAGGGATCCCAAATAAAACATTCAAAATGATAAAAGGAGCGATTTAACATGGCCTATTTAAAATCAGAAAGTAAATTTAAACTTCAAAAACATAAAGGAACAACATCGATTATAAAAGAAATGTGCGGAAAAACATGTCTATTCCCATGGTTCTAGCAACGCGCCTCCGTCACTCACTCGCCTACTTGCGCCCTTGGCCTTACACAAAAAACATTTTTAAAAGAAAGGGTGAGTATTGCAAAACAATACCCGAGTAAGTGACCTCGCTACCGAGGTTTGGGATATGCATACACATACAATCATGACTTTTAAACTTGTTCAAATGTACATATGCGGGACCTAAAACTTTCTCATATCGTCAGGTCTTTAATCCATGACTTCCTTTTTATTTATGTGGCCGATTGGTCATCCTGAGTCATTTCGTTTTGAGTCCCTCACAGACCCCTGTAATCATTTGAGTCCCTCACAGACCCCTGTATGGTTTGAGTCCCTCACGCAGACCCTGTATAAATTGAGTCCCTCACAGACCCACAGTAATTTGACCCATAGGGTCTCTAATGCATGTTTGACCATGCACATAATGCACTCTCGGGAGACCAATGTCCACATTTTTCATCAAATCATTTCATGACATACATAACATGCATGAGGTCCCATCATTCAACATAACTATAGTGTACATGCCACAACCATTATCATTGATATGCAAATCATGACTTTCCACATCAGATAGGGTGTAATACTCACAGTATATAATCATGCAATATTCTCATAGATAATACTGTAATATCCTCACATGAAATCTTTGGAATATTCTTACATAAAATACAAAGATATTCTCGCATAAAATACTAGATCATACTCACATAAAATATTGAGATATCTTCACATAGAATATCAAGGCATTCTCACATAAAATCTTGGAATATTCTCGTGTAAAATCATTAAATCTTTCTAAGTAAAATATCGTACTAATTTCACATAAAATATTGAAATTCGTTTTCTTTCATCCCATTTAAAAGATTCGGCACAAGGTCCCTTACCTCGAGCTTGATCTCACTCTTTCCTTTTAATTCTTAAATTAACGGTCCTTTCCAAATAACCTGTCAACCAAGAATTCTTCTATTCGTTATCCTACTATACAACTCATTCAATATAAAGAGTCTAAGTACGAAAGCGTCTATAATTCTCACTTTGCTCCAATTACCTCGACTCCGAATAATAAACCGAACGTGGATTTGGTTGCTTCAAACTTGGAAGTCTTGATCCTGAAATTCGGTTCGTTCCTACAAATTGTGTTCGAAACCGTAGTTTTACACTCTCAATTAGACTCTTAGATAAACGATAGGTCACAGGTAATCCTTCAACAAAAACGAAGCTTAGCACGAACGCTCACCTGCTGTAAACTCCGCTGCTGTAAACGGTGATGGTCGGCGCTGTGGTCACGATCGGCGGTGAAGAAAACGAGTTCGCGAGTGGCGTGTAGCCTCGATCGACGGTCGCGGCTGAAAGGGCAGTTCGCGAGCGGCTTCTGTTTTCGTGACAACAACTCCGGCGAGACTGCTGCTGTGCCCGCGGATCTGCCGGCGCAAACCGGACGTGAAGAAGCGGCTGGACGTGCGATCGAGGCTCTGGCGCTGCCGAACTCGACGGCGAGCTGAGGCTCGTGAGCGGCGGCGGTCCTCGGATGAGTAAGGAATCCCAATCGCTGGGGTTTCGACTGAATCGGGCGGCGGCGTCGCGATCTCGGCGGCGCAGCGGCGATCCGAGGTCACGGCTAGGAGTTCGAGCCCGCAGTGGCGTGGCGGCGCGTGTTCGATCAAGGCGCGACGCCAGGGTCGGCTCGAGGTTCGGCGTTAAATCGCTCGCGTGGGTTTTCGCCGGCACGAGCGGCTGAAGAGGCAGATGTGCGGTTGGAGTCTCTGTTCGTGAATCACCGGCGGCGAAGGCAACGTCTAGGGCTTAGTCGGTGGTAGAGCAGCAGCACAAATTGTCTAGGGTTTAGGTTAGGGCAAAAAAATATAAGGAGAAGGAGAAGATGGAAGTGTATATGGTTTTTAGGGTTAGGGTTTGATTCCATCCTTCTTTGCTTGCAAGCATATATATATATATGGTTGAACAATGAGGTCTAGATCATTGTTAAAAGTCTCAATTCACCCTTACTTAGGCATTATTAACCAAAACGCCATCGGTACTTCCTCTTCTTCTAATATTACAAAATAAATCCCATCTCAAGGGGAAACAATAATTAACGATAGAACGTCAAATACAATAAATAATTAGTACCTGTGGTTGTGGTCGTCACAAAACCCATCTTTGATTTTTTTTCTTCTCACTTATCTTCCTCTCTGGGTTGCCGTTGCCGACCTCCAGCACTCCCCACCTGCACTTTTGTTTATGCTCTTATCTCACTCTCTGCTGCAACCTCACGACACCACACCAACCCAACCCGTTTTCTTCCTTCAGACCTCCATCTATAAAAATTTTCCTTGATCAATTTTTCCTCTTTTTTTGTTTCTTCGATTCAACAAATCCAATCCCAATCCTAAAATTGGGTAAAATTGTAATGGGATGAACTTTTGTTTAAAATCCTGCCAAATCCAACCTATTTTGGATGGAAAATTTGTTTGATCAAAACAAATCATATTGGATTTCAAATTCTTTTTTTTTTTTATTCTTACTGTCGTCAGTGACATATTCTAACTCTAATCACCACTCCGGCGTGGAGCAGAGAGAAGGTAATTGTTTTGTTGAATACACTATTCCCCAATGAAATTTCATAATTAGGAATAATGT
Source organism: Trichosanthes cucumerina (assembly GCA_036507285.1). Lineage (NCBI taxonomy): Eukaryota > Viridiplantae > Streptophyta > Magnoliopsida > Cucurbitales > Cucurbitaceae > Trichosanthes > Trichosanthes cucumerina. Next base: position 66,826,239 of record CM071844.1, read on the forward strand.
CACGTTAATATCTAGCAATTTTAGTAGTTTTAGGTCATTATTTCTCCATGTAGTATATAAGCTCGGTATCATGTGCATTCCCTGAACAGTTTTGATATTTGATTAAGAGTTTTCTTATGGAGCCTACGGATAGGGAAAGCTCTTCAGGAGCTAGTGGCGATGACGACATTTACAAGCAAGACATAAGAGATGAAGAAGAATGTCTTTGTTCATTTGGGTACATGCGCAAGTTGCAATTCAGGTTGAGAATTTCAAGAATTTAGACTCCCGGGAATCCTTCAATAGGATGGAGCTATTTGCTTATTTTTAAGTGTGTGTTTCAATATTTTTATCTGTCTCTAGGAAGCATGCTTCGACTGCTCGATGGAATGATCAGATGGGAATGGCAGAAGTTGTAGAGAACAAGGGCAACCTTTGGACGACGACTGGCATTGTACGTTGGGGCAAGATTTATTGTTCCATTGAGGAAACTTTGTAGGTCAAACTATGATTTTATTATGGTTTTGACATCTCTATTGGTTTTGATATTGATTACAACATTTTTTGGGGAGTTATTCTCTTTCACATTGTCTTTAAGTGATTACTATAAGATAAGGTAATATCATGAAAAATAAAAGAAATTGGTAGTGTTTTGGAGAGTTTTTTTTGTTGCTTTTTGGTTCTTTATTTAGAACATTACAATACAGATAAAGGGAAGAAATTCAAGCTTACAATGTACACGACGAAGCACTAGTAGTAGTCTTTATGTTTTGGTATATAAATGAATTCATCATTTTTTAGTACTTTTTAACTAAAGTCTTTTTTCCTATCATTATCTCTGTAGCAATGAAATTTTATTGAGCTTATTTGTGTCCCACTGTATAATTCATTTTATGTATCACTTATTCTTCTTTTCTATTTACAATATATACACATCTATTGTCACTTGGGTAATGTTTAATTTAATGTGTCTCTTGTTTCAGAAAAGTTAGAAGTGTGTTGCCTTGAAGTGTGCCTTGTGCTTTCTAAATGTTGACTGTAGTATGAACCTTGGCTCAAAAATAGAGTTGTACCATTTAAGCAGAAATATGTAGGATCATGATCTCTTTTGAGACATTTAAATGACAATTTTTAAGCATGCTATCAAACATTCTTTTCTATGTTTTCAGATTTCTTATTGAAGTTGGGGCCTTGCATCTTCTGGATTATGATAATTTAAATCTTTCTTTGAAAGATGTATATAAGAAGGTAGCTGAAGGAAAAAATGGATGTCTTTGGGAGCAGTTTGAGGTTTATAGGCACCTCAAATCTCTTGGTTTCATTGTTGGAAAGCATAAAGTTCCTTGGTCTGTGAAGGGTGTTAGGAATGGAAATGACATTTCTTCTCGAAGTTCTATATTTGAGAACAAAGGAGCGACAAATTTTGAATCAGAAGATGAGAGGTCGATCTCTGAGCTATTAGATTCCACTCAACTAAATGAAGTGACACCCATTTTTTATGTTTTTCTTCCACATAGAAAATTTAGAAAATCTTCTCCTGGTGACCCAAATTTTATGGTCTGCTTGACTAAGTAAATTCTTGTGCCAAAAATCATTGTAATTCCTTAAGATTCTGTCCGGTTGGTTATTTTTTTTGCATGTTGTCTTTTTATTTTTGTGTAAACTTCTTGGAAGGCATAGTTAAAAATGACTGGCACCTGATTTTCCTTTTTTAATAACTATTGTCCTCTGATTTGACTTTTTAATGAAATTTCATTTCAAAATAATATTAATAATAATAATAATAGTAATAATAATAATAATTTGCAAAAGGTGTTTTTTAGTGAGGCATGTAGGAATAGGATGTAAGCAGTTTTGTTGTTAAATTGTATACACAATAGATCAAATTCATTTTTAGCCTTCTGAGTATTTCGCATCATTTTTTAGGAAAATAGTAGGTTGCATTCTTGAAATAACACCAAAATGAGGTCTATAATAGGCTTCAACTTGTGTGGTTTCTTTCTTCTGCAAAATTTTTATAGATTACTCAACTTAGAATTTGTCTAATCCTTTAATTACTGTGATATTATTTTTTTTATAGGGGATACCCACCTCAAAGAAAGAATATTGAAATTATTGATAGAACAACGAGAGGCATTCCAATGAAATATTGTCATGTTGAACATGGACGTGTTTGTTTCTTCTCACTTGATAAGGTGGAGTTGCCCATCTTACCGTGACACTGTTGTGGATTGGTAGAACTGAAGCTCTGCTATTCAAAGATTTAATTTATTGGATGTGTCTTTGATTAGTTTGAGATTGATTTAACTTTTAAAATAATTATTAAAAGAATAGTTGTCAAATGTTCTTTTATTCACTAATTACTTTTAATGTGATATAAACTAGTGGTTAGTAAATTTTAACATTGAACATCAAAAAGCAAGTTATGATGTTTGGTATATTCAATCGAAACTGCTTTGATTTAGCTATAATGAGTGAAGTAGAAATTATTTTAACATTTATATTTTGTTTACCCATTATTTTAAAAATTATATTTTGTTTACATTAAATAATATGATAAAATCATTAATATATATATATATATATATGATAAAAGAGTATGTAAAAAAATTGGCATGTAGAATAGTAATGAACCAATGTTGTTGCAATTTAATTTCAAACAAAATGTACGAAAAAATTTATTGTCATCATCAGATTTGTAGCAATATTATATCTGAATTTCTAATTCTTGAATGTGAAAATAATTATTATTAACTCAAAATTTGGGAAGAAATGAGATTATTGTAGTTCTTCCATATCTTTGAATCAAATTCAAGGTTTTTTTTCTTGAGTTAAAGAAGATTTGGAGATGTTGAGTTTCGATCCTATAACCTTTTGGTCATAAGAGATGTTTCATGTTAACTGAATCATGTTCTTGTTGGTTTCTTTTCTTTTTTAAATACATATAAAAGAAATACAATCTACATACTAATAAGGTAAATGTATTACAAATATAGTTAATAACTATAAACATCTAATATTACAAATATATAAAAAAAATTCAACACTTTCCTTCAAATTGGTTTGTAGATATCTTTTATAGCTAGCTTGCTCATACGTTTCTTATTGTCCTTTTGAAAGACTTTTAGTTAGCATATCAAAAGTCTGTTTTGTTGTCAAAAGATAAATTATGCATATTACACCTGCATCATGACATGTTTGCTTATTAACTCCAATAAGTTTTATCCTATCATGTAGAATTGGATTATTAGTTATAACGATGACAATCTCGTATCACCAAAGACCTAAATCATGCTTTAGCGCTACTTTGGCTATTACATATTTTTAAAAAATATAACTAAGTTCCTTCCAATAAAAGAACAATAATTAGAAGTTGATCTCATACCAATAGTACTTCTAACCCAAGTTGTATTAGTATACACCTCAACTTATGTTTATAAAAGAGGCTCAATTATAGAAAATACCTTTAAACTTTGTACTTTGTTTAAAAAATACTCCCGAATTTTCAAAGTTTCATTAATATATTTAAACTTTAGAAAAAAAATTCAAAAATACTTCTCTCGTTAATTTTGGATGGAAATCGTTAGTACTTTGTTTTAGAAATACCTTTGGACTTTCAAAAGTCTTACTCTTATTATTAATATATGGACATAAATTATTAATATCTTCTTTTAAAATACTCCTGAACCTTTAAAACTTGTATTAAAACCCAACACCGGGTTGAAATTAGAATTAGAAATATAATATTAGAAACCAATAAATAAATATATGTTGTAATGTCCCTAAATTTAGAATAATCTTATTTAGGAGGTTAACGAAGTTACACGGTTTATGCCTGAAATTTTGGAATCTAGAACCTGGGTAAGATAACAAAGCACTTAATATTTCATAAAAGAATCCTCCTCCAAACTTCAATCACAAAACAAGTTGGTCTTCAGATTTATAGAGTTCCACGAAAAGATCCTACATAACATAAATCTCAAAGGAAAACCAAAGCCACAATCTTACCAAACTGAATCTATAACATGTTAGGATTCAACCAGAAAATATCATAGTTGCTACAAACTAAACTTCACAACCTAAAACATGAGTTCAATGGATATACAAAACGAATCAACTTATAAGAAAAGAAAACTGGACCTAGGGACAAGAAAGGTCGTCATAGCCTCGTCAGGTCGTTGTAGTCGTCACCCACCTCGTGGCTTAGTATTATCTGCAACAAAAACATCAAGGTAGCAGGGTGAGTGTAAAAGAATATTCAACCAAACACAACAGAGATATCACCCATGAACTAGTCCTAGCAAAAGAGAAAGCAACCCTAATGCAAACACAAAGTTTCGTCAACCCAGAGGTTCAGACTCGACCAGGGGTGACACGGGGTTCAGTGGTTCTAATTAGATGGACTTCGATTCCTTAGGGTAACTCGTTCTACCCTTGAACATGTTCTAACCAAGTCTTCATTATGTCTAAGTTCCACTCTAACCAAAAGTACAACTCATGATCAAATCCACTCAACGATAGGCCAAACACAATCATAATGCCTCAAAAGCTAAGCTTGTCAACAGGTTGCCATAACAGGCTAAACCCCACAACGCAACATAAATACGCAACCAGATAACATAATAGCAATACCTGCGTAACATACCAACATATCCACAATTCATCTAATTAGATAACAACAAAACAATACCACAAGAATCAAGATGCACCTGCAACTTCGCACAACAAACTCTTTCACTCATGAGCTTGGTGCAAATCGAACTGACTACTTACCTTTGATTGAGAATCCACCAAGTCAACTATTTCTTCCCACAGTCAGTGACAAGCTTACCTAAGAAACATACCAAATGAAATGTCATGCCATTTGATTTAGACTAACCTTTAACAACACAAAATAAACTACATCGATCCATTCAAATTATATATGAACGAAAACTTAAGGCATTGCAGCTGAAGGTCACATTTGGTCCAATTTACAGTAACTAGACAATCCCAACAATACAAAACAAAACAATGACATGGATACGAAGACTTAACCACAACTATTCGACTTGACAACGTCGAACCAAGATCCCAAACTACCAGCTCTAGCCAAAATTCTCCAAAATCAATCCACACTTTAGCTCATTGTGTTGTCCAACCAAAGCCACGAAACACGAATGAGAGAGAGGGACGAAGTAAGGAAGGGAAGAAGGGGCTCAAGTTTGGTCTCCAATCGGAATAGGAGAAGAAGAAAAATACCGAGAATAAGGAATTTCTTATGGAAACAGTGCGAGGGGAGTGGATCATCTAGGCGTTGGAGAAGATGAACTAGAAAACAATAATAATAATAATAGAAAAGAAAATCGAAGGTCATGCGATTTGGAAGCGAAATGAGAGAGAGGAGGGGATGATGCGGGTCGCCTCCCTGGCTTGTCGGTGGAATGAAAGGAAAAGGGTTGGGTGGGTTTGGTGAAGGGTTCCGACGGTGGGTTTCATCACACGAACATGGAAAATTGCAATTTTTTACCATTTTTAAATTTTGAATTTTTTGGATCCCTTGATGATGAATATGAGGTAAGCCAGAGAATATGGATGAGATAAAATTACTATTTTCCCTGCATATAAATTATATTAAATAAATTCATTAAAATCATTATAATTAATACAATCACAACTACCTAACTACTTCAACCAACCACTTAATTACCAAACACTTCTATCATTCATCTAAACACAATTTCTATCTACCAAAATTTCTAAACACTTCATCTATCTACTTCTTCAATTAGTTCAAAATATCCCATGTGTTGAAGTGATACCTACACACACGAGTAATGATAACTAATCTTTTACTTTCTGTATTGACACAGTATTAGGCCACAAAATCGAAAAAAAATAACCAAAAAAATCATTACGTTTTTCAATTTTTTCGTTGAATTCCGGTCGAAATGTGAGTAGGAACAATTGGAAAAATTTTCTGGTGTGGATGTTAAATCGGGAAAATTATCGGTTTACTTTCACATCGGGAAAATTTTCCAGTTGGCCCAATACTTACTGGGAAAATTAATAGTTTTTAATTTTTTTAATGATTTTTATTTTTTTTGCAGACATCATGCCACGTGTTTGGATTTGTTTTGGGGATATAAGGAATGATAGAGAAAAGGATTATGATGGCAGGGAAGTTAGGAGTTTTTGGGTCGAGTGTATGAGATAAGTTGTATCAACCGAAATGAGTTCAATCTTGTAATGAGATGTATACTATCATTAAGATCCAAAGCCCCAACATGTTGGGTTTTATGTCCTAAACTCGTGGTTTTGTAAACTGAATGTATGTTCTATTTCACAATAAAGTTGTTATTGAAATTTATTCAGTAAAAGGTGTTATTAACTATTGTGTATTGTGTAACCTTAATCCAATAAAGAACCCTTGGCTATAAAATGAATACTTGAACTTTATGTGTGACATAAAAGTGGATCAAGTTCAAGTTATAGCCAGAACAGTCTATAGTATAAGGATAGAGTTGGGTACCTTATCCTGGGGAGATTGTGGACGCGACCCACTTTGTAGAGAACAAACGATGTGATCCTAAATCGTTCATGTGGAGGGGCGCCCTATGCAATGAGTTTGCATAAGACTGGACCGCGCAATAGTAACTTAGACTTTATAACTCCGTTTACTGTCTTAACTGTCTATATTCATACGATTACCTAGGTAACTCGATCTTAATCCTGAGCGTTCTATGGACTCCTGTTTATTCGGATTATCCTTAGATTTGCATGGGTGAGAGTGGCTCGAGACTGCCGACTCAATATGCCTCCCATTTCAGGGATAAAATCGGGTAGATAACTGGGAACATAGTTCTGCAAGATGGAATTCACTCCTACCCGCTTTAGGGATTAGTAGAGAGGTTGTTCCCTTAAGTCCTGACTCCAGGTCTTGAACAATGGGCCCACCCCTCTCATTGGCCCGAGAGGGATTCGGTTTACTAGTTGGACCACAAACCAATTGTTCATTAGAGGATCAGTGGAACTTAAGGAACAAGAGGTAATTGCAGGGGTAAAACGATAATATTTGACCCAGCTGTAATTACGAACGACCTGTGAAGGATCGACTTACTAATCATGGTTATATCGAGTGGGCAGAAATATATATACAATGAGGGGGAATGCAAACACTAGGCTTTAGTGGAGTGTCCTGGTTAACGAATGTTGATTAGCTATGCTAAAGAGTTTGGCCGGTTAATCTCGTATCGTTGGAGCTCATGATCTGTAGGTCCATTAGGTGCTCCTTGCTAGCTCGGACTAGGCCTTTTAACATTTTGAGAGAAAAGAGTTTGAATTTTTCAAATTCGTTTTTGGGAGAAATCGTTAATTATATATGATATATTTAACGAGTCATAACTTAGTCATGAATTAAACTATGATTAACAGGAGGTGGATATATATATTTAAATATGATTTAAATATTGGATCGGTTTATAGCATGAATAATGATTCGTGTTCGGAAAATCGATCGGGATCGGGCAATTTATTTAATTTAATATTTGATATTAAATTAAATTAAAAATTAATTAATTATTTAATAATTTAATTAAAAATCAATTTAATTTTGATTTTAATATTAAAATTAAATGGAAATAAGTGGATTTTCATGGATTTTCAATAAAATCCAAAGTACAACTTGCCCAATCCCTCTCATCTTCAAAATTCACCAAAATTGGCCACGTCCATCTCAAAGCATTCTCATCACCCTTGAGTTGTCACTCCATTGAAGCTTTTTGAAGCTTTATATAATCCTGATTTGAGGGATGTTTAGAGGATTTTGCAGAAAATTGAATATTCCCGAATTAGTGACCTTTGAGGTCTTTTCTTCCAAATTCTCTCAACCTAGGATCCCACAATCCGTTCTAAGGCCTGAGGATAGTAGAGAAGAATTTAACGGTTGCCCACGAAGTGTTCGTGTGGAAAACCATCCACCGGGTGAAGAGAATTTGATCTTCAAAGTTTAGTTTTCTATCCCTCTGTTTTTCCAGCTTTGAGCATGCATTTTATTTTACAAAATTGATCAACTTAGAGTGTTCAAGATCCAAAATTGCTTCCGTTTTCTTAATCTAGACTCTTTCAATTGGTATCAAATCAATTTTGAGCACTCAATTTGATCTATTTGGTTCTGTGGTGGGTGTTCTTTGAAATCTATTTTTTCTAGGCGTCTAAAGGGTTCTTCTTGTTTTGGCATTTAAATTGAGCATCAATTCGTGCTTTATTTTCAAATTGCTCAAGTATGTTTGAGCATTAATGTGTGTAGAATAAGCTGTAAAAATTTCGGGTCGATTGGAGTTCGGGAAGACCTTCAATTTGAAGAAAGAAGCTGAAGAGGTCAAAGAAAAATTAAAACAGAGTTGCTGGAAATTTTTTCTGCTACAGTAATTTAAACCTTCAGCCCATGAAATGTAATTTTGGAGAAGACAGAGTTGACTTTGACCGGTCCATTTGACTTTGACCGGTTCAAGTCATTTTGGACCGGTTCGACTTATTTTCAGTCCGGTTCGGGTGGTTTAAGACTGGTTCTGACTATTTCGAGGTCGGTTTTTTTTCATTTTGGAGGTCCGTTTCATCAATTGGAGGCCCGATTCAGCCTTATACAGCCCGGTTCAACCTTTTGAAGGTCTAGTTCACACATTTGCAAGCTGGTTCGACCCAAATTCGAAGAGTTCGAAGTGGCTCGATGTTAATTCTAGATTATTATTGTAATAATTTAGTAGTTTGCTTGCATTAGATTCCAAAACCAGTCCACTTTAGTGTGTTTAAATAATTATGCATTGTGAATGTATGTTTTAATTAAAATCCCTGATTATATGTGCATAAAGTATGTCATATAGATTTTAAAATCCCACCATAGGAAGCATGCTCCATGCATTGAAAGAATGTTATAAGTGTTATAATATATTGTATGCATGTTAATTGGGTTTCATAAGAATTAATATAAGAGTTATATTAATTTATGAAACAAATATTATATGTTTTAATTATAATTAAGGGTTATATTAATTAAAAATTAAACATATAATTTCTATGCATTTATTCATGTGATGAATTTGTTATAAATGTATGTTTATTCATGTGATGAATGATGAAATAATTTATAACATAGTAATGCATGTAACCTAAGGTTAATTAATTAGTTTTAAAATGGTTTTAGAATTGGAAATTAATTAGACCTAAGGTTATCTAGTTATAATAAGATTAGAATTAGGAAACCAATAATTTATAAACTTTGATTAAAGAGGGACTCTGACTAAGGAAGGTTCTGGCTAGGTTGGGGTACTTAAGCTGACGGAAACGGAACACCCCTACCTGGAAACTGACCTGTGAGTGAATTTAATCCATAGGTTTATAAATTATTTTTCGTGAGTGGCGTTTATTAAATGTTAATAAATTGAACTCATAAACCTAGTTTATTAAATGGTTAATAGACTTAGGTAATTCCAGTATAATTGTTATATTGGTAGACTTAGGTCATATTATTTTAGCCGGAATATGCCTAAGTAAAAGTATACCCAAACTGTTTAAAATACTTCGTGGGAGTGAAAAGGTATATATGATATATCAATTTCCTCTTACGCTCTCCACGAAGTTCACACCGTGAGATTTATGCTCGGCCTCGTGATGCCAATAGGGCATCCCCATTCGGATGGTGTTTGCATAAATCAAGAGCAAGGTGAATGGAGAAAGTATTTATAGTAAGTGGGAGAAGGAAGTGTGTCAACACATCCTACGGTCTCCTCCATTAGGTTGGATCGTGAGATTCCCATGTTGCGCTTGCAGGTTGCCCGAAGTAGCACCATCCATTCGGAGGGATGTAACATGAGATTCGGAACAACTCAAACTCCAGAAATGGATAGGGTCTCTTAGGTCCATTCACAGCTTTGTCTCTCCAGTTCAGTAACATTGTTGGGGTCGATCTCTGAGGTCTGAAAATGGCGGGTCACACTCACAAGAATTGCTAAGTGTTAGTAAGTTCTTGACCAAAGTAGCGATAACTAGAATAAAAGTTATTCTGGTATTAACATTTAGTCAAGAATGTCTTGGTTCAGTGACGGAGTGATTGACTGCCCCTCGGTAGCGGTTGCTCTGACTCACTGAAGTATCGTTGCAAAAACAATAATGAGTTTATGCGTACATTATTACTTTTGCTAAATTCTTAAATTGGATAGGTTACAAACAATTTACTAATAGAATTCATTCTTTTTCATCATGTCGAACTCTTTTATCCAATTACTCGCCTACAATAAACTTAGCGGCGATAATTATGGAACCTGAAAATCAAACTTGAATACGATTCTTATTTTTGATGATCTGAGGTTCGTCTTAACGGAAGAATGTCCTTCCTCCCACCATTATCGCAAACCGAATTGTTCGGGATGCTTATGATGATTGATTAGGGCTAATGAGAAGGCTCCGAGTCTATATCTTAGCCAAAGATATCCGATGTGTTGTCTAAGAAACATGAGACCATGGTCACCGCAAAGGAGATCATGGGATCATTACAGCGATGTTTGGACAACCGCCTCATCGGGCCCATTATGATGTTTGTCAAATCGCTTACAACTCCCGTATGAAGGAGGAGCCTCTGTTAGGGAACATGTCCTTGACATGATGACCCACTTCAACGTGGCTGAAGTAAATGGGGCAGTCATAGATGAGAAAAGTTAGGTAACCTTTATTATGGAATCTCTTCCGAAAAGTTTCCTGCCATTCCACACAAATGCGGTGATGAATAAAATAGAGTATAACCAGACTACTCTCCTCAACGAGCTACAGACTTTTGAGTCCCTCATAAAATCAAAAGGAAAAGAGAAGGAGGCAAATGTTGTCACTTCGAAGAAGTTCCTTAGAGGATCGTCCTCTGGCACCAAGTCTGGTCCTTCTTTTTCTAAGAATAAGGGTATTCAGAAGAAGAAGAACAAGGACAAAGGAAAGGGATAGGCTCCCACACGCAAGGCCAAAGCCACAGAAAAATATTTCCACTGTGGTGCAGACGGGCACTGGAAGAGGAACTGCCCAAAGTAACTTGCAGAAAAGAAAGCTGAGAAAGAAAAACAAGGTAAATATGATTTACTCGTTATTGTAACATGTTTAGTGGAACATGATGATTCCGCCTGGATATAAGATTCATGAGCCACTAACCATGTTTGTTCTTCTTTTCAGGAAACTAGTTCCTGACAGCAGCTTACTGATGGGGAGATATCTCTCAGGGTTGGAATGGGAGAGGTTGTCTCAGCCAAGGCAGTGGGAGTTGTGAAGTTGTTGTTTAGAGATAGATTCTTTTTATTAGAAAATATACTTTTTGTTTCTGAAATCAAAAAAAATCTTGTATCTATATCTTGTTTGCTTGAACATATGTATAAAGTATCTTTTGATCATAATGAAGCGTTCATTTGCAAAAGAGGTGTACGAATATGTTCTGCTAAACTTGAAAACAACTTATATGTGTTAAGACCAACCGAATTAAAAGCAATTTTAAACACCGAGATGTTTAAAACAACTAATACTCAAAATAAAAGGCATAAACTTTCTCTCAGTACCTATCTTTGGCACTTGAGACTAGGCCACATTAATCTCAATAGGATTGGGAGATTGGTCAAGAGTGGTCTCCTAAGTCAGTTAGAGGACAACTCTTTACCACCATGTGAGTCATGTCTCGAAGGAAAAATGACTAAAATACCGTTTTCTGAAAAAAGTTATAGAGCCAAAGAACCCTTGGAACTCGTACATTCGGATCTTTGTGGTCCTATGAATGTCAAGGCACGAGGAGGGTATGAATACTTCATCAATTTTATTGATGATTATTCTAGGTATGGCTATCTTTACCTAATGCATCATAAGTCTGAAACCCTTGAAAAGTTCAAGGAATATAAGGCAGAAGTTGAGAACACATTAGGGAAAACGATTAAAACACTTCGATCAAATCGAGGTGGAGAGTATATGGATTTGAGATTCCAAGACTATATGATAGAACATGGAATCGTATCCCAACTCTCAGCACCCGGTACACCTCAGCAGAATGGTGTATCTGAGAGGATAAATAGAACCTTGTTAGACATGGTTCGATCCATGATGAGTTATGCTCAGCTGCCTAATTCGTTTTGGGGATATGCAGTAGAAGCTGTTGCATATATTTTGAACATGGTTCCCTCTAAGAGTGTTTCAGAAACACCCTATGAGTTATGGAAAGGGCGTAAAGGTAGTTTACGTCACTTCAGGATTTGGGGATGTCCGAAATGTGGTCTATTTTATGATCCTCAAGAGGACAAGGTGCTTGTGTCGACAAACGCCACGTTCTTAGAGGAAGACCACATGAGAGATCATCAGGCTCGAAGCAGGATTATCTTGAGCGAAATTTCCAGGGAAGCTACAGATAAATCAACAAGAGTTGTTGATGAAGCTGGTCCTTCTCAAGAGTTGAGAATGCCTCGACGTAGTGGGAGGGATGTTAGACAACCCGACCATTACATGGGTTTGACTGAAACCCGAGTCGTCATACCTGATGATGGCGTTGAGGATCCATTGACCTAAAAACAGGCAATGAATGATATAGATAGGGAAGAGTGGATTAAAGCCATGGACCTTGAAATGGAGTCAATGTACTTCAATTCAGTCTGAGAACTTGTAGATCAACCAGATGGTGAAACACCTATCGGTTGCAAGTGGATCTACAAGAGAAAACGAGATCAAGCCGGTAAGGTGCAAACCTTTAAGGCTCGACTTGTGGCAAAGGGTTATATCCAAAGGGAAGGAGTGGACTATGAAGAAACCTTCTCCCCTGTTGTCATGCTTAATTCCATTAGAATTCTCTTGTCCATTGCCACGTTTTATGACTATGAAATTTGGCAAATGGATGTCAAGACAGCCTTTCTAAATGGCAATCTTGAAGAGAGTATCTATATGGATCAACTAGAAGGGTTCATAGTTCAGGGTCAAGAGAAAAAGGTTTGCAAGCTTAAACGATCCATCTATGGATTGAAAAAAGCTTCTAGATCCTGGAATATAAGATTTGATACTGCGATCAAATCTTATGGCTTTGAACAGAATATTGACGAGCCTTGTGTTTACAAGAAGATAGTCAATACCATTGTAGCTTTCTTAGTTCTATACGTAGATGATATCTTGCTCATTGGGAATGATGCAGGGTTCCTGACTGGCGTTAAGCAATGGCTAGCAACCCAATTCCAAATGAAAGATTTGGGAGAGGCTAAGTTTGTTCTTGGAATCCAAATCGTTCAGAATCGCAAGAACAAAACGCTAGCATTGTCTCAGGCATCTTATATTGACAAGATGTTGATTAGATATAAAATGCAGAATTCCAAGAAGGGGTTTATACCTTTCAGGCATGGAATTCATTTGTCTAAGGAACAGTGTCCTAAGACAGCTCAAGATGTTGAGGATATGAGACGCATTCCCTATGCATCCGCCGCCGTCGGTCCGATGTATGCCATGCTATGTACTCGACCCGACATATGCTATGCAGTGGGAATAGTCATCAGATATCAGTCTAATCCAGGATATGATCACTGGACTGTCGTTAAGAACATCCTCAAGTATCTTAAGAGAACGAGGGACTATATGCTTGTGTATGGTGCAAAGGATTTGATCCTTGCAGGATACACTGACTCTGATTTTCAGACTGATGTAGATTCGAGGAAATCTACATAAGGATCAGTGTTCACTCTTAACGGAGGAGCTATAGTATGGAGGAGTATAAAGCAAGGTTGTATTACTGACTCCACCATGGAGGTTGAGTACGTCGCAGCTTGCGAAGCAGCGAAGGAGGCTGTATGGCTTAGGAAGTTCTTGACTGATTTGAAAGTTGTTCCAAATATGAATTTGCCTATCACCCTTTATTGTGACAATAGTGGTGCAGTGGCGAATTCTAAAGAACCTAGAAGCCATAAGCGTGGAAAGCACATAGAGCGCAAATATCATCTCATCAGGGAGATTGTGCAACGAGGAGACGTGATCGTCACGCAGATCGCTTCGGAGCACAACATTGCTGATCCGTTTACAAAACCCCTCACGGCTAAAGTGTTTGAGGGACACCTAGAGAGTCTAGGACTACGGGTTGTACAGTAGGGCAGGTTTTCTTCACCCACCATATTTTACCTAGAGACGTTTTAGTCCAAGTGGGAGTTAATTATTGAAAGAGTCTAGATTAAGAAAACAGAAGCAATTTTGGATCTTGAAGACTCTAAGTTGATCAATTTTGTAAAATAAAATGCATGCTCAAAGCTGGAAAAACAGAGGGATAGAAAACTCAACTTTGAAGATCAAATTCTCTTCACCCGGTGGATGGTTTTCCACATGAACACTTCGTGGGCAACCGTTAGAGTCTTCTCTACTATCCTCGGGCCTTAGAACGGATTGTGGGATCCTAGGTTGAGAGAATTTGGAAGAAAAGACCTCAAAAGTCACTAATTCGGGAATATTCAATTTTCTGCAAAATCCTCTCAACATCCCTCAAATCACCATTATATAAAGCTTCAAAAAGCTTCAATGGAGTGACAACTCAAGGGTGATGAGGATGCTTTGAGATGGAGGTGGCCAATATTGGTGAATTTTGAAGATGAGAGGGATTGGGCAAGTTGTACTTTGGATTTTATTGAAAATCCATGAAAATCCACTTATTTCTATTTAATTTTAATTTAAAAATCAAAATTAAATTGATTTTTCATTAAAATTAATTAAATTATTAAATAATTAATTAATTTTTAATTTAATTTAATATCAAATATTAAATTAAATAAATTACCCGATCCCGATCGATTTTCCGAACACGAATCATTATTCATGCTATAAACCGATCCAATATTTAAATCATATTTAAATATATCCACCTCCTGTTAATCATACTTTAATTCATAATTAAGCTATGACTCGTTAAATATATCATATATAATTAACGATTTCTCCCAAAAACGAATTTGAACAATTCAAACTCTTTTCTCTCAAAATGTTACAAGGCTTAATCCGAGCTAGCAAGGAGCACCTAATGGACCTACAGATCATGAGCTCCAACGATACGAGATTAACCGGCCAAACTCTTTAGCATAGCTAATCAACATTCGTTAACCACCGGGACACTCCAGTAAAGCCCAGTGGTTGCATTCTCCTCACTGTAGATATATTTCTGTCCACTCGATATAACCATGATTAGTAAGTCGATCCTTCACAGGTCGTTCATAATTACAGCTGGGTCAAAAATTATCGTTTTACCCCTGTAATTACCTCTTGTTCCTTAAGTCCCACTATCCTCTAATGAACAATTGGTTTGTGGTCAAACCAGCAAACCGAATCCCTCTCGGGCCAATGAGAGGGGTGGGCCCATTGTTCAAGACCTGGAGTCAGGACTTAGGGGAACAACCTCTCTACTAATCCCTAAAGCGGGTAGGAGTGAACTCCATCTTGCAGAACTATGTTCCCAGCTATCTACCCAGTTTTATCCCTTAAATGGGAGGCATATTGAGTCGGCAGTCTCGAGCCACTCTCACCCATGCAAATCTAAGGATAATCCGAATAAACATGAGTCCATAGAACGCTCAGGATTAAGATCGAGTTACCTAGGTCATCGTATGAATATAGACAGTTAAGACAGTAAACCAAGTTATAAAGTCTAAGTGACTATTGCGCGGTACTGTCTTATGCAAACTCATTGCATAGGGCGCCCCCACTCACATGTCTCCACATGAACGATTTAGGATCACATCATTTGTTCCCTACAAAGTGGGGCGTGTCCATAGTATCCCTAGGATAAGGTACCCAACCCTATCCTTATACTATAGACTGTTCTGGATATAACTTGAACTTGATCCACTTTTATGTCACACATAAAGTTCAAGTATTCATCTTATAGCCAATGGTGTTTTATTGGATTAAGGTTACACAATACACAATAGTCAATAACACCTTTTACTGAATAAATTTCAATAACAACTTTATTGTGAAATAGAACATACATTCAGTTTACAAAACCACGAGTTTTAGGACATAAAACCCAACACAACATTCGTTATTAAAAATGATGTAGACCTCAAATGTTTTCTAACATGGAAAAATGTATCCTCCATTCCACTTTATATATCTACAACACCGACCTTTTCAAGAAGCCATGCATTCAACCATATCCAATTTCATGTAAGGTACTAGATAATCCTTATATGGGAGTTCAAAATTTCCCATATGCTCTATCCATTCCCACATCCACAACTGTCCCTCATAACATAGGACATGAAACTTCATTCCCATTCTATGAAATCAAACATTACCCTGGGTACATGTCTCCATATATGGGATTGCATTATTCCTCATTCATTCCAAATCCATCCACAAATTACAACATACAAGAAATTCCATCTACCTCCACATACTTCCCACTTAATATAGGTGAAGAATTTGTTCAACCAACATCCCAACACAATAAGGTTGAAGAACATGCCCAACAAACCAACCTCCCAAATCCATCAACCAGTCACCCAACTCCTGAAACAAACCTCCCAATTCCACAAACTAACCTTTCAACACAACAGAGTGATGAAGTGGTACCATCAACCTTTCCAGACTATGAGGTTGTTCCATCTACATTTCGACATGGACCATCAACATCCTCCTATGTGCCATTCACATCCATGCTTGGGATAATGTAGACTATATTCATGATTTGAGTGATTACAACTTGGAAGAAGACGATGTTAGGGTTGAAAATGACGATGAGGTAGAGGAGTTAAACAATGATGAGCTAGATGCGGCAATAGAAGAGGAAATAAATGATGTTCTTGAGGAGGTTGATAGCACACAAAATCTGTTATCCTTAGGCTTAATTATTACTAGTTTTATAATGATTTCAGAGTTTTTACGCGTTTAAATTACTCAATTTCAGGTTAAGAGCATAAACAGAACATTTAGAGACAAATTGGATCACTTGGGATCGAAACAAGGCTATTTGGAGCTAAAAATAATACCAATTGGAAGAGAAAAGATCAATCCAAGCATGATGACCCGAAGTGATGGTGTTGCAATGTTGTCCATAGCGCTTGCAACGCCGAGCCGTGGCCGATTAAAGGCGTTGAAGACCATCGCCGATAGCGCGCGCAACATCGCTTGCAAAGGCGCAACGCTATCTCGATATGGAAGCATATATGAAGGACCACACAGAGGGCGTTGCAACGCTGCCTTACAACGTCGCAACGCCACATCGATAGGAAGGCGCGCGCGTTAGGGTAGCGGCGTTGCAACACTGCCCCAAGCGTTGCATCGCCATTGGCTATTTCCATATTTGCCAGCCGCCTAGGGTACAGCGTTGCAACGCTGTCCCTAGCGTTGCAACGCTGCACCGACTAAACCTATAAATACAACAATATATCTTTTTGCATAGGGAGCCGAATTTGATAGATTTTCCACCCTAATTTCGAAATACACTTTGTAAGAAGAGAGAAAATAGCGTTTTTGGGAGCCAAAGAATCCGTGGAGGTTCGAGATCGAAGTCGGGAGCTCGGAGATAAAGGACCGACATCGACACATAAGTTTAATTTCCTTTTCTTTCAAATTGTAATAGCGTTCTAAGACGTTTTCTACATATTTAGTCTGATTTTCATGTGATTTAGAGTAGCTAAACATTGTAGTTAGGAATTGATTTACTTGTTAAGACCTTCTTACCATGAATTGAAGCATGTTTTGTTCTTATTTTTGGTAATTCGTTCTTTATTTCTTAATTTGTTGGTTTAAGTGGACTCGAGAGACAATGCTTGAATCAGAGCAAAATTGTCAAAACCCTTAGAAATCTGGCATGAGAATGACCTAGAAATGTTAGGGAAACGCATAAAAAAGTTGTTTAATGCCATGCATATCGTAGGTTCATATGGAGACTATGGAGCTTATTGCATGTGTGAGGTTCACTAAGAATCGAGAAGTTTGCTTGAGTATTTTACTTCTTGTTTATAATTTCATTAACTTGTATAATCACTTCCCTCAATTCTATCAATTCGTGTCTCCACATATTCGTTTGTTTGCTTGTCTTTACTTTCAACCAAATATCCATGTTATGTTTCTTTAGCTAAAATTGAGAATTAGTATCTTAGTAATTATTTAATCTAGAAACCCATTCCCGAGGACGATACTTGGACTCATAAATCACTATACTAAAACTTGACTCGTACACTGCGGTATTGCATATCCATAATTATACGCAACAGAGGCAGATGAGATTTGTATAATAAGGTATGAGATAAAAATCCACAATTAAATTGAGTGTGATTCAATTTAGAAATCCACAATTATACAAATGAGATTTGTATAATAAGGTATGAGATACCTTATTGTATGTAATATGAAAATATGATTTGCATATTATAAGGTTCGGGTAAAATGGTGATTTGGTGGAGATTTCAACTCCACCACTCACCATTATATATAGGCTTTGTGAGAAGCCTTTTGAAAGTGAATTGCTCATTTTTTGGAATTCCATCCATACAGCTTTCTCTTTTCTCTCATTCTCTCTCAGATTCTCTCCACCCAAAATCGAAATGGAGTCCAACAACTCTCCCTCAATCGATCGAGAACAATCGAGACGACCTTTTAGAGGTTCACTGTTCTTGGTTCGAGAGATCGTGACTGAAGAGATCGAAGGCACGAAAAGTTCATGTCGGAGAAGGAAACCTTGAAGAAGTGTTCTTCAAAAAGTAAGTACCCTTTTACTTTCTGTTTTATTCTTAAATTCAACATGTTTAGCCTAGGATTAAAGCAGTTTAATTCAATTTTAAGAAAGGGATTGCATAACACATAAACTTGTTTTTTCCTACAGCAAGATAATTTTAAAACTTAGAGATATAAGAGCTAGAGATAAGAAGGTAGCATAAACATAGTATATCGATTTGGTAGATGTCGTGACAGATCCAAATGATGATGAAGATGACCCACTTTTTCAATGGGTTCAACTAGTACATTTGGATGATGAGTCTGGAAATCCAGACTCCGAGATTGCCAACGTGGATATGGAGACTGGAATCAATGTAGAGCAAGTCATGAATAAAGAAGTTAGGATGTTTGACGACCAGTTAAATGACTATCAATTTAATATTTGTTTGGATGCTGGTTATTCTGAGACAAAACTTCTAAAAGTGGGAAAAAAACTTCGTAATCGTTAGTCGACAAATGATGATGATCATGATGATAGTATGGACGATGGCAATGATGATGATAATACATCAGATGGAGGAGGTGATACAAATGTTGGGACCTCAAGTGGTTACCAAGCTGAGAAAGAACAATCTAGTATACCAAGATTAAGCTTTTTTTTGTGAGACTGAATTTAACCATGTCACCCAAGATGAGGACCATGGATCTCGAGAGAGTGGTGAGGGGATTGATGCTATTGGTAAACCGTTTTATCGACATAGGATGCAAGATACTTTTATTCTGATGAGAATTCCTTACTTTCAAGTATGGAAGTGATGAGCATCAACAACAATAATACACAACAAGGCTATGATCAAGGTCATTATTCGTACTCAAAATATGATGAGTCTTCAAGTCTTGATCATAGCAATTTTCAACCCACCTTTCCACCACAGAGTTATTCATCATTCAAAGTCAAGGACCATCGACTGAAGAGATGTATCCACGAATAGGGTTTATATGTTGGTTGTATGAGTCATATCGCTTTCATTATGACAATTATGTTCAACATTTTCAATATAGGATGACTTGGGAGCAATATTGTAATTTCTATCAGAATTATCAAGATTGTGGATTAGATGCTCCAAGGTCATCATTTTGGTATTAGACATGTATCATATATTAATAAATATAAATAAAAGTTCTAGAACGTATTTTTTACATATATGATGTTGGAATAAATCAATTATAGTATGATTCAACCATAATTAAAGTTTCATGAAATAATTCAAATAGTTTATAGTTTTTTTTATATATTTTTTTCCAAATTTCTGCTATCATCGACATGCCAATTATAGTCTAATTAAGCCACAAAACAATTTCTCAAAATTTCTATTGACATTTCCATTTGATCGACATTTACATAAAATCTGAACCAACCAGGACCTTGACATTTCCATCAACATTTTAAACATTGATTATGAATAGTTTAAAAGTTTGAAACCCCTATCCCTAATCGCTATTGAACGGAACAAAAAAAATCCCGAGGTCCTATCTTCTTCTCTTTTTCTCCTCCCTCTTTCTCGTGCAAGTCGCCTTTCCCCTCCACCCTTCGAATTCTGCTTCTTCCAAGGCTTACCCACGCGACACCTAGACTGAACCAGTGGCGACTTCTCCGTCGTGTCGTGCCTCACTCCGACGACGAGCGATTTTCCAGCAAGCGTGCACAGAGAGATCGTGACCCATGGCATTGGAAAACAACATTTTTGGCATCGTCCGACCCATACCCATGGTGGTTTACGACTAGATTTGCGAGGCTCTTGATGGCGTTCCATTCTTCAGTGTTCTGACCTAGATCCACGACGGTTTTGGTCAATTCACAAGTTTTGAGTCCCATTCCCGATGACCCACACAAGGATTCACAAATTCCAGCCTTGCCCATATAAGATATTGCAACCGACACACTCCAACTACCAAATCTGCAAGCGTTGAAAGCTTACGACACTATTTTGACTCGTTGGTAAAAATCGCTTGGTTGTTGTCTTGTCTCAATTCATTTAAGTGTTCGAATTAGATTCTACTTTGGTATTTTGGTTCAAATTGATTCTAACACCAACCAACAAGCATTTGATCCCTTTGGTGCTGATGAGTAAGTTCTATCACGTTTTAAACCTTTTTGCAAATCAATTTAAGGATTGTAGCTTAAGAAATCAATTTACGGATGGTAGCTTAGGTTCTAATGCGTGGGAACATTTGCATTTTCAAAACCAATTTGATCCCCTTCGAACACCAACTAGTAAGAGACCAAGCCTGTTTGAGCCTCCTCCGTAAGTTTAAACACGTTTCATCCTTTTTGGAAATCATAGCATTGTGACTTTGTTTCTAGCCCTTGGGAATGTAGTTTGAACTGATTGGTTGAGTTAAGTGGTGAGACATTGTTTAGGTCGTTTGAAGCTTGTTTTAAGTGCTTTAAGTTTAGTTTTAACCCTTGGGATTCATGCTCTTAATTGTGGTTGTGTTTTGGTGTAGCGCCCCAAAATTTCCTAAATACTCTTAGGTTGTGCCTTGAGTTTAATTTAGTGGAAATTGTTTAAGTTGGACTCTTGAAATAGATAAATTGATTTAGTATTCTTGTGCAAATTAAAGAAATTAGAAAAATAAAGGTTTTAATTAAGCTTTGGGGCATTATTGTAGTTAAGAGTTAAATGAATGGCGTTTTTGTAATTAAGATGAAGTGGAATTAGGGTTTGTGGGCACTCAACACGCTTCCCCAGGCGTTCTTCTTCTCCCTCCCCCTCTTCCACGAAGAAAGGAACGTGCCATGCTTGTACCGATCCAGTACGCACCACAATTTTCCACGCTCGAGCTCTCGAGTTCGCGTAACCAATCACCTTCCCTCGACCCACCTTGTTGTTCCTCGCCGCGCGTGAGCGCAAATCTATCAACCGTGCAATAATACGATCACTGCACCGGTAGAACAAGCTGCAGCATCTTCGATCCATCGTTTGTCCTCGCCGGATCTGCAACCGTAGTGGTTGCTGTTGCGAAGCCGAGCCGCCGAAAGCCTGCAGTCGAGCTCCGCCGGTCGTGTAGTCTTCGATCTCTGCGCACTGCATCATCGGAAGGATTCACCAACTCTGCGGGAAGTCGCGTGCTCGCGAGAACCCAAGCTCGCCGCGCTGGTTCGGATCTGCAACCACCTACCTTCACCACGGCCTACGAATGGGTCTTGGGTTTGGTTCAAACGGTTCGTCGAGTTTTAGATCGGTTTTGAGGAGAGAGCGCCGCGGTTTCGAGTAGATCGACAAGTGGGCATCCCGATCTCAGACTCCACGCCGCCAAGACGCGCCGCCATATCTGTACTGCCGCACTCCGCACTGAAAATTGCCTCCGTTTCGTTCCCCGAGTTCGTTTCAAGTTGTTGTTAGTGGAGAGTTTGAAATTTGAGTGTCGAGTTGAACGTGAAAGAAAAGACAAGATGTTAGGAGCTCTTGGAGATCTTTGATCGAAACCCAAGGTAAGGGATTTTCTACAAACGATCTTAAAAAGGGAAGTGAATATGATTTCTTGAAAGATGTATTTTTAAAAGATGAAATTTGAGGATTTATTTCAAAAAGGCGAATTCCCGAAACTTACACTCATGAACTTAGAAAAGTAACATTTCAAAAGGTCTTAAAGGACCTCGAGTAAATGATTTTCTACGAATAATTTTGAAAATGGGAATTAGCGTATTTTATGAAATATTTATTGCAAAAGATGAAATTCAAAGGTTACTCTAAAAAGATATTATGATGGATTTATTTCAAGGAATGGTTTGCAAGGATTTATGCTTAAGACTTGAACCTAGAAAAGAGATATTTCAAAGGGCTTGAAATAACCCTAAGTAAATGATTTCTAAAAGATTTAGAAAAGAACTTAACCTTGGATTTGAGAGGGTTCCAAGTGACGTAAGGGTCGGAGTGGATCCGAGTAGAAATGATTTTTAAAGTATTTGAAAAGGAGTTTCTTTTACACTGTTATGTATCTTTACATATAGTGAGCTATTCAGTTATGTTATTGTGATGAATACGTATTTAAGAAAAAGGTAAATGTATTTGTGCTTTAATTTATGATTGATTGACTCAGGTTTTGAATTAATGAAAGTTATGCCATGATTATGTGATTGTGCGTCATTATGATCGCCTATATTTGTGTGGATCGACATATGGGACCTCATGCATATTGTGTGAACATGAACATGTTATGTAGGCTGTGGCAATTGTTCTCCTGAGAATTTGTGCATGGTAAAACATGCATCAGAGACACTATGGGTCAAACTTATAGGAGTCTGTGAGGGACTCAAACTTATAGGGGTCTGTGAGGGATTCAAACTTATAGGGTCCTGCATGAGGGACTCAAATCTTATAGGGTGCATGAGGACTCAAACCTATAGGGTCCATGTGAGGGACTCAATATGAAAAGACTCAGGCAGACTCAATTGACCACGTATAGCCAAAGAGAAAAAGTCATGATTTTATGAAAGAAAGTTTTAGGTCCCACTATAGAAAGCTTTACGATTTTAAAAGTCACGAATAATAGTCATGTCTAAAAGTCAGGTTTGAAGGAAAGTCATATGCATGTGTTTGCATTTCCCGACCCCCACTTACTGGGTATTTTAGAATACTCACCCCTTTACCTTTGTTGTGTTTTCTCTGTTTTAAAATGTTTTCAGGTAAAGGCGAGAGCATACCAGGCGAGTGACAGGGATGCGCTACAGAAGCCATGGGAACCGAGTCATGAGTTCCGCATCCATGATTTAGAAAGAGTTTTTAAATGATTATGGTCTTCCGCTTATGTAACATAGAGTTTTGAAACTAGAAGCCGAACTTAGTATGTTTCTTGTAAACGTTTTGTATTTCTATGGGATCCCAAATTAAATTGATTTTTTTTATTTATCAACTTCTACTTATTTAAAGTCAGTTAGGGCTTCGAATGCATGCATGTGTAGTAATGTCCCTAGGAATTTATGTTATAAAAGTAGGGGCGTTACATTTGGAGTGCTTGGTTGAGTTCAACGGAAAGTTTGGATAAGAAAGTTCCTTTGAACACTCTCTTTTTTCACGAAGGTTATCAAACTCACTCCTAACCTCTGACTTTTTTCTTTATATTTAAGGAAGCTCTTGGGATAAGTTTAGAAGCGTCATAGGTAAGTAGAGTTCTACTTGATGAGTCTATTTGACTATGTGGAGCATATTATGTGCTTTAATTTTGTTATTTATATATTGATATCTATATATATTCTATATATTTAGCATGCTTGGGTATGTGGACTTGTGAAGTTTATGTGAAGCTAGCATGTTGGTTTTTATGGGTTTTTTGTTTATCCATAATATGTGTGTTGTGAAAGGGTTGGTTGTTGGGGCATAAAGCATGGTGTAGGAGTATGCCTAGGATACATGCATACTTGTGAAAGATTAAAATGCATATTTGTCGGTTTAAAAAAAAAAATTCATATTTGTGCTTAAGTTCAAATGGCAATAGATCACTCTCATTTCTGTACATCTTCAAGTACTATTTTCTTGAATTACAAAGGATCAATATGGAAATAAATGTAAAAACAAGATGAATGTTAGATTAAGTAATTGAACAAGAATTATAAGACAAAACAATACATGAATATATAAAAAAAAATCATACTTAAACATAAAAGAAAACTCAAATGCTGGTAGAAAAATGTTAAAGGAGAACATTATAGATGGTTGTTGGAGATAAAAGTTATTATTTTTTTTATAATTTTTTTAGAGAACAAAATAATAAGAAAATTACATCTGCAAATCCACAATATCTAAACATTCTAAGCCTAACCACGAAAAGGAAGACATCTACAAAAGTGCCATTTTTGCCAAACTATGGGTCGAACTATTTGTATCTCGATGACTGTATTCAAAACGTATATGGTTCAAATTTCAAGCCAGAGCTTTCACATCATTGACACAATCCATTGCTTCTGTAAGATCCTGGCGAGCATTAGGGAACAAAGCAATTGCATTGAGGGAGTCCAATTCGACCACTAGTGGGACCGTAAAATCCAAAATTGATGACAAACCCATGTAAATCGTCTCTATCTCATAACTGAGAATTAACCAGGCTGCCTCATAAAATTTATAACCCGCACTTAAGATGAAACCATTACAGTCTCGAAGAATCCATCCCACCCTTCCTTTTGCCTCCTTATCCACCTACGCAACATCTGGGTTTAATTTCCACCAACCTTGTTGTGGTCGCTGCCATTGTCTCATAACATGTTGCGGGGACCTCGATGGACCTTGTCTATCATAACTTCAAGGTTGGTCTAGTTCCACCAAATGTATCTCCGTAGAAAGCCTCATCTTGTCTCATGAAGCATTGCTCACGTGGTGTTATCACCTCATTTCGATACGACCAAATCTTCCAGACAAGAAAAATCACCTTGCCTATCAGGTCCACATCATCCCTTTTACTTATCCAGTCGAAGTAGTCCATGACTGAACAAATCTTCCTATTCATGTAAAACAAACCAACATAAGATGATAAAACATAATACCATAGTTTAAGAGATACCTGGCAACCCTAGAGGGTATGAATAATCGTCTCCGGACACTTTTGACAAAGAGGGTGCATGGAAGGAACATTAAGTCCCTTTTGCTGCAAGACACATCTTGTTGGTAAGATATCATGTATAGCTCGCCAAATGCAAATTTTCATTTTTGTTGGGATCTGAGGTAGTCAAAACTGTTTCTGAAAATTCTCATGAGCCTCTACATTAGAGCCAGATGGAAGTTCCGCTTCTCGTAGACCAATACCTAACTTATAAGCACTCTTTACTGAAAAATGACCATTAGGTGTCAATCTCTAAAAAACCTCATCATTGGATCTAAGCCTAGCCAGTGGGATCGATCTTATACGATCGACATCTTCCAACAGGAAGTTATCCTTTAGGAGCTCCAAATTCGAAGTCCTATCTTCAGTAATCAAATCGTTCACCTACTTGTCAACACACCGGAACGCTACCTATAAAGGCTTAGATATCCTTACATGCAATCCACATATCATTTTTAATAGAGATTTGAAGCCCACAACCTACCTTCTAACAATACCCTTTCACAAATAATTAACACCCCCAGAAGATGCTCTTCCACGTATAAGAGGGATTATACCCAACCGTAACAGTAAGAAAATTTCCATTTTTGAAATACTGCCCTCTCAGGACACGAAACAACAAACTTGTTGGGATTTATGCCCTAAAACTTGTGTAATTTTGATCAAAGAAATAAAGAGTGATTTGTTTTGATAGAATTACAGTTTTTCTCTATAAATCCAATAAACTAAGCTCCAAGGTTATAACATATATCTTGATACATCAATGTAGTGGACACTATTTAGATTGTGTTCAAGAATATAACCTAAATGGTTTATGATATAAGAATAAGGTTGGAAACCTCATTCTGGTAACACCATGGATGCGACCCACTTTGTAATTAGTACAAATTAGGTAATTCAACTCATTCATGTAGTTGACATGCGAGTGGGGGCATCCTGTATGAAGAGTTCATACAAGATCGGACCGCAAATTGTTAGTCTAACCAAAGGTAACAACAGCTAATGTAATAAGACTAGTAATTTATAGATGATCATTAGTGACTCGACCTGAAACCTGAGCAAGGTAAGAACTCCTGCTTATAGGGGTTTGTCCTTAGACTAGTATGGGTGAGAGTGGCCTGTAGCCGACTCAATAAGCCTACCTTCTTAGGGACAGAACCTCGTAGGTAGCTGGGAACTTAACTGTGCAAGATGGAATTCACTCATTCCCAAACTAAGGAATTAGATAGGTTGTTCCCTTAAGAAATGACTCCAGATCTTGAACAACGGGGCCCCACCCTCTATAAGGGTATGAGTCTATGGTAGGACTGCAGACTTGTTGTTCATTAGAGGATCAGTGGTGCTTAAGGAGCCAAGAGGTAATCACAAGGGTAAAATGGTAATTTGACACAACCGTGATTACGAACAACTTGTGAAGGGTCGACTCATGGGTAATGATTATATCAGTGGACACAATATAATCTACAGTGAGGAGAGTGCAACTAATATTGGAGTGACTTGTAGTTAATGAATATTTATTAACTGGATCAAAGAGTTTGATCAGTTAATCTCATATCATTGGAGCTCATGAACTGTAGGTCCATTAGGTCCCTCCGTTGGCTCAACATGGTAATATTGAGGGTATAAAGTTAGGAATGAAATTGAAGTGTTCAATTTCATATATGAGATGTCATATCAATTATATGTGATATAATTGATATAATATATAATTTTAATATGAATTGGATTCACATATTAGCTATATACTAAAGAGAGAATGAAAGAGGGATAGGATGGTAATTTCCATCCCTATCTACTTATATATATAGTTGCATAAGATGCAACTAGGTTAAGATTGATCCAATGACATTCCAAGCTCTTGTGTGTTGTAGGAAAGGTTCCACAAACACATATTCTCTCACAAAAATATCTCATCTCACCTAAAGGGAACCCATATTCCTCCCTCACCTAGAGAACAACGGAGAATATCCAGTGGTCGTGTCTTCGTCCATTCGTGTTCCAGTTGCTGAGATCGTGATCGTGGGAGAAAGGAGAACTTGAAGAAAAGTTCTTCAAAGGTAACATTTCTTGCTGTCCAAATTCTATTTTTTATGCTTAATCTAGATTGTTTCGTTCTTGAATGTAATCGTAGTAACTAAATTGAGAACGCGCGATTCACGATCGCTTGCTTGCGGGACTTGATTCCCTTCAATTGGTATCAGAGCCAATTGCGTTCTTGATTTATGTTCTGGATTTTTCAAGAGCGAGGTGGGATTTACCGTTTTGCATGAGATGTATGAACGGTTTTGCAAATTAGATGGTTTCGATTTTGGCACTTAGATTTACAATTTTCATTGAATCGTTCAATGTAAGGGCCTGGTGTTTTGGGCAATTTTAATTGTAAATCGAGTCTGTAAGTCCGTGTCGATCGAGACAAGGTGGTTGCCAAGAAGAACGAAGCAAAAACGAGCGAAAACAATGGAGATTGTTGTTGTTCTGTGAATGACGTTGCAACGCTGTTCATTGGCGTTGCAATGCCACTTCGATAGGCGCACGACTGTAGAAGGCAACAACGTTACAATGTTGCCCTCAGCGTTGCAACGCTAGACGAGAGGCGCGTTTCAACCGCAAAAAAGGACAAACTGCAGCGTTGCAACGCCACATGCGTTTCACGCGAAGGAACAACGGGCATAAACGTTTGTTTTATTATATATTAAATATAAAAATGTTTTATATTTAATATTAATTAATATAATTAGATTATATTAATTAAAATTAAATTTAGGGTGCCAAAATGGGTCTAATTTTGCTATTTATATTATGCAATTGTTGTGTAATTATTGCCATGCATAATGTATGCTTTTATTTTAGAAATCCCATCTTAGGTTAAGCATTTTCATGCATCATTTATAATATAAAGAGTTATATTGTATAGTTTGCATGATTAATTAATATAAAGTTGTTATATTAATTTATGGACAACATTGACATGCATTATATATCATGAGATGATGCTATGAATGTCTTATTAATTAGGTGATGAATGATCAAGCACTATAACATAGTATGCATGTCACCTAAGGTTAATTATTAGTTTTAAAATGTTTAAAATTTGAAAATAATAAACCTTAGGTTATCTAGTTCTAACTAGATTAGAATTAGGAACCAAGTAATTTATAAGCTATGATTAAAAGAGAAACTCTGACTAAGGAAAGTTCTGTCTAGGCTTGAGTATTTAAGCTGACGAAAACGGAACACCCCTACCTGGGAATTGACCTGGGAGTGAAATTTAATCAGAGAGTTTATAAATTACAGTAGCGTCAACGGGTTTATTAAGGGGGTTAATAAAGTAGAAATCCTAGGTTTAATATAAAGAGTTATATTAACAAACTTAGGATACAATCAATATAAGAGTTATATTGATTATCGATATAAGTGTTATATTGATAGAGTTAGGTAAAACCATTAGCCGGGGTTTAGCCTACGTAAGATTCCTAGAACTTTAAAGTATTCAGTGGGAGGAAAATTGTATGAGATACATATTTTTTCACCTACGCTATCTCCGGGAAGTTCACACCGTGAGACTCATACTTGGCCTCGTGGCGCAAATGGGAGTGTCCCTCTTCGGATGGTGTTTGTATGAGTCAATATCAAGGTGAATGGAGAGGGTACTTATAGTGAGTGGGAGCAGGTTTAGTGAAAACAAAACCTACGGTCTCTTTTGTCGGTTTACATCGTTAGACCACTATGTCAGCCTGCTAGTTTGGCCTGGACCAGACAATCCCTTCGGAGGGCTTGATCATATGGGATCGAACATAGTAGACACCCGAATGGGATAAAGATTTCGTTAGACTATTTTTCAATCTAGTCCTCCCTTCGGCGGATTTTATTGGATGGAGACTCTAGGATCTAAAGACAGATGGTTACACTCACTGGGTACATAAGTTGTGTATGTATCCTGACCGAAAAATGGTAACTAAAGACTATAGGAATAAGAGTTATTCTGGCATTAGGTTTTGGTCAAGAGTGTCTTGATCAAGAGGATGAGTGTTTTTTTATTACCCTTCGGTGTCATAAATTCTAAACCTTTGGAGTATCATTGCAAATTATGAATGGCCTAGGAATCATTTGATAATTAGCTAATACATGATTGGATTAGAGTTATAGCAAGAAACTCATACAAGTTCGTTTGTAAATTTTTCAGCAAAAATATATAGCTCTATTATTTCCTTATTGGGTGCGGAAAAGTTAACTGGAGAGAATATAATGACTTGGAAAAATAAACTCAACACTATATTGGTAGTGGATGATCTGAAGTTTGTGCTCACTAAGGAGTATCCTTAGGTGCCAGACTCGAATGCGTCACGAAATGTTCGTGATGCATATGATCGATGGATCAAGGCCAATGATAAGGCCAAGGTTTACATGCTGGCAAGTATGTCTGACATATTAGCCAAGAAGCATGAGCGCATGATGACCGCCAAGGAAATCATGGATTTTGTGCAAGGTATATTTGGACAACAGTCCACACAGGCCCGACACAATGCCCTAAAGTACATATTTAACTCAAGGATGCCAGAGGGTACATCTGTTCGAGATCATGTCCTTGATATGATGGTTCACTTTAACATCGCGGAGTCGAATGGTGCTTCCAACGATGAGTCAAACCAGGTCAGCTTCATTATGGAAACCCTTCCAGATAGTTTCCTACAGTTTAGAAGTAATGTTGTTATGAACAAGCTTACTTTTAACCTTACCTCCCTTCTGAATGAACTCTAGACCTTTCAATCTTTGATGAAAATTTTGGGATCGAAAAGTGAGGCAAATGTTGCTTGTAGAAGTTATCATAGAGGTTCGACCTCTGCACAAAAACAGTGGCTTCATCTTCTTCTAACCTGAAAAAGAAGAAGAAGAACATGAAGAAGGTTGGTAAAGGGAAACAAGCTGACAAAGCTGCCACCCAGAAGGGCAAGAAAGTCAAAGAAGTTGCTAACAAAGGAAAGTGTTTCCACTGCAACGGAGACGGGCATTGGAAACGAAACTGTCCGAAGTACATTACAGAAAAGAAGAAAGAAGGTAAATATGATTTACTTTGCGTAGAAGCTTGTTTAGTAGATAATGATAAAACTGCTTAGATACTTGATTCAGACACCACTAATCATGTTTGCTCTTCTTTTCAGGGAATTGATTTCTGGCAGCAGCTACAGAAAGGTGAGAAAACACTCCGAGTTGGAAATGGAGAAGTCGTGTCAGCTGTAGCAATAGGCACGATGAAGCTTTATTTTGGCAAGAAATATGTATTGTTGGACAATATATTAGTGATACCAGGGTTTACTAGAAACCTTATTTCCATTTCTTGCCTCATAGAACAATGTATTTTGTTTCTTTCTCAATGAATAAAGTGTTTATTTTGAAGAAATGTGTGAAAATATGTTCAGCTTCATTAGAAAATGGGTTGTATGTTTTAAGGCCTAATTCAGTCAAATTGGTTTTGAACACTGAATTATTTAAAACTGCAAACGCAAAAATAAGAAACGTAAAATTTCTCCTAAATAAAATGCTCATCTTTGGCATCTAAGATTGGGTCACATTAATCTCAATAGGATTGAGAGATTGGTAAAGAATGGACTTCTAAATGGGTTAGAAGAAAATACTTTACCTGTATGTGAATCCTGCCTAGAAGGCAAAATGACTAAAAGACCTTTTAGTGGAAAAAGTTATAGAGCCAATGATCCTCTAGAGCTTATACATTCAGACCTTTGTGGTCCGATGAATGTTAAAGCCAGGGGAGGATATGAATATTTCATCTCTTTTATAGATGATTCTTCCAGATATGGGCATATTTACCTAATACAACATAAGTCTGAAGCACTTGAAAAGTTCAGGGAATTCAAGACTGAAGTTGAAAATCAATTAGGTAAAACTATTAAACACTTCGATCGGATCGAGGTGGAGAGTTCATGGATTTTAAATTCCAAAACTATATAATAGAAAATAGAATTACATCCCAACTCTCAGATCTCGATACACCACAGCAAAACGGTGTATCGAAGAGGAGAAATAGAACCTTGTTGGACATGGTTCGATCAATGATGAGTTATGCTCATCTCCCTAGTTCCTTTTGGGGTTACACAGTGGAGACTTCAGTATACATTTTGAATAGTGTGCCCTCAAAATGTGTTTCTGAAACACCTTATGAACTCTGGAAAGGACGTAAAGGTAGTTTATGTCACTTCAGAGTATGGGGTTGTCCAGCACATGTGCTTGTGACAAATCCAAAGAAGTTGGATTCACGTTCAACATTGTGCCTATTCGTAGGCTACCCAAAAGAAACAAGAGATGGTTTATTCTATGATCCTAAGGAAGATAAGGTTTTTGTGTCGACAAATGCCATTTTCTTAGAGGAGGACCACATGAGGGACCACAAACCAAAAATTAAAGTAGTGTTAAGTGAATTAGATAGAACAATAGCAAAGGTTGCTAAGAACACTAGTACGTCAACAAGAGTTGTTGATACTAGTCTGTCTAGTCAAGAGAGTCCATTTCAAGAGTTTAGTATGCCTCGACGTAGTGGGAGGGTTGTAACACAACCTGATCGTTACATGGGTTTAGCTGAAACCCAAGTTGTTATACCAGATGACAACTGCAAGGATCCATTGACTTATAATCAAGCAATGGTTGAGAAAGGCAAATGGGTCATAGCAATGGACCAAGAAATGGAGCTATGTACTTCAATTATGTTTGGTATCTTGTAGATAAGCCTGACGGGGTAAAACCTATAGGTTTTAAGTGGATCTACAAGAGAAAGCGTGGTGTAGATGGAACGGTGCAAACCTTTAAAGATAGACTAGTAGCAAAGGGTTATACCCAGGTTAAAGGGGTTGACTATGAGGAGACCTTTTCACCTGTTGCTATGGTAAAGTCTATTTGTATCCTACTTGCCGTTGCCGCATATTATGACTATGAGGTATGGCAAATGGATGTGAAGACAACTTTTTTGAATGGCAATCTTGAGGAAAACATCTACATTGACCAACCCAAAGGGTTCATTGAACAAGGACAAGAGCAAAAGGTTTGCAGGCTTAAAAGGTCAATTTATGGACTGAAACAAGCCTCTAGGTCCTGGAATATAAGATTTGATGAGTCAATCAAATCCTATGGTTTTGACCAGAATGATGATGGACCTTGTGTCTACAAGAAAATCATCAATAGTTCTGTCGCATTCCTAATTCTCTATGTGGATGATATCCTACTCATTGGGAATGATGTAGAATATCTTACTGACATTAAGGAATGGCTAGCTACGAAGTTCCAAATGAAAGATTTGGGTGATGCGCAGTTTGTTCTTGGGATCCTTATTGTCCGAAACCACAAGAATAAAACACTAGCCTTGTCTCAAGCATCTTACATAGACAAAGTGTTGTCAAGGTTTAAGATGCAAGACTCCAAAAATCGCTCGTTACCTTTTAGACATGGAGTCTATTTGTCTAAGGAACAATGTCCTAAGACACTCAAGAAGTTGAGGATATGAGACGGATTCCTTATGCATCAGCTGTTGGGAGCCTGATGCACGCCATGTTTTGTACTATGCCTGACATCTGTTTTGAAGTTGTGAATGGTCAGTGGGTATCAATCCAATCCAAGACTTGAACACTGGACAACGGTTAAAACAATCCTTAAGTATCTTCGGAGAACAAGGAACTACATGCTTATGTATGGGGCTAAGGATTTGATCCTCACAGGATACACGGATTATGACTTTCAGACTGATAAAGATTCTCCGAAATCTACATCAGGGTCAGTATTTACTCTTAACGGAGGAGTTGTAGTATGGTGAAGCGTCAAGCAATGATGCATCATTGATTCCACCATGGAGGTCGAATATGTAGCAACTTGTGAAGCAGCTAAAAAGGTCGTTTGGTTAAGGAAATTCGTGCTAAATTTGGAAGTTGTTCCAAATATGACTTTGCCCATCATGCTGTATTGCGATAACAATGGGGTAGTGGCAAATTCGAGGGAACCCCGAAGTCATAAGAGGGGAAAGCACATAGAGCGGAAGTATCATCTCATCTGGGAGATCGTGCATAGAGGAGACGTGATTGTCACGAAGATAGCCTCAGGGCACAACGTTGCTAATCCTTTTACAAAGGCTCTCACGGCCAAAGTATTTGAGAGTCATCTAGAAGGTCTAGGTTTACAAGTCTTCCCCAACTAGGGCAAGTGAAAGTATTTTGTACAAAAGGTTTCAATGCCCTAGTTTATTGTATTTACATTACGGTAATGTTATAGTACTCCACAAGCTTTAGATCAAGTGGGAGATTGTTGGGATTTATGCCCTAAAACTTGTGTAATTTTGATCAAAGAAATGAAGAGTTATTTGTTTTGATAGAATTACAGTCTTGCTCTATAAATCCAATAAACTAAGCTCCAAGGATATAACATATATCTTGATATATCAGTGTAGTGGACACTATTTGGATTGTGTTCAAGAATATAACCTAAATGGTCTATGGTATAAAAATAAGGTTAGAAACCTCATTTTGGTAACACCATGGATGCGACCCACTTTGTAATTAGTACAAACGAGGTAAGCCAACTCATTCATGAAGTTGACATGCGAGTGGGGGCATCCTGTATGAAGAGTTCATACAAGACCAGACCGCAAATTGTTAGTCTAACAAGTGTAACACCGTTAACAAGATAAGACTAGTAATTTATAGAAGATCATTAGTGACTCGACCTGAATCCTGAGCAAGTTAAGAACTCCTGCTTATAGAGGTTTGTCCTTAGACTAGTATGGGTGAGAATGGTCTGTAGCCGACTCAATAAGCCTACCTTCTTAGGGACAGAAGGTGGAATTTAACTGTGCAAGATGGAATTCACTCATTCCTACACTAAGGAATTAGATAGGTTGTTCCCTTAAGAACTGACTCCAGGTGTTGAACAACAGGGCCCCGCCCTCTATAAGGGTATGAGTCTATGGTAGGACCGTAGACTTGTTGTTCATTATAGGATCAATGGTGCTTAAGGAGCAAAGAGGTAATCACAGGGGTAAAACGGTAATTTGACCCAGTCGTGATTACGAACAACCTGTGAAGGGTCGACTCATGGGTAATGATTATATCAGTGGACACAATATAATCTACAGTGAGGAGAGTGCAACTACAAGTCTTTAGTGGAGTGACTTGTAGTTAATGAATATTGATTAACTGGATCAAAGAGTTTGATCTGTTAATCTCATATCATTAGAGCTCATGAACTGTAGGTCCATTAGGTCCCTCCGTTGGCTCAACATGGTAATATTGAGGGTATAAAGTTAAGAATGAAATTGAAGTGTTCAATTTCATATATGAGATGTCATATCAATTATATGTGATATAATTGATATAATATATAGTTTTAATGTGAATTGGATTCACATGTTAACTATATACTAAAGAGAGAATGAAAGAGGGATACGATGATAATTTCCATTTCTATCTCCTCATATATATAGTTGCATAAGATGCAACTAGGTTAAGATTGATCCAAAGACATTCTAAGCTCTTGTGTCTTGTAGGAAAGGTTCCACAAACACATATTCTCTCACAAAAATATCTCATCTCACCTAAAGGGAACCCACATTCCTCCCTCAGCTAGAGAACAACAGAGAAGATCCAGTGGTCGTGTCTTCGTCCGTTCGTGTTCCAGTTGCTGAGATCGTGATCGTGGGAGAAAGGAGCACTTGAAGAAAAGTTCTTCAAAGGTAACATTTCTTGTTTTCCAAATTCTGTTTTTTATGCTTAATTTAGATTGTTTCGTTCTTGAATGTAATCGTAGTAACTAAATTGAGAACGCGCGATTCACAATCGCTTCCGCTGCGGGAGTCGATTCCCTTCAAAACTATCCTGATTCCGTAATGAAAGCCAACTCTGTTTAGCCAACATTGTTTGATTAAATAGAGAGATATCTCGGAAACTCAAACCACCTTTAAGCTTCCCTTTGCAAAGACTTCCCTAACTCCTCCAATGAATTTTCCGCACATTATTAGTGGACCCCCGCCAAAACCTGGCACACATGGCATTGATTTCGTTGCACAACTTCTTCGAAAGCTGAAAACAACCCATGGTATAGATAGAATAGCTTGTGCACCATTTTAATAATAACTTCTTTCCCACCTGACGAAAAGAGTTTTGATTGCCACCCTTGTAGGGATGCCATACTCTTTCTTTGGTAGACCTGAAAATCGATGATTTGTGTCTACCATTTTGAGACGGTAGTCCCAAATAGCAACCTATGTCACTCGTGTGAGCTACCCGTAAAATACTCTCAATATCATCCCTCGAAACCTGGGTGGTATTACTACTGACCATAAACCTCAACTTCTCATAAATAACCACTTATCTTGATGCAGTCTCATGGCTGTTAAGAATCCGTCTAACTAAAGTACTGTCCTATCTGGTAGCTTGAAAAAATAACAAACTGTCATCCGCATAAAAGAAGTGGTTTATCATAGGGCAAAATTTATTGATCCTCAAACCCTGAAAGCTTTTACACCGTTCTTCTTTTTCCAGAAAACTAGAAAGTCCTTTCGCATAGATAAGAAAGAGGTACGGTGAGAGAGGATCCCCTTGTCTCAAACCTCTGGAAGGTTGGAAGATTGACTGAGGGACCCCATTTAACAAGACAGAAAAATTCACAGATTTAACACACCCCATAACCAATCTGACCCAAGAATCCTCAAAACCCATACCTTCTAAAACTTTTCGAAGATACGTCCACTCCACTCTATCATAAGCCTTACTCATATCTAATTTTAGAGCTGCAACCCCTATTTTACCTAATCATTTTGAGCGTAAGGCATGAATACATTCAAAGCCAAGAAGCACATTATTTGAGATCGAACACCCCAGAATAAAAGCTGGGTTAGGGAAATAATCTTATGAATAACTTTTGTAGTCTATTTGCAAGAATTTTTGAAATAAACCTATAACTTACATTACAATGACTAATAAGTCTGAAATCCGCCATCTTTCTCGGACTTGTTACCATTGGGATAAGAGTAATAAGAGTGTTGTTTAGGCACTCAAGATTATCGTTATTGTTGAGGTAGTCTAGACAAACCTTTACCGTGTCATCCCCCCCACCTCCCAGAAAGCTTGGTAAAAGGTCGCATGAACACCATCGGGCCCTGGTACTTTTTTAGGATGCATCTCTTTTAAAGCCAATTCAACTTCGTCTCTAGTGTAAGGGTGAACCAAAACCCTAATGTCTTCTTCCGACAACCTTTTACTGATACAAGAGGTAACAACTTCAATCTTATCCAAAGGAGGGTGAATGGACAGAAAGAGATTTTGGAAAAAGGATGTGGTTGTTACACCGATCTCACTCTCCTTGTCTCTCCACACACCCGAGTCATCCTCAATACCTATAATCCTCTTCCTTCGTCGCTTTCTAGACGCTTGTACGTGAAACCACTTAGAATTTGAATCACCCCATTTAAGCCAATACACTCGACCTTTGCCTCCAATAACATCCTTCTTCTTCCATATACCTTGCCAAATCTTATTTTCCTTCCACCGATCTAAATTATGATGGATCAAATCCGCTTTCAAATCTTTAATCTCTTTTTTCGTCCAAGCTATAACCCTTCTCAATGAGCTGCAAGCCTTTGAAAATTCCAACGCTTTAACACTTTTAAACACTTAGTTAACTTGCCTGTAAAGCTGATGCCAGTAGAATTTCTAT
Source organism: Trichosanthes cucumerina (assembly GCA_036507285.1). Classification (NCBI taxonomy): domain Eukaryota; kingdom Viridiplantae; phylum Streptophyta; class Magnoliopsida; order Cucurbitales; family Cucurbitaceae; genus Trichosanthes; species Trichosanthes cucumerina. The sequence continues at coordinate 66,863,187 of CM071844.1, forward strand.
TCCGTCTCCAAGAATTTTCAAATACCACTATACACTCCGCGTCATTCACCCAACTAGGTTCAAAACGCGAATAACTTAGAATCGCTCAGGCTTCACTCCTCAGAGGTTCCTTCCATTTACTAGTTATCACCCTGTGATTAGACGTATAGAAGCCTAAATGATTGGTTCGAAAGTTTTCATTTTCTGATAAAAATTCTGATTGACCACGAAATGATCGAATTGTTCCTAAGTCAAATTACCATCGCTAAAATGTCTGGCGCAAGTATATCCATGACCATCATAGTCGGGATCCACTAGAAAACAATTATCAATAGCACGTCTAAAATCCTCCATTTGGGCCTATTTCCGATCTGAACCTCCTTGCTTTTCAGTAGCAAAAAGAATTTCATTGAAATCACCCTCGATTATCCATAGGTCGTTAAACTGAGAGTGGAGCTTCTCTATCAAGGACCATGAATGTTTTCGCTTATCAATTGTAGGATTTCCATAGAACCCCGTAAAACACTAGAAGCTATCATTTTCTCGTATAAAAGTATCAATATGACCTGGCAAAAAAGAATGAACCGATAAATTAAGATCTTTATTCCATAATAAAACAAAACCACCACTCCTACCTCTTATTGGCACATTAAAATAGTAATCAAAATGCAAGCGATGTTTTATTTTATTTAAGGAAAGTAAACATGACTTTAGTTCAGAAAGAAAAACAATGGAGGGGTTTTCTTTTTGCACTACATGGCATAATGCATTGAAGGTGCATGGATTCCCCAAACTACACACATTCTAACATAAGATAATCATGGACTATTCACTTCTTCACATGATGTGGCCCCACTAGCACCCTTCTGTCGCTTTGGCAAAACTTCCAAAATGTCGTGATGGAGAGTGTTTTTTCCCACTTAGAGACCTAGATGAATGTGGACTCTTTGTTCCTTTAGCATTAACCTTTAAGGGTGCGTTTGGCGCATAGAGTTGAGTTGAGTAGTGAAGAGTTGAGTTGAGTTGAGTGTAGGAAATCTGTGTTTGGGGTGCAGAGTTGAGTTGAGTTCTTGCAGGAAGTCTGTGTTTAGGGTGTAGAGTTGAGTTGAGTTCTGCAGAGGTATTTGGTGCAGTTTTTTTTTAAGATCAAATAATCAGTTTTTATCTTCCGATCATTGATGATACATTCATTAATGACAAAAGACCTAATGACATGTTATCAAACATTATCTCTCATGCCCCCAAAAAATTAAAGTATACAAAAAATATTATCGTTCACAAAATATATCTAACGAAGTAAACATGAAGTGCCTGGGTCATATTGGTTTAGTAAAAGATGGGTGGAGTAGGTGTTCAACCAGTCCTACCAAGTAGATGCAAGCAGCATCTCTTCTTAGATTATGGTGGGACTGGAAAGAAGCAACCCATCTTCTGGATGTCTGCGATTAAGGGGATCATCCTTGGTCAACCCTTCTATTGCATACAGTTCGTCTACAACATTTTTACGTCTAGCGGATTCTATTTCATATTTTTCTTTTCTTAATCACTCCCGTGTAACCTTTCTTTTCGTTTCAGCAACGCAACTTATGAAGAAGCAACCCATCTTCTGGATGTCTGCAACGAAACTTATGGTCTACAACATTAATTGTATTTGATTTAAATTTGGATTTTTGGATGATCAGATAAGAATTATGAATATAGAGTTTCTTTAGGAAACGAGTGTTTCAAAGTCTAAAAAGGATTATGATTTATGTTATAAAAAAAGGGATTAAGATTTATTTTTTAAAAAAAGAGAATTAGGATTTCTTTTTTTAAAAAATAGGATTTCTTGTTCTAAGAGGATTAGGACTTTTTGCTACCTATTTAAACAAGAGTAATTGAAAGTTAAAGGGTGCACTTCAAAACTCTCCTCCTCTTCTCCTTCTTTTCTTTTCATCTCACTCTTCATCCCGCTGGACAATCGGGCGGAGTTTCGCTGGAAAGTCGCTGGGTCATCGCCGGAAAGTCGTTAGAACATCACCGGGAGTCGTCGGAACATCGCCGGAAGTTGCCGGACCAACGTCGAAAGTCGCCGGACCACTGCGGAAAGTCGTCAAACCACTGCCAGAAGTCACCGGACCACCGAAAGGGAATCAAGTCGTCGGACCACCGGAAGGGAATCAATCGTCGGACCACCAGATTGGAATCAAAGTTTAGGAGAATTGGTGGAAAGGTGTGAATTGATTTTGTGGGGAGATGTAAGGTGAAAAAATTGCAGGAGATATTTGGCCTTGGGGGAGTAGGGAGTTGAGAACTCAACCCAACTCAATGCCTCAAACAGTGAGTTGATTTTTTAAACCAACTCAACCCATACCATCCATCCAAACACCCCCTAAAACAACCGATCCTAGTTTGCATTTTTTATATTTTCGCTCGTCACCAACTGAAAAAGAGCTGATAGCATCACATCCAAAACAAAAGCCCAAAAATTAATCTCTTTATGCTAATCCATTAAGTTTGACACGAAGGGGCCTTCAATGTTCGACCAAACAAAAGAATTTCCAAGTAAATCCATGTCCCCAGGCCCATTTAAAGATCATCGTCAACACCCCAAGCCCATATTCAGGCGCCTTTTCATTCGATTGTTTCTTCCCCAAAACATTCATTCGCTTCGGATTATCCATGCAAGGCTTCCCCGAAATCTCCTCAACAGCTCAGTGATCTTCAATCAGTTGCGGTGTGATCTCAGGAATCTTAGTGTTGGTTCGAATTAAAAGATCCAGTTCATCCAAGAAGGTCAGTTTTTTCGAAACCCCTCGCGTAATTTCTAGGGATGTTTCCATTTTTTTTCCAGTTTCTTCTGCATTAAATCAGAGGATCCTTCGCCATCTAAAACGTTCTCCATCTTATCAGAAGGATCGATTTGCCCGTTACTGTCATTAATAATCTTTGAATCCTTTGGTAACGGATCTCCGACTTTAGCCTTCTGGGTCTTTGGTATCTCTGTTAAATACGAAACCGACATCAACCCTAATAAATCAAGCGAGCCGTTACCGTCAACCATCTTTTCGGAAACATCATCCTAAATCGTCCGCCCTCCTCGAGTTGCCCCTCTTCCCCTTGGCCATGAAACCCTTCCTCGGCTAGGAGTCATGCAGAAGTCTCCAACCGACGAAGAATTATAGGATGAAATCGGGTGCCACAAACCAGAACCAAACTGAACTTGACCCAGCTCCTCATCTACCACAAAAGAACAATCTCGATCTATATGGTCTATTCGACCACACTTATAGTAAAACTCATGCAGTTTTTCATAAGTCAAAGGACACCAATGGTCTTCCACAAGGTCTCCAAATGTTACCTTAATCCCTCGTTTTAGAGGTTCCAAAACATTAATTCTGATCCGAATTCTTAAAGAATCCCCCCAACACAGGTTATTTTCATTTGAATCAACCTTTTGGGAGGTCCCAATTCGGTTCCCCAAATCCACTGCCAACTTTCTTGTCTGCCCTGCTGGTGGTAAGTTACGAAGATGGACCCGTCAACAAACCTGAATTCTAAGTTTGCAATCCGACAATTTCCCCGTGGTTCATCAAGCAACAATATTGCTCTTACAAAAAACAAAGGTTGATAATAAACTACTCTCGTTTTCTCAAGAGAATTATTAAAAACACATAGGAAGACATTCCTCCCCACTCTTCGAACATTCAAATCTATAGAAATGTTCCAAATTTTCGGGATGGCCTGTTTGAAAACCTTAACACTTATTGGCTTGGTTGAAAGGCTCTTGCAGACCAACCCCCGTTGTAGGAACAACTCACAACCGTCTATTTCTTCCTTTGACACAATTAGCGGTCGTTGTTCATCCTTTGATAATTGTAACTTCTCATCAAATAAACCAAGCTGTGAAGCAGACATTGGGGACAAAGCAAAGGACCACAAAAAATGCCGAACAAGATCCTCCATCGCAAAAAACATAACAAGCAAAAAACCGAACAAGATCCTCCATCGCAAGCAAAAAACGCACACTACAGAAAAGAAAAACACAAAGACAAGCAAAAGGATCTTCCCTGAACTTTTTGAGACAAGCAAAAAACATAAAATATATAGCAGAAAACAATGAAATCGCAAAAGGATCTTCCCTGAACTTTTTGAGATCTCGCTTTGATTGATTAATATTCTCCCTTGAAACCTGCAAACCGAACAAGATCCTCCATCACAAGAATTCTTCCTCTAAATGTTGATGATCAATCTGGATCCTCCATCGCACAATCGACACCCATAATCTCACTCCTAAAAAGGAGAGAATCTCCATCTCCGTCCCTAGGTTTCACTAAAATTGGAGATAAAAGTTATTAAACTTTTGAATTTCTCCATTAAATATAATTAAAGACAAATTCGTAAATTATAGAAATTAAATTTTAGATATAAAGAGAACTTTTCATCTAACCTCTTCTTCTATTAAATATTTACATTACTACATGTATAGGTATGAATTATATATGAATTTGAGAATGTGAAAAGATTAAACATAATTAATGTTAATTTTATGTATAGTTTTTAGTCAAATAATATAAGCGATAAAACAATTATAAATAACTTAAATATCATCTTAATTCAGGATAATATTGGTAAAAAAATATTTATATGTTAGCCTCTTAAATGTTATTTTATGAATTTTAATTAAATATATAAATTTTCTAATTATTAGTGGAATATTTATAAATTATAAATTTAGTGAAAAAAATGATTCTCCCTTTAGCCACTTTTTAAGATAGAAAGGGTGTGTAGAACTTGTTTTTTTAGTAATCATTTTTTTTTTAATTTTAAAGCAATCTCATTATCTTAGTTAAAGATAATATTGTTAAAAAATATTTATATGTTAGTTTTAAATGTTGTTTTATTAATTTTAATTAAATATATAAATTTTATAATTATGAGTAGCATGTTTATATATTTAGGAAAATACACTTTTAGTCCATGAGGTTTGACGTTGGTGTTTATTTGGTTCTTGAAGTATCAAAATGAACACTTTAGTTCATAGGTTTGGAAAATGGTCCTAAATGGTTCATAGAGTGAAGTTGACCGTTAGTTTGCAAATGAAAAAATAATGTGGTATATGTTGGATCGGTATGGCAACCCTAGACGGAGAGGGGGGAGGGGGGTGAATAGGGTTTAATTAAACTTTTTACTAAATATGCCTAATTTATCCAATTAACAAACTTTTTAATAAACAATTAAAAAAATTAATTAAGAGAAATTAATGCAATATGCAAGATAGATAAAAAGTATAACAAAAAAAAATTTTATCCAGTACTTATCAATTAATTAAGAAACAAATTAAAACATGCATAAACTACTACAAGTAATTGCAAAAATAAATAGGAAAGAGTTAGAGAACATGATACCGTAATTTTATAGTGGTTCGGTCAAACACGACCTACTCCACTCCCCAAGCGCCTCTTGGGAATTTGAATAAAAAAATTGCACCGACTCTTTCCACGGATTAGAGCCTAACCGCTACACCGCTCTTTTTACGGGTTCAAGAGCAAACTCGATCCTTTCCACGGCTTAGGATCAAACCGTTACAAAGTTTGGTAAAAAATTTGAAGAACACACTAATACACTCTCTTGATAGAGTAGATTCATAAATTTTAACTCTCACAAAACAATCCTCACATTACAACAAAACTCTCTCTAGAAAAAGATGAAAAGAAAAAAATTGAGAGCTTGGAGATAGCAACAATGGAGGCTTTTGATTTTTGGAGGATTGTAAAATGCCAAAACTTCTTGTAAATATTTGGAGAAGAAGATGGTATAAAAAAAAAGGAAAATGGGGTAAAAATCAAATTTTAATTTGGACCAATGGATTGTGGTAAACGAGAAATGAATGGTGGAGATTAAAAGTAAAAAGAAAATAATTATTAAAAAGAATTAATAATATAATAGTAGTAATAATAATAATAATATAATATTATATATATGTGAGTTAACGGGAAGAAAAACAAATTTTGAATTTTTTTTTTAAACTCCAACGGTCAGAAGCATTTAATGCAATCTGAGTTTTTTTTTTTTTTTTTTTAACTTCCAACGGTTATATATATATATAATTTTTATTTGCTTTTCTTAATTTCATAACAACCAAAAACCCACCAAATGTTACTCTCCCATAGGTCCACATATTACATTTTAATTGGTCTACAATGGTGATTTAGCCGCCACGTCGATTTGAGTGATTCAAGAGGCGTTGGAATCGTTATTCCGAGCTCTTACAATGGACCCTTTAAAACATTAAAACTATTAGTAATTAATAGCAGGTTTGTTATCATCAAAATACTAATTAATTTTAAATTAAGTGCCAAAAAGCCAACAATCTCTCCCTTTTTGATGATGACAAACCATTAAAGAAAAATAACTTGAAGTTCATAAAATAAAGTCCAATATGCCACCATAAAGCTCATACTTGAACAATCACTCAAATAAATATAATATATCATTCTCCCCCTAAATTAATGGAAAACTAAAACATGATACAAAATTTAGAATCTATTTTTCTTAAACTTCTCCCCATTTGAAATCATCAAAAAGACACAATTATAAGAGATTAAAAACTACATGCAAGCTCCCCCTAAGAACATGAATACATACTTAACATAACTCCCCCTATCAATATGCCATAGAAAACTAAAATTATAGATTCAAGAGGCATCACAACGAATAATACCGAGCTCAAGCCTATTTTTGCAAAATTTTTCTTCATTCAAAGGATTGGTGAAAATACCCACTAATTGATCATTAGAACTCACATAATCAAGAGTAATATGAACATTTTGCACATGTTCTCTAATAAAGTGATGTCTAATATCAATATGCTTAGTTCTAGAATGATGAATAGGATTTTTAGTCAAATTAATAACACTAGTATTATCACAACATATAGGCACATTATCAAACTTTAATCCAAAATCACAAAGAGTTTGTTTCATCCAAAGAATTTGAGCACAACAACTAGCAACTACAATATATTCTGCTTCGGTAGTGGATAAGGCAACCGAATTTTGCTTTTTACTAAACCAAGATACTAAGGAGCTACCAAGAAATTGGCAAGTTCCACTTGTACTTTTACGGTCAAGTAAGCTTCCCGCAACATCCGCATTGGAATATCCTATCAAATTAAGCTCAACATTCCTTGGATACCATAAACCTAAATCAATAGTCCCAAGCAAATATTTAAATATTCTCTTAACGACATGCACATGGGATTCCTTAGGACAAAATTGAAATCTAGCACAAAGACATACACTAAACATGATATCGGGTCTACTAGCAGTTAAATAAAGTAAAGATCCGATCACACCTCGATAAGTTTTTATGTCTACACATTTACCTTTTTCATCCTAGTCAAGCTTAGTGGATGTGCTCATAGGAGTTTTTGCAATTTTACCTTCATTGAACTTGAACCTTTTGAGCAAATCCTTTGTGTATTTCTCTTGACTTATGAAGATATCATCCTTGAGTTGTTTGATTTGAAGTCCAAGGAAGAAACTAAGTTCTCCCATCATACTCATCTCAAACTCACTATGCATACATTTAGAAAATTCTTCATACAAAGAAGGATTAGTAGAACCAAAGATAATATCATCTACATTGATTTGTACTAAAAGCATATCATTTTCCTTAGTCTAAATAAAAAGAGTAGTGTCTAGTTTACCCATTTTAAAACCATTCTTAAGAAGAAAATTACTAAGCCTATCATACCAAGCTTTTGGAGTTTGTTTTAAGGCATAAAGAGCCTTTTTCAACTTATAGACATGATTAGGCAAATCAAAACTTTCAAAGTCCGGAGGTTGTTCTACATAAACTTCCTCCATAATATAACCATTCAAAAAGGAACTTTTCACATCCATTTGATACAAGATAAAATTTTTATAAGAAGCAAAAGCAAGTAACATTCTCATAGCTTCTGATCTAGCAACAGGTGCAAAAGTCTCTTCATAATCTATACCTTCCTCTTGTCAATAACCTTGAGCTACAAGTCTAGCTTTATTTCTAATGATATTTCCATTTTCATCCATTTTATTTCTAAAGACCCATTTAGTCCCAATAATAGGAGCATTAGAAGGCCTAGGGACTAATTCCCAAAGTTTGTTGCTTTCAAATTGATTTAATTCTTCTTGCATAGCTAAAAAAAAAATCATCATTTTCCGCATCTTTAAAACTTTTAGGTTCAATTTGAGAAACAAAAGCAAGATTATTAAACAAATTAAGAGAGGAGCGAGTTTTCACACCTTGTTCAGTATTTCCAAAAATCAAGTCCTTGGGATGGGATGGAGCATACATCCATTCTTTAGATATAGATGAAGAACCATTTTCCTTCTTTTCATTGAAGCTCACTTCTTGCTTACTTGAGTCAATTTCCTCGCCTTTGTCACTAACAAGTAAATCTCCAAAATTCCTTTCTAAATCATCACTACAAATAGACTCATTAGAAACATTATTGCAAGATTCATCAAATACAACATGCATAGATTCCTCAATAATTAAAGTTCTTTTATTGAAAACTCTATAGGCTTTACTAGTAGATGAATAACCTAGAAAAATACCAACATCCGTCTTAGAATCAAATTTTCCAAGTTTTTCTTTGTTGTTCAAAATAAAACATTTGCAACCAAAATCTTTGAAATACCCAATATTTGGAATTTTGTTATGCCAAAGTTCATAAGGAGTTTTATCTAAAGAAGGTCTAATTAAAACTCAATTTAAAACATAACAAGCGGTGTTAACGGCATCCGCCCAAAAGTATTTAGGTAAATCATACTCATGCAACATTGGCCTAGCAAATTCATGCAAAGTACGATTTTTCCTTTCAACCACACCGTTTTGTTGAGGAGTTCTTGGAGCGGAGAAATTATGAGAAAAACCATTTTCTTCACAAAAATTTTCAAAAGCAATACTATCAAATTCTCCTCCATGATCACTCCTAATTTTAGAAATAAAAAATCTTTTTTCATTTTGAACTCTTTTTGCAAAACTAGAAAAACTTTTCAAAGCATCATCTTTATGTTTTAACATCAAAACCCAAGTAAATCTTGAAAAATCATCAACTATCACAAAAGCATAATAATTTCCTCCAGAACTAGCAATTCTAGAAGGGCCAAATAAGTCCATATGTAATAGTTGAAGGGGTCTAGATGTAGAAATCACATTTTTAGATTTAAAAGAAGACTTGGTTTGCTTACCCATTTGACAAGCATCACAAACTTTATCCTTTTCAAATTTAAATTTAGGTAGACCTCTAACTAAAGAATTCTTGGAAATATTTGAAATTAAGTGCAGGCTAGCATGTCCTAGTCTTCTATGCCATAACCAAGAATCATCATGTAAGGCCGAAAGACATTTATCATTAATAGGGCAATCATTCAAATCAATAGTATATACATTTTCATCCTTATTACTAATAAACAAGACTTTTCTATCACTAGCATTTTCAATGATACAATTCTTTTTATCAAACACAACTCTAAAACCTTTATCACATAATTGACTAATACTAAGTAAACCATGCTTTAGACCATCAACTAAAAGTACATTTTCAATCAAAGTAGAACAACTATTACCTATACTACCCTTTGTGACGACCACAAATCGCAGTCTTGGGTTAAGTTATTTTAGTTATTGTTCTAACAAATCTTTTATGCTAGGTCGGATTAGTTAATTTTCGTGCTCTCGGTGTGAGCGAAACCCTAATTTCCTATGGGTTAAGTGAGTTATTTCTCTTCAAAATGAAATTTCTTATAAAATTAAAAGAAGAGGAAGGGACAATGACACTTTAGTCATTAATGCCTAATTGAGGGTTACTTTTGGCACTCGAAATTTAACCTAATTTTGTAGTATATAGCCTCCTTAAGTGCAATCACAAACAAAAGCCCTAACCCTAGCTTCACTACAACTTTCTCCTTCCTCTTGCACTCATGCCTAGCCGAGAACCCTAGATCCACCGCTGCCGCCGCCGCTGTCCAAGCCGCCTTCCCGCCGCAGCTCTCGCTCGGACTTCACGTCCACTCAAGCCCGTCAAGTCGCCGTCCAAGCCGAGGTACTTAGAGCGGCAGCGTTCGCCTTCTTGCAGTGGAGTACGTCAAGGCCGCCGGCAAGCCACGACCAGGAAGTCAAGCCCTCACCATTACCCTAGCCGCCAACCAGATTCGAACAGAAGACACTCACGCCGGCGAAATTCACGAACGAAGCTTGGGTCCCAGCCGTGTCACGGAGCGGCTCGTTCGGCTCAAACGCTACTCCGATCCGAGCCGCGCGCCGTCACCGCACGAATCTCACGACCGACCAGTCCACGGACGAAGCTTCCGGTCGTTCACGCTGAGTTGCGCCGGCAGAGCAACGAACGAGCTTACTCGCTCGGCCGTCGCGTCGAACTCCGCGCGTTCGTCCATTTTCGACTCCAAACGGCGGGGTCACCACGAGCCGTTCACGCCGCAAAGACCGTTCATCTCCAAGTCCAAAGATCCACGCCCGATCGATCCACGCGGAATCCGACCAGCCAATCGCTGCTCGTTGTTTACGCCGCGTTCGAAAGCATTCAAAGTCAAGGTGGTGAATTAGGTGAGCCACGCGAAACCCTCTTCGATTTTGAGTATAGGATTATTTGGATCTGTTTCGCATGAAATTATTCGCATGAAAATATTGTAGGAACGAACTGAATTTCGGGATCAAGACTTCCAAGTTTTGGAGCGACCAAATCCACGTTCGGTTTATTATTCGGAGTCGAGGTAATTGGAGCAAAGTGAGAATTATAGACGCTTTCGATTTAGAGACTCTTTTTATATTGGATGAGTTGTGTAGTAGGATAACGAATAGGAGAATTCTTGGTTGACAGGTTATTTGGAAAGGACCGCTAATTTAAGAATTAGAAGGAAAGAGTGAGATCAAACCTCGAGGTAAGGGACCTTGTGCCGAACCTTTTTAAATGGGATTAAAGAAAACGAATTTCATTATTTTATGCGAAATTGATTAGTGATTTTACTCGAAAAGGTTTGATGATTTTACGTGAGAATATTCTAATATTTTATGTGAAAATATCTCCCTATTTTATGTGAGGATATTACAGTATCTTGTATGAGAATATTTCATGATTACCTATAAGATTGTTATCATCAAACTGCTATATAAGGAAATTATGATTTGCATATCAATGATAATGGTTGTGGCATGTACACTAATGTTATGATGAATGATGGGACCTCATGCATGTTATGTATGCCATGAAATGATTTAATGAAAAATGTGGAAATTGGTCTCCTGAGTGCATTGTGTGCATGGTCAAACATGCATTAGAGACCCTATGGGTCAAGTTACAGGGGTCTGTGAGGGACTCAATCTATACAGGGGTCTGTGAGGGACTCAAACCATACGGATGACCAATTGGCCACTTAAAGAAAAAAAAGGAAGTCATGGTTTATAGTCATGATGATATGAGAAAGTTTTAGGTCCCGCATATGTACATTTCGAACAGGTTTAAAAGTCATGATTGTATGTGTTTGCATATTCCAAACCTCGGTAGCGAGGTCACTTACTGGGTATTGTATGCAATACTCACCCTTTCTTTTAAAAAAAAAAATGTTTTTCAGGTAAGGCCAAGGACGGGCAGGGCGAGTGACGGAGGCGCGTTGCCAGAACCATGGGAATAGACATGTCTTCCGCATATTTTCCTTTAAAACTGATGTTGTCGTTTTATGTTTTCGTAGCTTAAATTTACTTTCCAGATTTTAAATAGGCCATGTTTAAACTGTTTCTTTTGCGCGTTTTGAATGTTTTATTTGGGATCCCTAAAGACAATTTACTTTCAGTGAAGATTTAAAGATCATTTTATATCTTTTGGCCTATAAATGCATGCATGTGTAGTAATGTCCCTAAGAGTTTAGGTATAGAAAAGTAGGGGCGTTACAGTTGGTATCAGAGCCCTAGGTTTAGGGGTTCTGTAGACTTGCTTACAGAGTAAGCACAGAGTAGTTCCCATGGTTGAACAACGCGTTAGGGCCACCGCCAGCACGTTACGTATTTTATAAATTAAGCAAATGATTATGATGTGATTCTGTTTTGTGAATGTAAATGAATTTAAACCTTAAGGGTGATCCTATCTACAGTTAGAAAGTGATGAAAACTAAGCTAGAAATTCTCTGCATTGTAAGATCGACAAAAATGCCACCTAGAGGTCGAGGAGAGGTAGAGGGCGTGGTAGGGGTCGGAGGGCAAGAGAAAATGTTAACACCCACCAGTAACTACTGCGAACAGGGAGAGATTACCCCACCCGTGCGGATCTCCCCAAGACCGCCCGGATCGCCGGGAGAATGCACTGCGATCGCTCCAGTGGCGGATCAAGGAAACCCTAATGTCATGACTATGATGGTAGAGGCCATGCAGGACTGCAGTGCGAGCTCTGAGCCACTCACCGGCCCAAGCAAGTCGGGCGAATGATGCAATGCGAGTCTCGATACCGAAGGATTTCAGAAATATGATCCCGAGATCTTTTGATGGGTCTTAGTGACCCCACTGTACGTGAGTTATGGTTGTCATCCATTGAGACCATCTTGATTGATGAACCGCATCACGAGGACCGAGAGAGTGTCCTGTGCTACCTTCATGCTTAGAGACGATGCCTATTTATGGTGGGAGTCCGCCCAGGGAACTATTGTCGCCAATGAGAGAAACGATTACACTGAATCTGCTTTAAGGAAGCATTCGCGGAAATTTTACCCTGCAGCAGCTCGATATAGGAAGCATGCAGAATTCTTACAGCTTAGCCAGAACAGGAGGGCAGTGGAGGTTTATGAGAGAGAGTTCACCCGCTTGTCACGCTTTGCCCCCGAGCTAGTAGACACAGAGGCGAAGAAAACATAGAGTTTCGTCATGGGGCTGGATGAAAATGTTCGAGGCTTCATTCAGGCACTAGCACCTCCTGACTATGCCTCCGCAGTGAGAGTGGCAGAATTGATTTGGGTGCGACGCAGATCGCACAAAGAGTAGTGGTTAACCTGGGCGACCCATAGCAAATCATAAGAGGAAATGGGACCAGCCAAATTCAAGCTCGCAGCGTCCCCAGCGTACACCGCATAGACCAGGAAACTTTCGTGCAGGTTCAGGTCAGAAACCACAGGGCAACAGGACAGGAACTAACAGTGGAGATAAGCCACAATGCAAAGACTGTGGTAAGCATCATTGGGGTAAGTGTTTGGCCCGGTCCGGAGTGTGCTTCAGATGTGGGAAAGAAGGGCACAGAGCTAATAGTTGCCCGAGTCAAGCCAGTGCTAGCCAACCTCAGGTTATCAATAGTGGGACTGCTGTTAAGCTCGTAATACACCAAGGAAGAGCTTATGCCAGTACAAGTAAGAGCATTCATGGCACAGACTCCGTGGTTACAGGTACACTTCCATTACTTGGGCACCTTGCCTTTGTATTATTTGATTCTGGTTCTACGCACTCTTTTTATTTCTGCATCCTTCGTAAGTCAAGCCGAGTTAGGATTAGAACGATTCTGATATGCTTTGTCTGCTCTCCACTCTCATGGGGATGAACTTGTTAGCCACCATGAAAGTCAAGGATGGTAGTGTGACCATCGCAGACCATGAATTAACAGTAAACCTAGTAGTCCTAGACATGATTGACTTTGATGTGATATTAGGTATGGACTGGTTAGCGCAGAACCATGCTTGCATTGATTGTTTCAGGAAGGAGGTAGTGTTCACTCCCCCTGGCAAACCTGGTTACAGGTTCAGAGGCACCCTAGCGGGGAGTAGGCCTAAGGTAATTACTGCCCTTAAGGCCAGGAAGTTATTACATCGGGGAGCTTGGGGCGTCTTAGCTTGCATACTAGATGCAAGGTGTACGGAGATTTCCGTGTCATCGGTACCAGTGGTGAATGAATTTCCAGACGTCTTCCCCGAGGACCTCCCCGGAATACCTCCGGTCAGAGAGGTAGATTTTAACATCGGATTGGAGTTAGGGACGACTCCGATATCCAAGGCACCGTCATGAATGGCACCGCAGAGTTGAAAGAAGCTGAAACTACGATTATAAGACTTCTTCGACAAGGGTTTATACGCCTACTAGCGTTTCGCCTTGGGAGCCCCCAGTGTTGTTGTTCGTGAAAAAAAGACGGGTCCATGCGCCTGTGTATAGATTACAGGGAGTTGAATAAAGTTACGATCAAGAATAAATACCCTCTTCCTAGAATAGATGATTTGTTCGATCAGTTGCTGGGAGCAACAGTGTTTTCCAAGATCGATCTGAGATCAGGCTACCATCAGTTGAGAATCAGTGAAGAGGATATTCCTAAGACAACATTGAGATCACGTTATGGGCATTACGAGTTCACGCAGGATGCCGTTTGGTTTGACCAACGCCCTGCCGCTTTCATGGACTTGATGAACCGCTTTATTCAAAGAGTTTCTAGATACGTTCGTGATTGTGTTTATTGACGATATCCCGATATACTCGGATGTGATGAAGATCACGAAAGGCACTGAGAAAAGTTTTACTCACGCTGAGGAGAATAAGTTATATGCAAAATTTTCCAAGTGCGACTCGCTCGAGGGCAATATCCTTCTTAGGGCATGTGGTGTTCGGTCGAGTCTCTCTCTGTTGACCCAAAAAGTGGAGGCCGTCACACAGCTGGCCCCGTCCCACCACCGCATCACAGGTACATAGTTTTCTGGGTCTTGCGGAGTTACTATAGGCGTTTACGTGCGGGACTTCGCCAAGATAGCCATGCCCATGACTCACCGACGCAAGAGTAACTCATTTGTTTGGGATGATGCTTGCGGCGAGTTTCCGAGAACTCAAGTGTAGATTAGTGTCACCCGATTCTTACCGTCCCCGAGGGAACAGGGAGCTTTGTGGTTTACTGGTGATGCTTCTAAGAAACGTTTGGGTGTGTACTAATGCAACACGGTAAAGTAATAGCCTATGCATCCCGACAATTGAAGACGCACGAGAGGAACTATCCGACTCATGACTTGGAACTAGCAAAGCGATGGTCTTTGCACTAAAGATCCGGAGACATTACCTTTATGGCGAGAAAATTGATTTTTACGGATCATAAAAGTCAAGTACTTGTTCACCCGAAAGAGTCGAACATGAGGCAACGCAGATGGGTTGGAATTAGTGAAGGACTACGACATAGATATTCAATATCACCCCAGGTAAGGCTAATGTCGTGGCGATGCCCTCGATAGGGAAGCTTTGTGCATACTTCGACACGAGTTCTTGTGAGCAGAGCTACGAGCGAGTTTGCACGAGCCGAAATTGCGATACTAGTAGGGAAGACCACGCGACACGCTTAGCTCGATTAACGAAGACAACCGACCTTGAGACAACGCATCGTTGAATCTCAACAAGTGGACCCTCAGTTAGTAGAGAAACTTTCGGCAGTAACTACAGGTGAGTTGGCAGAGTTTTCACTATCCAAAGATGGAGGACTACTATTCCAAGGACGATTATGTGTTCCAAACGATGACAAACTCAAGGCGTAAATCTTGAGCGAAACCCATAACTCACCATTCTCTATGCACCCCGGTAGCACCAAGATGTATCGAGATCTCAACAATTACTCGTGGTGCAACATGAAACGCGACGTGGCGCGAGTTTGTCGTCGCCAGTGTTTGACTTGTCAATGGTGAAGGCACCTGAGACAGAGGCCCGCAGGACTCTGCGCAGCCTTTACATGTGCCCTGATGGAAATGAGAGAGATCTCTATGGATTTCATAGTGGATTGCCTAGAACCTTACGAGGTTACTCGGTAATTTGGGTCATTGTGGGCAGATTAACCAAGTCAAAGACATTTCATACCGTGAAACCCACCTATTCTACGGATAAGTGGGGGCGCGGCTTTACTGGAAGAGATAGTCCACTTTGCATGGGATTCCAAACCAAGATTATTTGAGACGAGGATCCACGTTTCACCTCCAACTTTTGGAGGAGTTTACTGAAGCGTTAGGTTCATAGTTGAACTTTAGTACGACTTTTCATCCACGAGACGGATGGGCGGAGCGAACGCTTAAACCGGATATTAGAAGACATGTTGCGAGCTTGCACCTTAGACTTTCCGTAGTTGGGACACTCATTTGCATTTGATGGAGTTTGCTTACAATAACGATTATCGATGCGACCATCGGAATGGCTCCATTTGAAGCTCTCTATGGAAAGCGTTGCGAGAACTCCCGTTTTACGGGGAGGTTGGTCAGTGAACGCCAGATTATTGGGTCCAGAGATAGTACAGTCATAAATAGCGCGATTCGGAAGATTAGGTGTGCGAATGCGAGACCGCCAAAGCGCATAAAAGAGTTATGCCGATTCGAGACGAAGAAGAAGACCTAGAATTGAAGTTGGGGACCACGTATTTCTTAAGGTGGCCCCAATGAAAGGAATTCTAAAGTTTGGCCGAAAAAGGAAAGTTGAGTCCGCGCTTTATAGGGCCATTTGAGATTTTAGAGAGGTCGGTGGCGTAGTGCCTACAAAGGCTAGCATTGTCGCCTTCCCTATCGCCAGATTCATAACGTATTCCATGTCTCCATGTTGAGAAAATACGTTCCGGACAGGCTCATGTCGTAGACTTCGAACCACTACAGCTAGCAGAAGATTTGAGTTATGGCGAGCGACTTGTACAGATTATTGCAAGAGATCAAAAGACCCTCCGTAACCGTGAGATCAACCTAGTTAAAGTGTTGTGGCAAAATCACCGCATGTAAGAAGCTACACCGGGAGCGAGAAGAGGAAATCTGAGCTAAATACCCGAGGCTGTTCCAAGAATAGGAACTTTCGAGGACGAAAGTTCTTAAGGAGGGAAGATTGTGACGACCACAACTGCAGTTACTGGCTGGTTATTTTAGTTATTGTTCTAACAGTCTTTATGCTAGGTCGGATTAGTTAATTTTCAGGCTCGGTGTGAGCGAAACCCTAATTTCCTATGGGTTAAGTAAGTTATTTCTCTTCAAAATGAAATTTCTTATAAAATTAAAAGAAGAGGAAGGGACAATGGCACTTTAGTCATTAATGCCTAATTGAGGGTTACTTTTGGCACTCGAAATTTAACCTAATTTTGTAGTATATAGCCTCCTTAAGTGCAATCACAAACAAAAGCCCTAACCCTAGCTTCACTACAACTTTCTCCTTCCTCTTGCACTCATGCCTGGCCCGAACCCTAGATCCACCGCCTGCCGCCGCCGTCTCAAGCCGCCTTCCGCCGCAGCTCTCGCGGACTTCACGTCACTCAAGCCGTCCCAAGTCGCCGTCCAAGCCGAGGTACTTAGAGCGGCGGCGTTAACCTTCTTCTGCGGTGGAGTACGTCAGGCCGCCGCGGCAAGCCACGACCGTGAAGTCAAGCCTCACCATTACCCTAGCCACCACCGATTCGAGCGAGAAGACACTCACGCCGGCGAAATTCACGAACGGCTTGGGTCCCGGTAGTGTCACGGAGCGCTCGTTCACCTCCAACGCTACCCCCGATCCGAGCGCGCGCCGCCACACCGAATCTCACGCGACCGCAGTCCACTGGACGAAGCTTCCGGTCGTTCACGCTGAGTTGCGCGCGGCAGAGCAACGAATCGGAGCTTACTCGTTCGGTAGTCGCGTCGAACTCCGGCGTTCGTCCATTTTCAACTCCAAACAATGGTCACCACGAAGTCGCTCACGCCGCAACACCGTTCATCTCCAAGTCCAGCATCCACGCCCGGATCGATCCACCACGCGGAATCCGACCAAATGATCGCTGTTGTTGTTTACGCCGCATTCGAGAAGCATTCAAAGTCAAGGTGGTGAATTAGGTGAGCCACGCGAAACCCTCTTCGATTTTGAGTATAGGATTATTTGGATCTGTTTCGCATGAAATTATTCGCATGAAAATATTGTAGGAACGAACTGAATTTCGGGATCAAGACTTCCAAGTTTTGGAGCGACCAAATCCACGTTCGGTTTATTATTCGGAGTCGAGGTAATTGGAGCAAAGTGAGAATTATAGACGCTTTCGTACTTAGACTCTTTATATTGGATGAGTTGTGTAGTAGGATAACGAATAGGAGAATTCTTGGTTGACAGGTTATTTGGAAAGGACCGCTAATTTAAGAATTAGAAGGAAAGAGTGAGATCAAACCTCGAGGTAAGGGACCTTGTGCCGAACCTTTTTAAATGGGATTAAAGAAAACGAATTTCATTATTTTATGCGAAATTGATTAGTGATTTTACTCGAAAAGGTTTGATGATTTTACGTGAGAATATTCTAATATTTTATGTGAAAATATCTCCCTATTTTATGTGAGGATATTACAGTATCTTGTATGAGAATATTTCATGATTACCTATAAGATTGTTATCATCAAACCGCTATATATAAGGAAATTATGATTTGCATATCAATGATAATGGTTGTGGCATGTACACTAATGTTATGATGAATGATGGGACCTCATGCATGTTATGTATGCCATGAAATGATTTAATGAAAAATGTGGAAATTGGTCTCCTGAGTGCATTGTGTGCATGGTCAAACATGCATTAGAGACCCTATGGGTCAAGTTACTGAGTGCATGAGGGACTCAATCTATCTGAGAGTCCAGAGGGGACTCAAACCATACAGTGCAGTGAGGACTCAAATTATTACAGTGTCATGAGGACTCAAAATGAAATGACTCAGGGATGACCAATTGGCCACTTAAAGAAAAAAAAGAAGTCATGGTTTATAGTCATGATGATATGAGAAAGTTTTAGGTCCACGCATATGTACATTTCGAACAGGTTTAAAAGTCATGATTGTATGTGTTTGCATATTCCAAACCTCGGTAGCGAGGTCACTTTCTTTGGTATTGTATGCAATACTCACCCTTTCTTTTAAAAAAAAAATGTTTTTGTGTAAGGCCAAGGGCGGGGCGGGCGAGTGACGGAGGCGCGCGCGAACCATGGGAATAGACATGTCTTCCGCATATTTTCCTTTAAAACTGATGTTGTCGTTTTATGTTTTCGTAGCTTAAATTTACTTTCCAGATTTTAAATAGGCCATGTTTAAACTGTTTCTTTTGCGCGTTTTGAATGTTTTATTTGGGATCCCTAAAGACAATTTACTTTCAGTGAAGATTTAAAGATCATTTTATATCTTTTGGCCTATAAATGCATGCATGTGTAGTAATGTCCCTAAGAGTTTAGGTATAGAAAAGTAGGGGCGTTACACCCTTACCAATAATTTTACCTTTCTTGTTGTCACCAAAAGTTACTAAACCTCCATCCTTTTTGGAAAGATTGACAAACTTGGATTGGTCTCCCGTCATATGCCTCGAGCAACCACTATTCAAGTACCATTTGTTTTTCTTGGAAACTTTCAAAAATACTGTAACGCCCCTACTTTTCTTTGACTATAGCTCCTAGGGACATTACTACACATGCATGCATTCTTAGGCCAAAAGACATAAAACAATCTTTAAATCTCCACTGTAACCAAATTATCTTTAGGGATCCCGTTTAAAACATTCAAAACATGTAAAAGAAACAGTTTAAACTTGGCCTACTTAAAATCCTGAAAATAAATTTAAACTTCGAAATCATAAAACGACAACATCAGTTATTGAGGAAATCATGACTATCCCCATGGTTCTGACAACGCGCCTCCGTCACTCGCCCCGCACGTCCTTGGCCTTACCTGAAAAATATTTTAAAAAGAAAGGGTGAGTATTGCAATACAATACCCAGTAAGTGGCCTCGCTACCGAGGTTTGGGATATGCAAACACATACAATCATGACTTTTAAACTTGATCAAAATGTACATATGTGGGACCTAAAACTTTCTCGTATCAACATGACTGTAATACATGACTTCCTTTTTCTTTAAATGGTTAATTGGTCATCCCATGTCATTTCATTTTGAGTCCTCTCAGACTCTCTGTAATTAATTGAGTCCTCACGCACTCCTGTATGGATTGAGTCCTCACTGCACTTCTGTCAACATGACCCATAGGGTCTCTAATGCATGTTTGACCATGCATACAATGCACTCAGGAGACCAATTTCCACATTTTACTTCAAATCATTTTATGGCATACATAACATGCATGAGGTCCCATCATCTAACATGACTATAGTGCACATATCATAAGACATTAACACCGATATGCAAATCATAACTTTTCACAAATGGTTTGAAGATAGTACTTTTGTATGAAATCATGACATATTCTCATAATAGATACTGGTAACATTCTCACATGAAGTATCTTTGAATATTCTTACATAGAATACTAAGATATTTTCACATAAAATACCAAATATGCTCACATAAAATATTGAGATATCCTCCCATAAAATATTAAAGTATTCTCACATAAAATATCGAAATATTCTCAGGTACAATAACCAACTAAATTCGCATGAATTAATGAAATTCATTTTCTTTGATCCCATTTAGAAAAGTTCGGCACAAGGTCCCTTACCTTAGCTTAGATTCTCCTCCAAAACTTAACCCTAGTTCTTTGAGTACGCTTCTTTTGTAAAACCTGATTCACACATCAATCCCGAAATTATACTCCGAGCAAACTCTAAATTCATAATCGTAAAGGTATTTAATTTCAGTTCTTGAGGCTTCATGCCCCGTTTACCTCAAGCTCAACGTGAAGGCCTAGTAATCCTTAGTTCGCCTTGATGTTTGACTTTCAATTCCGCTCCAAACTTGGTTCCTAAAAGTTGTGTTCAAAACAGTGGCTTAAGTTCTCAATTTAACGTTTTTATAACCAAAAGGTTATCGTACAAAATCTCTCTCAAATCCGGAGTGTATCGAGTATCTCACCTGATTGCGAGTTCAACGACTGAAGGAAAATAGAAGGTACGGGATCCGGTCGCAATCAGCGGTGAGCTCCGACCGGCAGACGCGTGAAGCTCGGAGAACCGGCGTGGCCGACGGGCCGGGCGCCCGACGCCCGAAGGACTCGGCGGCCGGGACAAGCAAGAATGCAGCAGCAGCAGCGTTGAAGCGGTGGCGTGCGAGGTCACGGCTTCGACGGTGAAATCCTCAGCGTGCACTTGACGGCGTTACCTCTTCATCCGTGATCTCCGGCGAAACAGCAGGCGTAGTCGGCTGGGTAACTTCCATCCGTGGACTTGCTGACGTGAGCGGCTGGAGTAGCCTCCGTTCGTGGCTTGCAGACGTGAGCGGCTGGAGGCCTCCGTTCGTGGCTTGCCGGCGGCAGAAACAACACAAGGAGAAAGGGCTGGTCGGCGAGGGCAAAATGCAAGGGAAGAAGAAGGAGGAGAAGATAGGGAATTCTAGGGTTAGGGTTTTCCTTGTGGTTGCAAAGTTAAGGAAGACTAAATACTAAAAGCTAGGTCAATTTCCAATAGTCATACATAACCCTCATTTAGGCATTATTTACTAGTGTGCCATTGTCACTTCCTCTTCCTTTGATTTTATAAACAATTCACTTAAACCCACATGAAATGAAGGGTTCACTCACACCGAGCCTGATAACATTTACTCATCCGACCCGACATAAAGATTGATAGAACAAAATAAAATAAACAGTCAGTACCTGTGGCTGTGGTCGTCACAATCTTCCCTCATTAAGAACTTTCGTCGTCGAAAGTTCCTATTCTTGGAATAGTTCTGGATATTTAGCTCGTACTTCTTCTTCTCGCTCCCAGGTAGCTTCTTCCGTGCGGTGGTTTTGCCATAACACTTTAACTAAGTTGATTTCACGGTTACGGATGGTCTTTTGATCTCTTGCAATAATCTGTACAGGTCGTTCGCCATAACTCAAATCTTCTGCTAACTGTAATGGTTCAAAGTCTACGACGTGAGTCGGAGTCCGAACGTATTTCTCAACATGGAGACATGAAATACGTTATGAACCGCTGATAGGGAAGGCGGCAGTGCCAGTCTGTAGGCCACCACACCAACCCTCTCTAAAATCTCGAATGGCCCTATAAAGCGCGGACTCAACTTTACTTTTCGACAAAACCTTAGAATCCCTTTCATTGGGGCCACTTTAAGGAATACGTGGTCCCCAACTTCGAATTCTAGGTCCCTTCGTCTCGAATCGGCATAACCTCGTTGTCCGCGCTTTGGGCGGTCTCGTGATTCGCACCCTAATCTTTTGTATTGCACTATTAGTGACTGTACTAACTCTGACCCAATAATCGGCGCGCTCGCCAACCTCCTCCCGTAAAAACCGGGTTCTCGCAACGCTTGCCATAAAGGGCTTCGAATGGAGCCATTCCAATGGTCGACTGATAACTGTTATTGTACGCAAACTCCATCAAATGTAAATAAGTGTCCCAACTACCTGGAAAGTCTAAGGTGCAAGCTTGCAACATGTCTTCTAAGATCTGGTTCAAACGCTCTGTCTGCCCATCCGTCTGTGGATGAAAAGCTCTACTATAGTTTAACTGTGAACCTAACGCTTTCTGTAAACTTCTCCAAAAATTGGAGGTGAAACGTGGATCCCTGTCTGAAATAATCCTGGCTGGAATCCCATGTAGACGGACTATCTCTTCCAGGTACAGCTGCGCCCACTTATCCGTAGAGTAGGTGGGTTTTCCTGGTATGAAATGTGCTGACTTTGTTAACCTATCCACAATGACCCAAATCACTGAGTAACCTCGTAAGGTTCTGGGCAGTCCGACTATGAAGTCCATGGAGATCTCCTCCCATTTCCACTGAGGTACATGTAAAGGTTGCAGTAATCCTGCGGTCTCTCTCTCTTCAGGTGCCTTCACTGTGACAAGTTAAACACCGCTAACAAACTCGCCACGTCGCGCTTCATATTACACCACCAGAATGACTGTTTCAAATCTCGATACATCTTGGTACTACAAGGATGCATAGAAAATGGTGAGTTATGGGCTTCGCTCAAGATTTCAGTTTTCAGTTTGTCGTCGTTCGGTACACATAATCGTCCCTGAAATAGTAATCCTCCATCTGTGGATAGCGAAAACCCTGTTAACTCACCTGTAGTTACTGCAGTAAGTTTCTCTACTAACTGAGGGTCCTCCTTTTGAGACTCAACGATGCGCTACCTCAAAGTTGGTTGTACAGTTAACTGAGCTAGCTGTGTCGTGGCCTTCCCTACTAGTCTTTGCAATTTCGGCTGCATAAACTCTCGCTGTAGCTCTGCTCTCCGATGCGAACTCGTCTTTGAAGTATGAATTAGCTTTCTACTGAGGGCATCCGCCACGACATTAGCCTTACCGGGGTGGTATTGAATATCTATGTCGTAATCCTTCACTAATTCCAACCATCTGCGTTGCCTCATGTTCAATTCCTTATGGGTGAACAAATACTTCAGACTTTTGTGATCTGTAAAAACCTGAATTTTCTCGCCATATAGGTAATGTCTCCAGATCTTTAGTGCAAAGACTACTGCCGCTAGTTCTAAGTCATGGGTTGGATAATTTCTCTCGTGCGTCTTCAATTGTCGGGATGCGTAAGCTATTACTTTACCGTGCTGCATCAAGACGCAGCCCAAACCTTTCTTGGAAGCATCACTGTAAACCACCAAGCTCTCTGTTCCCTCGGGAATTGTAAGAACCGGGGCTGACACGAACCTACGCATGAGTTCTTGGAAACTCGCCTCACAAGTGTCATCCCAAACAAATGGGTTACCTTTGCGCATCAGCTGGGTCATGGGCATGGCTATCCTGGCGAAATCCTGTACGAAACGTTTGTAGTATCCTGCAAGACCCAGAAAACTACGTACCTCTGTGACGGTGGTCGGACGAGGCCACTGCATGACGGCTTCCACTTCCGCTGGGTCAACAGAGACTCCAGCTTCGGACACCACATGTCCCAAGAAGGATACCTGCCTGAGCCAGAATTCGCACTTGGAAAATTTTGCATACAACTTATTCTCTCTCAGCGTGAGTAAAACTTTTCTCAGGTGCCTTTCATGATCTTCATCACATTTGGAGTATATCAGAATGTCATCAATAAACACAATCACGAACGTATCCAGAAACTCCTTGAATAATCGGTTCATCAAGTCCATGAAAGCGGCAGGGGCGTTGGTCAAACCAAACGGCATCACTGTGAACTCGTAGTGTCCATAACGTGATCTGAATGCTGTCTTAGGAATATCTTCTTCACTGATTCTCAAATGGTGGTAGCCTGATCTCAGGTCAATCTTGGAAAACACCGTTGCTCCCTGCAACTGATCGAGCAAATCATCTATTCTAGGAAGGGGGTATTTATTCTTGATCGTAACCTTATTCAACTCCTCAGAATCTATACACGACGCATGGACCCGCTCTTTCTTTTCACAAACAACACAGGGGCTCCCCAAGGCGAAACGCTAGGGCGTATAAATCCCTTGTCTAGTAAGTCCTGTAACTGTAGTTTCAGTTCTTTCAACTCTGCCGGTGCCATTCTGTACGGTGCCTTGGATATCGGAGTCATCCCTAACTCCAATCCTATGTTAAAATCTACCTCCCTGACCGGAGGTACTCCGGGGAGGTCCTCGGGGAAGACGTCTGGAAATTCATTCACCACTGGTACAGATGACACTGAGATCTCCGTACACCTTGCATCTAGTATACAAGCTAAGACGCCCCAAGCTCCCCGATGTAATAACTTCCTGGCCTTAAGGGCAGTAATTACCTTAGGCCTACTTCCCGCTAACGTGCCTCTGAACCTGTAACTAGGTTGATCAGGGGGAGTGAACACTACCTCCTTCCTGAAGCAATCAATGCAAGCATGGTTCTGCGCTAACAAGTCCATGCCCAATATCACATCAAAGTCAACCATGTCTAGGACTACTAGGTTTACTTCTAACTCATGATCTGTGATAGTCATACTACCATCCTTGACTTTCATGGTGGCTAACAAGTTTATCCCCGCAGGAGTGGAAACAGACAAAGCATACTGTAGCTGTTCTAATTCTAACTCAGCTTGACTCACGAAGGATGCAGAAATGAAAGAATGTGTAGAACCAGAATCAAATAATACAAAGGCAAGGTGCCCAAGCAATGGGAGTGTACCTGTAACTACGGAGTCTGTGCCATGGATGCTCTTACTTGTGCTCGCATAAGCTCTTCCCTGGTGTATTACGGGCTTGCGTGACTGATATTGATATTGATAACCTGAGGTTGGCTAGCACCGCTTGACTTCGGACAGACTTTAGCTCTGTGCCCTTCTTTCCCACATCCCGAAGCACACTCCGGACCAAGCCAAACACTTACCTTAATGATGTCTACCACGCTCTTTGCATTGTGGCTTGTCTCCACCGCTAGTTCCCCGTCTGTTGAACTGTGGTTTCGCCCCCAACTCGCACGAAGGTTCCACGGTCTATGCGGCGTCTGGGACGCCGCGAGCTTGAATTTGTCTGCTCCCATTTCCTCTTACGATTTGCGGGTGCCGCCGGTTAGCCACTACCGTTGAATACGATGCGCTCGCACCCAAATCAACTCCGCCACTCTCACTGCGGATGCATAGTCTGGGGGTGCTAGTGCCTGTATGAAGCCTCGAATATTTTCATCCAGTCCCATAACGAAACGCTCTGTTTTCTTCGCCTCAGTGTCCACTAACTCGGGGGCAAAGCGTGACAGACGGGTGAATTCTCTCTCATATACCTCCACTGCCCTCTTATTCTGACTAAGCTGTAATAATTCCGCCTGCTTCCTATAACGAGCTGCGGCAGGGTAAAATTTCCGCCAGAATGCTTCCTTAAACAAATTCCAAGTAATCGCCTCTCCGCTGGCGACTATGGTTCCCTGAGCGGACTCCCACCATAAGTAAGCGTCGTCTCTCAACATGAAGGTTGCACAGGACACCCTCTAGTCCTCGGGATGGTTCATCACTGAAAATGGTCTCGATGGAGGACAACCATAACTTTCGACCACAAGGGGTCACTAGAAGACCCATCAAAAGATGCTCGATCATACTTCCGAAAATCTTTCGGATATCGGGACTCGTGAGTTGCATCATTCGCCCGACTTGTTTGGGCCAACCGAGTGGCTCTCAGAGCTCGCACTAGAGTCTGCATAGCCTCCACCATCATAGTCATGACATTAGGGTTTCCTTGGTCCGCCACTGGAGCGACTGCAGGTGCATCCTCCTGGCGATCTGGTTGGTCCTGGGGGAGATCTGACATGGGTGGAGTAATTTCTTCCTGTTCCAGTTGTAGTTCTTGTTGGGTGTTAACGTTACCTCCAGATCTCCGACCCCTACCACGTCCTCTACCTCTCCCTCGACCTCTAGGTGGCATTTTTGTCAGTACTACAATGCAGAGAATTTCTAACTTAGTTTTCATCACTTTCTAACTGTAAAATAGGATCACCTCCAAGGTTTAAATTCATTTATATTCACAACACAGAAGCACATCATAATCATTTACTTAGTTTATAAATTACCAAAAACGTACCTGGCGGTGACCGGAACGCGTTGCTCATCCATGGGAACTACTCACGCTTACTCAGTAGCAGCAAGTCTCTGAGAACCCTAAACCTAGGTCTCGATACCAACCGTAACGCCCCTACTTTTCTTTGACTATAACTCCTAGGGACATTACTACACATGCATGCATTCTTAGGCCAAAAGACATAAAACAATCTTTAAATCTCCACTGTAACCAAATTATCTTTAGGGATCCCGTTTAAAACATTCAAAACATGTAAAAGAAACAGTTTAAACTTGGCCTACTTAAAATCCTGAAAATAAATTTAAACTTCGAAATCATAAAACGACAACATCAGTTATTGAGGAAATCATGACTATCCCCATGGTTTACGACAACGCGCCTCCGTCACTCGCCCCACGTCCCTTGGCCTTACCTGAAAAATATTTTAAAAAGAAAGGGTGAGTATTGCAATACAATACCCAGAAGTGGCCTCGCTACCCGAGGTTTGGGATATGCAAACACATACAATCATGACTTTTAAACTTGATCAAAATGTACATATGTGGGACCTAAAACTTTCTCGTATCAACATGACTCAGAACATGACTTCCTTTTTCTTTAAATGGTTAATTGGTCATCCCGAGTCATTTCATTTTAAGTCCTCACTGCACCCACAGTAATTATTTGAGTCCTCACGCACTCCTGTATGGATTGAGTCCTCACAGCACTCTGTGTATGGATTGAGTCCTCACGGACCCTCTCAACTTGACCCATGGGTCTCTAATGCATGTTTGACCATGCATACAATGCACTCAGGAGACCAATTTCCACATTTTACTTCAAATCATTTTATGGCATACATAACATGCATGAGGTCCCATCATCTAACATGACTATAGTGCACATATCATAAGACATTAACACTGATATTCAAATCATAACTTTTCACAACAGTTTGAAGATAGTACTTTTGTATGAAATCATGACATATTCTCATAATAGATACGGTAACATTCTCACATGAAGTACTGGAATATTCTTACATAGAATACTAAGATATTTTCACATAAAATACCGAAATATGCTCACATAAAATATTGAGATATCCTCCCATAAAATATTAAAGTATTCTCACATAAAATATCGAAATATTCTCAGGTACAATAACCAACTAAATTCGCATGAATTAATGAAATTCATTTTCTTTGATCCCATTTAGAAAAGTTCGGCACAAGGTCCCTTACCTTAGCTTAGATTCTCCTCCAAAACTTAACCCTAGTTCTTTGAGTACGCTTCTTTTGTAAAACCTGATTCACACATCAATCCCGAAATTATACTCCGAGCAAACTCTAAATTCATAATCGTAAAGGTATTTAATTTCAGTTCTTGAGGCTTCATGCCCCGTTTACCTCAAGCTCAACGTGAAGGCCTAGTAATCCTTAGTTCGCCTTGATGTTTGACTTTCAATTCCGCTCCAAACTTGGTTCCTAAAAGTTGTGTTCAAAACAGTGGCTTAAGTTCTCAATTTAACGTTTTTATAACCAAAAGGTTATCGTACAAAATCTCTCTCAAATCCGGAGTGTATCGAGTATCTCACCTGATTGCGAGTTCAACGACTGAAGGAAAATAGAAGGTACGGGATCCGGTCGCAATCAGCGGTGAGCTCCGACCGGCAGACGCGTGAAGCTTCGGAGAAGCCGCGGCGCGCGCGCCGACGGCCGGACGCTCCGACGTCGGCGACTCGGCGGCCAGGGGACAAAGAAGAATGGCAGCAGCGAGCGTTGAAGCGGTAGGCGTGGCGAGGTCACGGCTTCGACGGTGAAATCCTCAGCGTGCACTTGACGGCGTTACCTCTTCATCCGTGATCTCCGGCGAAACAGCAGGCGTAGTCGGCTGGGTAACTTCCGTCCGTGGACTTGCTGACGTGAGCGGCTGGAGTAGCCTCCGTTCGTGGCTTGCAGACGTGAGCGGCTGGAGGCCTCCGTTCGTGGCTTGCCGGCGGCAGAAACAACACAAGGAGAAAGGGCTGGTCGGCGAGGGCAAAATGCAAGGGAAGAAGAAGGAGGAGAAGATAGGGAATTCTAGGGTTAGGGTTTTCCTTGTGGTTGCAAAGTTAAGGAAGACTAAATACTAAAAGCTAGGTCAATTTCCAATAGTCATACATAACCCTCATTTAGGCATTATTTACTAGTGTGCCATTGTCACTTCCTCTTCCTTTGATTTTATAAACAATTCACTTAAACCCACATGAAATGAAGGGTTCACTCACACCGAGCCTGATAACATTTACTCATCCGACCCGACATAAAGATTGATAGAACAAAATAAAATAAACAGTCAGTACCTGTGGCTGTGGTCGTCACACATACCTACAAAAAAAATTATTCAAGATTGATCTTTTGGTACCCATACTTGTTTGGGTCCTACAAGGTTAGCATTTACAAACTTGGGAACCCATATTTTTTCATTCACATTTAAAGCATTGGATTTAGACAAGTAACAAAAATAAGTTTTATGTCCATACTTGCCACATGAGAAACAAACAACATTATGCAAGAATTTATCTCTTACGACAAATTTATGAACTCTACTTTTCTTGGAGAAATTCTTTATTGGAGCATTGTGAAACTTTGCTCTTTGAAAAAAAATTCTTCTTGAAGAAGTAGTATGAGCATATTTTAATTTAAAACAATTTGGTCTAATATGGTCTTCAACACCACAATGATGGCATATAGGCACAAAACTAGATTTATCATGCTTAGACCCAATCATAGGCATATTATGATTAGGCACAATGGGAGATGGTTTAACAAAGATAGTTTTAGAACTTGAAGGAGTAGAACATTTATCAATATAGCCTAAACCTCTTTAATCACCATAAGGTTTGCCAACTTCAATTATTTTGTCCAATCTTTGAGCACCTATTGTCAACTTTTTAATGGACTCTTTTGCCTTACCAAGTTTTTGCAAAGCATTTAATTCATTTCCTTAAGCAATTTAATCAAATTATCTTTTCATAACTATCATGCTCAAGAAATCTAACTTATCAAGCAAGGCATTTTTCTCATCACAATCAAAAGCATGCTTATCACAAGAGATATTTATTTCATCAATTTTCACAACATTATGCTCATTTTCTTTTAAGCAAGCAATTTCATCAAGTAAAGACTTATTTTCACTAGTTAGAGCATTGTATTTCTTTTTAAGCACAAAAAATTTAGAACCAAGCTTTTCTATGTCATTTTGCATGTTTTCAAAAGCTTCAAATAATTCATCATAAGAAAGGGGTTCTAGAGTTACTTTATGATCTTGTTCATCACCCTTGTCACCATGAGTCATGAAGCAAAACTTTGCTACTTCTTCATTGTCACTTCCACTTCCACTTTCATCACAATCATCCCAAGTGGCTTTCATTGCTTTCTTCTTGGATTTCTTGGATGATTTGAGGAGAGGGCAATCCGTTCTTATGTGACCCGGTTTCTTGCATTCATAGCATATTACCTCATCCTTTTTACTCTTTTCACCCTTTGACTCTTTTTGGTTGGAAATGTGTTAATTGAATTGTTTCTTCCTCTTAATGAACTTTTTATACTTACGTGAAAATTATGCAATATCTTCTTTATCAAGAACACCCTCATCTTCGGACTCAACTTCCAAGGATAAAGTCTTTAAAGCAATATCATTCTTCTTTTTGGACTCATCCTCCATGTGTTGCTTCATAGTGATCTCATGTGTCATGAGAGAGCCAATAAGTTCCTCCAAAGGAAGTTTGGTGAGATCCTTTGCTTCTTCAATTGTCGTCACCTTAGCTTCCCAAATCTTAGGTAGAGATCTAAGAATTTTTATAACATTTTTTGAGTTAGTATAAACTTTACCAAAACCTTTCAAAGTATTTGTAATGTTAGTAAATCTAGTAGACATCTCGGTAATAGATTAGTTAGCATCCATCTTAAACAATTCATAATTATGAACTAGCATGCTAATTTTTTATTCTTTAACTTGATTAGATCCCTCATGAGTCACTTCAAGAATATTCCATATTTCTTTAGCCGAAGAGCACATAGATATCCTATTAAATTCATCCTTACTCAAAGCACAATAAAAACAATTTATAGCTCTAGCATTAAGACCACACTTTTTCAAATCAATTTCATCATATTCATTTTCTAATTTTGGCACATCATTTTCATTAACAATTTTCATGGGGAATATAAGGACCATTAACCACATTTAACCATAAACTATAGTCAACGGATTGCAAATAAATTTTCATTCTAGCTTTACAATAAGAATAATTTGACCCATCAAAATAAAAAGGCCTAGAGGTGGATTGTCCTTCAATAACACCATTTACTACTAGGTTTGCCATAAAGCTCAAACAATAAAGTTTATAAACAAAATTTTAAAAGAGAAACCTCGCTCTGATAACAATTGTTGGATCGGTATGGCAACCCTAGAGGGGGGGTGAATAGGGTTTAATTAAACTTTTTACTAAATATTCCTAATTTATCCAATTAACAAACTTTTTAATAAACAATTAAAAATATTAATTAAGAGAAATTAATGCAATATGCAAGATAGATAAAAAGTATAACAAAAATTAATTTTATCCAATACTTATCAATTAATTAAGGAACAAATTAAAGCATGCATAAACAATCCTCACAATACAACAAAACTCTCTCAAGAAAAAGATGAAAAAAAAAAATTGAAAGCTTGGAGAGAGCAACAATGGAGGCTTTTGATTTTTGGAGGATTGTAAAATGCCAAAACTTCTTGTAAAAATTTGGAGAAGAAGATGGTATAAAAAAAAAAGGAAAATGGGGTAAAAATCAAATTTTAATTTGGACCAATGGATTGTGGTAAAAGAGAAATGGATGGTGGAGATTAAAAGTAAAAAGAAAATAATTATTAAAAATAATTAATAATAATATAATATTATATGTATGTGAGTTAACGGGAAGAAAAACAAATTTTGATTTTTTTTTAAACTCCAACGGTCAGAAGCATTTAATGCAATTTGATTTTTTTTTAACTTCCAACGGTTATATATATATATATATAATTTTTATTTGCTTTTCTTAATTTTAAAACAACCAAAAATTCACCAAATGTTACTCTTCCATAGGTCTACATATTACATTTAATTGGTCTACAATGGGGATTTGGCTGCCACGTCAACGGGTCGGGAAATTTCTGTTCAAACTTGTTTTGGTCATATGTTCTTCGTTTTAGCTCCGATTTGAGTGATTCAAGAGGCGTTGGAATTGTTATTCGGAGCTCTATGCAATGGACCCTTCAAAACATTAAAACTATTAGTAATTAATAGCAGGTTTAATGTCATCAAAATATTAATTAATTCATAATTAATTAATTTTAAATTAAGGGCCAAAAAGCCAACAATATATTGAAGTGACAATTTTTAGGTGAGGTTTTAAGGTTTATATTATTTCAACATTATGTAGTTATTTTATATTTCCTTCATCTTCTCTTCTTCTTTGTAATGCCCCTACTTTTCTATAACTAAACTCTTAGGGACATTACTACACATGCATGCATTTATAGGCCAAAAGATACAAAACGATCTTTAAATCTCCACTGAAAATAATTTGTCTTTAGGGATCCCATAAAAACATTCAAAACAGGTAAAAGGAGCAGTTTAAACATTGCCTATTTAAAATCCTGAGAGTTAAACTTAACTTCCAAACTATAAAACGACAACATTAGTTATCAAAGAAAATATGCGGAAAACATGACTATTCCCATGGTTCTGACAGCGCGCCTCCGTCACTCGCCCTGCACGTCCTTGGCCTTACCTGAAAAACATTTTTTTTTTAAAAAAGAAAGGGTGAGTATTGTAAAACAATACCCAG
The DNA here is from genome assembly GCA_036507285.1 of Trichosanthes cucumerina. Classification (NCBI taxonomy): domain Eukaryota; kingdom Viridiplantae; phylum Streptophyta; class Magnoliopsida; order Cucurbitales; family Cucurbitaceae; genus Trichosanthes; species Trichosanthes cucumerina. The sequence goes on from CM071844.1 coordinate 66,895,388, forward strand.
TAAGTGACCTCGCTACCGAGGTTTGGGATATGCAAACACATACAATCATGACTTTTAAACCTGTTCGAAATGTACAGATGCGGGACCTAAAACTTTCTCATATCATCATGACTATAATCCATGACTTCCTTTTTCTTTAAGTGGCCAATTGGTCATCCTGAGTCATTTAATTTTGAGTCCTCACAGCACTCTCAGAATAATTTGTGTCCCTCATGCACTCTGTATGGTTTGAGTCCTCACAGCACCCTCAGTATAGATTGAGTCCCTCACAGGACCCTCGTAATTTGACCCATAGGGTCTCTAATGCATGTTTGACCATGCACACAATGCACTCAGGAGACCAATTTCCACATTTTTCATCAAATCATTTCATGGCATACATAACATGCATGAGGTCCCATCATTCAACATAACAATAGTGTACATGCCACAAACATCATCATTAATATGCAAATCATAATTTCCTCATAGACAGTTTGAAGATAATACTTTTGTAGGTAATCATGAAATATCCTCATGCAAGCTACTGTAATATCCTCACATAAAATACTGGGATATTCTTACATGACATACAAAGATATTCTCACATAAAATACTAGATTATACTCATATAAAATATCGAGATATCTTCACATAGAATATTAAGTATTCTCACATAAAATCTTGAAATATTCTCGTATAAAATCATTAAATCTTTTTAGGTAAAATAACGAACTAACTTCATATAAAATAATGAAATTCGTTTTCTTTAATCCCATTTAAAAAGATTCGGCACAAGGTCCCTTACCTTAGTTCTAATTCTACTCCAAAACCTAACCCGAGCTCCTTGAGTACTCTTCTTTAGCGGAACCTGATTCACACCACAACTCCGAGTTTATTCTCCAAGCATTCACCAAATCCATAATCGTAAGGGTACTTAAATTACGTTCTTAAGATTTCATGCCTCGCTTACCTCAAGTTCAATGCGAATACCTAATACTCCTTAGTTCGTCTTGACGTTTGACCCTCAATTCCGCTCCAACTTGGTCCCCTACAATTAGCGTTCGAAACAGTAGCCTAAGCTCTCAATTAAATGCTTAAATATTCGATAGGTCACAAATAATTCTCCAACGAATTCGAAACTTAACAAGATCGCTCACCGGCCAGAATCTCGGTGGTGTGGAGTCGTCTTTGGCCGCGTTGCGTTGTAGGGTTCGGCGGCGGCAGCGAGCCGTGGAAGGAAGGAAAGAGCTCGCGCGCGTGGCTTCGCTGCGGTGAAAATCCGCCGCAAGATCTCGCCGCTGTGTGCTCGTGATCGGACGAGTGACCTCAAAGGGCGACGGCCGCGGGCGAGCTGACGTGCGCGCGCGCGCGCGCGCGCGTGGAAATCCGCGAAGGCTTGCGAGTGTGGCGGGCCGAACGACAAGCTTCGTTTCGTTGATCTGCCGCGCAAACTCTCGGGCGTGAACGATTGGGAGCTTCCGTCCGTGGTCTCTGTGTGCTCGCCGCGAGGTTCGCCGTAACGGCGGCGACTTTCCCGAATAGCAACGATGGCGCACTGTGGACGTGGCCAATGCTTCACGACGGCGCCTCCTGGTCTTTGATATACTCGTGTGTGATGAAGATCACGAAAGGCACCTGAGAAAAGTTTTACTCACGCTGAGAGAGAATAAGTTATATGCAAAATTTTCCAAGTGTGAATTCTGGCTCCGACAGGTATCCTTCTTAGGACACGTGGTGTCCGAAGCTGGAGTCTCTGTTGACCCAGCGAAAGTGGAGGCCGTCACTCGGTGGCCCCGTCCCACCACCGCTACAGAGGTGGTACGTAGTTTTACGGGTCTTGCGTTACTATAGACGTTTCGTGCAGGATTTCGCCAAGATAGCCATGCCCATGACTCAGCTAACGCGCAAAGGTAACCCTTTTGTTTGGGATGACACATGTGAGGCGAGTTTCCAGGAACTCAAGTGTAGGTTGGTGTCAGCTCCGATTCTTACAGTCCCCGAGGGAACAGGGAGCTTCGTGGTTTACAGTGATGCTTCTAAGAAAGGTTTGGGTTGTGTGCTAATGCAGCATGGTAAAGTAATAGCCTATGCATCCCGACAATTGAAGACGCACGAGAGGAATTATCCAACTCATGACTTGGAACTAGCAAAGAGTGGTCTTTGCATTAAAGATCCGAGACATTACCTTTATGGCGAGAAAATTCAGATTTTTACGCATCATAAAAGTCAAAGTACTTGTTCACCCGAAAAGAGTTTGAACATGAGGCAACGCAGATGGTTGGAATTAGTGAAGGATTACGACATAGACATTCAATACCACCCCTGTAAGGCAAATGTCGTGGCCGATGCCCTCGATGAGAAAGCCGCTTCATACTTCAAAGACGAGTTACTTGAGCAGAGCGAGTTGCGCAGAGTTTGCACGAGCCGAAATTGCAAAGATTAGTAGGAAAGACCACGACTCGCTTAGCTCTCGCTTATCTGTACAACCAACTTTGAGGCAACACATAGTTGAGTCTCAGCAAGGGACCCTCGGTTAGTAGAGAAGCTTACGGCGGAATTCACAGTGAGTTGGCGAGTTTTCACTATCCACGGATGGAGGATTACTATTTCAAGGTCGATTATGTGTGCGATTTACGGCGACAAACCGAAAACTGAAATCTTGAGCGAGGCCCATAACTCGCCATTTTCTATGCATCCTGGTAGTACCAAGATGTATCGGGATTTGAAACAGTCGTTCTGGTGGCGTAACATGAAGCGCGACGTGGCAGAGTTTGTCAGCAAGTGTTTGACTTGTCAGCAGGTGAAGGCACCTAGACAGAGGCCCGCAGGATTACTACAACCTTTACATGTACCTCAGTGGAAATGGGAGGAGATCTCTATGGACTTCATAGTCGGGTTGCCCAGAACCTTACGAGGTTACTCAGTGATTTGGGTTATTGTGGGCCAGATTAACAAAGTCAAGACATTTCATACCGGAAAAAACCCACCTACTCTACGGATAAGTGGGCGCAGCTTTACCTGGAAGAGATAGTTCGTCTGCATGGGATTCCAGTCAGGATTATTTCAGACAGGGATCCGCGATTCACCTCCAACTTTTGGAGGAGTTTACAGAAAGCGTTAGGTTCACAGTTGAACTTTAGCATGCCTTTTCATCCACGCACGGATGGGCGGGCGTAACGCTTTAAACCAGATATTAGAAGACATGTTGCGAGCTTGCACCTTAGACTTTCCAGGTAGTTGGGACACTCATTTGCATTTGATAGAGTTTGCTTATAATAACAGCTACCAGTCGACCATCTAATGGCTCCCTTTGAAGCTCTCTATGGAAAACGCTGCGTAACTCCCGCTTAGGAGGAGGTTGGTGAACGCCGCTTATTGGGTCCAGAGTTAGTACAGTCACAAATAGTGCGATCTGTAAGATTAGGGGCGAATGCACATCCCAAGACAGATAAAAGAGTTATGCCGACACAAGACGAAGGGACCTAGAATTCGGTGTTGGGGACCACGTGTTTCTTTAGGTGGCCCCAATAAAAGGAATTCTAAGGTTTGGCCGAAAAGGGAAGTTGAGTCCGCGCTTCATCGGACCATTCGAGATTTTAGAGAGGGTTGGTGCGGTGGCCTACAGACTAGCACTGTCGCCTTCCCTGTCAGCGGTTCATAACGTGTTCCATGTCTCCATGTTGAGAAAATACGTTCCAGACCCGACTCATGTCGTAGTCTTCGAACCACTACAAAATAGCGCGTAAGATTTGAGTTATGGCGAGCGACCTGTACAGATTATCGCAAGAGATCAAAAGACCCTCCGTAACCGTGAAATCAACTTAGTTAAAGTGTTGTGGCAAAATCACCGCGCGGAAGAAGCTACCTGGGAGCGAGAGGAAGAAGTGCGAGCTAAATATCCAGAACTATTTCAAGAATAGGAACTTTCGAGGACGAAAGTTCTTAAGGAGGGAAGATTGTGACGACCACAACCACAGGTACTAGTTATTTATTTTATTTAACGTTCTATCCGCCTGCGTGTCAAGTCGGATTAGTAAATTTTCATCAGGCTCGGTGAGAGTGAGTCTTTGATTTTACTTAGTTTAAAGCGAAATATTCTCCTTTAGATAATTATTTATTAAAATTAAAAGAAAAAGAAGAGGCAATGGCACTTTGGTTATTAATGTTTAATTGAGGGTGACAATTGACACTTAGAACTTGACCTAATTTATTGGTATTTAAGCTCCTTATTATTGCAAATGCAAAGGAAACCCTAACCCTAGCCCCATCATCATCTTCTTCATCTTCTCCTTGCCCTAGCCGTAGCAAGCCCCTCCCTTTTTGCTGAACTCTTCCGCCGGCCACCACGAAAACTCGCCGTCAAGCACGCGTAGAGCACCTCGCCGCTGAAGCTCCGAGCACGCACCTCCCGTCAGACCCACGTCTTGCACGTCCGGCCACAAGACCACTCGTGAAACCGCCATTTGCGAGCTAGAGCTTCCAGCCGCTCAACGCTCGTTGCAGCTGCTGCCGTCACCTGGTCGCCTACGCCTGCAGCCACGCCGGAGCTCGCGAACGGAGAAGTCCCGCCGTCGAAGCCTTGGACGCACGCCTCCAGTAGAGTCGAAGCCCTCGGCGATTCTTCTTTGTTCGTGGACGCGTTATCGCCACCGCCGCTGCCGGAGGATCAGCCACCGCCGACTGCTCGTGCACCTTGCCATCGCCGTCCGGATCCGCCTCCGACCACAGCCACGGACAAAGACCACTTTGCACCATTGGATTTCACCCGGGTGAGCGTTTTTATTACGTCCCGAAATTTGAGAGATTTATACAATGACTTGTGGGTTATTAAAACGTTTACGTAGGAACTGAAATTTACTGTTCGAACACAACTTTCAGGGGTCAAGGTTGGAGCGGAATTGAAGGTCAAACGTCAAGACAAACTAAGGAGTATTAGGTTTTCGCATTGAACTTGAGGTAAGTGGGGCATGAAATCTTAAGAACGTAATTTAAGTACCCTTACGTTTATGGATTTAGTGAATGCGTGGAGAATGAACTTGGAATTTTGGGTGTGAATCAGGTTCCACTAAAAGAAGAGTAGTCCAGAAGCTCGGGTTAAGTTTTGGAGTAGAATTCGAACTAAGGTAAGGGACCTTGTGCCGAACTTTTCTAATGGGATTGAAGAAAAATGATTTTTCATTATTTCATGCGAATTTAGTTTATACTCTTATATGAGAATATATTGATATTTTGTGAGAATACTTAATATTTTATGTGAGTATGTTGCAGTATTTTATGTGAGAATATCCTTGTATTTTAGGTGAGAAAAATTCAGTATTTTATGTGAGGATATTACAGTATCTCGTATGAGAATATTTCATGATTACCTACAAAGTATTATCTCCAAACTGTCTATGAGGAAATGATGATTTGCATATTATGATGATGCTTGTGGCATGTACACTATTGTTATGTTGAATGATGGGACCTCATGCATGTTATGTATGCCATGAAATGATTTAATGAAAAATGTGGAAATTGGTCTCCGAGTGCATTGTGTGCATGGTCAAACATGCATTAAGAGACCCTATGGGTCAAATTACAGGTGGTCCGTGAGGGACTCAATCTATACAGGGGTCTGTGAGGGACTCAAACCATACAGGGGTCTGTGAGAGACTCAAATTATTACAGGGGTCTGTGAGGGACGCAAAATGAAATGACTCAGGATGACCAATTGGCCACTTAAAAGAAAAAGGAAGTCATGTATTATAGTCATGACGATATGAGAAAGTTTTAGGTCCCACATATGTACATTTCGAATGTGTTTAAAAGTCATGATTGCATGTGTTTGCATATCCCAAACCTCGGTAGCGAGGTCACTTACTGGGTATTGTTTTGCAATACTCACCCTTTCTTTTAAAAATGTTTTTCAGGTAAGGCCAAGGACGTGCAGGGCGAGTGACGGAGGCGCGTTGCCAGAACCATGGGAATAGACATGTCTTCCGCACATTTTCTTTTATAACTGATGTTGTCATTTTTATGTTTTCAAGTTTAAATTTATCATCGCCCGCATTAAATAGGCCATGTTTAAACCGCTTCTTTGCTGCTGCTTTGAACTTTTTAATGGGATCCCTAAAGACAATTTGTTTTCAGTGAAGTTCTAAAGATCGTTTTATATCTTTTGGCCTATAAATGCATGCATGTGTGGTAATGTCCCTAAGAGTTTAGTTATAGAAAAGTAGGGGCGTTACAGTATTGCAATGCTCACCATTTTATTTTAAAATGTTTTTCAGGTAAGGCCAAGGACGTGCGGGGCGAGTGACGGAGGCGCGTTGTCAGAACCATGGGAATAGTCATGTTTTCCGCATATTTTCCTTCATAACTGATGTTGTCGTTTTATGATTTCGATGTTTAAAGATTTATTTTCAGGATTTTAAGTAGGCCAAGTTTAAACTGCTTCTTTTACATGTTTTGAATGTTTTAAATGGGATCCCTAAAGATAATTTTGGTTACAGTGGAGATTTAAAGAATGTTTTATGTCCTTTGGCCTAATAATGCATGCATGTGTAGTAATGTCCCTAGGAGTTATAGTCATAGAAAAGTAGGGGCGTTACAGTCTCTAGGAAGCATGCTTTGACTGCTCGATGGAATGATCAGATGGGAATGGCAGAAGTTGTAGAGAACAAGGGCAACCTTTGGATGGCGACTGACATTGTACGTTGTGGCAAGATTTATTGTTCCATTGAGGAAACATTGTAGGTCAAACTATGATTCTATTATGGTTTTGACATCTCTATTGGTTTTGATATTGATTACAACATTTTTTGGAGAGTTATTCTCTTTCACATTGTCTTTAAGTGATTACTATAAGATAAGGTAATATCATGAAAAATAAAAGAAATTGGTAGTGTTTTGGAGAGTTTTTTTTTGTTTCTTTTTGGTTCTTTATTTAGAACATTACAATATAGATAAAGGAAAAAAATTCAAGCTTACAATGTACATGACGAAGCACTAGTAGTAGTCTTTATGTCTTTGTAAATAAATGAATTCATTATTTTTTAGTACTTTTTAACTAAAGTCCTTTTTCCTATCATTATCTCTGTAGCAATGACATTTTATTGAGCTTATTTGTGTCCCACTATATAATTCATTTTATGTATCATTTATTCTTCTTTTCTATTTACAATATATATACATCTATTGTAACGCCCCTACTTTTCTATGACCAACTCCTAGGGACATTACTACACATGCATGCATTTATAGGCCAAGCGATAAAAGATCTTAAAAGAAAACTTCCAAATAAATATAAATAGTCTTTAGGGATCCCAAATCAAAACATTTAAAACAGATAAAAGGGTCAATTTAACATGGCCTATTAAAACTGTAAGTAAATTTAACTCCAAATAAAGCATAGAGACAACATCGCTTTAAAACAAGAATATGCGGAAAACATGTTTGGCTTCCATGGTTTCGATGTAACGCTCCTCTGTCACTCGCCTCGCACGCCCTTTCCTTTACCCGAAAACATTTTTTAAAAGAAGGGTGAGTATTGCAAAACAATACCAGTAAGTAACCTCGCTACCGAGGGTTTGGGATATGCATACACATACAATCATGACCTTTAAACTTATTCGTAATATACATATGCGGGACCTAAAACTTTCTCATATTGTCAGGTCTTTAATCCATGACTTCCTTTTTAATTGTGTATTGTCAGGTCTTTAATCCATGACTTCCTTTTTTATTGTGTATTGTCAGGTCTTTAATCCATGACTTCTTTTTTTAATTTGTGTGGCCGACTGGTCATCCTGAGTCATTTCATTTTGAGTCCCTCACAGACCCCTGTAATTCGACCCATAGGGTCTCTATTGCATGTTTGACCATGCACATAATGATCTCAGGATACCAATGTCCACACTTTTCATTAATTCATTTCGTGGCATACATAACATGCATGAGGTCCCATCATTCACATAATAATAGTGCACATGTCACAAACATCATCAAATCGATATGCAAATCATACTTTTCTCATAGGCAGTTTGAAGATCATACTTTTGTAGGAAAAACATGAAATATTCTCATACAAATTACTGTCATATTCTCACATGAAATACTGGAATACTTTTACATAGAATACGAGAATATTCTCACATAAAATATTAGTTTATTTCCACATGAAGCATTGAAATATTTGCACATAAAATATTACGTATTCTCACGATAATATCTGTATATTTTCATATGAAAAAGATAAACTAATTTCGCATGAAATCATGAAAATCATTTTCTTCAATCCCATTAAAAGTTCGGCACAAGGTCCCTTACCTTAGTTCCGACTTCGCTCCAAAACCTAATCGAACCCCTTGCCTACTCTTTCTTTAGTGGGACCTGATCCACACAACAATTCGAAATTATTCACCGAGCCTTCACTAAATCCATAGTAGTAGAAGTACCTAAATCAAGTCCTTACAATTTCATGCTCCGCTTACCTCGGGCTCAACGCGAGGGCTTAATATTCCTTAGTTCGTTTTGGTGATTGACCTCCAAATCCCGCTCCAAGTTTAATCCCTACAAATTGTGTTCGAAATAAATAGCTTAGACTCTCGGTTATACGCTTAGATAATCACTAGGTCAAGATTAATTTTCAATCCAGAACGAAACTTAAACCGATCGCTCACCGGGCTGAACTCGAAGCTATTGTACCGTTGCTGGCCGGCGTTGTAGATCCGGCAGGAGCTGCGGTTGGGAGGAACGGAACTCGCGTACGGTTGCTGTTCGTGATCGTGATCTGGCGATCGGCCTCAAGGAATGGCTTCAACTAACGGCTGGGAAGAACCTGCAGCTTGGAGGGAGGAAATCGCGATCGACTGTGGTCTACTCGTGGAAGCTTTCGGCCGTGTAGACTCAACGGCGGCAGGTGTCCGTGGTTCGGCGGCGTTTCTCGACTGGAGTGACGTGAAGTCAGGCGAGGTCTTGCGAATGGCTGGCTCGCGCGTAGGGGCTCGACGCTGCAGGGCTCGTCGGCGGCAACTCCGCGCTAGGGCGTTCGCGGATCGGAAGGGGACCTGCTCGTGGCTTGGAGGCGTCTCCGTCCGAGACTTCGGGTGGCTTCGACGGGAGCTACTGATCGGCCTTCAGTCGAGGCTTGTTGGTCCGAGCGGCTGCACGGCTTACTTCCGTTTGTGGGTTCGCCGGCGTGAGAAATTGGAGGGTTCGCCCGTTCGTGATTCCCACGGCGTGGGAGCAAAGCGATGACAAAGAGAGAGGGGGACGGTCGGCTAGGGCAAAAACAAGAGAAGAAGAAGATGATGGAAAAATTAGGGTTAGGGTTTGAGCTAGGGTTTTGCCTCAATGTGTTTTAGGGTTAGGTTCTCTTTAATTTTAACTTTAGGAAGCTTAAATACTACAAAATTGGGCCAATAATTAAAAGTCCTATATACCCCTCATTTAGTTATTATTAACCAAAGTGCCATTGTTACTCCTTTCTCCTTTACTTTTATAAATAATTCCATCTAGAAAAGAAACAAATCACTTAACTAAATAAACTTAAGGCTTCACTCTCGCCGAGCTTGATTAAGATCACTAATCCAACTAAACCTAGCGGTTACTAGAGCGTTAAATAGAATAAATAATAGTACCTGTGATGATGGTCGTCACATCTATTGTCACTTGGGTAATGTTTATTTTGATGTCTCTCTTGTTTCAGAAAAGTTAGAAGTGTGTTGCCTTGAAGTGTGCCTTGTGCTTTCTAAATGTTGACTGTAGTATGAACCTTGGGTCAAAAATAGAGTTGTACCATTTAAGCAGAAATATGTAGGATCATGATCTCTTTTGGGACATTTAAATGAAAATTTTGAATCAGAAGATGAGAGGTCGATCTCTGAGCTATTAGATTCCATTCAACTCAATGAAGTGACACCCATTTTTGATGTTTTTCTTCCACATCGCAAGTTTAGAAAATCTTCTCCAGGTGACCCAAATTTTATGGTCTGCTTGACTAGGTAAATTCTTTTGCCAAAAATCATTGTAACTTCCTTCAGATTCTGTCCTGTTGGTTATTTGTTTTGCATGTTGTCTTTGTTATTTTTGTGTAAACTTCTTGGAAGGCATAGTTAAAAATGACTTGCACTTGATTTTCCTTTTTTAATAACTATTGTCCTCTGATTTTACTTTTTAATGAAATTTATTTTCAAAATAATATTAATAATAATAATAATAGTAATAATAATAATAATTTGCAAAAGGTGTTTTTTAGTGAGGCATGTAGGAATAGGATGTAAGCAGGTTTGTTGTGAAATTGTATACACAATAGATCAATTTCATTTTTAGCCTTCTGAGTATTTCGCATCATTTTTTAGGAAAATAGTAGGCTGCATTCTTGAAATAACATCAAAATGAGGTCTATCATAGGCTTCAACTTTTGTCGTTCTTTCTTCTGCAAAATTTTTATAGATTACTCAACTTAGCATTTGTCTGATCCTTTAATTACTGTGATATTATTTTTTTTATATGGGATACCACCCTCAAAGAAAAAATATTGAAGTTATTGATAGAACATCGAGAGGCATTCCAATGAAATATTGTCATGTTGAACATGGACGTGTTTGTTTCTTCTCACTTGATAAGGTGGAGTTGCCCGTCTTACCGTGACACTGTTGTGGATTGGTAGAACTGAAGCTCTACTATTCAAAGATTTCATTTATTGGATGTGTCTTTGATTAGTTTGAGATTGATTTAACTTTTAAAATAATTATTAAAAGAATTGTTGTCAAATGTTCTTTTATTCACTAATTACTTTTAATGTGATATAAACTAGTGGTTAGTAAATTTTAACATTAAACATCAAAAAGCAAGTTATGATGTTTGGTATATTCAATCGAAACTGCTTTGATTTAGCTATAATGAGTGAAGTAGAAATTATTTTAACATTTATATTTTGTTTACCCATTATTTTAAAAATTATATTTTGTTTACATTAAATAATATGATAAAATCATTAATTTATATATATATGATAAAAGAGTATGTAAAAAATTGGCATGTAGAATAGTAATGAACCAAAGTTGTTCCAATTTAATTTCAAACAAAATGTAAGAAAAAATTTATTGTCATCATCAGATTTGTAGCAATATTATATCTGAATTTCTAATTCTTGAATGTGAAAAGAACTATTATTAACTCAAAATTTGCGAAGAAATGAGATTATTGTCATTCTTCCATATCTTTGAATCAAATTCAAGGTTTTTTTTTCTTGAGTTAAAGAAGATTTGGAGATGTTGAGTTTCGATCCTATAACCTTTTGGTCATAAGAGATGTTTCATGTTAACTGAATCATGTTCTTGTTGGTTTCTTTTCTTTTTTAAATACATATAAAAGAAATACAATCTACATACTAATAAGGTAAATGTATTACAAATTTAGTTAATAACTATAAACGTCTAATATTACAAATATATAAAAAAAATTCAACACTTTCCTTCAAATTGGTTTGTAGATATCTTTTATAGCTAGCTTGCTCATACGCTTCTTATTGTCCTTTTGAAAGACTTTTAGTTAGCATATCAAAAGTCCATTTTTGTTGTCAAAAGATAAATTATGCATATTACACTGCATCATGACATGTTTGCTTATTAACTCCAATATTTTTTATCCTATCATGTAGAATTGGATTATTAGTTATAACGATGACAATCTCGTATCACCAAAGACCTAAATCATGCTTTAGCGCTACTTTGGCTATTACATTTTTTTAAAAAAATATTACTAAGTTCCTTCCAATAAAAGAACAATAATTAGAAGTTGATCTCATACCAATAGTACTTCTAACCCAAGTTGTATTAGTATACACCTCAACTTATGTTTATAAAAGATGCTCAATTATAGAAAATACCTTTAAACTTTGTACTTTATTTAAAAAATACTCCCGAATTTTCAAAGTTTCATTAATATATTTAAATTTTACAAAAAAAAAATTCAAAAATACTTCTCTCGTTAATTTTGGATAGAAATCGTTAGTACTTTGTTTTAGAAATACCTTTGGACTTTCAAAAGTCTTACTCTTATTATTAATATATGGACATAAATTATTAATATCTTATTTTAAAATACTCCTGAACTTTTAAAACTTGTATTAAACAAACGGAAGGTTAAGTTTCTATTTTATTTTTCTACTCTTTTGCTACTTTTTAAATAGATTAAAATGATTTCATTCTTTTCAATTCACCTTTCAATTTTTTAATTGATTATAATTTTTCAATTTTGTGTTCCTTTTTATATATTGATTCACTATTTTTTTTTCTTGATTTGTATGTGTATATTTTCTTGATTTACTATATATTTGTATGTGTAAAATGGACCCTCCTTCTTTTCTCCCACCTCACCTTCCTGTCGTCCACCCCCTCCCCTGCTCAGACCTCGGAGACATGACTGTCACACCTCCGTCCCTTCCATCCCACTTTTCCGCCCATGAAAGAGACACTCAGTTTTTCCTTTGGTCGGAAAACCTTCTCAATCGAGCCCGCTCACCCCTTTACTTGCAACCGCCTCCGCTTTCCCATAACAAAGAAATGACTGCTTTCCTCTCTTTCGTCTCCCCCCGCCCTATTTTCGCTTAGTTCCACGAACACACCTCCCTTCTCTTAGTTCACCCCCTTAACCAGAAATTCTTCCTCGAAACCAGACTCGATTGAGGAGTTTACTGGATTGAGAAACACTCAAACCGGCACGGATATTGCATCGAATTGGCCAAGCTCGCTCCTATCGGTGGTGTAACCAAGCTTATCTTTCCTTCCAGAGATGATCGAAGGGGATGGAAGTTGCTTGTGGACCTTCTTCCCAAACTGCTTGTCACACCCCCTCCTCAACTACTCACTACTTAGCCCGGAAGACGGCGTGAAGCCAACAGACATCGTTCACCTCTCTAACGATACTTGTTGACCCTGTTTACCTGGTAAACATACTATACTTGTATAAGAAACACTTTAAACATAACACAACAGAATATTGACAATTACGTAACCTACGTAAGGAGTAACCCTACTTAAGACTCTCGTGAAAACTAAAACGGATATGAACATCACAACCAAAAACATACCCAACCATGGGTTACACAACCACAACCTAGAATGTACACATAAACATAACTTCATAGTCCTCCTACAATGCATATAGACTTCCTATACAACTCTACCCACATACAAAATATCAAACTTGTGGAGCTTCCAGCAGACTATGGCAGGTTATCAAGCACCGGGAGCTCGATCTCTACCTTAAAAGTTTGAAAACACTGAAAGAATGAGCTATAAAGCTCAGTGAGTGACTGAGTTAAAGATCTAATAACACATAAATCATATCACCTGGAAACCTATGAGCATATGCCTCTGTAATTAAGCGTTAGAAATACACATGTAATCATAATAACTTTTCAGAAATCCAACAAGTACGTCATTAAAATCTCGCAAGGCATATCGATACTACTAACCATTTAAAAACGTATGACAAACTGCGTTGTGTAGGACACACTCAATACAACCAACGTTTACTCTACGATGTAGTGGGGCCCGCCCAGCACTCCTATCGTCTTTGTCGTAGTGGGGCCCGCCCAACACTCACGACAACATTGTTGTCACAGAGTACACTTAACGTCGACAACAGAAAATGACCTGTGTGCACACGGTACTCTATAGCCTTGGGCTTAAAATCTCAGCCATTTACTCATTCAAGTCTCAGAAAAACACAATAAAATACTTAAACATGCTTGTTTATCTTTCCTTTCATAAAACTCAAGCTTACTCAGCTTGTTCATAAAACTGGAAATCTTTAAATCATACTTGCTAGTACATGCTTGCATGAAATCATAACATTTTCACTAAATTTATGTAAATATTATACATACACTCACGAATAAATTCATCAGGACATCTAGCCTCACAACGAGCACTTAAGATCATTTGTAGGAAAACATGAATGCTTATAAATATGTGTTCCAAAGGAAAACAATAAGCATTGAAACCATTTTATTCTATCAAAATCTTGTATTTTCATAGGCTTAATACAGGCATATAAATCATTTTCGAGGTTCGTTTTGTCACTCACTGAGTTAGAACTAGAACCCTCGCCCAGCACACCTTCGACCACCAATTTCCTCTTGGCCTCAAAAACAAACCCAATCTAAGTATTATAACCTCGAGCTCATCAATTTCAACCTTAGAATTACAAAAAACACACCATTTAATTTTCCAAAGATTTTACACATTTCATACCCTGTCTTCAAACAATCATAACTTCTTCATTACTTAGCCAAAATGGATGTACTTTATACCAAACTCTTCCTTTTTGAACCCTCTAAATATCATATGAGGAAATCAAATTGAGATTCCCAAGGAATTTATTCGAAAATACCTCGAAATATTCTTCCCCTAATAAACTTCATTATTCCGCATTCGTTTCCTCACGCAACCCAAACTTGACCTGTAATTTAAAACATCTTACAATCGATTTCTTCTCACGAGTTCTTCATGGAAGTTGTAAGAAATTCAATAAGCCTTCTAACCATACCTATCAGAGCTTCTGATTCGAATCCTACTGATCAACATAACCCAAAAACCAGAGACTTCTCGGATTTGACAGCAAAATCTTTCCTCTGCCTTCCCCTTAAAAAATCAATAACTTAGCTTCGAATTTGCTCGAGCTTCCTTCACGAATTTTGTTCAAATGTGAATTAACTTTCAAGAAAATCAAACCTCACTTCTTACCTCTTCTTGTAGAGTTCGAACTACTCAAAACATCAGAACTTGGCTGGATTGTTCATCTTGATGCCATACTAACTTGCCTTGGTTTCTCTTCTTTTCATCTGCAACTTCAACTCCAAAAAAAAAATAAAAATCACCTTCTTCCTCTTCCTTTATCCTTCTCCCCGAGTGTAACGCCCCTACTCTTCTATGACCAAATCCCTAGGGACATTACTACACATGCATGCATTTATAGGCCGAGAAATAAAAGAACTTAAAAGAGATTTCCATTTATCGTAAATTGATTCTGTGGATCCCAAAACAACAAAACCTTCAAATCATTTAAAAACATCAAATCAACTTGGCCTATTAAAACTGTCACAAGTTCAACTTCAATTAAAAACATAGAGACAAAAATAGTTCAAACTAAGAATATGCGGAAAACATGCTGGTTCCCATGGTCCTAATAACGCTCTCCGTCACACATACCCGCACGCCCTTCCCTTTACCACGAAAAACATTTTTAAAAGAAAGGGTGAGTATTGCAAAAACAATACCCAGTAAGTAACCTCGCTACCGAGGTTTGGGATATGCATACACATACAATCATAATCTCTAAACTCATGCATAACATACATAGATGGGATCTAAAACTTTCTAGAGTTGGCAGGTCTTTAATCCATGGTCAGATATTCAATTGTCAGGCCTTTAATCCATGACTGCTTATTCAGTTGCCAGGTCTTTAATCCATGGCTGCTCATTCAATTGCCAGGTCTTTAATCCATGGCTATTCATTCAATTGCCAGGTCTTTAATCCATGGCTATTCATTTAATTGTGAGGCCGACTGGTCATCCTGAGTCATTTCATTTGACCCTTAGGTCTCTATTGCATGTTTGACCATGCGCAGAGCGATCTCGAGATAACCAATGTCCACACTATTCGTTAAATCATTTCGTGGCATACAAAAAAACATGCATGAGGTCCCATCAGTCACATAATCATGGTGTACATATCACAACATCATCATCAATATATCATTCATACTTTCTCATGGACAGTGTGAAAAATCATACTTTTGTAAGAAACATGAAACATTCTCATACAAACTACTGTCCTATTCTCACATGAAATAATGGGATCCTTATACATAACAAACGAGAATACTTTCACATAAAATAATGGTTCATCTTCACATAATACATCGAAGTATTGGCACATAAAATATCACGTATGCTCAAAATAATATCTGTGTAATTTCATGTGAAAAATAGAAACTATTTCGCATAAAATCATGAAAATCATTTTCATTTACTCCCATTAAAAGTTCGGCACGAGGTCCCTTACCTCGAGCTTCGATTTTACTCCAAAACCCAATCGAACTCCTCGCTTACTCTCCTTTTAGTGAAACCTGCTTCACACCATAATTTCCGAAATCAAACTCCAAGTATTCACACTTAAACCCTAATCATGCGAAACTCGAAATACTGTATTACGATGTCGTGCCCCGCTTACCTCGGTTTTCACGCGAGAACTCGATATTCCTTAGTTCGCTTGGCAATCGACCTCCAATTCCGTTCCAAGTTCGGTTCCTACAAGGACGTGTTCGAACCTGTAACTTAAATTCTCAATCGAACGCTTAATCAAATCGATAGGTCGCAATAATTCTAATTAGGTATGCAACTCGAATCAAACGCTCACCTAACGACAAAACCTCGAGAAGTCACGACGGCGGTGAAGGAGAGGACTCTCGGCCGTGCAGTGTGAACGGCGGCTGGAGGTTGCAGGCGTGAGCGGCGGCTGGAGGTGGAAATCAAATCTTCGTGGCGCGGCTGTGGTCGAGATCGTGAAGGTCCTCGGCTGCAGGTGTGAGCGACGGCGAGTGGCTAGGGTTTTGCGCGATCTTCGGCGTAGGCTGCAGACGGTTCGCGGGCGGATGAGCGACGGCGGAGCTCGCGAGGCTTCGCGCAGCGAGACTTTCGACGGTGGCGCGAACACGGCGGCGGCATGCGGCCCCGGCGCTTCGACGGGGGTTCCTTCGCTCGCGAACGGCTGGACGAGAATCGAAACTTCCGGCGGCGTGCACGAGCTCTCGCCGGCGACGGATCTTCGCTCGCTCCTCGGTGTGCAGGCGTGAACGACTCGCGGACGGTGGGGCGACTTCGACGGCGGCTCGTGGGTTGCCGGACTTGCGAACGAGGCCGCCGATAGCGCAGAACGATGACGAGGAGATTGTCCGCCGGTGGATCGTGCGGGTGGTCGGGCGTGCACTCCTCTTCGTTCGGTGGTTGCGGTTTGGTGAAGACTCACGGACGGTCACCGGCGGCGAGAGCACACATCGCGCGATGGAGTGGGCGGCGGTCTCCTCTTCTAGGGTTAGGGTTTTGGGTGAGATGAAAACTATGGTGAGAGATAGAGTTAGGGTTTAAGATGAAGAGGAGATGTGGAGGCTAGGGTTTCTCATGATCATGAGCTTATAAACCAACTATCTAGGTCAAGTCATGTGCTAATGATCACCCTCATTTAGACCTAAATCACCAAAACGCCCTTAAATTACCTTTCCCTTTAATTTTCATAGCTAATCTCATCTTAAAAGACAACAATTCACATAAGCTAAACAAAATTACGGCCTCCATCTCGCCGAGCTTGATTAAAATATCACTAATCCAGCTAAACACGGCGTTTACTAGAGCGTTAAATAAAATTAATAGTAATACCTGTGATGATGGTCGTCACAATCTTCCCTCCTTAAGAACTTTCGTCCTCGAAAGTTCCTATTATTGGAATAGTTCAGGATATTTAGCGCGTACTTCCTCTTCTCGCTCCCAGGTAGCTTCTTCCGTGCGGTGGTTCTGCCACAATACTTTAACCAAGCCGATCTCACACATTTTACGAGGGGTCTTTCGATCTCTAGCAATAATTTGTACACGCTGTTCGCCATAACTCGGATCTTCGCTAATCGCAGCGGTTCAAGTCTAAGACATGAGTCGGGTCTGGAACATACTTTCTCAGCATGGAGACATGGAATACGTTATGAACCGCTGAAAGAGAAGGCGGCAGTGCTAATCTGTAGGCCACTGCACCAATCCTCTCCAAAATCTCAAATGGTCCGATGAATCGCGGACTCAACTTTCCTTTACGGCCAAACCTTAGAATTCCCTTCATTGGAGCCACCCTAAGAAACACGTGGTCCCCGACCTCGAATTCTAGGTCCCTTCGTCTCGTGTCAGCACAATTCTTTTGTCTAACTTGGGCGGTCTGCATTCGTGTCCTGATTTTTTGCATTGCCTCATTAGTGACCTGTACTAATTCTGGACCCAACAACTGGCGTTCACCAACCTCCTCCCAGAAAACGGGAGTTCTGCAACGTCTTCCGTAAAGAGCTTCAAATGGAGCCATTCCGATGGTCGACTGGTAACTGTTATTGTAAGCAAACTCCATTAGATGCAAATGAGTGTCCCAACTACCTGGGAAATCTAAAGTGCAAGCTCGCAACATATCTTCTAATATCTGGTTTAAGCGTTACGCTCGCCCATCCGTGCGTGGATGAAAAGTCATCTCGAAGTTCAACTGCGAACCCAACGCTCTCTGTAAACTTCTCCAGAAGTTGGAGGTGAAACGTGGATCCCTGTCTGAAATAATCTTGACTGGGATTCCATGCAAACGGACTATCTCTTCCAGGTAAAGCTGCGCCCACTTATCTGTAGAATAGGTGGGTTTCCCGGGTATGAAATGTGCCGACTTTGTTAACTTTGTCCACTATGACCCAAATCACCGTGTGTAACCTCGTAAAGTTCTAGGCAGTCCAACTATGAAATCCATAGAGATCTCCTCCCATTTCCACCGAGGCACATGCAATGGTTGCAGCAAGCCCGCGGTCTCTGCTCTAGGTGCCTTCACTGGCGACAAGTCAAACACTTGGCCGACAAACTCGCTATGTCGCGCTTCATGTTACCCCACCAAAATGATCAAGCTTTTGAGATCTCGGTACATCTTGGTACTTGCGCGGGATGCATAGAAAATGGTGAGTTATGGGCTTCGTTCAAGATCTCGCCTTCTCGGCTTGTCATCGTCACGCACACACAATCGCCCCGAAATAGCAATCCTCCATCTGTGGATAGGGAAAACTCACAACTCACCAGTAGTTCTTTGCAGTAAGTTTTTCCACTAACTGGGGGTCCACCTGCTGAGCCTCTATAATACGTTGCCTCAAGGTCGGTTGCACTGTTAACTGGGCTAACTGAGCCGTGGTCTTTCCTACTAGCACTGCAATTTCAGCTCGAGCAAACTCTGCCAGTAACTCTGCTTGCGGCTCGTCTCACTCGCGCGAGAGTATGCATCAAGCTTCTGCTGAGGGCATCGGCCACTACATTAGCCTTTACCGGATGGTACTGTATGTCAATATCATAATCTTTCACCAATTCCAACCATCTGCGTTGCCTCATGTTCAATTCCTTCTGGGTGAACAGATACTTCAGACTTTTATGATCTGTGAAAATCTGAATTTTCTCGCCATACAGGTAGTGTCTCCAGATCTTTAATGCAAATACCACTGCTGCTAGTTCCAGGTCATGAGTTGGATAGTTCCTCTCGTGCGTCTTCAATTGTCGGGAGGCATACGCTATTACTTTACCGTCTTTGCATCGCGATACGCCCCAACCCTTTCTTAGAAGCATCACTTTGAAACCACAAAGCTCCTGTTCCTCGGGAATCTGAAGAATCGGGGCCGACACTAATCGTGCTTGAGTTCCCGAAACTCGCCTCACAAGCGTCATCCCAAACAAATGAGTTTCCTTTACGCGTCACCGAGTCATAGGCATGGCTATCTTGGCAAAATCACGCACGAAAACGCCTATAGTATCCTGCAAGACCCGAAAAACTACGTGCCTCGTAGCGGTGGTGGACGAGGCCACCTGCGCGGATGGCCTCCACTTTCGCACTGGATCAACGAGAGACTCCACCTTTCGGACACCACATGCCCTAGAAAAGATACATGCACTGAGCCAAAATTCACACTTGGAGAACTTTGCATACAACTTATTCTCTCTCAGTGTGAGTAAGACTTTCCTCAGGTGCATTTCATGCTCTTCATCACACCTGGAGTATATCAATATATCATCGATGAACACAATCACGAATGTATCAAGAAACTCCTTGAACAAACGGTTCATCAAGTCCATGAAGGCGGCGGAGCATTGGTCGAGCCAAACGGCATCACCGTGAACTCGTAATGCCCATAACGTGATCTCAATCTTTGCTTTAGGGATATCCCTTCACCGATCCTCAATCGATGGTAGCTTTGATCTCGGATCGATCTTAGAGAACACTGCCGCTCCTTGCAAACCGATCGAAAAAATCATCTATTCCGGGAGAGGATATTTATTCTTGATTGTAACTTTATTCAACTCCTCGTAGTCTATACACAAAGCGCATGGATCCGCTCTTTCTTTTTCACGAACAATACCGGTGCTCCCGGGGTGAAACGCAGGGCGTATAAACCCTTTGTCTAGCAAGTCTTGTAATCATTTCTTTTAGTTCTTTCAACTCTGCCGGCGCCATTCAGCACGGGGCCTTGGATATCGGGGTCGTCCCCAATTCCAATCTGATGTTAAAATCTACCTCCTCGATCGGAGGTATTCCGGAGGTCCTCGGGAAGACATCAGTAAACTCATTCATTCATCACCGACCGTGTCACCGAGATCTCTGTGGCACCTTGCATCTAGTATGCAGAGCTAAGACGCCCCAAGCTCCCCGATGCAATAACTTTCTCAGCCTTAAGGGCGTGAATTACCTTAGGCCTACTTCCTGCTATCAGCCTCTCCAACTCAGAGCGAGGTTGGTTAGGAGGAGTGAACACTACCTCCTTCCCCGAAAACAATCAATACAAGCATGGTTCTCACTTCTAACCACCCATGCCTAAAATTACATCAAAATCAAACATATCTAAGACCACTAGGTTCACTTTGCTAACTCATGGTCTCATGATGGTCACACTACCATCCTTGACTTTCATATTGGCCAACAAATTTATTCCCGCAGGAGTGGAGACAGATAGGGCATATCAGAATCGTTTTCTAGTTCTAACTCGACTTGACTTACAAAGGATGCGAGAAATAAAAGAGTGTGTAGAACCGAGAATCAAATAGTACAAAGGCGAGGTGTCCAAGTAATGGAAGTGTACACAGTAACCACCGAGTCCGAGCCATAGATGTCTCTACCGGTGCTTGCATAGGCTCTCCTCGATGTATGGCCGGCTTCACGCCAGCGAGCCCACTACTCATAATCTGGGTCGCTAGTCTTTGGCTTGATTCGGCAACTATTAGCTCTGTGCCCTTCCTTTCCACACTTGAAACACGCTCCGGATCGGGCATACATTTACCCTCAAAGGCAGCCTACTTACCACATTCTTTGCACTGTGGGCTCTATCTCCGCCGCTATTCCCCGATCTGTTGGTAGGTGGTTTCTCGGGCGGGACCATGCACGGAAATGCCCTGTCTATGCGGGTACGTACGCCCAGGGCGTGTGAGTGGAATGGGCCGGTCCCACTTCCTTTTATGATTCGCTATGGTCGCCCCCCGAGTTAACTACCACTGCTGCCCGATCCGAGCTCGCACTCCAACCGCCCGCCACTCTCACTGCGGAGGCGTAATCAGGAGGTGCTAATGCTTGAATAAAGCCTCGAACATTCTCATCTAGCCCCATGATGAAGCGCTCAGTCTTCTTTGCTTCAGATCCACCGGCTTTCGGGGCAAAAGCGGGACAAACGGGTAAATTCCCTCTCATATATCTCTCGCGCCTCCTCCTTACGCACACCACCAGAAGAATTCGCCGCTTCGTGAACGAGCTGCAGCAGGATAGAATTTCCGCCAGAATGCTTCTTTGAATAGATTCCAAGTAATCGTTTCTCCGCTGGCAACAATGGTTCCTTGGGCGGACTCCCACCACAAGTACGCGTCATCCTCGCATGATGAAGTCGCCACAGACACCCTCTGGTCCTCGTGGCGGTTCATCGATCGAAGATGGTCTCAATGGAGGACGACCACAACTCCGCTACGGTGGGGTCACCGGAAGACCCATTGAAAGATCTCGGATCATACTTCCTGAAGTCCTTCAGGTAACGGGACTCGAGTTGTTGCGCTCGTTTAGCCGATTTGCTTGGGCCAGCTGGGTGGCTACTGTGGCTCGCACTAGGCTCTGCATGGCCTCCACCATCATAGTCATAACATTGGCGTTCCCCTGGTCTGCCACAGGGGCAACTGCAGGTACATTCTCCTGACGGTCAGGCGGGTCCTGGGGGAGGTCTCGAACGGGTGGAGTAATCTCTTCCTGATCCAGGGGTAATTCCGGTTGGGCGTCAACGTTTACCCTTGCCCTCCTCCCGCCCTACCACGTCCCCTACCTCTCCCTCGGCCTCTAGGTGGCATTATGTCAAAACTACAATATAGAGAGTTTCTAACTCGGTTTCCCTTTACTTTCAAATCATAAGATAGAATCACCCCTGGGGCTTTTAGGGTTATGTATATGCATAATCTTCATATCATATCATAATCATTTACTTTCTTAATAAAATATCAGGACGTACCTGGCGGTGACTGGAAGCGTTGTTAAACCATGGGAACTACTCTGTGCTTACTCTGTAAGCAAGTCTACAGAACCCTTAAACCTAGGGCTCTGATACCAACTGTAACGCCCCTACTCTTCTATGACCAAATCCCTAGGGACATTACTACACATGCATGCATTTATAGGCCGAGAAATAAAAGAACTTAAAAGAGATTTCCATTTATCGTAAACAGTTCCAGGGATCCCAAAACAACAAAACCTTCAAATCATTTAAAAACATCAAATCAACTTGGCCTATTAAAACTGTCACAAGTTCAACTTCAATTAAAAACATAGAGACAAAAATAGTTCAAACTAAGAATATGCGGAAAACATGCTGGTTCCCATGGTCCTAATAACGCTCTCCCGTCACACGCCCTGCACGTCCTTCCCTTTACCTGAAAAACATTTTTAAAAGAAAGGGTGAGTATTGCAAAAACAATACCCGAAGAAGTAACCTCGCTACAGAGGTTTGGGATATGCATACACATACAATCATAATCTCTAAACTCATGCATAACATACATAGATGGGATCTAAAACTTTCTAGAGTTGGCAGGTCTTTAATCCATGGCTGTATATTCAATTGTCAGGCCTTTAATCCATGACTGCTTATTCAGTTGCCAGGTCTTTAATCCATGGCTGCTCATTCAATTGCCAGGTCTTTAATCCATGGCTATTCATTCAATTGCCAGGTCTTTAATCCATGGCTATTCATTTAATTGTGAGGCCGATCGGTCATCCCGAGTCATTTCATTTGACCCTTAGGTCTCTATTGCATGTTTGACCATGCGCAGAGCGATCTCAGGATAACCAATGTCCACACTATTCGTTAAATCATTTCGTGGCATACAAAACATGCATGAGGTCCCATCAGTCACATAATCATGGTGTACATATCACAACATCATCATCAATATATCATTCATACTTTCTCATGGACAGTGTGAAAAATCATACTTTTGTAAGAAACATGAAACATTCTCATACAAACTATCATGTCCTATTCTCACATGAAATAATGAGATCCTTATACATAACAAACGAGAATACTTTCACATAAAATAATGGTTCATCTTCACATAATACATCGAAGTATTGGCACATAAAATATCACGTATGCTCAAAATAATATCTGTGTAATTTCATGTGAAAAATAGAAACTATTTCGCATAAAATCATGAAAATCATTTTCATTTACTCCCATTAAAAGTTCGGCACGAGGTCCCTTACCTCGAGCTTCGATTTTACTCCAAAACCCAATCGAACTCCTCGCTTACTCTCCTTTTAGTGAAACCTGCTTCACACCATAATTTCCGAAATCAAACTCCAAGTATTCACACTTAAACCCTAATCATGCGAAACTCGAAATACTGTATTACGATGTCGTGCCCCGCTTACCTCGGTTTTCACGCGAGAACTCGATATTCCTTAGTTCGCTTGGCAATCGACCTCCAATTCCGTTCCAAGTTCGGTTCCTACAAGGACGTGTTCGAACCTGTAACTTAAATTCTCAATCGAACGCTTAATCAAATCGATAGGTCGCAATAATTCTAATTAGGTATGCAACTCGAATCAAACGCTCACCTAACGACAAAACCTCGAGAAGTCACGACGGCGGTGAAGGAGAGGACTCTCGGCCGTGCAGGTGTGAACGGCGGCTGGAGGTTGCAGGCGTGAGCGGCGGCTGGAGGTGGAAATCAAATCTTCCGGCGGCGGCGGCTGTGAGTCGAGATCGTGAAGGTCCTCGGCTGCAGGTGTGAGCGACGGCGAGTGGCTAGGGTTTGCGCGATCTTCGCGTAGGGTCGCGACGGCGGTTCGCGGGCGGATGAGCGACAGCGGAGCTTCGCGAGAGGCCCGCAGCGGCAGACTTCGACGGTGACGCGAACACGGCGGCGAATGCGGCCGGCGCTTCGACGGGGTTCCTTCGCTCGCGAACGGCTGGACGAGAATCGAAACTTCCGGCGGCGTGCACGAGCTCTCGCCGGCGACGGATCTTCGCTCGCTCCTCGGTGTGCAGGCGTGAACGACTCGCGGACGGTGGGGCGACTTCGACGCAGCGGCTCGTGGGTTGGCGGACTTGCCCGAACGAGGTCGCCGATAGCAGCGAATCGGTGACGAGGGAGATTGTCCGCCGGTGGATCGTGCGCGGTGGTGGCGTGCACTCTCTTCGTTCGGTGGTTGCGGTTTGGTGAAGACTCACGGACGGTCACCGGCGGCGGTGAGAGCACACCGCGATGGAGTGGGCGGCGGTCTCCTCTTCTAGGGTTAGGGTTTTGGGTGAGATGAAAACTATGGTGAGAGATAGAGTTAGGGTTTAAGATGAAGAGGAGATGTGGAGGCTAGGGTTTCTCATGATCATGAGCTTATAAACCAACTATCTAGGTCAAGTCATGTGCTAATGATCACCCTCATTTAGACCTAAATCACCAAAACGCCCTTAAATTACCTTTCCCTTTAATTTTCATAGCTAATCTCATCTTAAAAGACAACAATTCACATAAGCTAAACAAAATTACGGCCTCCATCTCGCCGAGCTTGATTAAAATATCACTAATCCAGCTAAACACGGCGTTTACTAGAGCGTTAAATAAAATTAATAGTAATACCTGTGATGATGGTCGTCACACCGAGCCCTTAGCTTTCTTTTGTTAAAATGAGAAGCAAATGGAGAGAAGATGGATTAAAAATAATTCAAACGGTGGTGTGGCTTTTATCATTTTCCCTTTTCCCTTTTGCTTTTTCTTTTTTTTAATCTTTCCTTTACCTCTTTCCCTTTTCTTTTCTTTTCTTTTCTTTTCTTTTCTTTTCTTAAAACAAAACAACCAAAATATGTTAAACTTTTCCTTTCTTATTTTCTTTTGTTGTTTTTTTTTTGTAAGGAAAAATTCAAAATGAGATCTCGGGTTTACAGTGCTCCCCAACCGACCCCAGTCACTGCCCACCCTTGTTCCACCCAAACCTCTTGCCCCCTCGTCCACAAATCCCTCTTATAAAGCTATTGTAACGCCCCAGGCCCAGGATCCTCTGCGACCCGACTGCGTCACTATCATCCATGACTGCTTGTAAGATTGAAGACTTTTCCTACAAACCAACACGGGTCCTTTTAGCATGCTTTGTCCTCACTCACATGCTCCCTAGGAAAATTCCCAGGAGGTCACCCAACATAGAATTGCTCCAAGCCAAGCACGCTTAACTGTGGAGTTCCTATGATTGAGCCACCGAAAAGGAAGGTGCACCTTGTTGGTATAGGTAGTAGCTATCAATTCTTTTAAGCCTTTCTCAACTGTACTTTCATATCCTCATGGTCACTCGCATGTACCTCTTTTCCTCGGGCACCATGCTTCCATATCCTTAGGATCCCTCTCATTCAGATGTGGACTCGGTTCATTCATGTACCCCTCTTCCTCGGGCGTCACATGCCCACCAGCTTCCGCCTTGGTTCGTCCCCGAACCACATCTTACTGGGAGAGGTTTCGCTCTGATACCAACTGTAACGCCCCTACTTTTCTATAACTAAACTCCTAGGGACATTACTACTCATGCATGCATTCTTAGGCCAAAGGATTTAAAACAATCTTTAAATCACCACTGTTATTAAATCATCTTTAGGGATCCCAAACAAAACATTCAAAACGTGCAAAAGAACAGTTTAAACATGGCCTACTTAAAAATCCGAAAATTTAAACTTAACTTCAAAACCATAAACGACAACATCAATTATCAAAGAAAATATGCGGAAAACATGACATTTCCCATGGTTCTGACAACGCGCCTCCGTCACTCGCCCTGCACGTCCTTGGCATTACCTGAAAAACATTTTGAAAAGAAAGGGTGAGTATTGCAAAACAATACCCAGTAAGTGACCTCGCTACCGAGGTTTGGGATATGCAAACGCATACAATCATGACTTTTAAACCTGTTCGAAATGTACATATGTGGGACCTAAAACTTTCTCATATCATCATGACTATAGTCCGTGACTTCCTTTTTCTTTAGGTGGTCAATTGGTCATCCTGAGTCATTTCATTTTGAGTCCTCACAGCACTCTCTGTAATCATTTGAGTCCCTCACAGACCCCTGTATGGTTCGAGTCCCTCACAGACCCCTGTATAGATTGAGTCTCTCACAGACCCCTGTAAACTTGACCCATAGGGTCTCTAATGCATGTTTGACCATGCATATGATGCACTCAGGAGACCAATTTCCACATTTTCCATCAAATCATTTTATGGCATACATAACATGCATGAGGTCCCATCATTCAACATAACTATAGTGTACATGCCACAAACATTATCATTGATATGCAAATCATGACTTTTCACAACAATTTAGAAATAACATTCTTGCATGTAATCATGAAATATTCTCATATAAAGTAATCAGAATAACTCCACCGATATACTTTGGAATATACTTACTTAAAACACAAGGATATTCTCACATAAAAAACTAGATTATACTCACATAAAATATTGAGATATCTTCAGATAGAATATTAAAGCATTCTCACATAAAATCTTGAAATATTCTCGCGTAAAATTATTAAATCTTTTTAAGTAAAATAACGAACTAATTTCTCATAAAATAGTGAAATTCGTTTTCTTTAATCCCAATTAAAAGATTCGGCACAAGATCCCTTACCTTAGTCTAAACTGTAGAATTCTGAGTTCAAGAGAAATTTCTCTTCTTCTCTTCTAATTCCCCGATTCTCTTTTCGAACCTATTCCACAAAACTCCTAGATTAGGGTCTCACCTGAAACAGGTCTTGAAACCGAGGCTTAAGATTCTTCCAAAATTCTTATTTACCTTGACTTAGATTTTCTCCTTTTTTTTTAATGGATCTTGCTTAATAATCCGTTCAATCCACGTCAAGACTCCAAGAAACCCTAGGAAGATCACGATCCGAAATCAAGTTAAACATTCAGATTAACTACGGTACCAAACTTTAAAGAACGGAGACGGTAATTGGCTTACCAACGAGTGGGACGTTCTTAATCGGATTCGAGTTGAAGACCGAGAAGTACGACGCCGATGACAACAACACCAAGCTCGCACAGCGACGGACGGCAACCGGGGCTGCACTCTGCGGTGTGTGTGGTGGCTGTCCGGCGGAACCTGCGGCTGAAGCGTCCCTTTCGGCGGCGACAAGAGCTGCGTGGATCGGCGATGGCGAGATCGCGCACGCAAGCGTCCCGGCGGCAATGAGATCTACGAGCAATCGCGGCGGTAATCAGTGAATGGCGAGGCGATCCACGATCACCGGAGGCACACTTGCAAACGGCGGCTGCGCTGCACGATTTTAGTGGGCTTCGACCGGCAGGACTCGTGAAGGTTGTAGCTCGGCGGCACTGACGGGAACGGCAACTCACGAGCGGTCTTGTGGCCGGAACGCGCGCGAGATGTGGATCTCGACCGTCATGCAGTGCTGCTTGAAAGCTCCGCGGCGAGGTCTCTCACGCGCGTGCTCTGCGGCAACCTCTTGTTGTGGCGGCGGAGAAGTTCGGCAGGGGGTTGGCTACGGCTAGGGCAAGGAAAGGATGAAGAAGAAAGAGCCTAGGGTTTACTCTTGTGGTTGCAAAACTAAATGAAGGAAAAAAATAATAGAAAATCTAGGTTATTTCCAAAAGTCACAATTAGCCCTTGACTTAATGCCATTTACAAAAGTGCTATTGCCACCTCCTCTTCCTTTAATTATTCATATATGTATATATTTTTCTAAAAGAAAACCAATCACTCTAAACCATATAAAAATTTAGGGTTCAGGTCTTCTTACAGAGTATGATGAAAATTCACAAAACCGACCCACACATAAAGATCATTAGAACAATAACTAATATAACCCGTCAGTACCTGAGGTAGTGGTCGTCACAATCTTCCCTCCTTAAGAACTTTCGTCCTCGAAAGTTCCTATTCTTGGAATAGTTCTGGGTAATTGGCTCGTACCTCCTCTTCTCGCTCCCAGGTAGCTTCTTCCGCACGGTGGTTTTGCCACAACACCTTAACCAAGGTGATCTCACGGTTACGGAGGGTCTTTTGATCTCTTGCAATAATCTGTACAGGTCGCTCGCCATAACTCAAATCTTCTGCTAGCTGTAACGGTTCAAAGTCTACGACGTGAGTCGGGTCTGGAACGTATTTTCTCAACATGGAGACATGAAATACGTTATGAACTGCGGATAGGGAAGGCGACAGTGCTAGCTTGTAGGCCACCACACCGACCCTTTCTAAGATCTCAAATGGCCCTATAAAGCGCGGGCTCAATTTCCCTTTCCGACCAAACCTTAGAATCCCTTTCATTGGGGCCACCTTAAGAAAAACGTGGTCCCCAACTCCGAATTCTAGGTCTCTTCGTCTCGAATCGGCATAACTCTTTTGTCTGCTTTGGGCGGTCTGCATTTGCACCCTAATCTTTTGTATTGCACTATTAGCAACCTGTATCAACTCTGGACCCAATAACTGGCGTTCACCAACCTCCTCCCAGAAAACCGGGGTTCTGCAACGCTTTCCATAAAGGGCTTCGAAAGGAGCCATTCCAATGGTCGACTGATAACTGTTATTGTAAGCAAACTCCATCAAATGCAAATGAGTGTCCCAACTACCTGGAAAGTCCAAGGTGCAAGCTCGCAACATGTCTTCTAAGATCTGGTTCAAACGCTCTGTCTGTCCGCCCGTCTGTGGATGAAAAGCCGTACTAAAGTTTAGCTGTGAACCTAACGCTTTCTGTAAACTTTTCCAAAAATTGGAGGTGAAACGTGGATCCCTGTCTGAAATAATTTTGGCTGGAATCCCATGTAGACGGACTATCTCTTCCAGTGCAATTTGCGCCCACTTATCTGTAGAGTAGGTGGGTTTCCACAGTGCACGAAATGTGCTGACTTTGTTAACCTGTCCACGATGACCCAAATCACTGAGTAGCCTCGTAATAATATGATAAAATCATTAATATATATATATATATGATAAAAGAGTATGTAAAAAAATTGGCATGTAGAATAGTAATGAACCAATGTTGTTCCAATTTAATTTCAAACAAAATGTAAGAAAAAATTTATTGTCATCATCAGATTTGTAGCAATATTATATATGAATTTTTAATTCTTGAATGTGAAAATAATTATTATTAACTCAAAATTTGGGAAGATATGAGATTATTGTAGTTCTTCCATATCTTTGAATCAAATTCAAAGTTTTTTTTTCTTGAGTTAAAGAAGATTTGGAGATGTTGAGTTTCGATCCTATAACCTTTTGGTCATAAGAGATGTTTCATGTTAACTGAATCATGTTCTTGTTGGTTTCTTTTCTTTTTTAAATACATATAAAAGAAATACAATCTACATACTAATAAGGTAAATGTATTACAAATATAGTTAATAACTATAAACGTCTAATATTACAAATATATAAAAAAATTTCTACACTTTCCTTCAAATTGGTTTGTAGATATCGTTTATAGCTAGCTTGCTCATACGTTTCTTATTGTCCTTTTGAAAGACTTTTAGTTAGCATATCAAAAGCTTGTTTTGTTGTCAAATGATAAATTATGCATATTACACCTGCATCATGACATGTTTGCTTATTAACTCCAATATGTTTTATCCTATCATGTAGAATTGGATTATTAGTTATAACGATGACAATCTCGTATCACCAAAGACCTGAATCATGCTTTAGCGCTACTTTGGCTATTATATTTTATTAAAAAAATATAACTAAATTCGTTCCAATAAAAGAACAATAATTAGAAGTTGATCTCATACCAATAGTACTTCTAACCCAAGTTGTATTAGTATACACCTCAACTTATGTTTATAAAAGAGGCTCAATTATAGAAAATACCTTTAAACTTTGTACTTTATTTAAAAAATACTCCCGAATTTTCAAAGTTTCATTAATATATTTAAATTTTACAAAAAAAAAAATTCAAAAATACTTCTCTCGTTAATTTTGGATGGAAATCGTTAGTACTTTGTTTTAGAAATAACTTTAGACTTTCAAAAGTCTTACTCTTATTATTAATATAAGGACATAAATTATTAATATCTTCTTTTAAAATACTCCTGAACCTTTAAAACTTGTATTAAAACCCAACACCGGGTTGAAATTAGAATTAGAAATATAATATTAGAAACCAATATATAAATATATGTTGTAATGTCCCTAAATTTAGAATAATCTTATTTAGGAGGTTAACGAAGTTACACGGTTTATGCCTGAAATTTTGGAATCTAGAACCTGGGTAAGATAACAAAGCACTTCTTATTTCATAAAAGAATCCTACTCCAAACTTTAATCACAAAACAAGTTGGTCTTCAGATTTATAGAGTTCCCAGAAAAGATCCTACATAACATAAATCTCAAAGGAAAACCAAAGCCACAAGCTTACCAAACTGAATCTATAACATGCTAGGCTTCAACCAGAAAACATGCATAGTTGCTACAAACTAAACTTCACAACCTAAAACCTGAGTTCAATGGAAATACAAAACGAATCAACTTATAAGAAAAGAAAACTGGACCTAGGGACAAGAAAGGTCGTCATAGCCTCGTCAGGTCGTTGTAGTCGTCACCCACCTCGTGGTTTAGTATTATCTGCAACAAAAACATCAAGGTAGCAGGGTGAGTATAAAAGAATATTCAACCAAACACAACGGAGATATCACCCATGAACTAGTCCTAGCAAAAGAGAAAGCAACCCTAATGCAAACACACAGTTTCGTCAACCTCGAGGTTCAGACTCGACCAGGGGTGACACGGGGGTCAGTGGTTCTAGTTAGATAGACTTCGATTCCCTAGGGTAACTCGTTCTACCCTTGAACATGTTCTAACCAAGTCTTCATTATGTCTAAGTTCCACTCTAACCAAAAGTACAACTCATGATCAAATCCACTCAACGATAGGCCGAACACAATCATAATGCCTCAAAAGCTAAGCTTGTCAACAGGTTGCCATAACAGGCTAAACCCCACAACGCAACATAAATACGCAACCAGATAAGATAATGATGAGAATCAAACTATTGATCCATTGCATGTACCTGAAGGAGCAATAACAAGGAGCAAGGCCAAGAAAATTCAAAAGGCTTTCACATTCCATCTCCAAAAGCTCGTGAATGCACAAGGATAGACCAAGATTTTTGAGCCCAAAATTCTTTATAATGTTAGTACAACAAGTCAAGATGAGAATGGAGTGAAGATGGCACGGGAAAAGTTGTCTAGTTTGAAAGATGGCACAGAGGACAAAAAAAGTGTGCACAAAATGTGAACAGGTGGCTGCTAGATTGCACCTCTTGCGTTTTCGTGATGTCAAACCTCGTCAAACAAAATAGTCATGCATGGAATATCCTACAGTAGATAATTAAGACCATTTAAAGAATTTTTATGTTTTTTGTTCCATATTTACAGCTCTCAAACGTTGTGCAATCAAGTTTTAAATTCCTAGGTCAATTTTTTCTTCATTTCACATTTAATGCTTTTTGAAGACTTTTGGTCTTTTATGCTTTGCACGACCATTTTGGCCTATTTAAAGGCTTGTATTAGCATGGAAAATGGATAACCTTTATGAAAAAAACTTCTTTTTTGTTTAGCCCCATTTGGTGTTAACTTTCTTTCAAATCTTGCTTTAGGTTTGTTGTTTAACCGATTCATTGGATTAGCCCCGATCAAGCTAATTCTGGAGTGAGTCGTCTTAGGATCTAGGAGTGACCATCCTTATTCTAAGTTTGATCTAAGAGTGATTCATCTTCTAACTAAACTCTTAGTTGGAATCAATTCCTTAAGTTAGCCTTGTTCGTGACGTTTGCAAAGATCCTAGAAGGACCTCTAGCTTTGTTAAACCAACAAATTCGGTGCTTATCATTTGGTATCAGAGCTCGTTTGTCGACATCCTTTGGCCGACTCTCTAGAGGTGAAATATCTTCAATTTGCTTTACTTTATTTTCTGTCATTTTTTTATCATTTACAAAGTTTAATACAAGGCATCCTACAACTTTTCTTCCATTTCTTTGTGTTTAGTTCTTGGATAAAACAAAAACAGTAGCAAAAGTGAAAAAAAAAACAGTAGCAAAAAGTGAAAAAAAAAAAGCAATAGCAAAAAGTGGAAAAAAAATAGTAGCAAAAAAAAAGTGTTCAAGGATCCAAGACACACAAAAGTTCTTGATTTTAAATTTTATTTGCTCAAAACTTTGAGTTGTAGATCCTTAGGATGAGTTTCTCTAGCCTTAGCTTGTGAAAGGTTATCATTGATTTAGTTTTATATCAAGATGAAAGGCAAGGTTGCACCAAATTTTTAAACCAACCCTTACATCTTTGACCTAGTACCAAAAGCCTACCCTTGAGTGATAAACACGAGTGTCCTTGAGTGATATCTTGGTGAGAAGTGTGGAGAGCTCCTTAAAACAAAAATGTCACAAGATAATAAAGAAAAAGTTCCGCAAGTGGTAGATCCAAATATGGCTATTTTTCAAGCAATTCAAGGTATGATGGAGATGATGAGGGAAGAAAGGGAAGAAAGGAGAGCACAACAACAAAGAGAAGAACAAATCGTGCAAGAAGATGAAGGCATGTTTGATTTACAAGTACAAGAACGAAACTTAGGAGGAAGAGGAAATGTGAGTGGAAGAGGAAGAAATAACGTTGCAAACATTGTGCAACCTAGAAGATTGGAAAGAGTGAATGAAGAAAGGGATAGCAGAGTGAAACTCAGAATTCCACCCTTTAGTGGTACGGCGGACTCCGAGGCATACATGCAATGGGAAAGAAAAATAGAACATGTATTTGATTGTAATACATATAGTGAGAATAAGAAGTTGAAACTTGCCATTGCCGAATTCACCAATCATGCAGGAGAATGGTATCAACATCTCAAATCCGAAAGAAGAAGGAAAGAGGAGGATCCAATAGAAACTTGGGAAGAACTTAAAGAAGCCATGAGAAAGAGGTATGTTCCAAAACATTATGAAAGAGATTTGAAAACTAAATTTCAATCTTTGAGACAGGGAAAAAAAAGTGTTGTTGAATATTATCAAGAGATGGAATCCTTGATGGAAAGAGCAAAAATTCGAGAAGAAGAGGAAGACACCATGTCTCGATTCCTTGGAGGTTTGAATCGAGAAATTGCTCATCTGGTTGATAGAAATCCACCACCTTACCTTGAAGATATGTATCATTATGCTATCAAAATTGAAGCGCAATTGAAGGAAGAAAAGGAGCATTCAAAGAGGTATACACCTAAAGCTAGTACCTTTTCAAACTCTAATGCATGGAACAAGGATAGTTTTGTGAATAGGAATGAACCGACACAACAAAAAGAAGCAAGTTTGTTGTTTGCGAAAGAGTGGGAGGCCGAAAGCTCCAATGCTAAAAAGAATGACGCTTCAAAGGAGGTAAGGGAAAAGTCTAGTTCTATTCAATGTTGGAAGTGCAAAGGGTTTGGACACATGAGCAAAGAATGTTTCAATAAAAGAGTTATGGTGATAAGAAATGGTGTAGTTGATTCGGAGGATGAATGTGAGGAGCATGATGCACCATTTGAGGAAGAATCTGAAAGATGTGATGATGAGTATGTTGAAGAAGGTAACTCCATATCGTTGATCACAAGAAGGGTCCTTAGTATGCAAATCAAGGAAGACAAAGTTGAAGACCAAAGGGAAAACTTGTTTCACACAAGATGCCTAATTAAAGGAAGTCCATGCAGTTTGGTGATTGATAGTGGTAGTTGCACAAATGTGGTGAGTAGTTTTCTTGTAAAGAGACTTCAACTTACTACCCGTCCACAACCAAAACCATACAAACTTCAATGGTTGACAAACAAAGGAGAACTAAAGGTAAATTCTCAAGTTCTTATTCCTTTTACTTTGGGAAGATATAAGGATGACGTACTTTGTGACGTTTTACCTATGCATGCGGGGCATATATTGTTAGGCCGACCTTGGCAATATGATAGAGAGGTCACATTTAATGGAGTGAAAAGTAAGTATTCGTTTACTTTCAACGGGAAGAAATTTACTTTACTTCCATTGTCTCCATATGAAGTACATTGTGATCATTTGAAATTAGAGAAGAAAAGAAAAGAGTTTGAAGAACAAGAGAGGAGAGAAGAAAGTAAGCTAAAAGAAAAAGGGAAGAGTGAAAAGAAAGAGAGAAGTTAGGGGCAGAAGGTGAGTGAAAATCAAGAGAGAAAAAAGAGTGATTTTGATGAAAAAAGAAAGAATGTGAGTTTGGTTATAAGAAAGGGGGAAGTGAGGAATGTGTTGTTGACACAACAACCAAAATTTGTACTTATGTGCAAAGGAATGTGTTTAACAACTAACCCAAAATCTAATGATGTTTTGCCAAGTTCTTTTAAGTCTCTTTTTTGCAGGACTTTAATGATATGTTTCCACATGAAGATGCACCTACGGGTTTACCTCCTTTAAGAGGGATTGAACATCAAATTGACTTCATACCTGGGGCAACTCTTCCAAATATGGCAGCTTATAGGACCAATCCAACCGAGACTAAGGAATTCAAAGGCAAGTAGAAGAACTCATGGATAAAGGTTATGTTAGAGAAAGCATGAGTCCTTGCTCGGTTCGGGTGATTTTGGTACCCAAGAAGGATGGCACATGGAGAATGTGTGTTGATTGTCGAGCCATCAACAAGATAACAGTAAAGTATCGACATCCCATTCCTAGATTGGATGACATGCTACATGAATTACATGGTGCTAATCTGTTTTCAAAAATAGATCTTAAAAGTGGTTATCATCAAATTCGAATGCATGTGGGAGATGAGTGGAAAACGGCTTTCAAAACAAAATTTGGACTTTATGAGTGGCTTTTTATGCCATTTGGCCTTATTAGTGCACCAAGTACTTTTATGAGGCTAATGAATCATGTGTTGAGAGAGTACATTGGAAAATTTGTTGTTGTGTACTTTGATGATATTCTTGTTTACTCAAAAAGCTTGGATGATCATATTTTGCATGTTAAGACAATTTTACTTAAACTTAGAGAAGAGAAGTTATATGCCAACTTCAAAAAGTGTAGTTTTTGTCTAGACCAAGTCAATTTCCTAGTTTTCATTGTTGGAAGGAATGGTATGCAAGTTGATGAAGAAAAGGTAAAGGCTATCCGAGAGTGGCCAACACCTACCAATGTAAATGAGGTGAGATCTTTTCATGGTTTGGCTAGTTTTTATAGGAGGTTTATTAAGAATTTTAATAGTATAGCCTCACCATTAAATGAACTTGTCAAAAAGCATGTGAAATTTGAATGGACAGAAAAACAAGAAGATGCATTCAATGAATTAAAAGATAAATTTACCAATGCACCTTGTCCTGCTTTACCTAACTTTGACAAATCTTTTGAGATTGAATGTGATGCAAGTGGGATAGGTATAGGAGCTGTTTTGATACAAGAAAAGAGGCCAATCATGTTTTTTTGTGAGAAGCTAAATGGAGCACAACTCAACTACTCGACATATGACAAAGAACTGCATGCACTTGTGAGGACTTTGCAAGTTTGGCAACATTACTTGTGGCCAAAAGAGTTTGTCATCCACACTAATCATAAAAGTTTGAAACACCTCAAAAGCCAAACAAATCTAAATAGGAGGCATGCGAAATGGGTAGAATTCATTGAGACATTTCCTTATGTCATTCATTACAAAAAAGGTATGGATAATGTGGTGGTCGATGCATTATCAAGAAAGTATGCATTATTTTCTGCCCTTAGTGCAAAGATTCTTGGTTTTAAACATATGATTGAGCTTTACAAAATTGAGAAATCTGAATTTCATGATGTGTATATGCAATGTTTAGGAGGAAACAATGTACATGATCATGTTGTATTTGATGGTATGCTTCTTAGGAAGGGTAAACTTTGCATTCCTAAGTGTTCCATTCGAGAGTTACTTGTGAAAGAAGCTCATGGGGGAGGTCTTATGGGACATTTTGGGGAATTTAAAACATACAACATGTTGTGTGAACACTTTTATTGGTTGAAAATGAGGAAGGATGTGAATAAAGTGTGCAAGCAATGTTTCAAATGTAAGGAAGCTAAGTCTAAGACACAACCACATGGACTTTATACACCTTTAGATGTTCCTAGTGAACCGTGGGTTGACATTAGCATGGATTTTATTTTGGGATTGCCGAAGACTAGGAGACATCATGATAGCATTTTTGTGGTGGTTGATAGGTTTACTAAAATGGCACATTTCATTCCATGTAACAAAACAGATGATGCAACTAATATAGCTAATCTATTCTTTAGGGAAGTGGTTAGATTGCATGGAATTCCAAAAACCATTGTAAGTGATAGAGATGCCAAATTTTTAAGTCATTTTTTGAAAGTTTTGTGGGGTAAATTGGGAACTAAGCTTTTTTTTTCTACAACTTGTCACCCCCAAACCGATGGGAAAACCGAGGTGGTTAATAGAACTTTAGGGGCATTACTTAGATCGCTAATTTCTAAGAATCTTAAGTCTTGGGAAGAGACTCTACCTTTTGTGGAGTTTGCATACAATAGAGCGATACATAGCACCACTCATTGTTCACCTTTTGAGGTTGTGTATGGATTTAATCCCTTAACTCCTCTAGATTTATCACCTTTACCACCTAATATGTTTTCTAGTGATGCAGTTGTTTCTAAAGCCTAATACATCAAAAATATGCACAAAGAAGTCAAGGAAAGGATTGAAAAGAAGAATCAAAAGCTAGTCACTCAAAAGAACCAAGGGAGAAAGAAATTGATTTTTAAGCCGGGTGAATGGGTTTGGGTTCATCTACGAAAAGAAAGGTTTCCGGATCAAAGGAAGTCTAAACTTCAACCAAGGGGAGATGGTCCATTTCAAGTATTAGAGCGGATCAATGACAATGCATACAAACTAGATCTCCGAGGTGAGTACAATGTAAGTTCTACTTTTAATGTGGCTGATTTAACTCCTTTTGATGTAGGAAATGAAGATGTTGATTTGAGGACAAATCCTTTTAAAGAAAGGGGGGATGATGAGAATCAAACTATTGATCCATTGCATGTACCTGAAGGAGCAATAAAGATGAGCTAGGCCAAGAAGATTCAAGAGGCTTTCACATTACATCTCCAAAAGCTCGTGATGCACAAGGGGAGACCAAGATTTTGAGCCCAAAATTCTTTATAATGTTAGTACAACAAGTCAAGATGAGAATGGAGTGAAGATGACACGGGGAAAGTTGTCTAGTTTGAAAGATGCCACGGAGGACAAAAAACGTGTGCAGAAAATGTGAACAGGTGGCTGTCTAGATTGCACCTCTTGGGTTTTCGTGATGTCAAACCTCGTCAAACGAAATAGTCATGCATGGTGGATCCTACAATAGATAATTAAGACCATTTAAAGTATTTCTATGTTTTTTGTTCCATATTTAGAGCTCTCAAAAACGTTGTACAATCAAGTTTTAAATTCCTAGGTCAATTTTTTCTTCATTTCACATTTAATACTTTTTGAAGACTTTTGGTCTTTGGTGCTTTGCACGACCATTTTGGCCTATTTAAAGGCTTGTATTAGCATGGAAAAGGGAGAACCTTTATGAAAAAAACTTGTGTTTTGTTTAGCCCCATTTGGTGTTAACTTTCTTTCGAATCTTGCTTTAGGTTTGATGTTTAACCGATTCATTGGATTAGCCCCGATCAAGCTAATTCTGGAGTGAGTCGTCTTAGGATCTAGGAGTGACCATCCTTATTCTATGTTTGATCTAAGAGTGATTCATCTTCTAACTAAACTCTTAGTTGGAATCAATTCGTTAAGTTAGCCTTGTTCGTGACGTTTGCAAAGATCCTAGAAGAACCTCTAGCTTTGTTAAAGAAACAAATTCGACGCTTATCACATAATAGCAATACCTGCATAACATACCAACATATCCACAATTCATCTAATTAGATAACAACAAAACAATACCACAAGAATCAAGATGCACCTGCAACTCCGCACAACAAACTCCTTCACTCATGAGCTTGGTGCAAATCGAACTGACTACTTACCTTTGATTGAGAATCCACCAAGTCAACTATTTCTTCCCAGAATCAGTGACAAGCTTACCTAAGAAACATACCAAATGAAATGTCATGCCATTTGATTCAGACTAACCTTTAAGAACCCAAAATAAACTACATCGATCCATTCAAATTATATATGAACGAAAACTTAAGGCATTGCAGCTGAAGGTCACATTTGGCCCAATTTACAGTAACTAAACAATCCCAACAATACAAAACAAAACAATGACATGGATACGAAGACTTAACCACAACTATTCGACTTGACAACGTCGAACCGAGTTCCCAAACTACCAGCTCTAGCCAAAATTCTCTAAAATCAATCCACACTTTAGCTCATTGTGTTGTCCAACCAAAGCCACGAAACATGAATGAGAGAGATAGACGAAGTAAGGAAGGGAAGAAGGGGCTCAAGTTTGGTCTCCAATCGGAATAGAAGAAGAAGAAAAATACCGAGAATAAGGAATTTCTTAAGGAAACAGGGCGAGGGGAGTGGATCATCTAGGCGTTGGAGAAGATGAACTAGAAAAAAATAATAATAATAATAGAAAACAAAATCGAAGGTCATGCGATTTGGAAGCGAAATGAGAGAGAGAAGGGGATGATGCGGGTCGCCTCCCTGGCTTGTCGGTGGAATGAAAGGAAAGGGATGGATGGGTTTGGTGAAGTGTTCCGACGGTGGGTTTCATCACACGAACACGGGAAATTTCAATTTTTGACCATTTTTAAATTTTGAATTTTTTGGGCCCCTTGATGATGAATATGAGGTAAGCAAGAGAATATGGATGAGATAAAATTACTATTTTCCCTACATATAAATTATATTAAATAAATTCATTAAATTCATTATAATTAATACAATCACAACTACCTAACTACTTCAACCAACCACTTAATTACCAAACACTTCTATCATTCATCTAAACACAATTTCTATCTACCAAAATTTCTAAACCCACAAAATTTCTAAACACTTCATCTATCTACTTCTTCAATTAGTTCAAAATATCCCATGTTTGAAGTGATACCTACACACACAAGTAATGATAACTAATCTTTTACTTTCTGTATTGACATAGTATTAGGCCACGAAATCGGAAAAAAAATAACAAAAAAAATCGTTACGTTTGATTTTTTTTTTCAATTTTTTCGTTGAATTCCGGTCGAAATGTGAGAAGGAACAATTGGAAAAATTTTCTGGTGTGGATGTTAAACCGAGAAAATTCTCGGTTTACTTTCACATCAGGAAAGTTTTCAAGTTGGCCCAATACTTACTGGGAAAATTAACAGTTTTTAATTTTTTTATGATTTTTATTTTTTTTTGTAGACATCATGCCATGTGTTTGGATTTGTTTTGGGGATATAAGGAATGATAGAGAAAATGATTATGATGGCGGGGAAGTTAGGAGTTTTTGGGTCGAGTGTATGAGATAAGTTGTATCAACCGAAATGAGTTCAATCTTGTAATGAGATGTATACTATCATTAAGATCCAAAGCCCCAACATTCGTTATTAAAAATGATGTAGACCTCAAACGTTTTCTTACATGGAAAAATGTATCCTCCATTCCACTTTATATATCTACAACACCGACCTTTTCAAGAAGCCATGCATTCAACCATATCAAATTTCATGTAACGTACTAGATAATCCTTATATGGGAGTTCAAAATTTCTCATATGCTCTATCCATTCCCACATCCTCAACTGTCCCTCATAACATAGGACATGAAACTTCATTCCCATTCTATGAAGTCAAACATTACCCTGGGTACATGTCTCCATATATGGGATTGCATAATTCCTCATTCATTCCAAATCCATCCACAAATTACAACATACAAGAAATTTCATCTACCTCCACATACTTCCCACTTAATATAGGTGAAAAATTTGTTCAACCAACATCCCAACACAATAAGGTTGAAGAACATGCCCAACAAACCAACCTCCCAAATACATCAACCATTCTCCCAACTCCTGAAACCAACCTCCCAATTCCACAAACTAACCTTTCAACACAACATAATTTTGAAGTGGTACCATCAACCTTTCCAGACTATGAGGTTGTTCCATCTACATTTCCACATGGACCATCAACATCCTCCTATGTGGCATTCACATCCATGCTTGGGATGATGTAGACTATTGTCATGATTTGAGTGATTACAACTTGGAAGAAGACGATGTTAGGGTTGAAAATGACGATGAGGTAGATGAGGGAAACAATGATGAGCTAGATGCGGCAATAGAAGAGGAAATAAATGATGTTCTTGAGGAGGCTGATAGCACACAAAATGTGCTATCCTTAGGCTTAATTATTGCTAGTTTTATAATGATTTCAGAGCTTTTACGCGTTTATATTACTCAATTTCAGGTTAAGAGCGTAAACAGAACATTTGGAGACAAATTGGATCACTCGGGATCAAAACAAGACTATTTGGAGCTAAAAATAATACCAATTGGAAGAGAAAAGATCAATCCAAGCATGATGACCCGAAGTGATGGTGTTGCAATGTTGTCCATAGCGTTGCAACGCCGAGCGTGTTGATTAAAGGCGTTGAAGACCACTGCCGATAGCGTTGCAACGCTGCCTTGCAGCGTCGCAACGCTATCTCGATAAGGAAGCATATATGAACGACCACACAGAGGGCGTTGCAATGCTGCCTTACAGCGTCGCAATGCCACATCGATAGGAAGGCGCGCACGTTAGGGTAGCGGCGTTGCAACGCTGCCCTCAACGTTGCATCGCCATTGGCTATTTTCATATTTGCTAGCCGCCTAGGGTACAGCGTTGCAACGCCGCACCGATTAAACCTATAAATACAACAATATATCTTTTTGCATAGGGAGCCGAATTTGGTAGATTTCCACCCTAATTTCGAAATACACTTTGTAAGAAGAGAGAAAAGAGCGTTTTTGGGAGCCAAAGCATCCGTGGAGGTTCGAGATCGAAGGCGGGAGCTCGGAGACGAAAGACCGGCATCGACACATAAGTTTAATTTCCTTTTCTTTCAAATTGTAATAGCGTTCTAAGACGTTTTCTACATGTTTAGTCTGATTTTCATGTGATTTAGAGTAGCTAAACAGTGTAGTTAGGAATTGATTTACTTGTTAAGACTTTCTTACCATGAATTGAAGCATGTTTTGTTCTTATTTTTGGCAATTCTTTCTTTATTTCTTAATTTGTTGGTTTAAGTTGACTCGAGAGACAAATCTTGAATCAGAGCAAAATTGTCAAAACCCTTAGAAATCTGGCATGAGAATGACCTAGCAATGTTAGGGAAACGCATAAAGAAGTTGCTTAATGTCATGCATGTCGTAGGTTCATATGGAGACTATGGAGCTTATTGCATGTGTGAGGCTCACTAAGAATCGAGTGGTTTTCTTGAGTATTTTACTTCTTGTTTATATTTTCATTAACTTGTATAATCACTTCCCTCAATTCTATCAATTCGTGTCTCCACATATTCGTTTGTTTGCTTGTCTTTACTTTCGACCAAATATCCATGTTATGTTTCTTTAGCTAAAATTGAGAATTAGTATCTTAGTAATTATTTAATCTAGAAACCCATTCCCGAGGACGATACTTGCACTCATAAATCACTATACTAAAACTTGACTCGTACACCGCGGTATTGCATATCCATAATTATACGTAACAGAGGCAGTGAGATTTGTATAATAAGCTATGAGATAAAAATCCACAATTAAATTGAGTGTGATTCAATTTAGAAATCCACAATTATACAAATGCGATTTGTATAATAAGGTATGAGATACCTTATTGTATGTAATATGCAAATATGATTTGCATATTATAAGGTTGGGGTAAAATGGTGATTTGGTGGAGATTTCAACTCCACCACTCACCATTATATATAGGCTTTGTGAGAAGCCTTTTGAAAGTGAATTGCTCATTTTTTGGAATTCCATCCATAGAGCTTTCTCTCTTCTCTCATTCTCTCTCAAATTCTCTCCACCCAAAATCGAAAGGGAGTCCCACAACTCTCCCTCAATCGATCGAGAACAATCGAGACGACCTTTCAGAGGTTCACTGTTCTTGGTTCGAGAGATCGTGATTGAAGAGATCGAAGGCACAAAGAGTTCATGTCGGAGAAGAAAACCTTGAAGAAGTGTTCTTCAAAAAGTAAGTACCCTTTTACTTTCTGTTTTATTCTTAAATTCAACATGTTTAGCCTAGGATTAAAGCAGTTTAATTCAATTTTAAGAAAGGGATTGCATAATGCATAAACTTGCTTTTTGCTACAACAAGATAAATTTAAAACTTAGAGATATAAGAGCTAGAGATAAGAAGGTAGCATAAACATATTATATCGATTTGGCAGATGTCGTGGCAGATCCAAATGATGATGAATATGACCCACTTTTTCAATGGGTTCAACTAGTACATTTGGATGATGAGTCTGGAAATCCAGACTCCGAGATTGCCAACGTGGATGTGGAGACTGGAATCAATGTAGAGCAAATCATGAATAAAGAAGTTAGGATGCTTGAGGACCAGTTAAATGACTATCAATTTAATATTTGTTTGGATGTTGGTTATTCTGAGACAAAACTTCTAAAAGTGGGAAAAAAACTTCGTAAAGGTTAGTCGACAAATGATGATGATGATGACATTATGGACGATGGCAATGATGATGATAATACATCTGATGGAGGAGGTGTTACAAATGTTGGGACCTCAAGTGGTTACCAAGCTGAGAAAGAAAAATCTAGTATACCAAGATTAAGCTTTTTTTTTGTGAGACTGAATTTAACCATGTCACCCAAGATGAGGACCATGGATCTC
Organism: Trichosanthes cucumerina; assembly: GCA_036507285.1. Taxonomy (NCBI): domain Eukaryota; kingdom Viridiplantae; phylum Streptophyta; class Magnoliopsida; order Cucurbitales; family Cucurbitaceae; genus Trichosanthes; species Trichosanthes cucumerina. The sequence continues at coordinate 66,938,511 of CM071844.1, forward strand.
GAGAGAATGGTGAGGGGATTGATGCTATTGGTAAACCGTTTTATCGACATAGGATGCAAGATACTTTTATTCTGATGAGAATTCCTTACTTTCAAGTATGGAAGTGATGAGCATCAACAACAATAATACACAACAAGGCTATGATCAAGGTCATTATTCGTACTCAAAATATGATGAGTCTTCAAGTCTTGATCATAGCAATTTTCAACCCACCTTTCCACCACAGAGTTATTCATCATTCAAAGTCAAGGACCATCGACTGAAGAGATGTATCCACGAATAGGGTTTATATGTTGGTTGTATGAGTCATATCGCTTTCATGTTGACAATTATGTTCAACATTTTCAATATAGGATGACTTGGGAGCAATATTGTAATTTCTATCAGAATTATCAAGATTGTGGATTAGATGCTCCAAGGTCATCATTTTGGTATTAGACATGTATCATATATTAATAAATATAAATAAAAGTTCTAGAACGTATTTTTTACATATATGATGTTGGAATAAATCAATTATAGTATGATTCAACTATAATTAAAGTTTCATGAAATAATTCAAATAGTTTATAGTTTTTTTTATATATTTTTTCCAAATTTCTGTTATCATCGGCATGCCAATTATAGTCTAATTAAGCCACAAAACAATTTCTCAAAATTTCTATTGACATTTCCATTTGATCGACATTTACATAAAATCTGAACCAACCAGGACCTTGACATTTCCATCAACATTTTAAACATTGATTATGAATAGTTTAAAAGTTTGAAACCCCTATCCCTAATCGTTGTTGAACGGAACAAAAAAAATCCCGAGGCCCTATCTTCTTCTCTTTTTCTCCTCCCTCTTTCTCGTGCAAGTCGCCTTTCCCCTCCACCCTTCGATTTCTGCTTCTTCCAAGGCTTACCCACGCGACACCTAGACTGAACCAGTGGCGACTTCTCCGTCGTGTCGTGCCTCACTCCGACGATGAGCGATTTTCCAGCAAGCGTGCACAGAGAGATCGTGACCCATGGCGTTGGAAAACAACATTTTTGGCATCGTCCGACCCATACCCATGGTGGTTTGCGACTAGATTTGCGAGGCTCTTGATGGCGTTCCATTCTTCAGTGTTCTGACCTAGATCCACGACGGTTTTGGTCAATTCACAAGTTTTGAGTCCCATTCCCGATGACCCACACAAGGATTCACAAATTCCAGCCTTTCCCATATAAGATATTGCAACCAACACACTCAAACTACCAAATCTGCAAGCGTTGAAAGCTTACGACACTATTTTGACTCCTTGGTAAAAATCGATTGGTTGTTGTCTTGTCTCAATTCATTTAAGTGTTCGAATTAGATTCTACTTTGGTATTTAGGTTCAAATTGATTCTAACACCAACCAACAAGCATTTGATCCCTTTGGTGCTGATGAGTAAGTTCTATCACGTTTTAAACCTTTTTGCAAATCAATTTAAGGATTGTAGCTTAAGAAATCAATTTACGGATGGTAGCTTAGGTTCTAATGTGTGGGAACATTTGCATTTTCAAAACCAATTCGATCCCCTTCGAACACCAACTAGTAAGAGACCAAGCCTATTTGAGCCTCCTCCGTAAGTTTAAACACGTTTCATCCTTTTTGGAAATCATAGCATTGTGACTTTGTTTCTAGCCCTTGGGAATGTAGTTTGAACTGATTGGTTGAGTTAAGTGGTGAGACATTGTTTAGGTCGTTTGAAGCTTGTTTTAAGTGCTTTAAGTTTAGTTCTAACCCTTGGGATTCCTGCTCTTAATTGTGGTTGTGTTTTGGAGTGCTTGGTTGAGTTCAACGGAAAGTTTGTATAAGAAAGTTCCTTTGAACACTCTTTTTTGACGAAGGTTATCAAACTCACTCCTAACCTCTAGACTTTTTTCTTTATATTCAAGGAAGCTCTTGGGATAAGTTTATGAGCGTCATAGGTAAGTAGAGTTCTACTTGATGAGTCTATTTGACTGTGTGGAGCATATTATGTGCTTTAATTTTGTTATTTATATATTTATATCTATATATATTCTATATATTTAGCATGCTTGGGTATGTGGACTTGTGAAGTTTATGTGAAGCTAGCATGTTGGTTTTTATGGGTTTTTTGTTTATCCATAATATGTATGTTGTGAAAGGGTTGGTTGTTGGGGCATAAAGCATGGTGTAGGAGTATGCCTAGGATACATGCATACTTGTGAAACATTAAAATGCATATTTGTCGGTTTTAAAAAAAATGCATATTTGTGCTTAAGTTCAAATGGCAATAGATCACTCTCATTTGTGTACATCTTCAAGTACTATTTTCTTAAATTACAAAGGATCAATATGAGAATAAATGTAGAAACAAGATGAATGTTAGATTAAGTAATTCAACCAGAATTATAAGACAAAACAATACATGAATAAAAAAAACAAAATCATACTTAAACATAAAAGAAAACTCAAATGCTTGTAGAAAAATGTTAAAGGAGAACATTATAGATGGTTGTTTGAGATAAAAGTTATTATTTTTTTTTTAATTTTTTTAGAGAACAGAACAATAAGAAAATTACATCTGCAAATCTGCAATATCTAAACATTCTAAGCCTAACCACGAATGGGAAGACATCTACAAAAAAAGTGCCATCTTTGCCAAACTATGGGTCGAACTATTTGTATCCCGATGACTGTATTCAAAACGTATATGGTTCTAATTTCGAGCCAGAGCTTTCACATCATTGACACAATCCATTGCTTCTGTAAGATCTTGGCGAGCGTTAGTTAACAAAGCAATTGCATTGAGGGAGTCCAATTCGACCACTAGCGGGACCGTAAAATCCAAAATTGATGACAAACCCATGTAAATCGTCTCTATCTCATAACTAAGAATTGACCAGGCTACCTCATAAAATTTATAACCCACACTTAAGATGCAATCATTACAGTCTCGAAGAATCCATCCCAGCCCTCCTTTTGCCTCCTTATCCACCCACGCAACATATGGGTTTAATTTCCACCAACCTTGTTGAGGTCGCTGCCATTGTCTCACAACATTTTGTGGGGACCTCGATGGACCTTGCCTATCATGACTTCAAGGTTGGTCTAGTTCCACCAAATGTATCTCCGTAGAAAGTCTCATCTTGTCTCACGAAGCATTGCTCACGTGGTGCTATCACCTCATTCCGATACGACCAAATCTTCCAGACAAGAAAAATCATCTTGCCCATAAGGTCCACATCATCCCTTTTACTTATCCAGTCAAAGTAGTCCATGACTGACCAAATCTTCCTGTTCATGTAAAACAAACCAGCATAAGATGATAAAAAATAATACCATAGTTTAAGAGATACCTGGCAACCCCAGAGGGTATGAATAATCGTCTCCGAACACTTTTGACAAAGAGGGCACATGGAAGGAACGTTAAATCCCTGTTGCTGCAAGGCACATCTTGTTGGTAAGATATCATGTATAGCTCGCCAACTGCAAATTTTCATTTTTGTTGGGATCTGAGGTAGTCAAAACTGTTTCCAAAAATGCTCATGAGCCTCTACATTAGAGCCAGATGGAAGTTCTGCTTCTCGTAGAGGTAGACCAATACCAAACTTATAAGCACTATTAACTGAAAAATGACCATTAGGTGTCAATCTCGAAACAACCTCATCATTGGATCTGAGCCTAGCCAGTGGGATCGATCTTATACGATCAACATCCTTCCAACAGAAAGTTATCCTTTAGGGGCTCCAAATTCCAAGTCCTATCTTCAGTAATCAAATCGTTCACATGCTTGTCAACACACCCGAGCCCTACCCATAAAGGCTTAGATATCCTTACGGGCAAACCACAGATCATTTTTAATATAGATTTGAAGCCCACAACCTACCTTCTAACGATACCCTTTCACAAATAAATGACACCCCCAGAGGATGCTCTTCCACGTATAAGAGGGATTATACCCAACCGTAGCAACAAGAAAATTTCCATTTTTGAAATATTGTCCTCTCAGGACACGAAACAACAAACTATCCTGATTCCGTAATAAAAGCCAACTCTGTTTAGCCAACATTGCTTGATTAAATAGAGAGATATCTCAGAAACCCAAACCACCTTTAAGCTTCCCTTTGCAAAGACTTCCCTAACTCCTCCAATGAATTTTCCGCACATTATCAGTGGACCCCCACCAAAACCTGGCACACATGGCATTGATTTCATTGCACAACTTCTTCGAAAGCTGAAAACTACCCATGGTATAGATAGGAATAGCATGTGCAACATTTTAATAATAACTTCTTTCCCACCTGACGAAAAGAGTTTTGATTGCCACCCTTGTAGGGATTGCCATACTCTTTCTTTGATAGACCTGAAAATTGATGATTTGTTTCTACCATTTTGAGATGGTAGTCCCAAATAGCAACCTAAGTCACTCGTGTGAGCTACCCGTAAAATACTCTCAATATCATCCCTCGAAACCTGGGTGGTATTACTACTGACCATAAACCTCAATTTCTACAAATTAACCACTTGTCCTGATGCAGTCTCGTGGCTGTTAAGAATCCGTCTAACTAACGTACTGTCCTATCTGGTAGCTTGAAAAAATAACAAACTATCATCCGCATAAAAGAAGTGGTTTATCCTACGGCATAATCTATTGATCCTCAAGCCCTGAAAGCTTTTACATCGTTTTTCTTTTTCCAGAAAACTAGAAAGTCCTTCCACACAAATAAGAAAGAGGTACGGTGAGAGAGGATCCACTTGTCTCAAGCCTCTGGAAGGTTGGAAGATTGACTGAGGGACCCCATTTAACAAGACAGAAAAACTCACCGATTCAATACACCCCATAACCAATCTTACCCAAGAATCCTCAAAACCCATACCTTCTAAAACTTTTCGAAGATACGTCCACTCCACCCTATCATAAGCCCTACTCATATCTAATTTTAGAGCTGCAACCACTATTTTACCTGATCATTTTGAGCGTAAGGCATGAATACATTCAAAGGCAAGAAGCACATTATCTGAGATCGAACGCCCCAGAATAAAAGCTGACTGGGTTGGGGAAATAACCATATGAAGAACTTTTTAAGTCTATTTGCAAGAATTTTTTAAATCAACCTATAACTTACATTACAAAGACTAATAAGTCTGAAATTCGCCATCTTTCTCGGACTTGTTACCTTTGAGTTAGTCTATGAAGGGAATGAGAATCCCGCAAATACCCACCAAATTTTAATAAAACAGTGCATAATCGAAGAACCATCGAGATGGCTCTGATACCAATTGAAGGGAATGAGAATCCCGCGCAGCGGAAGACGATTGAATCGTCGAGGTATCAATATGCAACATGATTTTATTAAAAGTGATCTAACACTTAGATCTAGGCTAAACATGCTTAAAGAAGAAGAAATTTACAGCAAGAAGAGATCTTACTTACTTGTTGTAGACTAACACAGCAAATTTCTTCCTCCGGTCACGAACTCTTCGTGCAACTCGATCTCTACGAACTCTTCCCACGAATGATCTTGAACACCACCAATTGGCCTTCTCGGTTGTTCTCTTTTGGAGAAGGGAGGTTTGTGGGAACCTTTTGTGTTTTGGAGAGGGAGGAGATTAGAGAGAAAGTAGAGAGAACTTTCTTCTTCTCTTTTGAGAAAATCTAAAAAATGAGATAAGAGAGTACCAAACCCTTCTTGCAAAAGGTTTAAATAGTGGAATGAGGGAGTTAATATCTCCTCATTATTACCACTTTACCACAACCATAGGTTATGCAAATCTCATTTGCATAACCACATAATATAAGATATCTCATATCTCATATTGCAAATCTCATTTGCAATAATTGTGGATTAATTAAATTGAATCACATCCAATTTAATTTCTCTCAATTAATTTCTCCAATTAGCCCTAATTCAACAATTAGGCTAACCTATAGTTTATTATGAATCTCATTCACATTAAACTATATATTATATCATTCATATATCATATAAATGACATAAATGCCCTTAAAATGAAATTGAACACTTCAATTTCATACCAAAACATTAACCCTTCTTTTAACCCGGATGGAGCCAACCGAGGGGACCTAATGGACCTACGAAGGACGGGCTCCAATGATCCGAGATTAACTCGCCAAACTCTTTGACACGGTTAACCAACATTCATTAGCTACGGTAACACTCCACTATAGCCCGTAGTGCACTCTCTCAAGCAGCGAGAATATTACATGTCCACCGATATAACCAATACCTATGAGTCGACCCTTCACGGGTTGTTCGTGAGACACTACCGGTCAAATTACCGCTTTACCCTCGTGTCTACTTCTTGTTCCTTAAGTCCCCACTTTGCTCCTCTAATGAACAACATATTGTGATGGTCCGACCATACACAACACCCTTCTCGGGCGGTGAGAAGGTGGGGCGCCGTTGTCCAAGCCACGGAGACAACACTTAAGGGAACAACCCCTCTAGTTTCCCTAAAGCCGGAACGAGTGAATTCCATCTCGCGTAGTTAAGTTCCCGCTCCTACTTGGTTCTCGTCCACGAGAAGATAGGCATATTGGCGAGTAACAATGACCACCTTCACCCGTACTAGTCAAAGAACAGACCCTCACACGCATGCGAGTCCGTAACACGCTCGGGATTCGTGTCGAGTCACTAATGGTCATCTACGGTTATTAGTCTCATCACAACGCGGTGTTACATCGGTGAGGTCTAATAAATCACGGTCCCGGTCTTGTACAATCTCATTGCACAGATGCCCCCACTCGCATGTCAACCACATGAACGAGTCGGATCACCTCGTTTGTATCTAATACAAAGCGGGCCGCATCCACAGTGTATCCGAGGATTAGTCTCCAACCCTATCCATATCACATGAGACCGCTTAGGCTCATTAACTCGAACGTGATCCTCCTGTGTGTCCACTACACACCGCTTCAAGTTCTAGTTCTCTCATAAAATCAATGACCACGAGCTTAGTTTATTGGAAAAGTTTATAAATATTGCGAGACACAAAGTGATGAAATGAATAACTCTTATTAATTTCAAACAATATATTACAAACACGAGATTAGGACAAAAATCCCAACAGTCTAGACAAACCTTTACCGTGTCATCCCCCACCACATCCCAGAAAGCTTGGTAAAAGGCCACATGAACACCATCGGGCCCTGGTGCTTTATTAGGATGCATCTCTTTTAAAGCCAATTCAACTTCGTATCTAGTGTAAGGGCGAACCAAAACCCTATTGTCTTCATCCGACAACCTTTTACTGATACAAGAGGTAACAACTTCAATCTTATCCAAAGGAGGGTGAAAGGACAGGAAGAGATTTTGGAAAAAGGACGTGGTTGTTACACCGATCTCACTCTCCTTGTCTCTCCACATGCCCGAGTCATCCTAAATACCTATAATCCTCTTCCTCCGCCGCTTCCTAGATGCCTGTATGTGAAACCACTTAGAATTTGAATCGCCCCATTTAAGCGAATATGCTCGACCTTTGCCTCCAATAACATCCTTCTTCTTCCATATACCTAGCCAAATCTTCTTTTCCTTCCACCGATCTAAATTATGATGGATCAAATCCACTTTCAAATCTTGAATCTCCTTTTCCGTCCGAGCTATAGCCCCTCTCAATGAGTCGCAAGCCTTCGAAAATTCCAGCGCTTTAACTCTTTTAAACACTTAGTCAACTGGCCTTTAAAGCTGGCGCCCGTTGAATTTCTATTCCGTCTCCAAGAATTTTCAACTACCACTCTACACTCCGCGCCCTTCACCCAACTAGGTTCAAAACGTGAATAACTTAGAACCGCCCGGGCTCCACTCCTCAAAGGTTCCTTCCATTTACCAGTTATCACCCTGTGATCAGACGTATAGAAGTCAAAATGATTGGTTTGAAAGTCTGCATTTTCTGATAAAAATTCTTGATTGACCAAGAAATGATCGAATTGTTCCTAAGTCAAATTACCATCGCTAAAATGTCTGACGCAAGTATATCCACGACCATCATCGTCGGGATCCACTAGAAAACAATTATCAATAACACGTCTAAAATCCTCCATTTGGGCCTCTTTCCGATTTGAACCTCCTTGCTTTTCAGTAGCAAAAAGAATTTCATTGAATCACCCCCGATTATCCACAGGTCGTTAAACTGAGAGTGGAGCTTCTCCATCAAGGACCATGAATGTTTTCGCTTATCTATTGTTGGATTTCCATAGAATCCCGTAAAACACTAGAAGCTATCATTTTCTCGTATAAAAGTATCACTATGACCTGGGAAAAAAGAATGAACCGATAAATTAAGATCTTTATTCCATAATAAAAGAAAACCACCACTCTTACCTCCTATTGGCACATTAAAACAGTAATCAAAATGCAAGCGATGTTTTATTTTATTCAAGGAAAGTAAACATGACTTTAGTTCAGAAAGAAAAACAATAGAGGTGTCACACCCCCTCCCGAACCACTTGCTAACTTAGCCCGGGAGACGGCATGAAGCCAACAGACATTGTTACCTCTTAACAATACCTGCTGACACTACTTTACCTGAAAACAAACTATGTTCGCATATGGAACACTTTAAACTTAACTCAGCGGAAACTGGACATCTATAAGACGTACATGAGGAGAAGCTCTTCTTAAGTCTCTCTTGGAAACTAAGATGAGCAAGAACATCAGAACCACACACAATCCAAACCACTAATTAAGCAACCACAACCTCTAAAGCACATACGACTATAACTACATAGTTCTCTTAAAATAATTTACGTACATATGGACTTGCTAAACCACACCACCACACGCACAAAATATCAAACATGTGAAGCTTCAAAGAGACTATGGCGGTTCTCTCGTGCACCGGAGCTCGATCTCTACCCGAAAAGTGGGAAAAAACACCGAAGAATGAGCTATGAAGCTCAGTGAGTGACTTGAGTTTAAAAGAAAGCTATTAACTCGTAAATCATATCACCTGGCCATCTATGAGCATATGCATCTGTAATCAAGCGTTAAAAGTAATCGTGTAATCATTATAGCTTTTCATGAAAACCAGTAAGTATACCGTTAAAATCTCGTAAGGCATGTAAATGATATAAACTCTTTTTTAAACATGTCACAATCTACGTTGTGTAGGGCACGCCAAAGACACCAACGTTTATTCTACGATGTAGTGGGGCCCGCCAAAGACTCCCATCGTCTTTGTCGTAGTGGGGCCCGCCCAAAGACTCACGACAATGGCTGTTAATCACGAGTACACTCAACGTCGACAACGAGAATAAGACCTGTGTGCACACGGTGCCATAAAGCCTTGGGCTCAATATCTCAGAAAATCACATGAAAACATTGAACATGCCAGCTTATCTTTTTCTTTCATAAAACTCAAGGTTACTTAGCTTGTTCATAAAACTAGATATCTTTAAAACATACTTGCTAGTACATGCTTGCTTGAAATCATAACATCTCCATAAGTTTTGGCAATCATTAGACATATGCTCATGTATAAATTTCATAAAGACTTTTAGGCTCATCATGAACACTTTAAAACATTTCTAAGAAATCATGAATACTCATAAACAAGTGTTCAAGAAAACAATAAACATCTAAACCATTTCGTTTTAGCAAAACCTTGCATTTCATAAGCATAATACAAGCCTATAAACCATTTTCAAGGTTCGTTTCATCACTCACAGTGTTAGAACTAAAGTCTTGACCCGTACACTCGACCATTTGTTCTTGGCCTGTCAAACAAACCAAAACCATGTTTTAGAACCTCGAGCTCATGGTTTTTAACCTTTAAACTACAAGAAAATACTCCAACAAAAATTCCAGCATTTAACAGATTTTAAGCCCTGTATTCAGATACTCATAACTTCTTCATTACTTAGCCAAAAAGGATGTACTTTATACCAAATTCTTCCTTATTGAATCCTCTAAAAACCATTTGAAGACATGAAATTGAAATTCCCAATAGATTGGTTCAGAAATACCTCGAAAGCTTCTTTCCCCGGAACCAACTTCTGCTATTCCAGATTCGAATTTCTGCTGCAACCCGAAACTTGACCTGCTATTTACAATATCTTCCAATCATTTTCTATTCACGATTCCTTCATGAAAGTTGTAGGAAATTCAATAAGCTTTCCAACCATACCTAATAGAGCTTCTGATTCCAATTCTACAGGTCAGTACAACCAAAACATCAGAGACTTCTCGGATTTGACAGTAAATTCTGTGTTCTGACTTTCTCTTCACAAATCAGTAGCTTAAGATCCGAATTTGCTCGAGCATCCTTCACGAATTTTGTTCCAATATGATATAACTTTCATGAAACAAACTTTCAGCTCTTACCTCTCTCTGTGGAGCTCGAGATGAACAAAATAGCAGAACATGGCAGAGTGATTACCTTGCTGTTATACCAATTGCTTGAGTTCTCTCCCTCTCTTTTGCAAATCCAGCTCCAAAACCCCTCTTCTTCCTCTTCCTTTCTGCTTCTCCCACGAAAAAACCCTTGCCTTTACTTCATAAAATGAGGAGAAATCGATGGGGAAAGCCTTTTTAAAAAGAAAGAAACAAGGTGGGGTCCCACCATCCACCATCCATCCACCTTTCCTTTCCTTTCTTTTCTTTTCTTTTCTTTTTCTTCCTTTATCTTTTCATTTCTTATCTTTTCTTTTGCAAAACAAAGCAAACTTAGTATATTAAACATTTGTTTCATTTCCTTTTCTTCTTTTGTCTTAAAAGCAATCCAAACCGAAATGGTTTAAACTTTCCTTCCTTGTTTTCCTTTTGCCTTTCACTTCATTTCTTTCCTTTTTAAAACATGGAAAACCAAGTTTTAAACATTCATTTCTTCTTTCTTTTTGTTGTTTGATAATAAGGAGGTTCCAAAGAAAGATCTCGGGTTTACAAGAGGGATTTTCTTTTTGCACTACATGGCATAATGCATTGAAGGTGCATGGATTCCCCAAGCCACGCACATTCCAACATAAGATAATCATGGCAATCGGTGGGGTTGCAGTCGCTAGACTATTCACTTCTTCACTTGATGTGGCCCCACTAGCACACTTCTATCGTTTTGGCAAAACTTCCAGAATGTCGTGATGGAGAGAGTGTTTTTCCCACTTAGAGAGCTAGATGAATGTGGACTCTTTTTTCCTTTAGCATTAACCTTTAAAACAACCGATCCTAGTTTGCATTTTTTATATTTTCGCCCGTCACCAGCTGAAAAAGAGCTGATAGCATCAGATCCAAAACAAAAGCCCAAAAATTAATCTCTTTATGCTAGTCCATTAAGTTTGACACGAAGGGGCCTTCACTGTTCGACCCACAAAAGAATTTCTAAGTAAATCCATCTCCCCAGGCCCATTAAAGATCGTCGTCAACACCCCAAGCCCATATTCAGGCGCCTTTTCATTCGACTGCTTCTTCCCCAAAACATTCATTCGCTTTGGATTATCCATGCAAGGCTTCACCGAAATCTCCTCAATAGCTCCGTGATCTTCATTCAGTTGCGGTGTGATCTCAGGAATCTCAGTGTTGGTCTGAATTGAAAGATCGCGTTCATCCAAGAAGGTCGGGCTTTTTCAAACCCTCGAGTAATTTCTCGAGATTTTTCTTTTTTCTTTCTAGTTTCTTACGCATTAAATCGAGAGGATCCTTCGCCATCTAAAACGCTTCTCCATCTTATCAGAAGGATCGATTTGCCCGTTACTGTCATTAATAATCTTTGAATCCTTTGGAAACAGATCTCAAACTTTAGCCTTCTGGGTCTTTGGTATCTCTGTTTAATACGAAACCGACATCAACCCTAATAAATCAAGCGAGTCGTTACCGTTAGCCATCTTTTCGAAAACATCCTCCCAAATCGTCCGCCCTCCTCGAGTTGCCCCTCTTCCCCTTGGCCATGAAACCCTTCCTCGGCTAGGAGTCATGCAGAAGTCTCCAACCGACGGAGAATTATAGGATGAAATTGGGTGCCACAAACCAAAACCAAACTGAACTTGAAAAAGCTCCTCATCTACCACAACAGAACAGTCTCGATCTATATGGCCTATTCGACCACACTTATAGCAAAACTCATGCAGTTTTTCATAAGTCAAAGGACACCAATGGTCTTCCGCAAGGTCTCCAAATGTTACCTTAATCCCTCGTTTTAGAGGTTCCAAAACATTAATTCTCGATCCGAATTCTTAAGAAATCCCCCAACACAAAGTTATTTTCATTTGAATCAACCTTTTGGGAGTCCCAATTCGATTCCCCAAATCCACTGCCAACTTTCTGGTCTGCCCTGCCGGTGGTAAGTTACGAACATGGACCCTGTTCGGATTTATGTCCTAAACTTGTGTAATTTTGATCAATTAAATAAAGTTTTATTTGTTTTGATAAGATTACAGTCTTGCTTTTATAAATCCAATAAACTAAGCTCCAAGGTTATAACGTTTATCTTGAAATCAGTGTAGTGGACACTATTTGGGTTGAGTTCAAGATTATAACCTAAATAGTCTATGGTATAAGAATAAGGTTGGAAACCTCATTCTGGTAACACCATGGATGCGACCCACTTTGTAATTAGTACAAATGAGGTAATCCAACTCATTCATGTAGTTGACATGCGAGTGGGGGCATCCTGTATGAAGAGTTCATACAAGATCGGATCGCAAATTATTAGTCTAACCAAAGCAACACCGCTAACGAGGATAAGACTAGTAATTTATAGATGGTCATTAGTGACTCGACCTGAATCCTGAGCAAGTTAAGAACTCCTGCTTATAGGGGTTTGTCCTTAGACTAGTATAGATGGTCATTACCTTCTCAGGGACAGAACCTCGTAGGTAGCTGGAAACTTAACTGTGCAAGATGGAATTCACTCATTCCTCTACTAAGGAATTAGATAGGTTGTTCCCTTAAGAACTGACTCCAGGTCTTGAACAACGGGGTCCCGCCCTCTATGAGGGTATGAGTCTAAGGTAGGACCTTAGACTTGTTGTTCATTAGAGGATTAGTGGTGCTTAAGGAGCAAAGAGGTAATCACAAGGGTAAAACGGTAATTTGACCCAGCTGTGATTACGAACAACCTATGAAGGGTCGACTCATGGGTAATGACTATATTAGTGGACACAATAATATCTACAGTGAGGAGGGTGCAGCTACAAGTCTATAGTGGAGTGACTTGTAGTTAATGAATATTGATTAACTGGATCAAAGAGTTTGATCAGTTAATCTCATAGCATTGGAGCTCATGATCTGTAGGTCCATTAGATCCCTCCGTTGGCTCAATATGGTAACATTGAGGGTATAAAGTTAGGAGTGAAATTGAAGTGTTCAATTTCATAGATGAGGAGTTATATCAATTATATATGATATAATTGATATAATATATAGTTTTAATGTGAATTAGATTCATATATAAACTATATACTAAAGAGAGATTAAAGGAGGGGTAGGATGGTCATTTCCATCCCATTTTCCTATATATATGGTTGCATGAGATGCAACTAGGTCAAGACATTCTAAGTGATTCCTAGCCTTTTTGTTGTTGTTGGAAAAGTTCCAAAACAACAAACATCTCTCTCGCAAAACACCTCACTATTCCTAAAGGGAACCCACCTTCCTCCCTCACCTAGAGAACAACGGAGAAGATCCGGTGGTAGTGTCGGTGTTCGTACGAGTTCGTATTGCTGAGATCGTGACCGTGGGAGAGAGGAGCACTCGAAGAAAGGTTCTTCAAAGGTAAATACTTGTTGTCCATTCTGTTTTGCATGCTTAATCTATGTTTTATGTTCTTGAATTAATCACCAGAATTCTAAATCAAGCGCCGCGATTCACAATCGCCTGCTATGGAACTTCGATTCCCCTCGGACACTCCAACAAACTCCAATTCTAAGTTTGCAATCTGACAATTTCCCCGTGGTTCATCTAGCAACAATATTGCTCTTTCAAAAAACCAAGGTTGATAATCAACTACTCTCGTTTTCTCAAGAGAATTATTAAAAACACTTGGGAAGACATTCCTCCCCACTCTTCGAACATTCAAATCTGTAGAAATGTTCCAAATTTTCGGGATGGCCTGTTTGAACACCTCAACCCTTATTGGCTTGGTTGAAAGGCTCTTGCAGACCAACCCTGTTGTAGGAACAACTCACAATCGTCTATTTCTTCCTTTGACACAATTAGCGGTCGTTGTTCATCCTCCGATAATCGTAACTTCTCAACCAATAAACCAAGCTGTGAAGCAGACATTGGGGACAAAGCAAAGAACCACAGAAAATGTCGAAAACTCACAAGAAACAGAAAATGTCGAAAACTCACAAGAATGAAAAGAAAAACACACACTACAGAACAATATCACGACTAAGACAAGCAAAAAACATAAAATATATAGCAGACAACAATGAAATCGCAAAAGGATCTTCCCTGAACTTTTTGAGATCTCCCTTTGATTGATTAATATTCCCCCTTGAAACCTGCAAATCGAACAAGATCCTCCATCGCAAGAATTCTTCCTCTAAATGTTGATGATCAATCTGGATCCTCCATCGCACAATCGGCGCCCATAATCTCACTCCCAAAAAGGAGAGAATCTCTCCTTCTCGAGAGGAGCCTCCATCGTCCCTAGGTTTCACTAAAATTGGAGATAAAAGTTATTAAACTTTTGAAAATTTTCCATTAAATATAATTAAAGACAAACTCGTAAATTATAGAAATTAAATTTTAGATATAAACAAAACTTTTCATCTAGCCTCTTCATCTGTTAAATATTTACATTACTACATGTATAGGTATGAATTATATATGAATTTGAGAATATGAAAAGATTAAACATAATTAATGTCTATTTTATGTTTAGTTTTTAGTCAAATAATATAAGCGATAAAACAATTATAAATAACTTAAGTATCGTCTTAATTAATGATAATATTGGTAAAAAAATATTTATATGTTAGCCTCTTAAATGTTATTTTATGAATTTTAATTAAATATATAAATTTTCTAATTATTAGTGGAATATTTATAAATTATAAATTTAGTGAAAAAAAATGATTCTCCCTTTAGCGAGTTTTTAAGATAGAAAGGGTGTGTAGAACTTGTTTTTTTAGTAATCATTTTTTTTTCAATTTTAAAGCAATCTCATTATCTTAATTAAAGATAATATTGTTAAAAAATATTTATATGGTAGTTTTAAATGCTGTTTTATTATTTTAATTAAATATATAAATTTTATAATTATGAGTAGCATGTTTATAAATTTAGCAAAATACAATTTTAGTCCATGAGGTTTGACGTTGGTGTTTATTTGGTCCCTAAAGTATCAAAATGAACACTTTAGTTCTTAGGTTTGGAAAATGGTTTTAAATGGTCCCTAGAGTGAAGTTGACTGTTAGTTGACTAATGAAAAAATAATGTGGTATATTGAAGTGACAATTTTTAGATGAGGTATTAAGGTTTATATTATTTCAACATTATGTAGTTATTTTTATATTTTCTTCATCGTCTCTTCTTCTTGGTCTATCTCTATTCCTTCTTGCTCAAATAGGGTCTATTTTTTATTTCATTGACTTTCTCGTTGCATTGATGCAGTGCTTTACTCAGTTCATTCTTCTTGATCTTCAGAAACTTGCTTCTGTCCACAAATTTGAAGGTACATTTTATTGATTTTTCTTTAATTGATTCCATTTTTGTGATGGGTTACTTATTTTCTGGCGGTTCTGTCTTTTTATTATGTAGAGTGGTGTGGTTGGATAAGAATAAAATAAAACAATAAAAAAGCTTAGCATCATTGTTTTTGGTTTAATTTATCGGGGATCAGGACATTCTTGTGGGTTGTTGTAGAGCGAATGCCAAGTTTTAGAATTATTGTATCTTCATAGAATTTAGAAACAATTTGATTTACAATGTGGTGAGATTTGGTTTAGAAATTTTCGAAGTTCAGCAAAAAAAATTTGTTTGAGTTAGGAAAATCAGAGACAACTGAGAATTTGAATTTGTCGAGTTGGCTCAGGTGGTGGGTATTTTTATGTGATTTGAAAATTGTAGAAAAAAGTTGACCGTGTTGTTTCTGAATAAGGGGAAGAATGAGAATTTTGTGAGAAGTGGTGTAACAAAAGGAAATGAAAGGGGAAAAGAGGATGATGATGGTGGTGATCAGAGTAGACCGACCAGCGGAGTATAAGCAAGGATGAAAATATCGATGTCGATCCATATCGATAAAATATTGATATCGATAGAGATTTTTGTAAATCAGGAGAATTTTATTAAATTATTTAAATTAATAATAGTTTTTACTTTCAAACTAAGTTATACATCTTTTTATTACTATTTCCATTTATATTGGGGTTAATAGATGATATGTTTTCATGTTTTTATAGCTATTCATAAAAGATATTGGAGATATCGATTGATCCTCAATATCCATGTTCAACCCTCTAATTTACGGATCAATATTCATATCAAACCCTCTGATTTACGAATATATCGATAGATATATCGACATATCAATAGATATTTTCATCCTTGAGTACAAGGAATATAGAGGAGTAGAAGTCAAGAGAGAGAAGATGAGGGGAAAAGGAAAAATAAATTAAAAAAGCTACATAATCTTAAAAAAATATAAATTTTGACAAATCATTTAAAAATTGTCATTCCATCATGCAACATTATTTTCTCGTTAGTCAACTTACGGTTAATTAATTTCAAAGATCATTTAAAACAATTTTTCAAACTTCAGAGACTAACCTTGTTTGGAACCTCAGGATTTGAGATGATTTCAAAATCAGTTACGATTTGAAATCATTTTACGTGTTTGGATGCTTAAAATAAGTAATAGATTTGAAATCATTTGGAATTTGAAATCGTGTTTTTTTGAAAAAAAAAAACCATTCTAAATTGATCTGATTTGACAAGATTTTAAACTTTAAAAAATTGTTTTCAATTTTACCACAATCCTTCTTTTTTAAAAAATTTATGTCTTAGGATAAACAAAAGTCTCCCTACACCACTCCAATGATTATCACCCTATCACAGTTTCTTCCTTATACAACAAAACAATTTAAACAAACTCAAGGTTAAGTTTCTATTTTAGTTTTCTACTCTTTTGCTATTTTTTAAATAGATTAAAATAATTTTATTCTTTTCAATGGAGTTATCAATTCCAACGAGCATTTTTATAACCAAACAATTTAGAGGTTAGTTTTTTTGCTTTGTTCACCTTTCAATTTTTTAATTGATTATAATTTGTCATTTTTGTGTTCCTTTTTATATATTGATTCACTATTTTTTTTCTTGATTTGTATGTGTATATTTTCTTGATTCACTATATATTTGTATGTGTATAATGGACCTCCTTCTTTTCTCTCGCCTCACCTTCCCGCCACCCACCCTCCCCTGCTCGGACCAGGAGACATGATCATCACACCTCCGTCCCTTCCATCCCACTTTTCCGGCCATGAAAGAGACACTCAGTTTTTCCTTTGGTCGGAAAACCTTCTCAATCGAGCCCGCTCACCCATTTACTTGCAACCGTCTCCGTTTCCCATAACAGCAGCCTGACCGTTCCTTCTCTTTCGTCTCCCCCCGCCCTATTTTCGCTTGGTTCCACGAACACACCTCCCTTCTCTTAGTTCACCCCCTTAACTAGAAATTCTTCTCACGAAACCGCACTCGACAGAGAGAGTTTCTTTGGATTGAGAAACACTCAAACCGGCACAGATACTGCATCGAATTGGCCAAGCTCGCTCCTACCGGTGGTGTAACCAAGCTAATCTTTCCTTCCGGAGATGATCGAAGGGGATGGAAGTTTCTTGTGGACCTTCTTTCCAAACTGCTCCCCAACCCACCCCAGTCACAGCCCACCTTTGTTCCACCCAAACCTCTTGCCCTCTCTTCCACAAATCGCTCTTATAAAGCTATTCTCCAATCCGCCATAGAGCAACCTTCCCAACCAACCAACATTTTTCACCAGGCTCCGACTAAGCCCCCCAATCCGAATCGTTAATCTCTTGCCTTGGCCACCTTAAACTTATCTTCGACACTTGTTGTTGAACGGTTCTTCTTCCACGATGGGTGGCCTGAAATCAGAGCCGCCCTTCACGATTATGTTAGCGAATATTGCGCCATTGCCCCTATCTGTTCGGATAAAGCCTTTCTCCTATGCGAAGATGCGCTCGAACAAATAGCCTCGTTGAAAAGATTGGAAGCTTGTCGGAGGTTTTAAATTGAAGTTTGTTTAATGGGGTCATGAGGCTATCCTTCAAAACCAGAAAGTGCCTTCTTATTGAGGATGGATTAAAGTTCATCATCTCCCTTTTGATCTCTGGAACTGGGAAACCTTTGAACTCATCGGAAATGCTTGCGGAGGTTTATGCGAAGTCTCCAGGAAGACTCTATCAAGACTCGATATGATGGAGGTTAGCCTCAAAGTTGTTGGTTTTGCTTCGGGCTTCCTTCCGGCAATAGTTCTTCTCCCCCTCCACAAGCATATCTATCTCTATTGAACCATTTTTTAATGTCGATTTCCAAATTGGCTTCATTGTCGGAATACATGGGAAAACTCCCCGTTGAATAGTGTCTCCAATACAAGATGTGCGGTGTCACAGACGCGCTACCCACCTGTCCCCTCTCACAAACCCATTTCTGAGGCCACGCGCCCATTGACCAAAAAGCACACCTCTCACTCTACTGTCATTGTCAAAATACCCCCAATGGTGTCAGCGTCACAGTCCCCGAAGGGTTGCTCTCCCAACTTGTGTGTGGGCCCCCCTAATTAGTACCTCAAACCTTATCCCAACCCTCCTTTAGTACCCATCGAAAAGACCTCTTTCCCATCCTCTTTACAAGCTTCCAACCATCCTAATCCCCAACCTTTACCCGATAACCTTACCCCAACAAATATTGTCGCTTTCTCTAAGGCAAAAAAATCGTTTCTATAAATGGTAAAGAGTCGACCTTTGTCCTTGGAACAAAACACACCACTTCTGAGTTTGCTCCTATACACTCAGATCTTGAAGAAGACGTTTCCCTCTCCAGCCCTTGCCCTAACACCAACACCTCTTCCCGACCCCGTTCTCTGCCCCCATTGACTTCCATTGTCCCTTTAAGCCTTTTCACCGATGATGAGCTCTCTACCCCTGCTCCTATTCAGATATGCTCAAACTTTCAACACATTGACCATGCTATTTGCAAGCCGACTGACAACACATAAGTTTTACCTTCTTTTGAGCCAGCTGAAGACTTACTGTTCCTAAAAAAACTAGCCCCTTGGCTGCTTGAAAATGGCTTGTGCTTATCGGCCATCCTTAATAGACAAAAAAAGGGAAAGACCCCAGCCAAATCCTCCAAATTGATCAGAAAAGTTAAGAACTTAACATCCTCCATCAACTATGACAAGCCTCTCAGATATGTTATTACAAATGGGTCGCTTTCCCCTTTATGTTAATTCTTTCTTGGAACGTGAGAGGTTTGGGTTCGCAGAAGAAAAGATCACTCATTAAAAGCTTTCTCCAGCAAACTAATGCCACGATAGTTATCCTCTAGGAAACCAAGCGCAACCACATTGACAATTCTTTCATCAAATCCCTTTGGAGGTCTCGCAACATTGCTTGGAGTGCTCTGGATGCCGAGGGTAGCTCGGGCGGTATTCTTATCATGTGGAATGATCCATCCATCACTGTTATTGAATTTGTGGAAGGTACACACTCCCTTTCTCTCAATATCTCTGTTGCAGATGGTTTCCTCTTTTGGCTTTCTGGTGTATACGACCTAACGAGGGCAGCTCACAGGCAATCCTTCTGGGATGAGTTAACTGACCTCTCTTTCCTCTGCGAAGGCCATTGGATTTTGGGTGGAGACTTCAATGTGACTAGATGGTCTTTTGAAAAATCTAATGGTAAGCCATATACAAAAAGCATGAAATGCTTCAACAAATTCATTGATGACTGCTTTGATTGGGCCCCCCTTATCAAATGGCTTAGACACGTGGTCCAACCTCCGTGACAACCCAGTGATGACCCTCATTGACCGATTTCTGATCACCAGCCCCTGTATTGACAAACTCAATAGCGCTTTGGTCAAGAGATTACTAAGAGTTACTTCAGATCACTACCCAATCCTGTTGGGATTTCTGTCCTAATCTCGTGTTTGTAAAATATTGTTTTGAAATTAATAAGAGTTATTCATTTCTTTACTTTGTGTCTCGCAAATATTTTAAACCTTTCCAATAAACTAAGCTCCAGGGTCATTGAATATATGAGAGAACTAGAACTTGAACGGTGTGTAGTTGACACACAAGGAGGATCACGTTCGAGTTAATGACCCGAATGGTCTACAATATAAGGATGGGGTTGGAGACCTAATCCTGGATACACTGTGGATGCAGCCCGCTTTGTATTAGATACAAACGAGGTGATCTGACTCGTTCATGTAGTTGACATGCGAGTGGGGGCATCCTGTACAATGAGATTGTACAAGATCGGACCGTGAATTATTAGACTTCACCGATATAACATCGCTGATGTAAAAAGACTAATAAATTCATAGATGACCATTAGTGACTCGACACAATCCCGAGCGTATTACGGACTCCGCATGCGCGGGTCTGTCCTTTGACTAGTACGGGTGAGGGTAGTCTCAGTTACTTACCCAATATGCCTATCTTCTCAGGGACAGAACCAAGTGGAGAGCTGAGAACCTAATTACGCGAGATGGAATTCACTCGTTCCCGCCTATAGGGAATCTAGAGGGGTTGTTCCCTTAAGTGCTGTCTTCAGGGCTTGGACAACGGGTGCCCACCTTCTCACTGGCCCGAGAAGGGTGTTGTGTATGGTTGGACCATCACAATATGTTGTTCATTAGAGGAGCAGTGGGGACTTAAGGAACAAGATGTAGACACACGGTAAAACGCGATAATTTGACCCAGCCGTGTCTACGAACAACCTGTGAAGGGTCGACTCATGGGCATTGGTTATATCAGTGGACACGTAATATTCTACACTGATGGGAGTATAGCTACAGGCTTTAGTGGAGTGTTATTGTAGCTAATGAACATTGGTTGACCGGGTCAAAGAGTTTGACTGGTTAACCTCAAATCATTGGAGCCCGCCACCGTGTGGGTTCATTAGGTCCTTGGTTGGCTCAATGGGGATAAAAGAAGGGTTAATATTTTGGCATGAAATTGAAGTGTTCAATTTCACTATAAGAGTATTTATATCATATAGATGATATAATATAAAGTTTAATATGAATGAGATTCATAATAAACTACATGTTAGCCTAATTGTTGAATTAAAGGCTAATTGGAGAAATTGATAGAGAGAAAATAAATTGAATGTGATTCAATTTAATTAAATCCACAATTATTGCAAATGAGATTTGCAACATAAGATATGAGATATCTTATATTATATAATTATGTAAATGAGATTTACATAACATATGGTTGTGGTAAAGTGGTAATAATGTGAAGTTGTGAACTTCATCATTCCACTATATAAACCCTTTGTAAGATGGGTTTGCTAAGCTAAGCTAAGCTAAGTTCTCATTTTTGGATTTTGACCTAAGAATCCAAAAGTGAACTCTCTCCATTCTCTCATTTCTCCTCTCTTTCCAAAAACAAAAGTTCCCACCGACTTCCCTTCTCCAAAAGAGAACAACCAAGAAGATCATTTGGTAGTGTTTGGGATCTGATCGTGGAAGAGTTCGTAGAGATCGAGAAACACGAAGAGTTCGTGATTAACAAGGAGAGTTTGCTGAATTGTTCTACAACAAGTAAGTATTTTTCTTCTTGTTGTAAAAGTTCAGCATGTTTAGCCTAGATCTAATAGTTAGATCAATTTTAATAATCATGTTGCATGATGATACCACGACGATTCGATCGTCTTCCGCTGCGCGGGGATTCTCATTCCCTTCACTTCTAACCCTTGGTCTATAAAGATGGGGACCCAATTACTTCAAATTCGAAAACACTCTTATCCAACGCTGGCCGTGGCACGATTTTATACAGAAACTAAAGCTCTTCAAACACCAGGTTCGAATTTGGAATGTCAATACCTTTGGTTGCACGAAATCTATGAAGGTTGACTTGATCAATGAACTTAATAGGTTAGATTCCATCGAGGAGATTGATTGTCTCAACCCCACACAGCTCCTACGTAAACTTGATATCAAAACTGAACTGCAGGACATCTCCATCTGAAAGGAAATCAGCTGGAGACAAAAATGCAAACTGAAATGGTTGCTTGAGGGTGACGAAAACACCGATTTTTTTCATAGAATCGCCACTGCTAGAAAGAGGAAAAACTCTATCGTGGAGCTTTTGTCTAGGAAGGGGGAAAGCCTTGTCATTGATAGCAACATTGAGAAACAATTCATAGATTTCTACTCTCACCTATACACTAAATCTACTTGCCAGTGGTTCCTCCCATATTTGGATTCTTGGAGCCCATTTCTACAGAGCTTGCTCACTCCTTAGAAACCCTTTTTACTGATGAAGAATTTTTCAGGGTTGTTTCGGTACTTGGCACAAACAAATCTCCGAGGCCAGATGGTTTTACCACTGAATTCTTTAAAAAAAATTGGAACATCCTCAAGGAAGACATCGAGAATGTGTTCCAAGATTTTTTTGAGAATAGTATTATTAATGCAAACCTCAACGAAACATATATTTGCCTCATCCCGAAGAAGATTGATGCTAAATCTGTGAATGACTATCGACCCATCAGCCTAACCACATGCCTCTACAAGATAATAGCCCGCGTCCTTTCA
Source organism: Trichosanthes cucumerina (assembly GCA_036507285.1). Lineage (NCBI taxonomy): Eukaryota > Viridiplantae > Streptophyta > Magnoliopsida > Cucurbitales > Cucurbitaceae > Trichosanthes > Trichosanthes cucumerina. Next base: position 66,961,240 of record CM071844.1, read on the forward strand.
GAGAGACTTAAAAAGGTCCTCCTACTCACAATTTCAAACTCCCAATTTGCCTTTGTTGCAAACAGACAAATTATAGATGCCCCTCTCATTGCCAACGAACTCATCGAAGAACAATTTAGGAATAAGAAACAAGGGGTCGTTATTAAGCTTGACATCAAAAAAGCCTTTACCGCATCCTATCAGTCAAAGGTTTTGGTACCAAATGGAAACTTTGGATTCAAGGTTGTATCTTTTCAGCAAATTACTCCATCATTATTAATGGCAAACCCCGTGGAAAACTTAAAGCCTTGCGAGGGCTTAGACAAGGAGACCCTCTATCTCCCTTCCTCTTTGTCATTATTATGGATTGTCTTTCTCGGATGCTTTCTCTACAGGCCACCAAAGGGCTCACACGCGGTTTGAGTGTCGACGACCTTACTATTACCCATCTTCCTCTTTGTCATTGGTATTAACCTTACAGAGGTTGTGGTTGTTGACCTTGCAGAGGGATTTGGATGCAAAGTGGCCTCCTGGCCCACCCTATACCTTGGGTTGCCACTCAATGCCAAACCATGCACCAAAACTTTGTGGAATCTAGTCATTGAGAAATTAGAGAGACGTCTATCTTGATGGAAAGGCTCCTTCATCTTAAAAGGTGGTCGGCTTACCTTATTACAAGCTACGTTATCCAACATTCCCACCTACTACTTATCCGTCTACAAAATCCCATCCGAAGGTACAAACACGATTGAAAATATTCTTAGGCGGTTCTTGTGGGTTGGGCATAATAACAAGATGGGCTATTGTTGCGTAAAATTAATATTGCAATACCGCAGTGTACAGGTCAAGTTTTAGTATAGTGATTTATGAGTCCAAGTATCGTCCTCGGGAATGGGTTTCTAGATTAATTAATTATTAAGATACTAATTCTCAATTTTAGCTAAAGAAACATAACATGGATAGTTGGTTGAAGTAAATACAAACAAACGAACAAACATGTGGAGACACAGATTGATAGATTTGGGAGAAGTGATTTTACAAGTTAAAGATCTAACTAGCACATGCATTGAACCAATGAGATGAAATTATAAACAAGAAGTGAAGTACTCAAGAAAATCTCTCGATTCTTAGTGAGCCTCACACATGCAATAAACTCATAGTCTCCATATGAACCTACAACATGCATGGCATTAAGCAACTTCTTTATGTGTTTCCCTAAGATTTCTAGGTCACTCTCATGCCAGACTTCCAAGGGTTTTGACAATTTTGCTCTAATTCAAGCTTTATCTCTCGAGTCCACTTAAATCAACAAATTAAAAAGTAAAGAACGAATTGCCAAAAATAACGACATAACATGCTTCAATACATCACAAGAAAATCATAACAAGTAATTCAAATTCTAACTACTATGTTTAGCTACTCTAAATCACAAGAAAAACAAACTAAACAAGTAGAAAACGTCTTAGAACGTTATTACAAATTGAAAGAAAGAGAAATAAACTTAGGTGTCGATGCCGGTCCTTCGTCTCCGAGCTCCCGTCTTCGATCTCAAACCTCCACGAATGCTTTGGCTCCCAAAATCACTCTTTTCTCTCTTCTTACAAGGTGTATTTCGAATTTCGGGCAAAACTCTACCAAACTGTGCTCTCCATTGCAAGAATCATAATGTTGTATTTATAGGCATCAATGGGGCAGCGTTGCAACGCTGTACCCTAAACGCGTGGTAAATATGGAAACTATCGGCAGCGTTACCGTAACGCTACATACTGTTAACGCGCGCGCTTATCGATCCGGCGTTGCGACGCGCAAGCGGCGTTGCGGTAACGCCTCTATCTTGCGCTCTCATGCGTGGCTTCTCATCGAGATAGCGTTTCAATGCCCTAAGGCAGCGTTGCAACGCTATCGCCTGGAGTTTTCAAAGCCTTTAAACAGCAAGCATGGCGTTGCAACGCTCTGCATGGCGTTGGAACGCCATCACCTCGGGTCATCATGCTTGGATTGGTTCTGTTTCTTCCAATTGATGTTATCTTTTGCTCCAAATAGCCCCGTTTTGATCCCGAGTGATCCAAATTGTCTCCAAGAGCTCCGTTTAAGCTCTTAACTTGAAATTGAATGGATTAACCACGTAAAAGTCCTGAAATCATCATAAAACTAGCAATAATTAAGCCTAAGGATAACACATTTTGTGTGCTATCAGCTATCATCTTATTGGTTGGTCTAAGGTGTGTCGACCAATTGAAGATGGAGGGCTTGGGATTGTCAACATTAAAGCCAAAAATCGAAGTCGCCTTACCAAATAGATTTGGAGATTTTATGCTGAAAAAGATTCTCTTTGGCATCAAGTTTTAAACCACAAATATGGCTACTCCCAATCTGATATCCATCCTAATGGGGAAAAAGCCAAATACCACCGGGGCCTTGGAGAAATATTGTTGCAGAAAGACCTTTAATCTCTTACAATACTCTCTGTATTGTAGGAAATGGTAAGCATACTAGTTTTTGGACAGACAAATGGTTGGGCGACTTCACCCTTCAAGCCTCCTACCCTCTCCATTTTGCTCTCACAAGAAAAAATGAAGCCAAGGTTTGTGATTTATTCTTGGCTATTGAATTGGCTTGGAATCTAGACATCCCTCAGCCATTGAAGGAGTCCGAAATTGAGGAGTGGGTGAGGCTATCAACCCAACTCCCCAGTTGCTTAAACACAGTAAAGGATGATTTTTGGAAGTGGCAGCTACATAGTACAAGGGTATACACGGTTAAGTCCCTTACACAAATTGTTCTCCACGAACTTCTCCACCCACAAACATCTTTATCAGAATATCTAGAAGAGCCACATCCCTAAAAAAGTTTGGTTCTTCCTTTGGGAATCCAACAACGAGAGGCTTAACACAACCGACACAATTATTAGAAAAGCCCCTTAGATTGTTATAGCTCCAAGCTGGTGTGTCCTTTGCAAACAGGCGGCAGAATCCATCGGACATATCTTCAACTTATGCCCCTATACTTACAGCATTTGGACCAGACTTCTCCATCCATCTAAGCAGTAGTTTGTCTTTCCAAACAAAATGTGTGGCATCCTCGAGCTTCTCCTGATAGGACACCATTACGCTCTAGACAAGGCGGTCATTTAGGACAATCTGGTTAAAACTCTCATGTGGACTATTTGGCTTGAAAGAAACAATCGAATCTTCCGTGAAAAGGCTAGAGAACCCCACATTTCTCTTGAATACATTTTTTATCTTACTTTCTCTTGGTGTAAATTATCTCCCTCATTTGGTGACTACACTCTTACTTCCCTTCTTAGCAATTGGAAAAATCTTTTGTAATCGGTATATCGACTTTTTTTTGTACATTTCATACTATCAATGAAATGAATTTGTGTTTCTCATAAAAAAAAAAATAGTTTAATGTTTCATACATTGGTTAAAGAAAAAAAATGGTTTATTTTTCCTATGGGTGAGAAGAACAAATTAACATAAATCTAGAAGAAAATAAAAATAAAAATATAAAATCAATGCCTCAAAGCATGAGTTTGAGGATGAAAAATGAGTAGCGAAATCTAAATGAGAAGAAGTAATAGGAGAGGACTTGAGAATATTCAGTTCTTGAGGGATGAAGTCGAAATCCAGAGAGTTGGTTAGTTTTTTTTTTTTTCCCAAAAGATTTTGAAACAAAAAACGTAATCTCAACCTATTTTTAATATTCCTTTGAAAAACAAACTTATTTTAAATATTATTATTAAAACTTTTGCCATGAAGGCATAATAGCAAAATATTATACTTTCTTTTCCTTTCTAGCATCCAAATAAAAAATTTTAATTTAAGAAATTTCAAATCAATTTCATTCTAAACCCAAATAAAAATTTAAAATCATTTCCATAAAATTTTTTATTTGAAATCATTTATTATCAAATTCATCCGCCAAATAGAGTGTAACTTCTAAAAACAAATAGATACCAACTCCAATCTTAAGTATATTTTGTTTTTAAATTTATTAATTAGCAAAAAAAAAAACTTTTCTTCAATTAGCCACTTCTAATAGCAGGATTAACCTCTTTAGACTCTCCATTTATTATCATTATTATTTAAAAAACAGACCTAAAGCTATCAACACCCATCTCTGATTTGTTTTTCCTCACTTATCTTCCTCTCTGGGTTGTCGTTGCCGACCTCCAGCACACCCCACCTGCACTTTTGTTTATGCTCTTATCTCACTCTCTGCTGCAACCTCACAACGCCACACCAACCCAACCCGTTTTCTTCCTTCAGACCTCTATCTATAAAAAATTTCCTTGATCAATTTTTCTTCTTCTTTTGTTTCTTCGATTCAACAAATCCAATCCCAATCCTAAAATTGGGTAAAATTGTAATGGGATGAACTTTTGTTTAAAATCCTACCAAATCCAACCTATTTTGGATGGAAAATTTGTTTGATCAAAACAAATCATTTTGGATTTCAATCATTTTGGATTTTGGATTTCAATTATTCTTTTGTTTCTAACTCTAATTACCACTCCAGCGTGGAGCAAAGAAGGTAATTGTTTTGTTGAATACATTGTTCCCAAATGAAATTTCATAATTAGGAATAATGTCACATTAATATCTAGCAATTTTAGTAGTTTTGGGTCATTATTTCTCCATGTAGTATATAAGCTCGGTATCATGTTCATTCCCTGAACAGTTTTGATATTTGATTAGGAGTTTTCTTATGGAGCCTACGGATTGGGAAAGCTCTTCAGGAGCTAGTGGCGATGACGACATTTGCGAGCAAGACATAAGAGATGAAGAAGAATGTCTTTGTTCATTTGGGTACATGCGCAAGTTGCAATTCAGGTTGAGAATTTCAAGAATTTAGACTCCTGGGAATCCTTCAATAGGATGGAGCTATTTGCTTATTATTAAGTGTGTGTTTCAATATTTTTATCTGTCTCTAGGAAGCATGCTTCGACTGCTCGGTGGAATGATCAGATGGGAATGGCAGAAATTGTAGAGAACAAGGGCAGCCTTTGGACGACGACTGGCATTGTACGTTGTGGCAAGATTTGATGTTCCATTGAGGAAACTTTGTAGGTCAAACTATGATTTTATTATGGTTTTGACATCTCTATTGGTTTTGATATTGATCACAACATTTTTTGGGGAGTTATTCTCCTTCACATTGTCTTTCAGTGATTACTATAAGATAAGGTAATATCATGAAAAATAAAAGAAATTGGTAGTGTTTTGGAGAGTTTTTTTTTTTGTTGCTTTTTGGTTCTTTATTTAGAACATTACAATATAGATAAAGGGAAGAAATTCAAGCTTACAATGTACAAGACGAAGCACTAGTAGTAGTCTTTATGTCTTGGTAAATAAATGAATTCATAAAGTTCCTTGGTCTGTGAAGGGTGTTAGGAATGAAAATGACATTTCTTCTCGAAGTTCTATATTTGAGAACAAAGGAGCGACAGATTTTGAATCAGAAGATGAGACGTCGATCTCTGGCTATTAGATTCCACTCAACTCAATGAAGTGACACCCATTTTTTATGTTTTTCTTCCACATAGCAAGTTTAGAAAATCTTCTCCTGGTGACCCAAATTTTATGGTCTGCTTGACTAGGTAAATTCTTTTACCAAAAATCCTGGTAACTTCCTTAAGATTCTGTCCTGGTGGTTATTTGTTTTGCATGCTGTCTTTGTTATTTTTGTAAACTTCTTGGAAGGCAGATTTGCCTTTTTTAATAACTATTGTCCTCTGATTTGACTTTTTAATGAAATTTCTTTTCATGATAATAATAATAATAGTAATAATAATAATAATTTGCAAAAGGTGTTTTCTAGTGAGGCATGTAGGAATAGGATGGAAGCAGTTTTGTTGTGAGATTGTATACACAATAGATCAACTTCATTTTTAGCCTTCTGAGTAATTAGCATCATTTTTTAGGAAATAGTAGGCTGCATTCTTGAAATAACACCAACATGAGGTCTATAATAGGCTTCAACCTGTGTCGTTTCTTTCTTCTGCAAAATTTTTATAGATTACTCAACTTAGAATTTGTACCTTTAATTACTGTGATATTATTTTTTTTTATAGGGGATACCCACCTCCAAGAAAAGATATTGAAGTTATTGATAGAACATCGAGAGGCATTCCAATGAAATATTGTCATGTTGAACATGGACGTGTTTGTTTCTTCTCACTTGATAAGGTGGAGTTGCCCGTCTTACCGTGACACTGTTGTGGATTGGTAGAACTGAAGCTCTGCTATTCAAAGATTTAATTTATTGGATTTGTCTTTTGTTAGTTTGAGATTGATTTAACTTTTAAAATAATTATTAAAAGAATTGTTGTCAAACGTTCTTTTATTCACTAATTACCTTTAATGTGATATAAACTAGTGGTTAGTAAATTTTAACATTGAACATCAAAAAGCAAGTTATGATGTTTGGTATATTCAATCGAAATTGTTTGATTTAGCTATAATGAGTGAAGTAGAAATTATTTTAAAATTTATATTTTGTTTACCCATTATTTTAAAAATTATATTTTGTTTACATTAAATAATATGATAAAATCATTAATATATATATCTATATATATATATATATGATTAAAAGAGTATGTAAAAAAATTGGCATATAGAATAGTAATGAACCAATATTGTTCCAATTTAATTTCAAACAAAATGTAAGAAAAAATTTATTGTCATCATCAGATTTGTAGCAATATTATATCGGAATTTCTAATTCTTGAATGTGAAAATAATTATTATTAACTCAAATTTTGGTAAGAAATGAGATTATTGTAGTTCTTCCATTTCTTTGAATCAAATACAAGGTTTTTTTTTTCTTCTTCACTTAAAGAAGATTGGGAGATGTTGAGTTTCGATGCTATAACCTTTTGGTCATAAGAGATGTTTCATGTTAACTGAATCATGTTCTTGTTGGTTTCTTTTCTTTTTTTAATACATATAAAAGAAATACAATCTACATACTAATAAGGTAAATGTATTACAAATATAGTTAATAAATATAAACGTCTAATATTACAAAGATATAAAAAAAATTCAACACTTTCCTTCAAATTGGTTTGTAGATATCTTTTATAGCTAGCTTGCTCATACGTTTCTTATTGTCCTTTTGAAAGACTTTTAGTTAGCATATCAAAAGTTTGTATGTTTACTTATTAACTCCAATATGTTTTATCCTATCATGCAGAATTGGATTATTAGTTATAACGATGACAATCTCGTTATCACAAAAGACCTAAATCATGCTTTAGCGCTACTTTGGCTATTACATTTTTTTAAAAAATATAACTAAGTTCCTTCCAATAAAAGAACAATAATTAGAAGTAGATCTCATACCAATAGTACTTCTAACCCAAGTTGTATTAGTATACACCTCAACTTATGTTTATAAAAGAGGCTCAATTATAGAAAATACCTTTAAACTTTGTACTTTGTTTAAAAAATACTCCTGAATTTTTAAAGTTTCATTAATATATTTAAACTTTACAAAAAAAAAAGTTCAAAAATACTTCTCTCGTTAATTTTGGATGGAAACCGTTAGTACTTTGTTTTAAAAATACCTTTGGACTTTCAAAAGTCTTACTCTTATTATTAATATATGGACATAAATTATTAATATCTTCTTTTAAAATACTCCTGAACCTTTAAAACTTGTATTAAAACCCAACACCGGGTTGAAATTAGAATTAGAAATATAATATTAGAAACCAATAAATAAATGTATGTTGTAATGCCCCTAAATTTAGAATAATCTTATTTAGGAGGTTAAGGAAGCTTCACGGTTTATGCCTGAAATTTTGGAATCTGGAACCTGGGTAAGATAACAAGGCACTTCTTATTTTATAAAAGAATCCTCCTCCAAACTTCAATCACAAAACAAGTTGGTCTTCAGATTTATAGAGTTCCCAGAAAAGATCCTACATAACATAAATCTCTAAGGAAAACCAAAGCCACAAGCTTACCAAACTGAATCTATAACATGCTAGGATTCAACCAGAAAACATTCATAGTTGCTACGAACTAAACTTCACAACCTAAAACATGAGTTCAATGGAAATACAAAACGAATCAACTTATAAGAAAAGAAAACTGGACCTAGGGACAAGAAAGGTCGTCATAGCCTCGTTAGGTCGTTGTAGTCGTCACCCACCTCGTGGTTTAGTATTATCTGCAACAAAAACATCAAGGTAGCAGGGTGAGTATAAAAGAATATTCAACCAAACACAACGGAGATATCACCCATGAACTAGTCCTAGCAAAAGAGAAAGCAACTTTAATGCCAACACACAGTTTCGTCAACCCAGAGGTTTAGACTCGACCAGGGGTGACACGGGGGTCAGTGGTTCTAGTTAGATAGACTTCGATTCCCTAGGGTAACTCGTTCTACCCTTGAACATGTTCTAACCAAGTATTCAAAAGCTAAGCTTGTCAACAGGTTGCCATAATAGGCTAAACCCCACAACGCAACATAAATACGCAACCAGATAACATAATAGCAATACCTGCATAACATACCAACATATCCACAATTCATCTAATTAGATAACAACACAACAATACCACAACAATCAAAATGCACCTGCAACTCCCCACAACAAACTCTTTCACTCATGAGCATGGTGCAAATCGAACTAACTACTTACCTTTGATTGAGAATCCACCAAGTCAACAATTTCTTCCCACGGTCAGTGACAAGCTTACCTAAGAAACATACCAAATTAAATGTCATGCCATTAGATTTAAACTAACCTTTAACAACCCAAAATAAACTACATCGGTCCATTCAAATTATATATGAACAAAAACTTAAGGCATTGCAGCTGAAGGTCACATTTGGCCCAATTTACAGTAACTAAACAATCCCAACAATACAGAACAAGACATGGATACGAAGACTTAACCACAACTATTCGACTTGACAACGTCGAACCGAGTTCCCAAACTACCAGCTCTAGCCAAAATTCTCCAAAATCAATCCACACTTTAGCTCATTGTGTTGTCCAACCAAAGCCACGAAACATGAATGAGAGAGAGAGACGAAGTAAGGAAGGGAAGAAGGGGCTCAAGTTGGTCTCCAATCGGAATAGAAGAAGAAGAAAAATACCGAGAATAAGGAATTTCTTACGGAAACAGGGCGAGGGGATTGGATCATCTAGGCGTTGGAGAAGATGAACTAGAAAAAAATAATAATAATAATAGAAAAGAAAATTGAAGGTCATGCGATTTGGAAGCGAAATGAGAGAGAGGGGGGGATGATGTGGGTCGCCTCCCTGGCTTGTCGGTGGAATGAAAGGAAAGGGATGGATGGGTTTGGTGAAGGGTTCCGGCGGTGGGTTTCATCATACGAACATGGGAAATTGCAATTTTTGACCATTTTTAAAATTTTATTTGGATTGTGGACCCCATTTTTAAATTTTGAATTTTTTGGACCCTTTGGTGATGAATATGAGGTAAAAAAGAGAATATGGATGAGATAAAATTACTATTTTTTCCTCCATATAAATTATATTAAATAAATTCATTATAATTAATACAATCTCAACTACCTAACTACTTCAACCAACCACTTAATTACCAAACACTTCTATCATTCATCTAAACACAATTTCTATCTTCCAAAATTTCTAAACACTTCATCTATCTGCTTCTTCAATTAGTTCAAAATATCCCACGTTTGAAGTGATACCTACACACACAAGTAATGATAACTAATTTTTTACTTTTTGTATTGACAACAGTATTGGGCCACGAAATCGGAAAAAAATAACAAAAAAAATCGTTACATTTGATTTTTTTTCAATTTTTTCGTTGAATCCCAGTCGAAATGTGAGTAGGAACAATTGGAAAATTTTTCTGGTGTGGATGTTAAACCGGGAAAATTCTCGGTTTACTTTCACATCGGAAAAATTTCCCGGTTGGCCCAATACTGACTGGGAAAATTAACAGTTTTTAATTTTTTTTATGATTTCTATTTTTTTGCAGACATCATGCCACGTGTTTAGATTTGTTTTGGGGTAAGGAATGATAGAGAAAAGGATTATGATGGCGGGGAAGTTAGGAGTTTTTGGGTCGAGTGTATGAGATAAGTTGTATCAACCGAAATGAGTTCAATCTTGTAATGAGATGTATACTATCATTAAGATCCAAAACCCCAGCATTCGTTATTAAAAATGATGTAGACCTCAAATGTTTTCTTACATGGAAAAATGTATCCTCCATTCCACTCTATATATCTACAACACCGACCTTTTCAAGAAGTCATGCATTCAACCATATCCAATTCCATGTAAGGTACTAGATAATCCTTATATGAAAGTTCAAAATTTCCCATATGCTCTATCCATGTCCACATCCACAACTGTCCCTCATAACATAGGACATGAAACTTCATTCTCATTCTATGAAGTCAAACATTACCCTGGGTACATGTCTCCATATATGGGATTGCATAATTCCTCATTCATTCCAAATCCATCCAAAAATTACAACATACAAGAAATTCCATCTACCTCCACGTAATTCCCACTTAATATCGATGAAGATTTTGTTCAACCAACATTCAAACACAATAAGGTTGAAGAACATACCCAACAAACCAACCTCCCAAATCCATCAACCATTCTCCCAGCTCCTGAAACCAACCTCCCAATTCCACAAACTAACCTTTCAACACAACAGAGTGATGAAGTGGTACCATCAACCTTTCCAGACTATGAGGTTGTTCCATCTACATTTCCACATGGACCATCAACATCCTCCTATGTGCCATTCACATCCATGCTTGGGATGTTGTAGATTATTTTCATGATTGGCGTGATTACAACTTGGAAGAAGACGATGTTAGGGTTGAAAATGACGATGAGGTAAAGGAGGGAAACAATGATGAGCTAGATGAGGCAATAGAATAGGCAATAGATGATGCTTTTGAGGAGGCAGATGAGATTTGTATAATAAGGTAGATAAAAATCCATAATTAAATTGAATGTGATTCAATTTAAAAATCCACAACTATACAAATGAGATTTGTATAATAAGGTATGAGATACCTTATTGTATGTAATATGCAAATATGATTTGCATATTATAAGTTTGTGGTAAAATGGTGATTTAGTGGAGATTTCAACTCCACCACTCACCATTATATATAGGCTTTGTGAGAAGCCTTTTGAAAGTGAATTGCTCATTTTTTGGAATTCCATCCATAGAGATTTCTCTCTTCTCTCAATTCTCTCTCAAATTCTCTCCACCCAAAATCCAAAGGGAGTCCCACAACTCTCCCTCAACCGATCGAGAACAACCGAGATGACCTTTCGGAGGTTCACTGTTCTTGGTTCGAGAGATCGTGATTGAAGAGATCGAAGGCACGAAGAGTTCATGTCGGAGAAGAAAATCTTGAAGAATTGTTCTTCAACAAGTAAGTACCCTTTTACTTTCTGTTTTATTCTTAAATTCAACATGTTTAGCCTAAGATCAAAGTAGTTTAATTCAATTTTAAGAAAGGGATTGCATAACGCATAAACTTGCTTTTTGCTACTGCAAGATGAAGTTAAAACTTAGAGATATAAGAGCTAGAGATGAGAAGGTAGCATAAACATATTATATCGATTTGGTAGATATCGTGGCAGATCCAAATGATGATGAAGATGACCCACTTTTTCAATGGGTTCAACTAGTACATTTGGATGATGAGTCTGGAAATCCAGACTCCGAGATTGCCAACGTGGATGTGGAGATTGGAATCAATGTAGAGCAAGTCATGAATAAAGAAGTTAGGATGCTTGACAACCAGTTAAATGACTATCAATTTAATATTTGTTTGGATGTTGGTTATTCTGAGACAAAACTTCTAAAAGTGGGAAAAAAACTTCATAAAGGTAAGTCGACAAATGATGATGATGATGACAGTATGGACGATGGCAATGATGATGATAATACATCTGATGGAGGAGGTGATATAAATGTTGGGACCTCAAGTGGTTACCAAGCTGAGAAAGAATAATCTAGTGTACCAAGATTAAGCTCTTTTTTTGTGAGGCTGAATTTAACCATGTCACCCAAGGCGAGGACCATGGATCTCTCGAGAGTGGTGAGGGGATTGATGTTATTGGTAAACCGTTTTATCGACATAGGATGTAAGATACTTTTATTCTGATGAGAATTCCTTACTTTCAAGTATGGAAGTGATGAGCATCGACAACAAGGTTATGATCAAGGTCATTATTCGTACTCAAAATATGATGATTCTTCAAGTCTTGATCATAGCAATTTTCAGCCTAACTTTCCACCATAGAGTTATTCATCGTCTAAAAGTCAAGGACCATCGACCGAAGAGATGTATCCACGAATAGGGTTAATATATTGGTTGTATGAGTCATATCGCTTTCATGTTGACAATTATGTTCAACATTTTCAATATAGGATGACTTTGGGAGCGAATATCAGTAATTTCATCGAATTATCAAGATTGTGTGGATTAGATGCTCCAAGGTCATCTTTTTGGTATTAGATATGTATCATATATTATTAAATATAAATAAAAGTTCTAGAACGTATTTTTTGCATATATGATGTTGGAAATAAATCAATTATAGTATTGATTCAACCATAATTAAAGTTTCATGAAATAATTCAAATAGTTTATAATTTTTTTATATATTTTTCCAAATTCCTGCTATCATGGACATGCCAATTATAGTCTAATCCACAATAAATTTTCTCAAAATTTCTATCGACATTTACATAAAATCTGAACCAACCTGGATCTTGACATTTCCATCGACATTTTAAACATTGATTAAGAATAGTTTAAAAGTTTGAAACCCCTATCCCTAATCGATGTTGAACTGAACGAAAAAAAATCCCGAGGTCCTATCTTCTTCTCTTCTTCTCCTCCCTCTTTCTCGTGCAAGTCGCCTTTCCCCTCCACCCTTCGATTTTTGCTTCTTCCTAGGCTGACCCACGCGACACCTAGACTGAACCAGTGGCGACTTCTTCGTCGTGTCGTGCCTCACTCCGACGACGAGCGATTTTCCAGCAAGCGTGCACAGAGAGATCGTGACCCATGGCGTTGGAAAACAGTGTTTTTGGCATCGTCCGACCCATACCCATGGTGATTTGCGACTAGATTTGCGAGGCTCTTGATGCCGTTCCATTCTTCGGTGTTCTGACCTAGATCCACGAAGGTTGTGGTAGATTCGCAAGTTTCGAGTCCCATTCCCGGTGACCCACGCGAGGATTCAAAAATTCCAGCCTTGCCCACATAAGATATTGCAACCCACACACTCCAACTACCAGATCTGCAAGCGTTGAAAGCTTACGACACTATTTTGACTCCTTGGTAAAAATTGATTGGTTGTTGTCTTGTCTCAATTCATTTAAATGTTCGAATTAGATTCTACTTTGGTATTTAGGTTCAAATTGATTCTAACACCAATCAACAAGCATTTGATCCCTTTGGTGTTGATGAGTAAGTTCTATCACGTTTTAAACCTTTTTGCAAATCAATTTAAGGATTGTAGCTTAAGAAATCAATTTACGGATGGTAGCTTAGGTTCTAATGCGTGGGAACCTCCCATTTGCATTTTCAAAACCAATTCGATCCCCTTCGAACACCAACTAGTAAGAGACCAAGTCTGTTTGAGCCTCCTCCGTAAGTTTAAACACGTTTCATCCTTTTTGGAAATCATAACATTGTGACTTTGTTTCTAGCCCTTGGGAATGTAGTTTGAACTGATTCGAAGTTCTTTTAAACACTTTTCAGCAAGGTTTCGAGTCATTTGAGAAAGATAAGTGCGCAACGTTTGCACTAAATCCTTTTTTAATACTTTTTAAGTGTTCGTTTAAAGTACCTTAATAAGTTTCTAATGCTTGGTGCCCCTTGTAGTTTCAAGTTGATTTGAGGTCTTTTTGGACACTTCCAACAAGTACCCAAGTCCTTTTGGATGAGAATTAAGTGGTGAGACATTGTTTAGGTCGTTTGAAGCTTGTTTTAAGTGCTTTAAGTTTAGTTCTAACCCTTGGGATTCCTGCTCTTAATTGTGGTTGTGTTTTGGAGTATTTGGTTGAGTTCAACGGAAAGTTTGGATAAGAAAGTTCCTTTGAACACTCTCTTTTTTGACGAAGGTTATCAAACTCACTCCTAACCTCTAGACTTTTTTCTTTATATTTAAGAAAGCTCTTGGGATAAGTTTATGAGCGTCATAGGTAAGTATAGTTCTACTTGATGAGTCTATTTGACTGTGTGGAGCATATTATGTGCTTTAATTTTGTTATTTATATATTTATATCTATATATATTCTATATATTTAGCATGCTTGGGTATGTGGACTGTGAAGTTTATGTGAAGCTAGCATGTTGGTTTTTATGGGTTTTTGTTTATCCATAATATGTGTGTTGTGAAAGGGTTGGTTGTTGGGGCATAAAGCATGGTGTAGGACTATGCCTAGGATACATGCATACTTGTGAAACATTAAAATGCATATTTGTCGGTTTAAAAAAATGCATATTTGTGCTTAAGTTCAAATGGCAATAGATCACTCTCATTTCTGTACATATTCAAGTACTATTTTTGTGCTTAGGGTCTATTTGTGCTTAGGTCTATTTTTTATTTCATTGACTTTCTTGCTGCGTTGATGTAGTGCTTTACTCAGTTCATTCTTCTTGTCTTCAGAAACTTGCTTCTGTCCACAAATTTGAAGGTACATTCTATTGATTTTTCTTTAATTGATTCGATTTTTGTGATGGGTTTCTTATTTTCTGGCGGTTCTGTCTTTTTATTATGTAGAGTGGTGTGGTTGGATAAGAAGAAAATAAAACAATAGAAAAGCTTAGCATCATTGTTTTTGGTTTAATTTATCGGGGATCTGGACATTCTTGTGGGTTTTTGTAGAGCGAATGCCAAGTTTTAGAACTATTGTATCTTCATAGAATTTAGAAACAATTCGATTTACAATGTGGTGAGATTTGGTTTAGAAATTTTTGAAGTTCAGCAAAAAAATTGGTTTGAGTTAGGAAAATCAGAGACAACTGAGAATTTGAATTTGTCGAGTTGGCTCAGGTGGTGGGTATTTTGATGTGATTTGAAAATTGTAGAAAAAAGTTGGTCGTGTTGTTTCTGAACAAGGGGAAGAATGAGAATTTTGTGAAAAGTGGTGTAACAAAAGGAAATGAAAGGGGAAAAGAGGATGATGATGTTGGTGATCAGAGTAGACCGGTCAGAGGAGTATAAGCAAGGATGAAAATATCGATGTCGATCCATATTGATAAAATATTGATATCGATAGAGTTTTTTGTAAATCAGGAGAATTTTATTAAATTATTTAAATTAATAATAGTTTTTACTTTCAAACAAAGTTATACATCTTTTTATTACTATTTACATTTATATTGGGGTTAATAAATGATATCTTTTTATGTTTTTATAGCTATTCATAAAAGATATTGGAGATATCGATCGATCCTCAATATCCATGTCCAACCCTCTAATTTACGGATCAATATCCATATCAAACCCTCTGATTTACTGTGACGACCGCAACCACAGGTACTAACTGTCTCTTGTATTTAACGTTTGCACGATTTGTAAGTTGAGTCAGGTTAGTGGATTTTAGCATGCTCGGTGGGTGTGAATTATGAATTTCTTATGTTTTAAGGGATTGTTTTCTTTTAGAGGAATTTACATATTTAAATGTAGGAAGAGAAAGGGACAAGGGCACTTTAGAAAATAATGCCTAAGCTAAGGACTAATTGGGACTTCTAGAAAATAGCCTAGGTTTTCTTTTAAATTGATCCTATTTAATCTTACAACCAAAGGAAAAAGAGAAACAAAAAGGAAAACCCTAACCCTAAATATCTTCACCTTATTCTTCTTCCTCCACACTTTGCCCTAGCCGACCACCCCCCCTTCCCGTTGCTACTGCTTTCGCCGCCGACCAAACTCACGATCACAAGGGGAAGTCGCTCGTCCGTTCAGCCAGCTGCAGCCGAAGAAATCCCCAGCCGCAGCCGTTTCTTGGTTTTTACTTTATTTTTCTAAAAAGCTTTGTGCTCTCGGTTAGACGTCTCCCTTCGCCAATCGTCTGCACCCAACCGTGTCGTCCTTTGCGCCGCCAGTCACGCAACTTCAGCCGTCGACGAGGGGAGCGCTCAAGCAGCAGGCCTTCGCCGGACTTCACGCAACTCCAGTCGCCAACGAGGGGAGCGCTCAAGCAGCAGGTCTTCGCCGGACAGCTGCTTCGACTCTTCTCTCTCCTTCGAGTTTTTCGTAACCAGACCGTTCGTGACCAGCCGCCACACGCACTGCAGAGTTCAGCTCCGGTTGCCATCCGTTCAGTACGATCTTTGTGTTGTTGTCACCTGCGTCGTGCTCCTCGGTCTCCAACTCGAATTCGATCAAGAACGTTCCAGTCGTAGGTAAGCCCAACTGCAGTCTTCGTTCTTTTAATTTTTGTACCATGGTTAGTTTGAGCATTTAACTTCAGTTCAGATTGCGATCTTCTTAGGGATTCTTAGAGTTTTAACGTGTATTGAGCGGATTATCAAGCAAGACCCATCCAAGAATCTAGGTCAAGGTAAATAAGAATTTTGGAAGAACTTTAAGCCCTCAGTTTCAAGACTTGTTTCAAGCGAGATCTTAATCTAGGGGTTTTGTGGAATAGGTTCGAAAAGAGAATCGTGGAAATAGAAGAAAAGAAGAGAAATTACTCTTGAAATTCAGAATTTTACAATTTAGACTAAGGTAAGGGACCTTGTGCCGAACTTTTCTAAAAAGGGATTAAAGAAAATGAATTTCATTAATTCATGCGAATTTAGTTTGTTATTTTTACATGAGAATATTTCAATATTTTATGTGAGAATACTTTAATATTTTATGTGAAGATATCTCAATATTTTATGTGAGTATAGTTTAGTATTTTATGTGAGAATATCTTTGTATTTTGTGTAAGAATATTCCAGTATTTCATGCGAAGATATTACAGTATTTTCTATATGAATATTTCGTGATTACATACAAGAGTATTATCTTCAAACTGTTGTGAAAAGTCATGATTTGTATGTCAATGATAATGTTTCGTGACTGTGCACTATAGTCATGTTAGATGATGGGACCTCATGCATGTTATGTATGCCATGAAACGAATTGAAGTATAATATGGAAATTGGTCTCCGAGTGCATTGTATGCATGGTTAAACATGCATTAGAGACCACTATGGGTCAAGTTTACTGAGTGCATGAGGACTCAATCCATATAGAGTCTCAGCGAGGACTCAATCCATACAGTGTCTGTGAGGACTCAAACAATTACAGAGTGTCTGTGAGGACTCAAAATGAAATGACTCGGGATGACCAATTAACCACTTAAAGAAAAAGAAAGTCATGTATTACAGTCATGTTGATACGAGAAAGTTTTAGGTCCCACATATGTACATTTTGTCCAAGTTTAAAAGTCATGATTGTATGTGTTTGCATATCTCAAACCTCGGTAGCGAGGTCACTTACTGGGTATTGTATTGCAATACTCACCCTTTCGTTTTAAAATGTTTTTCGTAAGGCCAAGGGCGTGCGGGCGAGTGACGGGCGCGTTGTCAGGACCATGGGAATAGTCATACTTTCCGCATATTTTCTTTAAATAACTGATGTCGTCGTTTTATGATTTTAAAGTTTAAGTTTAAATTTCTGGATTTTAAGTAGGCCAAGTCTAAACTGTTTCTTTTACATGTTTTGAATGTTTTTACCGGGATCCCTAAAGATATTTTGATTACAGTGGAGATTTAAAGATTGTTTTTATGTGCTTTGGCCTAAGAATGCATGCATGTGTAGTAATGTCTCTAGGAGTTATAATCATAGAAAAGTAGGGGCGTTACAGTTGCTATCAGAGCCCTAGGTTTAGGGTTCTGTAGACTTGCTTACAGAGAAAGCATAGAGTAGTTCCCATGATTGAGCAACGCGTTCCGGTCACCGCCAGGTACGTTCTGGTAAATTATAAACTAAGCAAATGATTATGATGTAATTACAGATTATGAATGTAAATGAATTTAAACCCTAAAGGGTGATCCTATCTTACAGCTTAGAAAGTGATGAAAACTAAGTTAGAAATTCTGCATTGTAAATCTCGACAAAATGCCACCTAGAGGTCGTGGGAGAGGTAGAGGGGCGTGGTAGGGTCGGAGGACGGGAGAAACGTTAACACCCAACCGAACTACTTTCGAACAGGAAGAGATTACTCCACCCGTGCGGATCTCCCCGGGACCATCCGGATCGCCAAGAGGATGCACCGTAGTCGCTCGCATGGATCAAGGAAACCCTAATGTCATGACTATGATGGTAGAGGCTATGCGAGACTTAGTGCGAGCTACAGTAGCCACTCGGTTGGCCCAAACAAGTCGGGCGGAATGATGCAACTCGAGTCCCGTTATCCGAAAGATTTCGTGAAGTATGATCCCGAGATCTTTTGATGGGTCTTCTAGTGACCCACCCCACCGTGGTGAGTTATGGTTGTCCTCCATCGAGACCATTTTCGAGATCGATGAACTGTCCCGAGGACCGTAGGGTGTCTTGTGCAACCTTCATGTTGAGAGACGACGCTTACTTATGGTGGGAGTCCGCTCGAGAACCATAGTCGCCAATGAGAGACGATTACACAGAAATTGTTTAAGGAAGCATTCTCAGCGGAAATTTTATCCTGCCGCAGCTCGTTATAGGAAGCAGGCGGAATTCTTACAGCTTAGCCAGAACAGGAGGGCAGTGGAAGTATATGAGAGAGAGATTTCACCCGTTTGTCACGTTTTGCCCCCAGTTAGTAGACACCGAGGCGAAGAAAACAGAGCGTTTCATTATGGGACTAGATGAAAATATTCGAGGCTTCATACAGCACTAGCACCTCCTCCGACTATGCCTCCGCAGCGAGAGTGGCGGAGTTGATTTGGAGTGCGAGCACAGCACGCCCACCACCAGTAGTGGTTAGTCTTGGCGACCTCTCGCAAATCGAGAAGAGAAATGGGAACAGAGACAAATTCAAGCTCGCGGCGTCCCAGCGTATGCCACATAGGCGAGGAACTTTACGTGCGAGTTGGGGCGAAACCACAGATTCAACAGATGAGAACTAGCGGTGGAGACAAGCCACAATGCAAAGACGTGGTAAACATCATTGGGGTAAGTGTTTGGCGATCGGAGTGTGCTTGGATGTGGGAAAGAAGGGCACAGAGCTAATAGTTGTCCGAGTCAAGCCGGTGCTAGCCAACCTCGGGTTATCAATAGTGAAATTTGCGCCAAGCCCGTAATACACCAAGGAAGAGCTTATGCGAGCACAAGTAAGAGCATCCATGGCACGCACTCGTGGTTACTGTACACTCCCATTACTTGGGCACCTTGCCTTTGTATTATTTGATTACTGTTCTACACATTCTTTTATTTCTGCATCCTTTGTAAGTCAAGTCGAAGTTAGTTAGAGTTAGAACGATTCTGATGATGCTTTGTCTGCCTCCACTCCTGCGAGGGTAAACTTGTTAGCCACCATGAAAGTCAAGGATGGTAGTGTGACTATCATCGCAGACCATGAGTTAACAATGAAATCTAGTAGTCTTAGACATGATTGACTTTGATGTGATATTGGGTATGGGTGGTTAGCGCGAGAACCATGCTTGCATTGATTGTTTCGGGAAGGAGGTAGTGTTCACTCCCCCCACCAACCTTTGTTCTGAGTTCGAGGCACCCTAGCGGGAGTAGGCCTAAGGTGATTCGCCCTTAAGGCCGGGAAGTTATTACATCGGGAGAGCTTGGGCGTCTTAGCTTGCATCTTTGGATGCAAGGTGTATGGAGATCTCGGTGTCATCGGTACATGGTGAAAAAGAATTTCCGACGTCTTCCCAGAGGACCTCCTAAGTACCTCCTCCGGTCGAGGAGGTGGATTTTAACATAGGATTGGAGTTAGGGGCGACTCAGATATCCAAGGCACCGCATGTATGGCACCCCAGAGTTGAAGGAAGGCGAAACTACGATTCTGAGACTTACTAGACAAGGGATTTATACGCCTACTAGCGTTTCGCCTTAGGGTGCCCGATGTTGTTTGTGAAAAAGAAAGAAAGCGGGTCCATGCGTGCATGTATAGATTACGAGAGAGTTGAATAAGGTTACGATCAAGAATAAATACCTCTTCCTAGAATAGATGATTTGTTCGATCGATTCGAGAAGCAACGGTGTTTTCCAAGATTGACTCGAGATCAAAGCTACCACCATTGAGAATCGGTGAAGAAGATATTCCTAAGACGACTTTGAGATCACGTTATGGACACTACGAGTTCACACGGTGATGCCGTTCGGTTTGACCAACGCCCTGCGCTTTCATGGACTTGATGAACCGATTATTCAAGGAGTTTCTAGATACGTTCGTGATTGTGTTTATTGACGACATTCGATATACTCCAAATGTGATGAAGATCATGAAAGGCACACGAGAAAAGTTTTACTCACGCCGCGAGAGAGAATAAGTTTATATGCAAAATTTTCCAAGTGCGCACTCGCAGCTCGAGGCGGTATCATTTTTGGGACATGTGGTGTCCGAGGCGAGTCTCTGTTGATCCAAATAAGTGGAAGCGATCCACGCGATGGCCCCGTCCGACCACCACCGCCGCAGTGCGTGCGTTTTTCTCGGGTCTTGCGGGGATACTATAGGCGTTTACGTGCGAGACTTCGCCAAGATAGCCATGCCCATGACTCGGTGACGCGCAAGGTAACCCATTTGTTTGGGATGACAATTGTGAGGCGAGTTTCCGAGGAGCTCAAGTGTAGGTTGGTGTCGGCTCCGATTCTTACAATCCCCAGGAGCAGGGAGCTTAAGTGGTTTCTGATGTGATGCTTCTAAGAAAGGTTTGGGTTGTGTTCTAATGCGCGACGGTAAGGTAATAGCCTATGCATCCCGGAGCAAGCAAGACGCACGAGAGAAATTATCCAACACATGACTTAGAACTAGCGGCGATGAGTCTTTGCACTAAAGATCCGGAGACATTACCTTTATGGCGAGAAAATTCGATTTTTACAGATCATCATAAAAGTCTCAAGTACTTGTTCACCCGGAAGGAATTGAACATGAGGCAACGCAGTGGTTGGAATTAGTGAAGGACTACGACATAGATATTCAATACCACCCTAGAAGGCTAATGTCGTGGTGATGCCCTCGGTGAGAAAGCCGGTGCATACTTCGGCACGACGAGTTCTTGTGAGAGCGAGCTACGAGCGAGTTTGTGCAGAGCTGAAATTGCGATCTTAGTAGGAAGACTACGCACGATTAGCTCATTTAATCGCACAACCAACTTTGAGGCAACGCATCATTGAGTCTCAACAGGGGGACCCTCAGTTGGTAGAAAAGCTTAGTGCAGTAACTACAGGTGAATTAACAGGGTTTTTCGCTATCCCGCGGATGGAGGACTACTATTTCAGGCGCGATTATGCGTACGAGCAACGCATTTAACCGGCGAAATCCTAAGCGAAGCTCATAACTCACCATTTTCTATGCATCCCGGTAGTACCAAGATGTATCGAGATCTAAAACAGTCATTCTGGTGGTGTAACATGAAGCGCGACGTGGCAGAGTTTGTTAGCAGGTGTTTGACTTGTCGGCAGTGAAGACACCTGACAGCAGAGGCCCGCGGGGACTCACGCAACCTTTACATGTACCTCGGTGGAAATGGGAGGAGATCTCTATGGATTTCATAGTCGGATGCTAGAACCTTACGAGGTTACTCGATGGTTTTGGGTCATTGTGGGCCAGATTAACCAAGTCGGCACATTTCATACGGGGAAACCCACCTACTCTACTGGATAAGTGGGCGCGGCTTTACACGGAAGAGATAGTCCGTTTACATGGGATCCCAAATGGATTATTTGATGAGATCCATCCGCGTTTCACCTCCATTTTTGAGAAGTTTACGAGAGCGTTAGGTTCACGATTAAACTTTAGTACGGCTTTTCATCCACGAGACGGATGGACAAACGAAACGTTTGAACCGGATCTTAGAAGACATGTTGCGAGCTTGCACCTTAGACTTTCCGGTAGTTAGGACACCCATTTGCATTTGATGGAGTTTCGCGTACAATAACGCTTATCGATCGACCATCGGAATGGCTCCATTTGAAGCCCTTTATGGAAAGCGTTGCGAACTCCGTTTTTACGGGAGGAGGTTGGTGAACGCCCGACTCTTGGGTCCAGACTAGTAATACAGTCACTAATAGTGTGATCTGAGAAGATTAGGAGTGCGAATGCACCGCTTGAGCAGAGACAAAAAGAGTTATCTGCCGATACAAGACGAAGGGACCTAGAATTCAGAGTCGGGGACCACGTATTTCTTAAGGTGGCCCCAATGAAAGGGATTCTAAGGTTTGGTCGGAAAGGGAAATTGAGCCCGCGCTTTATAGGGCCATTTGAGATCTTAGAGAGGGTCGGCGTGGTGGCCTACAGGCTAGCATTGCCACCTTCCCTATCAGCAGTTCATAACGTATTCCATGTCTCCATGTTGAGAAAATACGTTCCAGACCCGACTCACGTCGTAGACTTTGAACCAGCTACTGATTAGCGTAAGATTTGAGTTATGGCGGCGACACATGCAGTTATTGCAAGAGATCAAAAGACCCTCCGTAACCGTGAGATCAACTTAGTTAAAGTGTTATGGCAAAACCACCGCACGGAAGAAGCTACCTGGGAGCGAGAAGAGGAAGTACGAGCTAAGTATCCACAACTATTCCAAGAATAGGAACTTTCGAGGACGAAAGTTCTTAAGAAGGGAAGATTGTGACGACCGCAACCACAGGTACTAACTGTCTCTTGTATTTAACGTTTGCACGATTTATAAGTTGAGTCAGGTTAGTGGATTTTAGCATGCTCGGTGGGTGTGAATTATGAATTTCTTATGTTTTAAGGGATTGTTTTCTTTTAGAGGAATTTACATATTTAAATGTAGGAAGAGAAAGGGACAAGGGCACTTTAGAAAATAATGCCTAAGCTAAGGACTAATTGGGACTTCTAGAAAATAGCCTAGGTTTTCTTTTAAATTGATCCTATTTAATCTTACAACCAAAGGAAAAAGAGAAACAAAAAGGAAAACCCTAACCCTAGATATCTTCACCTTATTCTTCTTCCTCCACACTTTGCCCTAGCCGACCACCCCCCTTCCCGTTGCTACTGCTTTCGCCGCCGACCAAACTCACGATCACAAGGGGAAGTCGCTCGTCAGTTCGACCAGTGCAAATTAAGAAGAAATCCCACCGCATGGCCGTTTCTTTGGTTTTTACTTTATTTTTCTAAAAAGCTTTGTGCTCTCGGTTAGACGTCTCCCGCCGCCAATCGCTGCAACTCCAACCGTCCTTCGCGCGCGCCGATCCGCAACTTCACCATCACCGACGAGGAGGAGCTCAGCGGCGAGCCTTCGGCGGACTTGAACAGCTGCGATGCGCCAACGAGGAGCTCAGCGGCGAGTCTTCGCCGGGCCGGTGCCGACTCTTCTCTCTCCTTCGAGTTTTTAAAGAACGGGCCGTTCGTGACCGGTAGCCACACGCGCTGCGCAGAGTTCACCGGTTGCCATCCGTTCAGTACGATCTTTGTGTTGTTGTCACCTGCGTCGTGCTCCTCGGTCTCCAACTCAAATTCGATCAAGAGCGTTCCAATCGTGAGGTAAGCCCAACTCGCTGCGATCTTCGTTCTTTTAATTTTTGTACCATGGTTAGTTTGAGCATTTAACTTCAGTTCGGATTGCGATCTTCTTAGGGATTCTTAGAGTTTTAACGTGGATTGAGCGGATTATCAAGCAAGACCCATCCAAGAATCTAAGTCAAGGTAAATAAGAATTTTGGAAGAACTTTAAGCCCTCAGTTTCAAGACTTGTTTCAAGCGAGATCTTAATCTAGGGGTTTTGTGGAATAGGTTCGAAAAGAGAATCGTGGAAATAGAAGAAAAGAAGAGAAATTACTCTTGAAATTCAGAATTTTACAATTTAGACTAAGGTAAGGGACCTTGTGCCGAACTTTTCTAAAAAGGGATTAAAGAAAATGAATTTCATTAATTCATGCGAATTTAGTTTGTTATTTTTACATGAGAATATTTCAATATTTTATGTGAGAATACTTTAATATTTTATGTGAAGATATCTCAATATTTTATGTGAGTATAGTTTAGT
The DNA here is from genome assembly GCA_036507285.1 of Trichosanthes cucumerina. Classification (NCBI taxonomy): domain Eukaryota; kingdom Viridiplantae; phylum Streptophyta; class Magnoliopsida; order Cucurbitales; family Cucurbitaceae; genus Trichosanthes; species Trichosanthes cucumerina. Next base: position 66,985,396 of record CM071844.1, read on the forward strand.
ATTTTATGTGAGAATATCTTTGTATTTTGTGTAAGAATATTCCAGTATTTCATGCGAAGATATTACAGTATTTTCTATATGAATATTTCGTGATTACATACAAGAGTATTATCTTCAAACTGTTGTGAAAAGTCATGATTTGTATGTCAATGATAATGTTTCGTGACCTGTGCACTATAGTCATGTTAGATGATGGGACCTCATGCATGTTATGTATGCCATGAAACGAATTGAAGTATAATATGGAAATTGGTCTCCTGAGTGCATTGTATGCATGGTTAAACATGCATTAGAGACCCTATGGGTCAAGTTTCTGAGAGTGTCCGTGAGGACTCAATCCATACAGGTCCGTGAGGACTCTCAATCCATATAGAGTGCTGTGAGGACTCAAACAATTACTGAGGGTGCATGAGGGACTCAAAATGAAATGACTCAGGATGACCAATTAACCACTTAAAGAAAAAGAAAGTCATGTATTACAGTCATGTTGATACGAGAAAGTCTTAGGTCCCACATATGTACATTTTGTCCAAGTTTAAAAGTCATGATTGTATGTGTTTGCATATCCCAAACCTCGGTAGCGAGGTCACTTACTGGGTATTGTATTGCAATACTCACCCTTTCGTTTTAAAATGTTTTTCGTGTAAGGCCAGGGCGTGGGGCGAGTGACGGAGCGCGTTGTCGGGACCATGGGAATAGTCATACTTTCCGCATATTTTCTTTAAATAACTGATGTCGTCGTTTTATGATTTTAAAGTTTAAGTTTAAATTTCCGGATTTTAAGTAGGCCAAGTCTAAACTGTTTCTTTTACATGTTTTGAATGTTTTTACCAGGATCCCTAAAGATATTTTGACTACAGTGGAGATTTAAAGATTGTTTTTATGTCCTTTGGCCTAAGAACGCATGCATGTGTAGTAATGTCTCTAGGAGTTATAATCATAGAAAAGTAGGGGCGTTACATTTACGGATATATCGATAGATATATCGACATATCAATAGATATTTTCATCCTTGAGTACAAGGAATATAGAGGAGTAGAAGTCAAGAGAGAGAAGATGGAGGGAAAAGGAAAAATAAATTAAAAAAGCTACATAATCTTAAAATAATATAAATTATTACAAATCATTTAAAAATTGTCATTCCAACATGAACATTATTTTCTCGTTAGTCAACTAAAGGTTAATTAATTTAAAAGATCAGTTAAAACTATTTTTCAAACTTCAGAGACTAACCTTGTTTGGAACCTCAGGATTTGAGATGATTTCAAAATCAGTTACGATTTGAGATGATTTCAAAATCAGTTACGATGGGTGGTCTGAAATTAGAGCCGCCCTTCACGATTATGTCAACGAATACTGCGCCATTGTCCCTATCTGTTCGGATAAAGCCCTCCTCCTTTGCGAAGATGCCGCTCGAGCAAATAGCCTCGTTGCCGAAAAAGACTGGAAGTTTGTTGGAGGTTTTAAACTGAAGTTTGTTAAATGGGGTCATGAGGCTATCCTTCAAAATCAGAAAGTGCCTCCTTATGGAGGATGGATTAAAGTTCATCCTCTCCCTTTTGATCTCTGGAACTGGGAAAACTTTGAACTCATCGGAGATGCTTGCGGAGGTTTATGCGAAGTCTCCAGGAAGACCCTCAAGACTCAATATGATGGAGGTTAGCCTCAAAGTTGTTGGTTTTGCTTCGGGCTTCCTTCCGACAATAGTTCTTCTCCCCTCCACGAGCATATCTGTCTCCATTAAACTGTTTTTTAATGTCGATTTCCAAATTGGCTTCATTGTCGGAATACATGGGAAAAACCCCCGTTGAATAGTGTCTCCAATACAAGCCGTGCGGTGTCACAGACGCGCTACCCACCTACCCCCTCTCACAAACCCATTTCTGAGGCCACGCGCCCATTGACCAAAAAGCACACCTCTCACTCTACTGTCATTGTCAAACAACCCCCAATGGTGTCAGCGTCACAGTCCCCGAAGGCTTGCTCTCCCAACTTGTGTGTGGGCCCCCCTAATCAGTACCTCAAACCTTATCCCAACCCTCCTTTAATACCCATCGAAAAGACCTCTTTCCCATCCTCTTTACAAGCTTTCAACCATCCTAATCCCTAACCTTTACTCGATAACCTTACCCCAACCAATATTGTCGCTTTCTCTAAGGCAAAAAAAATCGTTTCTATAAATCGTAAAGAGTCGACCTTTGTCCTTGGAACAAAACACACCACTTCTGAGTTTGCTCCTATACACTCAAATCTTGAAGAAGACGTTTCCCTCTCCAGCCCTTGCCCTGACACCAACACCTCTTCCCGACCCCGTTCTCTGTCCCCATTGACTACCATTGTCCTTTCAAGCCTTTTCACTGATGATGAGCTCTCTGCCCCTGCTCCTATTTAGATATGCTCGGACTTTCAACACAGTGACCATGCTTTTTGCAAGCCGACTGACAACACATAAGTTTTACCTTCTTTTGAGCAAGCTGAAGACTTACTGTTCCTAAAAAAACAAGCCCTTTGGCTGCTTGAAAATGGCTTGTGCTTATCGGCCATCCTTAATAGACAAAAAAAGGGAAAGACCCCAACCAAATCCTCCAAATTGATCAGAAAAGTTAAGAACTTAACATCCTCCATCAACTATGACAAGCCCCTCAGAGATGTCATTACAAATGGGTCGCCTTCCCATTTATGTTAATTCTTTCTTGGAACGTGAGAGGTTTGGGTTCGCGGAAGAAAAGATCACTCATTAAAAGCTTTCTCCAGCAAACTAATGCCACGATAGTTATCCTCTAGGAAACCAAGCGCAACCACATTGACAATTCTTTCATCAAATCCCTTTGGAGCTCTCGCAACATTGCTTGGAGTGCTCTGGATGTCGAGGGTAGCTCGAGCGGTATTCTTATCATGTGGAATGATCCATCCTTCACTGTTATTGAAATTGTGGAAGGTACACACTCCCTTTCTCTCAATATCTCTCTTGCAGGTGGTTTCCTTTTTTGGTTTTCTGGTGTATACGGCCTAACGAGGGCAGCTCATAGGCAATCCTTCTAGGATGAGTTAACTGACCTCTCTTTCCTCTGCGAAGGCCATTGGATTTTGGGTGGAGACTTCAATGTGACTAGATGGTCTTTTGAAAAATCTAATGGTAAGCCATATACAAAAAGCATGAAATGTTTCAACAAATTCATTGATGACTGCTTTGATTGGCCCCCCTTATCCAATGGCTTATACACGTGGTCCAACCTTTGTGACAACCCAGTGATGACCCTCATTGACCGATTTATGATCATTAGCCCTTGTATTGACAAACTCAATAGCGCTTTGGCCAAGAGATTACCAAGAGTTACTTCAGATCACTACCCAATCCTTCTAACCCTTGGTCTACAAAGATGGGGACCCTATTACTTCAAGTTTGAAAACACTCTTATCCAAGGCTGGCCGTGGCATGGTTTTATACAGAAACTGAAGCTCTTCAAACACCAGGTTCGAATTTGGAATGTCAATACCTTTGGCTACATGAAATCTATGAAGGTTGACTTGATCAATGAACTTAATAGGCTAGATTCCATCGAGGAGACTGATAGTCTCAACCCCACACAGCTTCTACGTAAATTTGATATCAAAACTGAACTGCAGGACATCTCCATCAGGGAGGAAATCAACTGGAGACAAAAATGCAAACTGAAATGGTTGCTTGAGGGTGACGAAAACACCGTTTTTTTCATAGAATCGCCTATGCTAGAAAGAGGAAAAACTCTATCGTGGAGCTTTTGTCTAGGAAGGGGGAAAGCCTTGTCATTGATAGCCAGAAAGAATTCCTAGATTTCTACTCTCACCTATACACTAAATCTACTGGCCGTTGGTTCCTCCCAGATTTGGATTCTTGGAGCCCCATTTCTACAGAGCTTGCTCACTCCTTAGAAACCCCTTTTATCGATGAAGAAATTTTCAGGGCTGTTTCGGTACTTGGCACAAACAAATCTTCGGGGCGAGACGATTTTACCATTGAATTCTTTAAAAAAAATTGCAACATCCTCAAGGAAGACATCGAGAAGGTGTTCCAAGATTTTTTTGAGAATAGTATTATTAATGCAAACCTCAACGAAACATATATTTGCCTCATCCCGAAGAAGATTGATGCTAAATCTGTGAATGACTATCGACGCATCAACCTAACCACATGCCTCTACAAGATAATAGCCTGCGTCCTTTCAGAGGGACTTAAGAAGGTCCTCCCACTCACAATTTTTTTTTTTTAGTACATCAACAATTGGGGGTGGGGGGATTCGAACTCATGACCTCTTAGTTATGAGTCATACTTAATGCCAGTTGAGCTATGCTCTCTGTTGGCCTCCCACTCACAATTTTGACTCCCAATTTGCCTTTGTTGCAAACAGACAAATTATAGATGCCTCTCTCATTGCCAACGAACTCATCGAAGAACAATTTAGGAATAAGAAACAAGGGGTCGCTATTAACCTAGACATCAAAAAAGCCTTTAACATGGTGGATTGGAACTTCCTTGACCGCATCCTATCATTCAAAGGTTTTGGTACCAAATGGAGACTTTGGATTCCAGGTTGTATCTCTTCAGCAAATTACTCCATCATTATTAATGGCAAACCCCGTGGAAAACTTAAAGCCTCGTGAGGGCTTAGACAAGGAGACCCTCTATCTCCCTTCCTCTTTGTCATTATTATGGATTGTCTTTCTCAGATGCTTTCTCTACAGGCCACCAAAGGGCTCACACGTGGTTTGAGTGTCGGCGACCTTTCTATTACCCATCTTCCTCTTTGTCATTGGTATTAACCTTACAACGGTTGTGGTTGCTGGCCTTGCAGAGGGATTTGGATGCAAAGTGGCCTCCTGGCCCACCCTATACCTCAGGTTGCCACTCAATGTCAAACCATGAACCAAAACTTTACGGAATCCAAATCATTGAGAAATTAGAGAGACGTCTATCTGGATGGAAAGGCTCCTTCATCTCAAAAGGTGGTAAGCTTACCTTATTACAAGCTACGTTATCCAACATTCCCACCTACTACTTATCCCTTTACAAAATCCCATCCGAAGCTGCAAACACAATTAAAAAAATTCTTAGGCGGTTCTTGTGGGTTGGGCGTAATAACAAGATGGGCTATCATCCTATAGGTTGGTCTAAGGTGTGACGACCAATTGAAGATGGAGGGCTTGGGATTGTCAACATTAAAGCCAAAAATTGAAGTCTCCTTGCCAAATTGATTTGGAGATTTTATGCTGAAAAAGATTCTCTTTGGCATCAAGTTTAAACCACAAATATGGCTACTCCCAATCCGATATCCATCCTAATGGGAAAAAAGCCAAATACCACTAGGGCCTTGGAGAAATATTGTTGCAGAAAGACCTTTTATCTCTTACAATACTCTCTGTATTGTAGGAAATGGTAAGCATACTAGTTTTTGGATAGACAAATGGTTGGGCGACTTCACCCTTCAAGCCTCCTACCCTCTCCTTTTTGCTCTCACAAGAAAAAAGGAAGCCAAGGTTTGTGATTTGTTCTCGGCTATTGAATTGGCTTGGAATCTAGACAACCCTCAGCCATTGAAGGAGTCCGAAATTGAGGAGTGGGTGAGGCTATCAACCCAACTCCCCAGTTGCTTAAACACAATAAAGGATGATTTTTGGAAGTGGCAGCTACATAGTACAAGGGTATACACGGTTAAGTCCCTTACACAAATTGTTCTCCACGAACTTCTCCACCCACAAACATCTTTATCAGAATATCTGGAAGAGCCACATCCCTAAAAAAGTGTGGTTCTTCCTTTGGGAATCCAGCCACGAGAGGCTTAACACAACCGACACAATTATTAGAAAATCCCCTTGGATTGTTATAGCTCCAAGCTGGTGTGTCCTTTGCAAACAGACGGCAAAATCCATCAGACATATCTTCAACTTATGCCCCTATACTTACAGCATTTGGATCAGACTTCTCCATCCATCTAAGCAACAGTTTGTCTTTCCAAACAAAATGTGTGGCATCCTCGAGCTTCTCCTGATAGGACACCATTACACTCAAGACAAGGCGGTCATTTGGGTCAATCTGGTTAAAGCCCTAATGTGGACTATTTGGCTTGAAAGAAACAATTGAGATTCAGTGAAAAGGCCAGAGAACCCCACATTGCTCTTGAATACATTCTTTATCTTACTTTCTGTTGGTGTAAATTATTTCCCTCATTTGGTGACTACACTCTTACTTCTCTTCTTAGCAATTGGGAAAATCTTTTGTAATCGGTATACTGACTTTTTTTGTACATTTCATATTATCAATAAAATGAATTTGTGTTTCTCATAAAAAAAAAAAAAATTAGTTCAATTTTTCATACATTGGTTAAAGAAAAAAAAAGGTTTATTTTTTCTGTGGGTGTGAAGAACAAATCAACATAAATCTAGAAAAAAATGAAAATAAAAATATAAAATCAATGCCTCAAATCATGAGTTTGAGGATGAAAAATGAGTACCGAAATCTAAATGAGAAGAAGTAATAGGAGAGGACTTGAGAATATCCAGTTCTTGAGGGATGAAGTCCAAATCCATAGAGTTGGTTGGGTTTTTTTTTTTTCAAAAGATTTTGAAACAAAAAACGTAATCTCAACCTATTTTTAATATTCCTTTGAAAAACAAACTTATTTTAAATATTATTATTAAAACTTTTGCCATAAAGGCATAATAGCAAAATATTATACTTTCTTTTCCTTTCTAGCATCCAAATAAAAAATTTTAATTTCAGAAATTTCAAATCAATTTCATTCTAAACCCAAATAAAAATTTAAAATCATTTCCGTAAAATTTTTGATTTGAAATCATTTATTATCAAATTCATCCGCCAAATAAAGTGTAACTTCTAGAACAAATAGATACCAACTCCAATCTTAAGTATATTTTGTTTTTAAATTTATTAATTAGCAAAAAAAAAAAACTTTTCTTCAATTAGCCACTTCTAATGGTAGGATTAACCTCTTTAGACTCTCCACTTTTTTTTTTTCCTTTCTATTATCATTATTATTTAAAAAACAGACCTAAAGCTATCGGTCCAATTTTGTTATGCTTTCTCCTCCTCCATGGTTGCATGCAGCGCACGTTTGAACCTCATCATCAACTCAGAAATTCTCTCTTCCTCCCCAAACAGCATGACACACACACCAACAACACCCATCTCTAATTTTTTTTCTCTCACTTATCTTCCTCTCTGGTTGCTGCTTCAGACCTCCACCCCACCTGCACTTTTATTTATGCTCTTATCTCACTCTCTGCTGCAACCTCACAACGCCACACCAACCCAACCCGTTTTCTTCCTTCAGACCTCTATCTATAAAAAATTTTCTTGATCAATTTTTCTTCTTCTTTTGTTTCTTCGATTCAACAAATCCAATCCCAATCCTAAAATTGGGTAAAATTGTAATGGGATGAACTTTTGTTTAAAATCCTACCAAATCCAACCTATTTTGGATGGAAAATTTGTTTGATCAAAACAAATCATTTTGGATTTCAATCATTTTGGATTTTGGATTTCAATTATTCTTTTGTTTCTAACTCTAATTACCACTCCAGCGTGGAGCAAAGAAGGTAATTGTTTTGTTGAATACACTGTTCCCAAATGAAATTTCATAATTAGGAATAATGTCACATTAATATCTAGCAATTTTAGTAGTTTTGGGTCATTATTTCTCCATGTAGTATATAAGCTCGGTATCATGTTCATTCCCTGAACAGTTTTGATATTTGATTAGGAGTTTTCTTATGAAGCCTACGGATTGGGAAAGCTCTTCAGGAGCTAGTGGCGATGACGACATTTCTGAGCAAGACATAAGAGATGAAGAAGAATGTTTTTGTTCATTTGGGTACATGCATGAGTTGCAATTCAGTTTGAGAATTTCAAGAATTTAGACTCACAGGAATCCTTCAATAGGATGGAGCTATTTGCTTATTATTAAGTGTGTGTTTCAATATTTTTATCTGTCTCTAGGAAGCATGCTTCATTTGCTCGATGGAATGATCGGATGGGAATGGCGAAAGTTGTAGAGAAACAAGGGCGACCTTTGACGACGACGGCGGCATTGTACGTTGTGGCAAGATTTATTGTTCCATTGAGTAAACTTTGTAGGTCAAACTATGATTTTATTATGGTTTTGACATCTCTATTGGTTTTGATATTGATCACAACATTTTTTGGGGAGTTATTCTCCTTCACATTGTCTTTCAGTGATTACTATAAGATAAGGTAATATCATGAAAAATAAAAGAAATTGGTAGTGTTTTGGAGAATTTTTTTTTTTTGTTGCTTTTTGGTTCTTTATTTAGAACATTACAATATAGATAAAGGGAAGAAATTCAAGCTTACAATGTACAAGACGAAGCACTAGTAGTAGTCTTTATGTCTTGGTAAATAAATGAATTCATCATTTTTATAGTTCCAAAACTATATATTATATCGTATCTATATACATTAAATTTATTCCCTAATGAATTTAAACATTTCAAATTCAAACGATCTAAGAACCCTTTACGAGCTTGAAGGTGGACCTAATGGACCTACAGATCAGAAGCTCCAACGATACAAGATTACTCGGTTAATCTCATTAACCCCCTAATCAACATTCATTAACTGCGGGAACACTCCACTAAAGTCCCGCAATTGCACTCTTCTCACTGCAGATATATTTCTGTGTCCACCGATATTTACCAATAACAACAAGTCAATCCTTCACGAATGATCGTAACACCAGCTGGATCAAATTACCGTTTTACCTTTGAGTTACATCTTGTACCTTAAGTACCAGTGTTCCTCTAATGAACAATTTTTTTGTGGTCCTACAAACAAACAAAAGTCTCTCTCGGGTCAATGAGAGGGTCGGGCCTTTTGTTCAAGTCCTGGAGACACCACTTAAGGGAACATTCATCTACTTACCCTAGTAGGCGGGAATGAGTGAATTCCATCTTGCTAGGCTAAGTCACCAGCTGCTCACTCGGTCTTCTCCCCAAGAAGGTAGGCATATTGAGTCGTCGAATCTGGCCACTTGATAGCATGCAAATATGCTATCTTATTTATAAATTTTAGCTAGTTTTTATACTTAAAACATAAAGTTTCATGGCATTTTATGGTTAATTTCAGGAAACTGAGCTTGAGAAGCAAGAATTGAGTGTTGTGAGGTTATTTTGGTATAATTTGGAACATGTGTATGCTTAATTGAAGACACAAGAAAACTCTAGATGTATTTTGAGTATAAAAAATATACTGAGAGATTCTACATCGAATAACGATTCCAACGCATCAAACCGAAGGTCATTTGGACACCCGAGCGAAAAGATATGACAAAAATGGTCGCAGTGCGCTGGCTGGCAGCAAGCACAGCGTTGCAATGCCATGACAAGCGTTGCAACGCCATGCCGAAAGTCCCTATAAATATAACATGTTGTTTTCATTCCAAGGGGAGCCGAATTTGGTAGTTTTAGCCCTAATTTGAAATACACACTCTAAGGGGAGAAAAAGCATTCCTTGGGAGCCAAAGCGTTTGTGGAGGCTCGAGATCGTGACGGGAGCTCGGAAACGAGAGACCGACTTCGACACATAAGTTTATTTCTCTTTCTTTTAGTTTGTAATTGAGTTTAAAGACTTTTCCTATGACTTTAGCTTGTTTTTATGGTGATTTTGAGTAGCTAAACGTTGTAGTTGGAATTTGATTAGCATGTTTTAGATTTATTTGATTATGTATTGAACTTTGTTATGCTATTATTTTTGGCAATTCGTTCTTCAAATCTTTAATCTTGTTGGTTTAAGTGGACTCGAGAGAAAAAGCTTTAGATTAGAGCAAAGTTGTCAAAATTCTTAAAAGTCGGCATGAGAATGACCTAGAAGTCTAAGGGAAACACATAAAGAAGTTACTTAATGTCGTGCATGCTTAGATTTTATTTGGAAACTATAGAATTTATTGTGTGTGCGAGGCTCACTAAGGATCGAGAGATTTTTTTGAGTATCTTACTTCTTGTTTATAAATTCATGATATTAGTTCATTGCATGTGTTAAATAATGAATTAACTTGTGAAATCAACTTCCTCAATTCTATCATATTCGTGTCTCCAATTGTACATTTATTTTCTATCTTTGTTTTCACCTATCCATCAAAGTTTTGTTGCTTTAGCTAAAATTAAGAAAAATTATCTTGGTAATTAATTAATCTAGAAAACTCATTCCTGAGGACGATACTCTGTACTCAAATCACTATACTAAAACTTGACCCGTACACTTGCGGTATTGCAATATAACTCTACGCAATACCACTCTCACCCATACTAGTCAAAGGACAATCCCTCCAAACAGGAGTTCGTAACCCGCTCAGGATTGAGATCAAGTTGCGTAGGTCATCCTAGTGAAATAGAAACCTAACTAGTCAACGGAGTTATATCTAGTGGTTACTATTTCGTGGTCCAATCTTATGTAATCTCATTACATAGGATATCCCCACTCACATGTCATCTACACAAACACGTTAGGATCACAGTGTTTGTATCATATACAAAGTGAACCACATCCATAGTTTTACCAGGGTAAGGTACCCAAACCTTATCCCATTACTATAGACCCTTTAGGTTGTATCTCGAACCAAGATCCTTTTTATGTACACTACATTCAGTTAAAGATACATTTTACAGCCTTGGATGTTTAGTTTATTGGATTTAGGGTTAAAATAATGGCAATATTGAACAATAACTCTTTATTGAAATAATAACAGTTTATTACAATAATTAGAACATAATTACAAACTACGAGTTTTAGGGCACAAACTCCAACAACACAATCGAGAGCAACGGCGATCGTTCGCTTCCGCACGGGATTCGATTTCCTTCAGGACTACCTCATTTGTACTGAATACAAAGTAGGTCGCATCTATGGTGTTACCAGAATAAGGTTCCCAACCTCATGCGTATGCCATACACCATTTAGGTTATATACTTAAACATAATTCAACGATTACCCACTACACATTTGTTCAAGATCTACTATTATAACCTTGGAGCTTAGTTTATTGGATTTAGCATTTATGTGCGAGAATACAGTAATTGTCAAAATAAATAACTCTTTATTTATTTATTAATAATTTACAAAACTACACAAGTTTAGGGCATAAACCCCAACACTTTTGAATAAAGATGTGATCGAAAAAAGGGCGAGCGGTAGAAGAATCGTCTGTTTGATTAGCAAATCGACTGGAGATTTTGCGAATGGCAGAGCGTTTTTGGGCAGAAGTACTCGTGAACGGGTAAGTCTTGTATCGAACAGAGTGAGTGGCAAATTGGAATGAGCAAGATCAGTGAGTTTCACTATTGCTGACGCGAATTTGGTATGAGCTTCAACAACAACAGGCCAACGCGGATCTATCTGGTGGTCGATGGTCTGGGCAGAGGGAATCATTTCACGGGTCGATGGTTTGGGCAGAGCTACCTCTCGCCGACGCGGGTCTGGTCTAAGCAGAGATCAACAACGTGGATTTGATCTGAACAGGAGATCAATGATGGAGATATGGTTTGAACAAGGAGCAATGGTGGACCTGGATCGTGTCTGGTGGGCAGGAGATCGATGTACAGATATTCAGATCTTGTGGGCAGGAACTTCACACCGTCAGTGAGTTTCGCTAGAGGAAAAAATGGTGCAGTAGAGATGGCTCTGATACCATGTAATTTCCAGTATATTATTTGATCTGATTGGTATATGTTACAAGAAAGAGTACACTTAACTTATACACAAAAGAGAAAAGATAACTAAGAAAAGTGATTGAAAATGAGAGTAAATTATGCCTAATTTACATCAAATTACAACTTACTATATAGTTCACAACACTTTGTCCATACAGATTCAAGGGAATCTTATAATTCTTTATTTTTTGGTTGATAAAATTTGAGTGTTCCTTAAACGCTTTGCCTAGTGCATGCCCCTTTTACCAGTCTTGTTAGAAACATTCAAGTATTGGTTAGTCACACAACTCGTGGGGTACGTTTTAACCTTGAGGTAAGAACTAGTTCTTTTTATTTTTTTGATCCTTGACCATAACGTAATTCTTCTTCTAAACTCTTCTTTGAATTGATTCTAATTTGATATCGGTCTCTTGCTATCGCCAATTCCATTTGGTTTTTATTAAAGTGATTCACATATTCCTTGCTAAATCAACACACAAGCAACAAATTCTTATGCTATACCTTACTTTTTCCTAACCCCAAGCTTTTATATTGAAATTTGCTTTTAATTTGAATTTAAACAGCCATTTTAATCAAACCAGATTATTGACAACAAACATGATAGAAGGGACACTGAATATGAAAATTACTTAAAACCCACTTTGTAATATGTTTTTTTTTTTTTTTTTTTGAACACACATAATTTGTTTTTTTAAGCACAATTGTAATAATATGTTCTAGTCACGAAGATAAGGGTTCATAATTAGCCAACGTTGAATTGGTATGACAATGTTAATGATGGGTGAATAAGGTTTAATTAAACTTGGTTAAACACTATCTTGGTCCCTGTATTTAGATTTTGTTCAATTTTGGTCCTTCTATTTTTAAATGTCTAATTTTAGTCATTATAGTTTTAATAAAACCTAAAATTAGTCTCTCCTCTTAGTTTATTGTAACTTTTTCTTTTTTAAAAAAAACTAGTTTGTATTAGTTTTTCCTTTATAAATTTTGAAAATATGTGTGTACTAGGTCTTTTCTTGTCTTAAAATTATTATTATTATTATTTAACTAATTTTAATTTTAAGTTTTATTGAAAGTATGTAGACTAAAATTGGACATTTGAAAGTATATGGAGCAAAATGGAATAAAACTCACAAATGGAAATGTTATCTTAGCCATCAAACTTTTTTCTAAACAAACCCAATATATAAAACAAAATAATGCACTTTTTACAAGAAATTTACAAGAAATATAATTAATGCTAAAAACAAGATAGATAAAAAGTATGGGGAATTAATTTTATTGATTTCAAACCAGAACAATTTGGAGCATGCAACAAATAATTACTAGAATTAATTGAAAAATAAATAAGAAAGAATTAGATCAAAAGTGACAGTAATTTTAGAATGGTTCACTCAAACTCGACATACTCCTGCCTCTTGAAAATTTATAAAATCACCTTGAATCCTTCAACGAATTAAAGTCCAACTGTTACACTACTCTTTTTATGGATTCAAAAAGCAACTCTGATTCTTATGAGTTAGGTTAGGATCAAACTGTAACACACTTCAACTCTCTCAATTGGGTGAGTATTTATAGGGGTATTTTGAAATTAATGACATATGGCCTTTTCGGTACTCCACAACTTGTCCAAATTACCTTGAGGGCAATGTACTCGCTCTTTCTCTCTTGTTCTCACTCTTCTTTGACTTAAGTTTATCTTCTTTCTTTCTATTCAATCTTTCCTTCTTCAATCTCGCTCTCGCTCTTCTCTGACTTAATTTTATCTTCTTTCTTTCTTTTCAATCTTTCATCTTCGATTTCTTGCTCTCCGAGAGCGAGAATCTTTTAAGGTCGAAACAATTTTACTGACGTGGAAAGCATAAGTGAGAACGAGAATTAGTAGCGAGAGTATTACCCTGCTCGAAAGTATGATATCCTTGGGTAATTTTGTGTGGATTGTCATACCATAATGAGTCATATTTCATTATTTTTCAGAAAGTGGGTCAGATGATATTGGAGCACATGGGCATAAGTCATCAGAACAAAAACCTTAATATAATGGATTTACAAATAACACTCAAACAAATCAATCCTCACAATACAATAGATCGCTTTCAAGAATAAAATAGAAAGTAGTGGCAGATTTATCACAGGTCTAGGAGGCTCAAGTCCCCCTAAAATATGAAAAATTATATTTTAGGTATAAAATCAATAGTTTAAAAGTAAAAATGAATGTTTTAGCTGGGTGGCAAGCCCCACCCTAGATGCACGTGCTTGAGCCCAACCTTATATTTTGTTTCCTTTTAGGGACAGCTTGTTTTTTGAAAATCTAGATAGCAAAATCTTTAAATGCCTGAATCAGAACCTTTAAATGCCTATCATAGATATTCATAGATACTCGATTATAAACCTTAATATTAAAGCTTATTTAACTCATAATTACTTAAAATATTCTTATTTTGTCTTGATATTAGGCTAAAAGAATCATGAAATTAAGAAAAATAAAAACAAATTAGGATGAGAATCTTAAAAAAAAGTTTCTTTTATGCAGGAATTGCAAAACCAAATTGCCTAATCGAGATATTGTAATCTAATATTGCAATCTTACCTTAAAAAGTTGGAACAACAGAAAAATTCAAGAAAAAGGAAAAAAACTTCGGGAAACCCATATGGAAAATCAACCATTACTCCATGATTTGAGGGATTAAGAGCAGAAAATTCAATTCTAATAAAGCCCTATATTAAGGAGGAAAGATGGGTGAAGTACCCAAACCGTTTTAGTTCAATTTTTCAGTCGATTTGGAGATTTATTTTTGTGGGTTTCTATTCATTTTTTTTTCTTTGTTAATTTCGTCATTCTTCGTATTTTTCTGCAGCTTTGCTCCTCTCTTTTCTGGAATTAGTGTTCTGTATTGAAGGAACATTCATATCTTATTCTTATTCAATCAATTTTTTTTGGTTTTGGAATTCGGTTTTTAATTTAATTCAAGAGTGTGAAGTATGGGTTTACGTTCAAGTCACTGTATTTGTATGTTACGCTTTCATGAAGAAGATGAATGAGAATTTCGCTTTCTTATTACAAGAGTGCCTCTGTTGATTAAGACTCCAATGTTTAACAACATTTCCTTGTGTTGTAGTCTTAATCTCAATTGCACTTGGTTGTATTACTGTCATCTTTTCTTTAAGTTTCTCTTTTAGTACAAAATCCTTGTTTTTTTTTTTTTCAATTTTCAACATGAATGCCCATTTAAAACATTATTTTGAATTTTATAAATTAAACATAAGCTACAACTTCTTAGATGGTTCAAGAATGGGAATTTCTTAAGAAGTAATTGTAGTCAAAATTTACCAATGAAACCAAACCTACACTTCAATTGTGTTGCTTGTGTTGAGATAATTCTGTTGGAATCCTAGAATGATCAACTAGGGTTGAAATTTAAGTTTAGATCTAATACTGACATTTTAGAAATAAATGATTTACGTTACAAGTAATGGAGACACGGGTTTAGACATAAGTCGATTCTTAAACATAGGGATTAAAGGTTGTTGCGTAAAATTATTTTGCAATACTGCAGGTGTACGGGTCAAGTTTTAGTATAGTGATTTAGAGTTCCAAGTATCGTACTCGGAAATGGGTTCCTAGATTAATTAATCACCAAGATACTTATTCTAAATTTTATCTAAAGCAACAAAACTTTGATGGATAGTGAAAACAAAGATAGAAAATAAATTTTTAATTAGAGACACGAATATGATAGAATTGAATGAAGATGATTTCATAAGATCATTTCTTATTTAACACATGCAATGAACTAATATTATGAATTTATAAACAAGAAGTGAAAATACTCAAGAGAATTTCTCGATCCGTAGTGAGCCTCGCACACACGATAAATTCTAAAGTTTCCTTATGAATTTTAAAAGCATACACGACATTGAGCAACTTTTTTATGTGTTTCCCAAAGAACTCTAGGTCATTCTCATGCCAGATTTCTAAGGATTTTGACAACTTTCCTCTAATCTAAGTTTCTTTCTCTCGAGTCCACTTAAACCAACAAGATTTATAAAATTAAGAACGAATTGTCAAAAATAAATAACATAACAAAGTTCAATACATAATCAAATAAATCTTAAACATGTTAATCAAATTCAAACTACAACGTTTAGCTACTCAAAATCACCATAAAAACAAGCTAAAGTCATAGGAAAAGTCTTTAAACTCAATTACAACCTAAAAGAAAGAGAAATAAACTTATGTGTCGATGTCGGTCCCTTGTTCTCGAGCTCCCGTCACGATCTCGAACCACCACAAACGCTTTGGCTCCTAAGGAATGCTCTTTTTTCTCCCCTTAGAGTGTGTATTTCGAAATTAGGGCTAAAAACTATCAAATTCGGCTCCTTTTGCAATGAAAACAACATGTTATATTTATAGGACTTTTTCGTACGGCGTTGCAACGTTGTGTCTGCTGCCAGCCATCCCACTGCAACCATTTTTGTCATATCTTTTCGCTTAGGTGTCCAAATGACCTTCGGTTTGATGTGTTGGAATCGTGATTTGATCTAGAATCTCTCAGTATATTTTTTATACTCAAAATACATCTAGATTTTTCTTGTGTCTTTAATTAAACATACACATGTTCCAAATTGCACCAAAATAATTTCCAAACACTCACTTCTTGCTTCTCAAGCTCAGTTTTCTGAAATTAACCATAAAATGTCATGAAAGCTTATGTTTTAATTATAAAAAATAGCTAAAATATAGAAATAAGATAGCATATTTGCATGCTATCAAAGGCTCCAAAACTTGAGGATTCATTATGCTCGAAATTCTAAGATAGAGGGAGTATAGATATATTATAGTTCCCTCACTTAGTCTCCTAAAACTCGAACATCGAGGTGAATGAGAGTTGTAAATCTGGTTTACAATTGAGTGTGGAGGAGGTGGAATTGCAATTTTGGTTTGCAACTTAGGGCAATAACATTTTTGAACCCCTCTTTTGGTATAAGGCAACCCTAATTCTCAGTCAAAGATCCAAGCTATGAACAAGCAAAAACCATTGAACTAAGAGATTAACACCTCCCTATACAAATTTTGGATCCGCCAAGAGATAAAACTAGAAATTAATTACCTCTTAAGATCTATGATCTAGAAGGAAGATTGGAAAATCTTGTTCTAGATTGAGTCACTCCACAATCTAACTTGATCAAGGTTGGATTGAATGGCTCGATTGCTTTATATCACAAGAAAAACTAAGAAGGGTCTCAATCTTTGAGAGAACAATTTTCATTCACCAAATCATGTCTTTCAAATGACAAAATACAACCCTATATATACTAATTGAAAAGTCATTTTGAAAGGATACAACCTTTCACCCTTGTAGTCTAAATACATTCCCCAACCCTTCATTTCCATACATGTATCTTCTTAAATGTAAATACATAAATTTAATAGGTACATAATGCATTAAATATGTGAATGAATCTGGATTTTTAAATTTATTGTGACTTTTGGATGAAGAGGTTCCTTATGAAGATTCAAAGGTTGCAACTCTTCACTATAGATTGACACTTTAGCTTGGAGATGAATATTCAATGCAACTTGAAGTCTCTTAGCTCTAGTTCTTGTCATTGGCCTTGTGGCATAATGATTGACTCATGATTGGGTTGAATTGGAGTTAACTTCCATTAATTTTGAGAATGAGCTTCGATTGAGCTGGATTGAGCTGATTGAGCTAAATTTCCATCTTCTAGACTTTCCTCGTGATCTTCTTGATAGCTCACTTCCTTATTAGGTGGACTCCTCACAAGTCCCGTGGTTTTTACTTTTCACATCGAAGAGGTTTTCCACGTATAATTCGTGTGTTTCTTGCATTTAGATTTCTGCATTTGTTTATGGTTTGTTGTTGTCCACTGTTGGTTGTTGCTTGAGAATTATTTGGTGAATAATTTGTGGTTGATTGAAGTATTATTTTTATTGATTGTCTTAAAGAGATCTTGGTGAGTTATTAATTGACTATTTTGGCCCTATCAGTTGGTATCAGAGTCAAGGTTTAATTTAATCATTGTTATGGAGTCTACTAATGGCAGTGGAGGTAATTCAATGGTTAGACTGACATCAACCAATTATTCCATCTGGAGACCGATGATGGAGGATTTGCTATTTTGCAAAGATTTGTATGATCTAATTGAAACAACCATAGAAGCTGATGGCACAATTTCTAAACCTTCAAAACCAGATAAAATGGAAGAGAAAGATTGGGTAAAGTTAAAGAGAAAAACTTTGGGAACTATTAGGCAGTGGGTTGATCTTAGTATTTTCAACCATGAGTCTAAAAAGTCTGACGCATATGATTTGTGGAAGAAATTGAAAGGTATTTATGAAAGGAGGACCGCGCATAATAAAGTTTCATTAATCAAGAGACTTGTTAATTTGAAATTAAAGGGTGGGAAGTCTGTTTCTGAACATTTGAGTGACTTCCAGGATATTATTAACAAGTTGACTACTATGAAGATTTTTTTTATGATAAATTGCATGATTTGTTCTTGTTGAGTTTTTTGCCAGATAGTTGGGAAACCTTAGTTGTGACTATTAGTAACTCTGCTCTAGAAGGTGTTCTATATGTTAATATGATTAAAGAAAGCATGTTCGATGAAAAGATAAGAAGAAAGGAGATGGGAGTTGATAATTCGAATACTTTTGTTGTTGAGAATCGTGGTAGAAGCAAGAGTAAAGGACCCAAAGGTCGTGGTAACTCAAAGGAGAGGTCCAAGTCTAGAGACAAAGAGACTAGGACATGTTATCACTGCAACAAGCATGACCATATTAAAAAGTTTTGCTACTGTTGGAAGAAAGAACAAGGTAAGAAGCAAGACTCACAAAAGGAGTGAGATGATAAAAATACTGCAGCAACCGCTACTACAGGTAATGGTGATGTTACTTTAGTTTATGCAACTAGTGAATGCCAGCATGTAGAAAGTTCAGACACAGAGTGGTTTGTAGATTCAAGAGCCTCATATCATTGTGTTCCCAGAAAGGAGTATTTCATGAACTATCAATTGGGTGATTTTGGTAGTGTGAAGATGGGAAACAAGAGTTCAGCCAGTATTCTTGGGTTAGGTGATATTCGTGTGAAGACAAGTGTTGGGTGCATGCTTACATTCTGAATGTGTGTCATATTTCACGATTTACGCCTTAACTTGTTGTCCGCAAGTGTCCTTGATCAAGAAGGGTTTCAACATACCTTTGATGATGGTAAAAGGAAATTGTCTAAAGGTTCGATGACAGTTGCTCGTGGTGAGTTATGTTGTTCGTTGTATAAAACATACTTGAGGGTATGTTCTTGTGAGTTGAATGCAGTTGAAGAAAAGAATTCTCCTAATTTGTGGCATCGAAGGCTAGGGCATATGAGTGACAAGGGGATTAAACTGTTGGCAGGTAAATCTCTTATTCTTGTTGATAAAACAGTTTCTCTTGACCATTGTGATTATTGCTTGGCAGGTAAGCAACATAAAGTTTCCTTTGGTAAAAAGTCCATTAGAAGGCAAGGGAAATTGGAGTTAGTCTACTCTGATGTTTGTGGTCCTATTGAGGTAGAATCATTTGGTGGCAATAGATATTTTGTCACTTTCATTGATGATGTTACTCGAAGAACTTAGGTGTATATGTTGAAAACAAAAAGCCAAGTGTTTGAGATTTTCAGAAATTTTCATGTTATGATAGAAAGGGAGACTGAAAGAAAGTTGAAGTGTCTTCGATCTAACAATGGTGGTGAGTATACTTCGAATGAGTTTAAGTATTATTGCTCACAACATGGCATTAGGCATGAGAAGACAGAGCCCAACACACCACAACACAATGGAGTTGCTGAAAGGATGAACAGAACCATTGTAGAGAAGGTGAGGTGCATGCTTAGAATGTCTGATCTTCCTAAGACATTTTGGGTTGAAGCAGTGCAATGTGTCGTGTATTTGATTAATCGATCTCCATCGATCCCTCTTGGTTATGACATTCCAGAGAGAGCATGGAAGGAACGTGATCCCACTTATTCGCATTTGAGAGTCTTTGGCAGTAAGGCATACATGCATCTGCCTAAAGAACAAAGGTCAAAGCTTGATTCGAAAACTAATTCATGTGTATTTGTTGGGTATGGAGATGAAGAGTATGGTTATAGGCTCTACGATCCAGAAAAGAAAAAGGTAGTGAGAAGCAGAGATGTAGTATTCTTTGAGCACGAGAAGGGTGCAGATTTTCTGAGTACGAGGTACACTTCTATTTCAAAATCATCTTTTGATACTACTAATGATCCTTCTTCTACTCCTTCTATTATTCAGTCGTCGAATGAGAATGTTGAGGATGTACTTGATGATGTACGTGATTATGTTGGTGAGGTAGAACCTGATGGTAATGTACTAGATCATGTTGATAATGATGATCTTGATGAGTCTTCATCTGATGAAGAAATCCATGAGCAAGTGATTCAAGAAGAAGTTCATGAGCAGGGAGAGCAACCTATCCCTCAAGTGGAGGATACACAGGTTCGAAGGTCCACAAGAGAGCGTAAACTTTCAACAAAGTATTCAAGCTCATAGTTCATTCTAGTTAGTGAAGATGGAGAGCCAGGAACTATCAAGAGGTCTTGTCTCATGATGAAAAAGACAAGTGGCTTGATGCAATGAAGGAAGAGATGAATTCCCTAAAAAAGAATGAAACCTATGAGCTAGTGCAACTTCCAAAGGACAAAAAAAATCTTGAGAAACAAGTGAGTTTTCAAGTATAAAAAGGATGACAAGAATATAGTAAAGTTCAAAGCCAGATTAGTGGTAAAAGGATGCAACCAGAAAAAGGGCATTGACTTTGATGAGATATTCTCTCCAGTAGTCAAAATGACATCTATCATAACAATTTTGGGTTTAGCAGCAAGTCTAGATCTTAAATTGGAGCAACTTGATGTAAAAACTGCATTTTTACATGGTGATTTGCTGAAGAGATCTACATGGAGCAACCTGAAGGATTTGAAGAAAAGGGGAAAGATAAACTTGTTTGCAAGTTGAAAAAGAGTCTTTATGGGCTTAAACAGGCACCAAGATAATGGTACAAGAAATTTGATTCGTTTATGATAAACAACTATTATAAACGAGCTACAACTAATTCCTGTGTGTATTTCAGAAAGTTCCCTAGAGGTAACTTCATTATTCTTCTTTTATATGTAGATGATATGTTGATAGTTGGAAAAAATGCAGATATGATTCAAAGTTTGAAGAAAGACTTGTCCAAGTCATTTGACATGAAAGATTTAGGCCCTGCAAAGAAAATCTTAGGCATGGAGATTACTCGTGACAGGAAAGTTGGAAAATTGTGGTTATCTCTGTAGGGAATGAGAATCCCCGCGCAGCGGATGACGATCGAATCGTCAAGGTATCATTATGCTACTTGTACTTGTTAAAACGATCTAACACTAGATCTAGGCTAAACATGCTGAAAAAAAGGAAGAAATTTACAGCAAGAAGGAGTGTACTTACTTGTTGTAGACAAACTTCAAGAATTTCTTCCTCGGATCACGAACTCTTCGTGCTTCTCGATCTCAACGAACTCTTCCCACGAACGAAGCCCGAACACCACCACTTGGAGTCTCGATTGTTCTCTTTTGGAGAAGGAAAGTTTGTGGGAACCTTTTGTGTTTTGGAGAGGGAGGAGAATTGAGAGAGAATTGAGAGAATTCCTCTTCTCTTCTTTGATGAAAATCAAAAAAAATGAGAGAATGTTATCATTCCTTCTTGCAAGAAGGGTTTAAATAGTGGAATTGATGGAGTTAATATCTCCTCATTATTACCACTTTACCACAACCATAGTTTATGCATGTTGGGTTTTATGTCCTAAAACTCGTGGTTTTGTAAACTGAATGTATATTCTATATCACAATAAAGTTGTTATTGAAATTTATTCAGTAAAGGTGTTATTGACTATTGTGTATTGTGTAACCTTAATCCAATAAAGAACTCTTGGCTATATGATGAATACTTGAACTTTATGTGTGACATAAAAGTGGATCAAGTTCAAGTTATAGCCAGAACAGTCTATAGTATAAGGATAAGGTTGGGTGCCTTATCCTGGGGACACTATGGACGCGGCCCACTTTGTAGAGAACAAACGATGTGATCCTTAATCGTTCATGTGGAGACATGTGTGAGTGGGGCGCCTATGCAATGAGTTTGCATAAGATCGGACCGCGCAATAGTCACTTAGATTTTATAACTCCGTTTCTTCGCCTTAATCGACTATATTCATACGATAACCTAGGTAACTCGATCTTAATCCTGAGCGTTCTATGGACCCCTGTTTATTCGGATTATCCTTAGATTTGCATGGGTGAGAGTGGCTCAAGACTGCCGACTCAATAAACCTCCCATTTCAGGGATAAAACCGGGGTATATAGCTGGGAACATAGTTCGGCAAGATGGAATTCATTCCTACCCGCTTTAGGGATTAGTAGAAAGGTTGTTCCCTTAAATCATGACTCAGAGTCTTGAACAATGGGCCCATCCTCTCATTGGCCGAGAGAGGATTTGGTTTCTTGGTTGAACCACAAACCAATTGTTCATTAGAGGATCAGTGGAACTTAAGGAACAAGAGGTAATTACAAGGGTAAAACGGTAATTTTGACCCAGCTGTAATTACGAATGACCTGTGAAGGATCGACTTACTAATCATGGTTATATTGAGTGGACATAAATATATCTCTGATGAGGAGAGTGCAGCACCACTTGGGCTTTAGTGGAGTGTCCGGTGGTTAACGAATGTTGATTAGCTAGGCTAAAGAGTTTGGCCAGGTTAATCTCGTATCGTTGGAGCTCATGATCCAGCAGGTTCATTAGGTCCTCCTTACTAGCTCGGACTTAGCCTTATAACTTTTTGAGAGAAAAGAATTTGAATTGTTCAAATTCAAGTTTGGGAGAAAGCGTTATTTATATGTGATATATTTAACTAATCATAGCTTAATTATGAATTAAACTATGATTAATAAGAGGTGGTTATATTTAAATATGATTTAAATATCGGGATCGGTTTATAGCATGAATAAGGATTCATGTTCGAAAAATCGATCGAGATCGGACAATTTATTTAATTTAATATTTGATATTAAATTAAATTAAAAAATTAATTAATTAAATTAATTTTGAACTATTTAATTAATTATATTAATTTTAATTAAAAATCAATTTAATATTGATTTTTGAATTAAAATTAAATGTAAAATGAGGGATTTTCATGAAAAACAAGTTGCCAACTTGCCCAATCTTACTCATCTTCAAAATTCACCAAAATTGGCCACCTCCATCTCAAAGCATCTTCATCACCCTTGAGTTGTCACTCCATTGAAGCTTTTTGAAGCTTTATATAATGGTGATTTGAGGTGTTTTGTGAGAATTACACAGAAAATTCAATATTCCCGAATTAGTGACCTTTGAGGTTTTTTCTACCAAATTCTCTCAACCAAGGATCCCACAATCCGTTCTAAGGCCTGAGGGTAGTAGGGAAGACTCTAACGGTTGTCCACGAAGTGTTCGTCTTTGAAAACCATCAACCGGTGAAGAGAATTTGATCTTCAAAGTTGAGTTTTCTATCCCTCTGTTTTTCCAGCTTTGAGCATGTTTTTTATTTTACAAAATTGATCAACTTAGAGTGTTCAAGATCCAAAATTACTTCCGCTTTCTTAATCTAGACTCTTTCAATTGGTATCAGAGCAATTTTGAGCACTCGATTTGATCTATTTTGTTCTGTGGTGGGTATTTTTTGAAATACAATTTTTCTGGGCATCTAAAGTGTTCTTCTGACTTTGGCATTTAAATTGAGCATCTATTTGTGCTTTATTTTCAAATTGCTCAAGTGTGTTTGAGCATTAATGTGTGTAGAATAAGCTGTAAAAATTTCGGGTCGATCGGAGTTCGAGAAGGCCTTCAATTTGAAGAGAAAAGCTTGAAAGGTCAAAGAAAACTCAAAACAGAGGTTGTTTTTTTTTTTATTTTTCAATTTGCTACAGTAATTTTACAGATTCAGCCCGTGTTTTTTAAAAAGGAAGAAGAAGATGCTGACCGTTGACTTTGACCAGAAATGGTTGACTTTGACCGGTTCAACTTTTTTAGGCCGGTTCAGCTCGTTTTCGGTCCGGTTCGGGTATTTTTAGACCGGTTCTAACTATTTCGAGCTCGGTTTTTCCATTTTGGAGGTCCGTTTCACCAATTGGAGGCCCGATTTAGCCTTTTACAGCCCGATTTAACATTTTGAAGGTCCAGTTCACACATTTGCAAGCCGGTTCGAAGTGGCTCGATGTTAATTCTAGATTATTATTGTAATAATTTAGTAGTTTGCTTGCATTAGATGCCAAAACCAGACCACTTTAGTGTGTTTAATTAATTATGCATTGTGAATGTATGTTTTAATTAAAATCTCTGATTATATGTGCATAAAGTATGCCATATAGATTTTAAAATCCCACCATAGGAAGCATGCTCCATGCATTGAAAGTATGTTATAAGTGTTATAATATATTGTATGCATGTTTATTGGGTTTCATAAGAATTAATATAAGAGTTATATTAATTTATGAAACAAATATTATATGTTTTAATTATAATTAATATAAGGGTTATATTAATTAAACATATAATTGCTATGCATTTTTCATGTGATGGATTTGTTATAAATGTATGTTTATTCATGTGATGAATGTTCAATCTATTTATAACATAGAAATGCATGTAACCTAAGGTTAATTAATTAGTTTTAAAATGGTTTTAGAACTGGAATTAATTAGACCTTAGGTTATCTAGTTCTAATAAGATTAGAATTAGGAAACCAATAATTTATAAACTTTGATTAAAGAGGGACTCTGACTAAGGAAGGTTACAGCTAGGTCTGGTACTACTTAAGTGACGGAAACTAACACCCTACAGGAACCGACACGGGAGTGAATTTAATCCATAGGTTTATAAATTATCTTTCGTGAGTGGCGTTTATTAAAAGTTAATAAATTAAACTCATAGACCTAGGTTTATTAAAAGGTTAATAGACTTAGGTAATTCCAGTATAATTGTTATATTGGTAGACTTAGGTCATATTGTTTTAGCCGGAATATGCCTAAGTAAAATTATACCCAAACTGTTTAAAATACTTAGTGGGAGTGAAAAGGTATAAATGATATATCGATTTCCTCTTACGCTCTCCACGAAGTTCACACCGTGAAATTTATGCTCGGCCTCGTGATGTCAATAGGGCATCCCCATTCGGATGGTGTTTGCATAAATCAAGAGCAAGGTGAATGGAGAAAGTATTTATAGTAAGTGAGCGAAGGAGGTGTGTCAACACATCCTACGGTTTCCTCCATTAGGTTGGACCGTGAGATTCCCATGTTGCGCCTGCAGGTCGCCCGAAGTAGCACCATCCATTCGGAGGGATGTAACATGGGATTCGGAACAACTCAAACTCCAGAAATGGATAGGGTCTCTTAGGTCCATTCCCAGCTTTGTCTCTCCAGTTCGGTAACATTGTTGGGGCCGACCTCTGAGGTCTGAAAATGGTGGGTCACACTTACAAGAATTGCTAAGTGTTAGTAAGTTCTTGACCAAAGTAGCGAAAACTAGAATGTTATAGGAATAAGATTTATTCTGGTATTAACATTTAGTCAAGAATGTCTTGGTTCAGTGAATGAGTGATTGATCGCCTCTGGTAGCGGTTGCTCGACTCACTGAAGTATCGTTAAAAAACAATAATGAGTTTATGGGTACATTATTACTTTTGCTAAATTCTTAAATTGGATAGGTAACAAACAATTCACTAATAGAATTCATTCTTTTTCAAAGATGTCGAACTCTTTTATCCAGCTTACTCGCCTTGATAAACTTAGCGGCGATAACTATGGAACTCTGGAAGTCAAACTTGAATACGATTCTTGTTCTTGATGATCCGAGGTTCGTCTTAACGAGAGGAATGTCCTCCCCTCCTCCCGACTCATCGCAAACCGAATGGTTCGGGATGCTTATGAAAGATGGATTAGGGCTAATGAGAAGGCCCGAGTCTATATCTTAGCCAAAGATATCCGATGTGTTGTCTAAGAAACATGAGACCATGGTCACCGCAAAGGAGATCATGGGATCATTACTGACGATGTTTGGACAACCGTCCTCATCGATCCATTATGATCTTTGTCAAATCGTTTACAACTCCCGTATGAAGGAGGAAGCCTCTGTTAGGAACATGTCCTTGACATGATGACCCACTTCAACGTGGCGAGTATAAATGGGGCAGTCATAGATGAGAAAAGTCAGGTAACCTTTATTATGGAATCTCTTCCGAAGAGTTTCCTGCCATTCCGCACAAATGCGGTGATGTAACGCCCCTACTTTTCTATGACCAACTCCTAGGGACATTACTACACATGCATGCATTTATAGGCCAAGAGATAAAAGAACTTAAAAGAAATTTCCATCCAATATAAATAGTTTCAGGGATCCCAAAAACAAAACATTAAAATCAGATAAAAACATCGTTTTAGCGTGGCCTATTAAAAACGTAAATAAGTTTAACTCCAAATGAAAGCATAGAGATAACATCAGTTTAAAAACATAAATGTGCGGAAAAACATGTCGGTTCCCATGGTTTTGGTAACGCTTCCCCGTCACTCGCCCTGCACGTCCTTTCCTTTACCTGAAAAACATTTTTAAAAGAAAGGGTGAGTATTGCGAACAATACCCAGTAAGTAACCTCGCTACCGAGGTTTTGGGATATGCATACACATACAATCATGATCTCTAAACTCATTCGTAACATACATAGATGGGACCTAAAACTTTCTAGTATTGTCGTCTTTTTAATCCATGATCGCTATTTAATTGTCGCCTTTAATCCATGATCGCTTATTTAGTTGCAGTGTCTTTAATCCATGGTCGCTTTATTTAATTGTCAGTCTTTAATCCATGATCGTTTATTTAATTGTGGGGCCGATCGTCATCCTCGAGTCATTTCGTTTTGAGTCCCTCACAGACCCCTGTACTTTGACCCATAGGTCTCTATTGCATGTTTGGCCATGCACATAACGATCTCAGGGATAACCAATGTCCACACTATTCGCTAATTCATTTCGTGGCATACAAAACATGCATGAGGTCCCATCACACATAATAATAGAGTACATGTCACATACATCATCAATATATCAATCATACTTTCTCATGGGCAGTTTGAAGATCATACTTTTATAAGAAAACATGTACCATTCTCATACAAACTCTCATCCCTATTCTCACATGAAATAATGGAATACTTTTACATAGCATACGAGAATAATCTCACATAAAATAATGGGTTATTTCCACTTGAAGCATCAAAGTATTTGCACATAAAATATCACGTATTCTCACGTGAATATCTCAGATATTTTCGTATAGAAAATTATAACTATTTTCACATGAAATCATAAAAATTCGTTTTCATTTAATCCCATTAAAAATTCGGCACAAGGTCCCTTACCTCGAGCTTCGATTTTACTCCAAAACCTAATCGAACTCACTTTGCTATTCTCCTTTTAGTGAAACTTTGATTCACACCATAATTTCGAATTCAAACTCCAAGCATTCACTAAAACCCTAATCATGCGATACTCAAATTACTGCATTAAGATATCGTGTCCCGCTTACCTCGGTTTCAACGCGAGAACTCAATATTCCTTAGTTTGCTTGGCAATCGACCTCCAATTCCGTTCCAAGTTCGGTTCCTACAAAGACGTGTTCGAATCCGTAACTTAAATTCTCAATCGAACGCTTAATCTACTCGATAGGTCGCAATATTTTTAATTAGGTATGAAACTCGAATCAAACGCTCACCGAAAGGAATCTCCGCTGCTGTAAACGTGTTGGCCGGCGCTGTGGAGCTCGACGGCGGCGGCTGTGGACGTGATTCGTGGAGGCTCTCGGCTGCAGGTGTGAGCGGCGGTTGGAGGTGGGATGTAACGCCCCAACTTTTCCTATTCTTGAATCCCTAGGGACATTACTACACATGCATGCATTTATAGGCCGGGAAATAGAAGAAACTTAAAAGAAATTTCCATTTAACTTAAATCGTTCCAGGGATCCCCAAACAAAAACAAAACATTCAAATCATTTAAAACATCACGTCAGATTGGCCTATTAGAAACTGTAAATAAGTTTAACTTCAAATAAAAACTTAAAGACAACAATAGTTCAAATAAGAGTATCACGGAAAATTATCTTTTGGTTCCCATGGTTCTAATCACGCTCTCCGTCACACGCCCGCACGCCCTCCTTCCCTTTACACGAAAAACATTTTTAAAAGAAAGGGTGAGTATTGCATAAACAATACCAGTAAGTAACCTCGCTACTCGAGGTTTGGGATATGCATACACATACAATCATGATTTTTAAATTCATTCATAACATGCATAGATGGGAATTAAAACTTTCTAAAGTTGCGTGTCTTTAATCCATGGTCGCTTATTTAAATGTCGAGCCTTTAATCCATGATTTATTCATATAATTGCCGTCTTTAATCCATGGTCGTTCATATAATTGCCGTGTCTTTAATCCATGGCTACACAATCAATCGCCAGTCTTTAATCCGTGTAGTGTGCATATAATTGCCGTGTCTTTAATCCATGGTCGCTTGTTCATTGATTGCAGTCTTTAATCCATGGCTATTCATTCGATTGTGAGGGCCGATTGGTCATCCCGAGTCATTTCAAATGATCTCGGGACAACCAATGTCCACACTATTCAATAATTCATTTCGTGACATACAAAATCATGCATAAGGTCCCATCAGTCACATAATCATGGTGTACATATCACAATTATCATCATCGACACATCATTCATACTTTCTCATGGACAGGGTGATAAATCATACTTTTGTAAATAACATGAAACATTCTCATACACGCTGCTGTCCTATTCTCACATGAAATAATGGGGTCTCTATACATACCATACGAGAATACTTTCACATAAAATAATGGTTCAATTTCACGTAATACATAGAGGCATTTGCACATAAAATGTCGCGTATTCTCAAAATAATAACTATGTATTTTCATGTGAAAACTATAAACTGATTCGCATAAAATCATGAAATTCATTTTTCATTTACTCCCATTAAAAGTTCGGCACGAGGTCCCTTACCTCAAGCTTCGATTTTTATTCCAAAATCTAATCGAACTCCCTGCCTATTCTCCTTTTAGCGAAACTTTGATCACACATCATCATTCCCGAAATTAAACTCCAAATATTCACACTTAAACCCCAAATTGTGCGATACTTAAACCACCGTATTAAGATATCCTATCCGCTTACCTCGGTTTCAACGCGAGAACTCAATAATTCTTAGTTTGCTTGGCAATCGACTTCCAACTCCGTTCCAAGCTCGGTTCCTACAACGACGTGCTTCAAACCATAACTTAATTCTCAAGCGAACATTTAATCCAATCGATAGGTCGCAATATTACTAGTTAATCTGAAACTCGAATTAAAACGCTCACCCAAAGACAAACCCTCATTTGCAAGGATGGTGCGCGCGTGGCGTGGTCGTGGGCGGGTCCGGACGGCGATGGCGCGCTTTCTCAACAGTAACCGCGGCTGGAGCTCCGATCCAAACGACCGGCGCGTTGCAGGATCGTCGACGGTCGAACTCGTGGAGGCTGGGGCTCGGTGGCTGTAGTTCTTACCTTCGATCGGGGTTCTCCGACACGAGCACGGCGATGCGGCCGGCCGGACTTCGACGCGCTCGCCGCGCTCGCGAACGGTGGCGAGATCAAATCTTCCGGCGATCGGGAGTTGATCGTCGGTACCTCGCGAGGGCTTCGTCTTTGTAGGGCTCGGTCGGCGGCAACCCGTGCTAGGCGTTAAGTGGATCGGGAAAAAAAGCGGCTCGTCGGCCTTCCTTCGATGCTCGCGGGTCCCGGTGGTCGCCGCGGTGCTTACCACATTCGCGAGTTCGCGGCGCGTGCGAGAGTTGGGGCGCTTGATGATCTCGGCCGGCGGGATGTGAGAAGGGACTCGAGGGAAAGCTTGCGGTTTTCTGTTGCTGCACGGTATTCACCCAAACGTGCCGGCGTGAGAGGTTGTGACGACTAAGCTCACCTTGGCGAAGTTGCTTGGCGGTGAGAGAGCTTCGATGAGTGAGAGGAGAGAGGTCGGTCGGTGGTGTGTGAGTGAAAGAAGAAGGGTTTGAGTTCTTTTAGGTTAGGGTTTGTAATTCAAAGAGAAGGAGCAAATTTGTGTTCTTTTAGGATTAGGGTTTGGATTTGATACAATGAATAGTAGGTGTGGAGGCTAGGGTTTTCTCATGATATATAAATACCAACCATCTAGGTCAAGTTGTGTGCTAGATCACCCTAATTTAGAATTAATTCACCAAAACGCCCTTACGCTTACCTTTCCCTTTAATTCTTATAGTTAATTTCAATAGACAAGAAATAATTCACATAAGTTAAACAAAAATACGGCCTCCCTCTCGCCGAGCTTGATTAAAATCACCAATCCAACTAAACACGGCGTTTACAAGAGCGTTAAATAGAATTTATAATAATACCTGTGATGATGGTCGTCACAATCTTCCCTCCTTAAGAACTTTCGTCCTCGAAAGTTCCTATTCTTGGAATAGTTCAGGATATTTAACGCGTACTTCCTCTTCTCGCTCCCAAGTAGCTTCCTCCGCGCGGTGGTTCTGCCACAATACCTTAACTAAGCTGATCTCACGGTTACGGAGGGTCTTTCGATCTCTTGCAATAATTTGTACCGGTCGTTCGCCATAACTCAGATCTTCTGTTAACTGCAATGGTTCGAAGTCTATGACATGAGTCGGATCTGGGACGTACTTTCTCAACATGGAGACATGGAATACGTTATGAACCGCTGAAAGAGAAGGCGGCAGTGCTAATCTGTAGGCCACTGCACCGATCCTCTCTAAAATCTCAAATGGTCCGATGAATCGCGGACTTAACTTCCCTTTACGGCCAAACCTCAGAATTCCCTTCATTGGGGCCACCTTAAGGAACACGTGATCCCCAACCTCGAATTCTAGGTCCCTTCGTCTCGTGTCAGCATAATTCTTTTTGTCCGCTTGGGCGATCTGCATTCGTGTCCTGATCTTTTGCATTGCCTCATTAGTGACCTGTACTAATTCTGGACCCAACAACTGGCGTTCACCAACCTCCTCCCAGAAAACAGGAGTTCTGCAACGTCTTCCGTAAAGAGCTTCAAATGGAGCCATTCCGATAGTCGACTGGTAACTGTTATTGTAAGCAAACTCCATCAGATGCAAATGAGTGTCCCAACTACCTGGGAAATCTAAAGTGCAAGCTCGCAACATATCCTCTAATATCTGGTTCAAACGCTCCGTCTGCCCATCCGTCTGTGGATGAAAAGCTGTACTGAAGTTCAACTGCGAACCCAACGCTCTCTGTAAACTTCTCCAGAAGTTGGAGGTGAAACGTGGATCCCTATCTGAAATAATCTTGACTGGGATTCCATGTAAACGGACTATCTCTTCCAGGTAGAGCTGCGCCCACTTATCTGTAGAATAGGTGGGTTTCCCTGGTACAAAATGTGCTAACTTTGTTAACCTGTCCACTATGACCCAAATCACTGTGTCTCGTAAAGTTCTAGGCAAACCCACTATGAAATCCATAGAGATCTCTTCCCATTTCCACTGAGGCACATGTAACGGTTGCAGCAATCCTGCGGGCCTCTGTCTAGGTGCCTTCACCTGCTGACAAGTCAAACACTTGCTGACAAACTCTGCCACGTCGCGCTTCATGTTGCACCACCAAAACGACTGTTTCAGATCTCGGTACATCTTGGTACTGCCAGGATGCATAGAAAATGGTGAGTTGTGGGCTTCGTTCAAAATCTCAGCTCTCATCCTGTCATTGTCTGGCACACACAACCGTCCCTGAAATAGCAATCCTCCATCTGTGGATAGGGAGAACTCACAACTCACCTGTAGCTACTGCGATGAAGTTTTTCCACTAATCGGGGTCCACTGCTGAGTCTCTATAATCTGTTGCCTCGAGTTCGGTTGCCTTTGTTGCTAGGGGGCTAATCGAGCCGTGGTCTTTCCTACTAGCACTGCAATTTCAGCTCGAGCAAACTCTGCCTGTAACTCTACACTGTCTGTCACTCGTGCAGCAGTATGCATGCAACTTCTTCACGAGGGCATCGGCCACTACATTAGCCTTACGGGATGGTACTCGTATGTCAACATCATAATCTTTCACCAATTCCAACCATCTGCGTTGCCTCATGTTCGATTTCATACGGGTGAATGAGATACTTGAACTTTTATGATCTGTAAAAATCAATTTTCTCGCCATACGGTGAGTGTCTCCGGATCTTTAACGCAAAATACCATCTGCTGCTAGTTCCGGTGTCATGAGTTGGATAGTTCCTCTCGTGCGTCTTCAATCGTCGGGATGCATAAGCTATTACCTTACCGTCTTTGCATCGATTACAACATTTCACCCTTTCTTGGAAGCATCACTTTGTAAACCACAAAGCTCCTGTTCCTCGGAATCTGCAAGAATCGGGGCCGACACTAATCGTGCTTGAGTTCCTGAAACTCGCTTCACACGCATCATCCCACACAAAAGAGTTTCCCTTACGCGCGTCAAACCGAGTCATAGGCATGGCTATCTTGGCAAAATCTGTACAAAGCGCCTATAGTATCCTGCAGAGACCCGAAAAACTACGTACCTCAGAATCGTGGTGGACGAGGCCACCGTGTGTGGCGGCCTCCACTTTCATTGGATCAACAGAGACTCGACTTCGGACACCACATGCCCTAGAAAAGATACATGCGAGCCAAAATTCACACTTGGAGAATTTTGCATACAACTTATTCTCTCTCGGTGTGAGTAAGACTTTCCTCGGTGCATTTCATGTTCTTCATCACACAGGAGTATATCAATATATCATCGATGAATACAATCACGAACGTATCAAGAAACTCCTTGAACAAACGGTTCATCAAGTCCATGAAGGCGCGGGGAGCATTGGTCGGGCCAAAGCGGCATCACCGTGAACTCGTAATGCCCATAACGTGATCTCGAATCTTTGTTTTAGGGATATCCCCTCACCGATCCTCAATCGATGGTAGCTTTGATCTCGGATCGATCTTAGAAAACACCATCCGCTCCTTGCAAATCGATCGAACAAATCATCTATCACGGGGAGAGGATATTTATTCTTGATTGTAACTTTATTCAACTCCGTGTAGTCTATACACAGCGCATGGATCCGTCTTTCTTTTTCACGAACAATACTGGTGCTCCCGGTGTGAAACGCCAGGCGTATAAACCCTTTATCTAGCAAGTCCTGTGAATCGTATTTTTAGCTCTTTCAACTCTGCTGGTGCCATTCTGTACGGGGCCTTGGATATCGGGGTCGTCCCCAATTCCAATCCGATGTTAAAGTCTACCTCCCTGACTGGAGGTATTCCGGGGAGATCCTCGGGAAGACGTCTGCAAACTCATTCGCTCCTCGCACTGATGTCACCGAGATCTCTGTGCATCTTGCATCTAGTATGCAGGCTAAGACGCCCCAAGCTCCCCGATGCAATAACTTTCTCGCCTTAAGGGCGATGAATTACCTTAGGCCTACTTCCTGCTCATCAGCCTCTGAACTCAGAGCTTGAAGTTGGTTAGGAGGAGTGAACACTACCTCCTTCCTGAAACAATCAATACAAGCATGGTTCTGCGCTAACCAGTCCATGCCCAATATTACATCAAAATCGAACATATCTAGAACCACTAGGTTCACTTTAACTAACTCATGGTCTCGATGGTCACACTACCATCCTTGACTTTCATATTGGCTAACAAATTTATCCCCAGAGAGTGGATACAGATAGAGCATCACCAGTGGCTGTTCTAGTTCTAATTCACTTGACTCACAAAGGATGCGAAATAAAAGAGTCGTGTAAACCGAATCAAATAGTACAAAGGCGAGGTGCCCAAGTAATGGAAGTGTACCAGTAACCACCGAGTCCGAGCCATAGATGTCTCGACCGTGCTGCTTGCATAGGCTCTCCCATTGTATGGCGGCTTCACAAAGCAGCCCACTACTCATAATCTGTGGTCGGCTAGTCTTTGGCTTGATTCGGGCGGATATTAGCTCTGTGCCCTTCCTTCCCACACTTGAAACACGCTCCGGACGGGCCATACATTTACCCTAGTGCATCTTACCACATTCCTTGCACCGCGGGCCTATCTCCGCCGCTATTCCACGATCTGTTGATTGGTGGTTTCGGGCCGGAACTTGTGCGGAAATGCCACTGTCTATGCGATGTCTGCTGGGGCGCGTGAGTGGGAATGGGGCTGGTCCCACTTCCTCTTATGATTCGCTATGGTTTGCCCAGCTAACTACCACTGCTTTGTGCGATGCGAGCGAGCTGCACCCAAATCGATTCAGCCACTCTCATCACAAGCGGCGTAATCGAGAGGTGCTAATGCTTGAATAAAACCTCGAACATTCTCATCTAGCCCCATGGTGAAGCGCTCGGTTCTTTGCTTCTTACAGATCCACCACGGGGCAAAAGCGGGACAAACGGGTAAATTCCCTCTCATATATCTCTCTGGCCCTCCGGTTACGCTGTTGCAGTAAGAATTCACGCTTCGCTTCTGCAGAACGAGCCGCAGCAGGATAGAATTTCCGCTTGAAATGCTTCTTTGAATAGATTCCAAGTAATCGTTTCTCCGCCGCAGCAACGATGGTTCCTTGGCGCGACTCCCACCACAAATACGCGTCATCCTCGGCATGAAGGTCGCACGCAGACACCCTCTCGGTCCTCGGGGCGGTTCATCGATCGAAGATGGTCTCAATGGAGGACAGCCACAACTCCGCCACAGTGGGGTCACTGGAAGACCCATTAAAAGGTCTCGGATCATACTTCCTGAAGTCCTTCAGGTAACGGGACTCCAGAGTTGCGTCGTTTCGCCCCTGATTTGCTTGGGCCAGCTGGGTGGCTACTGTGGCTCTCACTAGGCTCTGCATGGCCTCCACCATCATAGTCATAACGTTGGCGTTCCCCAGTACGCCACCACAGGGCAAGCTGCAGTATATTCTCCTGACGTTCAGGCGGGTCCTGGGGGAGATCTCGAACGGGTGGAGTAATCTCTTCTTGATCCAGGGGTAATTCCGGTTGGGCGTCGATGTTTTCCCTTGCCCTCCGGCCCCTACCACGTCCCCTACCTCTCCCCCGGCCTCTAGGTGGCATTATGTCAAAACTACAATATAGAGAGTTTCTAACTCAGTTTTTTTCTTTACTTTCAAATCATAAGATAGAATCACCCCTTGGGGCTTTTAAGGTTATGTATGCATAAAACTGTATCATATCATAATCATTTACTTTCTTAATAAAATGTC
Organism: Trichosanthes cucumerina; assembly: GCA_036507285.1. Lineage (NCBI taxonomy): Eukaryota > Viridiplantae > Streptophyta > Magnoliopsida > Cucurbitales > Cucurbitaceae > Trichosanthes > Trichosanthes cucumerina. The sequence goes on from CM071844.1 coordinate 67,020,523, forward strand.
GGAGCGTGCACAGCGGTGGTGGAAGCGTTGTTAAACCATGGGAACTACTCTGTGCTTACTCTGTAAGCATGTCTACAGAACCCTTAAACCTAGGGCTCTGATACCAACTGTAACGCCCCAACTTTTCCTATTCTTGAATCCCTAGGGACATTACTACACATGCATGCATTTATAGGCCGGGAAATAGAAGAAACTTAAAAGAAATTTCCATTTAACTTAAATCGTTCCAGGGATCCCCAAACAAAAACAAAACATTCAAATCATTTAAAACATCACGTCAGATTGGCCTATTAGAAACTGTAAATAAGTTTAACTTCAAATAAAAACTTAAAGACAACAATAGTTCAAATAAGAGTATGCGGAAAATTATGCTGGTTCCCATGGTTCTAATCACGCTCTCCGTCACACGCCCGCACGCCCTTCCTTTACACAAAAACATTTTTAAAAGAAAGGGTGAGTATTGCATAAACAATACCAGTAAAGTAACCTCGCTACTGAGGTTTGGGATATGCATACACATACAATCATGATTTTTAAATTCATTCATAACATGCATAGATGGGAATTAAAACTTTCTAAAGTTGCCAGGTCTTTAATCCATGGCTGCTTATTTAAATGTCAGGCCTTTAATCCATGACTGTTCATATAATTGCCAGGTCTTTAATCCATGGTTGTTCATATAATTGCCAGGTCTTTAATCCATGGCTACACAATCAATCGCCAGGTCTTTAATCCGTGGCTGTGCATATAATTGCCAGGTCTTTAATCCATGGCTGTTCATTCAGTTGCCAGGTCTTTAATTCATGGCTATTCATTCAGTTGTGAGGCCGACTGGTCATCCTGAGTCATTTCAGCGATCTCAGGACAACCAATGTCCACACTATTCAATAATTCATTTCGTGACATACAAAATCATGCATAAGGTCCCATCAGTCACATAATCATGGTGTACATATCACAATTATCATCATCGACACATCATTCATACTTTCTCATGGACAGGGTGATAAATCATACTTTTGTAAATAACATGAAACATTCTCATACACGCTGCTGTCCTATTCTCACATGAAATAATGGGGTCTCTATACATACCATACGAGAATACTTTCACATAAAATAATGGTTCAATTTCACGTAATACATAGAGGCATTTGCACATAAAATGTCGCGTATTCTCAAAATAATAACTATGTATTTTCATGTGAAAACTATAAACTGATTCGCATAAAATCATGAAATTCATTTTTCATTTACTCCCATTAAAAGTTCGGCACGAGGTCCCTTACCTCAAGCTTCGATTTTTATTCCAAAATCTAATCGAACTCCCTGCCTATTCTCCTTTTAGCGAAACCTGATTCACATCATCATTCCCGAAATTAAACTCCAAATATTCACACTTAAACCCCAAATTGTGCGATACTTAAACCACCGTATTAAGATATCCTATCCGCTTACCTCGGTTTCAACGCGAGAACTCAATAATTCTTAGTTTGCTTGGCAATCGACTTCCAACTCCGTTCCAAGCTCGGTTCCTACAACGACGTAACCGAAACCATAACTTAATTCTCAAACGAACATTTAATCCAATCGATAGGTCGCAATATTACTAGTTAATACGAAACTCGAATTAAAACGCTCACCCAAAGACAAACCCTCGCTGCAAGGATGGTGCTGCCCGGCGCTGTGGTCGTGGACGGGTCCGGACGGCGATGGCGCGCTTTCAACAACGATGCATGCGGTGGGCTCCGATCCAAACGACCGTGCGCGTTGCGAGATCGTCGGCGGCCGAACTCGTGGAGGCCGGGGCTCGGCGGTGTGTAGTTCTTACCTTCGATCGGGTTCTCCGACACGAGCGATGCGGCGGCGGACTTGGCGCTCGCCGCTCCTTCGCCGCGAACAGTGGCGAGATCAAATCTTCCGGCGGGGAGAGTTGATCGTCGGTACCTCGCGAGGGCTTCGTCTTTGTAGGGCTCGGTCGGCGCAACCGCGTGCTAGGGCGTTAAGTGGATCGGGAAAAAAAGCGGCTCGTCGACCTTCCTTCGATGCTCGCGGGTCCCGGTGGGTGCCGCGGTGCTTCGCTTCGCGAGTTCGCCGCGTGCGAGGTTGGGGTCGCTTGTGATCTCCGGCGGGGGGATGTGAGAAGGGACTCGAGGAAAGCTTGCGGTTTTCATTGTTTGCACGGTATTCACCCAAACGTGCTTGCGCGTGTGAGAGGTTGTGACGACTAAGCTCACCTTGGCGAAGTTGCCGCGGTGTGAGAGCTTCGATGAGTGAGAGGGAGAGGGTCTGGTACCGTGTGAGTGAGTGAAGAAGAAGGGTTTGAGTTCTTTTAGTGTTAGGGTTTGTAATTCAAAGAGAAGGAGCAAATTTGTGTTCTTTTAGGATTAGGGTTTGGATTTGATACAATGAATAGTAGGTGTGGAGGCTAGGGTTTTCTCATGATATATAAATACCAACCATCTAGGTCAAGTTGTGTGCTAGATCACCCTAATTTAGAACTAATTCACCAAAACGCCCTTACGCTTACCTTTCCCTTTAATTCTTATAGTTAATTTCAATAGACAAGAAATAATTCACATAAGTTAAACAAAAATACGGCCTCCTCTCATGAGCTTGATTAAAATCACCAATCCAACTAAACACGGCGTTTACAAGAGCGTTAAATAGAATTTATAATAATACCTGTGATGATGGTCGTCACATGGGAGCTTGCGGACGGCTGAGCTCACGTGAGGCAATTCGTGACTGCAGAACTCGACGGCAGACACACGAGGCGAGCGGCGGCAATGCGCCGAACCGACGTGAGGCTCCTTCGCTCGCGATCCCCGGCGTGGCTGCTTTCGTTGGTTTTGCAAGAAAGGAACGGCGGCGGCGAGACCGAGCAGCAGTAGCACGGCGACGTGCGTGGACGAGGCTTCGACGTGGCTCTTCGGCGTGCACTCAACGGCGTCAACTCTCGTTCGAACTCCGGCGCAACCGCAGATGCAGTCGGCTGGGTAGTCTTCTTCCGCGGACTGCGGCGCGTTCTACCGAGAAAACTGTTCGTGGGTTCGCGGTGTGAAGCGGTGAGTCGCGCGTGCTCGGTGGCGGCGGTTTCCTGGTCGTGGTCCTGGCCGGCGGTAGAGCAGCAACGTGAAGGGAGCGCCGGCTAGGTTTGAGTGAAAGAGGAGGAGATTGAGCCTTTAGGGTTAGGGTTTGCACATCAAGGAGAAGGAGAAAGTGTGTGTTGTTTTAGGGTTAGGGTTTGGGTTTTGATACAATGAGGAGTAGATGTGAAGGCTAGGGTTTCTCATGATCATGAGTTTATATACCATCTATCTAGGTCAAGTCATGTGCTAATGATCACCCTAATTTAGACCTAAATCACCAAAACGCCCTTAAAATTACCTTTCCCTTTAATTTTCATAGTTAATCTCATCTTAAAAGAAATAATTCACATAAGCTAAACAAAATTACGGCCTCCCTCTCGCCGAGCTTGATTAAAAATCACTAATCCAGCTAAACACGGCGTTTACTAGAGCGTTAAATAAAATAAATAATAATACCTGTGATGATGGTCGTCACAATCTTCCCTCCTTAAGAACTTTCGTCCTCGAAAGTTCCTATTCTCAAAAACTCTCAGGTATTTAGCTCGCACTTCCTCTTCTCGCTCCCAGGTAGCTTCTTCCGGGCGGTGATTCTGCCACAACACTTTAACTAAGCTGATCTCGCGGTTACGGAGGGTCTTTCGGTCTCTTGCAATAATTTGTACCGGTCGTTCGCCATAACTCAGATCTTCTTACATTAATCGCAATGGTTCAAGTCTATGACATGAGTCGGTGCAGGCGTGCTTTCTCAACATGGAGACATGGAATACGTTGTGAACCGCTGAAAGAGAAGGCGGCAGTGCTAATCTGTAGGCCACTGCACCAATCCTCTCTAAAATCTCAAATGGTCCGATGAATCGCGGACTCAACTTCCCTTTCCGGCCAAACCTTAGAATTCCCTTCATTGGGGCCACCCTGAGAAATACGTGGTCCCCAACATCGAATTCTAGGTCTCTTCGTCTCGTGTCGGCATAACTCTTCTGCATCGCTTTGGGCGTGCTGCATCCGCGCCTAATCTTTACCTTTGCCTCATTAGTGACTGTACTAGTGCGACCCGAAGAATCGGCGTTCACCAACCTCCTCCTGTAAAACGGGAGTTCTGCAACGTTTTCCATAGAGAGCTTCAAATGGAGCCATTCCGATGGTCGCATCGGTAACTATTATTGTAAGCAAACTCCATCAAATGCAAGTGAGTGTCCCAACCGCTGGAAATCTAAAGTGCAAGCTCGCAACATATCTTCCAAGATCTGGTTTAAACGCTCCGTCTGTCCATCCGTCAGTGGATGAAAAGTCATCTTGAAGTTCAACCTGCAACCTAACGCTCTCTAAACTTCTCCGGAAGTTGGAGGTGAAACGTGGATCCTCGTGCAAAATAATCTTGATCGAATCCCATGCAACTGCAGACTATTTCTTCCGTGTAAAGCCGCGCCCACTTATCTCAGTAGAATAGGTGGGTTTCCACGTATGAAATGTGCCGACTTTGTTAATCATCCCACTATGACCCAAATTACCGTGTATCCTCGTAAAATTCTAGGCGATCCAACTATGAAATCCATAGAGATCTCCTCCCATTTCCACCGAGGCACATGTAAAGGTTGCAGCGATCCCCGCGAACCTCTGTCTAGGTGCCTTCACTGTTTGACAAACTCTGCTATGTCGCGCTTCATGTTACACCACCGAATGATCGTTTGAGATCTCGGTACATCTTGGTACCGCCGGGATGCATCGAAAATGGTGAGTTATGGGCTTCGTTCAAGATCTCGGTTCTCGACTTCGTCATCGCCTCACACACACATCGCCCCCTGAAATAGCAATCCTCCATCTGTGGATAGGAAAACTCATCAACTCACTCAGTAGTTCTGCAGTAAGTTTTTCCACTAATCGAGGGTCCACCGCTGAGCCTCTATGATACGTTGCCTCAAGGTCGGTTGTCTTTGCTAATCGGGCTAAGCGAGCCGTGGTCTTTCCTACTAGTCTGCAATTTCACTCGAGCAAACTCTCGTCAGTAACTCTCTGCACTGCTCTGCGTACTCACTCGCAGCAGATATGCACCGCTTCTCACTGAGAGGCATCGGCCACTACATTAGCCTTACAGGGATGGTACTCAGTATGTCAATATCATAATCTTTCACTAATTCCAACCATCTGCGTTGCCTCATGTTCAATTCCTTCGGGTGAACAGATACTTGAGACTTTTATGATCTGTGAAAATCGAATTTTCTCGCCATACGTGTAGTGTCTCCGGATCTTTAATGCAAATACCACTCGCCGCTAGTTCCGGTCATGAGTTGGATAGTTCCTCTCGTGCGTCGCCTTCAATTGTCGGGATGCATAAGCTATTACTTTACCGTGTTGCATCGCACCACGCCCCAACCCTTTCTTAGAAGCATCATCAGAAACCACAAAGCTCCTGTTCCTCGGGAATCGTAAGAATCGGGGCGACACTAATCTGTGCTTGAGTTCCCGAAACTCGCCTCACAAGCATCATCCCAAACAAATGAGTTTCCTTTCTGCGTCGGTGAGTCATAGGCATGGCTATCTTGGCAAAATCCGCACGCAAACGCCTATAGTATCCTGCAAGACCCAGAAAACTACGTACCTCTGAATAGTGGTGGTGGACGAGGCCAGCGTGTGACGGCCTCCACTTTCTTTGGATCCACGAGACTCCAAACCGGATACCACATGCCCTAAGAAAGATACTTGTTGCGAGCGAACTCACACTTCGAAAATTTTGCATATAACTTATTCTCTCTTAGTGTGAGTAAGACTTTCCTCGTGTGCATTTCATGCTCTTCATCACACACGAGTATATCGGTATATCATCGATGAACACAATCACGAACGTATCAAGAAACTCCTTGAATAAACGGTTCATCAAGTCCATGAAAGCGGCGGGGCGTTGGTCGGACCAAACGCGGCATCACCGTGAACTCATAATGCCCATAACGTGATCTCGAATCTTTGTTTTAGGGATATCCCTTCACCGATCCTCAATCGATGGTAGCTTTGATCTCGGATCAATTTTTGAGAACACTCGTCGCTCCTTGCGGTGATCGAACAAATCATCTATTACGGGAGAGGGGTACTTGTTCTTGATCGTAACTTTATTCAACTCCCTGTAATCTATACACAGGCGCATGGATCCGTCTTTCTTTTTCACGAACAATACAGGGGCTCCCCAGGGCGAAACGCTTGGGCGTATAAACCCTTTGTCTAGCAAGTCTTGCAATCAGATTTTTAGTTCTTTCAACTCTGCCGCGCCATTCTCATGCGGGGCCTTGGATATCGGGTCGTCCCCAATTCAAATCCAATGTTAAAATCTACCTCTCTCATCGAGGTATTCGAGGAGATCCTCGGGAAAGACGTCAGAAACTCATTCACTCACCGTGCTGGATGTCACTTTGAGATCTCTGCGCACCTTGCATCTAATATGCAAGCTAGGACGCCCCAAGCTCCCCGATGCAATAACTTCCTGGCCTTAAGGGCAGTAATCACCTTAGGCCTACTTCCTGTTATCGTGCCTCTGAACCTGTAGCCAGGTTGGTCAGGAGGGGTGAACACTACCTCCTTCCTGAAACAATCAATGCACGCATGGTTCTGCGCTAACCAGTCCATGCCCAATATTACATCAAAGTCAAACATGTCTAAGACCACTAGATTCACTGCTAACTCATGGTCTGCGATGGTCACACTACCATCCTTGACTTTCATATTGGCTAACAAATTTATTCCCGCAGGAGTGGAGACAGACAGGGCATACTGTAACTGTTCTAGTTCTAACTCAGCTTGACTTACAAAGGATGCAGAAATAAAAGAGTGCGTAGAACCAGAATCAAACAATACAAAGGCAAGGTGCCCAAGTAATGGAAGTGTACCTGTAACCACTGAGTCTGAGCCATAGATGTCTCTACTGGTGCTTGCATAGGCTCTCCCCTGATGTATGGCCGGCTTCACAAAGCGGCCCACTATTCATAACTCATGGTCAAGCTAGTCTTTGGCTTGACTCGGCAACTATTAGCTCAGTGCCCTTCCTTTCCACACTTGAAACACACTCCGGGCCGGGCAAACACTTACCCCAAGTGCTACTTACCACATTCTTTGCACTGCGTGGCCTATCTCATTGCTATTTCCGATCTGACTGACTGTGGTTTCGCGCCTAACATGCATTTAAAATGCCCTGGTCTATGCGGTGTACGTGGGGCGCTGTGAGTGGGAATTGGGCCGGTCCACTTCCTCTTGTGATTTTTGTGTGGTGCCAGGGTTAACTACTACCGCTGTGCGATGCGGCTCGCACCCAAATCGATTCGCCACTCTCTCACTGCGGAGGCGTAATCGGGAGGTGCTAATGCTTGAATAAAGCCTCGAACATTCTCATCCACCCCATAATGAAGCGCCACTCTTCTTTTTGCCTCTGTATCCACCGTACTGGGGGCAAAAGCGGGACAAACGGGTAAATTCCCTCTCATACACCTCCACTTTCTCTCTGCTCAGCACAATTTGTAAGAATTTGCGCTTCTTCAGTAACGAGCTGCAGCGGGGATAAAATTTCCGCTGAATGCTTTTTAAACAGATTCCGTGTAATCGTTTCCCACTGGCGACAATGGTTCCTCGGGCGGACTCCCCACCATAAATATCGTCATCTCTCGGCATGAAGGTAGCACAGACACCTCTGGTCCTCGGGCGCTTCATCGATCCAAAGATGGTCTCAATGGAGGACAACACAACTTCGACCACACGGTGGGGTCACTTTGGAAGACCCATTGAACGACCTAGATCATACTTCCGAAAGTCCTTCGTAACGAGACTCGAGTTGCATCGTTTCGACCACGATTTGCTTGAGCGGTGGGTGGCTCTCAGAGCTCGCACCGGACTCTGCATAGCCTCCACCATCATAGTCATAACATTGGCGTTCCCCGATCTCGCCACTGGGGCAATCTGCAGTACATTCTCCCGACGGTCGGTGGTCACCGGGAGGTCTCGAGCGGTGGAGTAACCTCTTCCCGATCTAGGGGTAATTCCGGTTGGCGTCAACATTTTCCCTTGCCTCCGGCCCCTACCACGTCCCTACCTCTCCCTCGGCCTCTAGGTGGCATTTTGTCAAAACTACAATATAGAGAGTTTCTAACTCGGTTTTCTTTACTTTCAAATCATAAGATAGGATCACCCTCGGGCTTTTAAGGTTATGTATGTGCATAAAACAGATATCATATCATAATCATTTACTTTCTTAATAAAATATCGAACGCACAGCGGGTGGTAGCGTTGTTAAACCATGGGAACTACTCAGTGCTTACTCAGTAAGCAAGTCTCTGAGAACCCCTTAAACCTAGGGCTCACGATACCAACTATAACGCCCTACTTTTCTATGACCAACTCCTAGGGACATTACTACACATGCATGCATTTATAGGCCAAGAGATAAAAGAACTTAAAAGAAATTTCCATCCAATATAAATAGTTTCAGGGATCCCAAAAAACAAAACATTAAAATCAGATAAAAACATCGTTTTAGCGTGGCCTATTAAAAACGTAAATAAGTTTAACTCCAAATGAAAGCATAGAGATAACATCAGTTTAAAAACATAAATGTGCGGAAAAACATGTCGGTTCCATGGTTTTGGTAACGCTTCCCGTCACTCACTCTCGCACGCCCTTTCCTTTACTTTACAAAAACATTTTTAAAGAAAGGGTGAGTATTGCGAACAATACCAGATAAGTAACCTCGCTCTCAGGGTTTTGGGATATGCATACACATACAATCATGATCTCTAAACTCATTCGTAACATACATAGATGGGACCTAAAACTTTCTAGTATTGTCAGGTCTTTAATCCATGACTGCTTATTTAATTGTCAGGCCTTTAATCCATGACTGCTTATTTAGTTGCCAGGTCTTTAATCCATGGCTGCTCATTTAATTGTCAGGTCTTTAATCCATGACTGTTTATTTAATTGTGGGGCCGACTGGTCATCCTGAGTCATTTCGTTTTGAGTCCCTCACAGGACTTCGTGCTTTTTGACCCATAGGTCTCTATTGCATGTTTGACCATGCACATAACGATCTCAGGATAACCAATGTCCACACTATTCGCTAATTCATTTCGTGGCATACAAAACATGCATGAGGTCCCATCAGTCACATAATAATAGAGTACATGTCACATACATCATCAATATATCAATCATACTTTCTCATGGACAGTTTGAAGATCATACTTTTATAAGAAAACATGTACCATTCTCATACAAACTACTGTCCTATTCTCACATGAAATAATGGAATACTTTTACATAGCATACGAGAATAATCTCACATAAAATAATGGGTTATTTCCACTTGAAGCATCAAAGTATTTGCACATAAAATATCACGTATTCTCACGTGAATATCTGTATATTTTCGTATAGAAAATTATAACTATTTTCACATGAAATCATAAAAATTCGTTTTCATTTAATCCCATTAAAAATTCGGCACAAGGTCCCTTACCTCGAGCTTCGATTTTACTCCAAACCCTAATCGAACTCCCTGCCTATTCTCCTTTTAGTGAAACCTGATTCACACCATAATTTCCGAATTCAAACTCCAAGCATTCACTAAAACCCTAATCATGCGATACTCAAATTACTGCATTAAGATATCGTGTCCCGCTTACCTCGGTTTCAACGCGAGAACTCAATATTCCTTAGTTTGCTTGGCAATCGACCTCCAATTCCGTTCCAAGTTCGGTTCCTACAAAGACGTGTTCGAATCCGTAACTTAAATTCTCAATCGAACGCTTAATCTACTCGATAGGTCGCAATATTTTTAATTAGGTATGAAACTCGAATCAAACGCTCACCGAAAGGAATCTCATTCTTTATGAACGTGTTGGCGTGCCACTGTGGAGCTCGACGGCGGCGGCTGTGGACGTGATTCGTGGAGGCTCTCGGCTGCAGGTGTGAGCGGCGGTTGGAGGTGGGAGCTTGCGGACGGCTGAGCTCACGTGAGGCAATTCGGCGCTGCAGAACTTCGACGGCGACACACGTTGGCGAGCGGCGGCGGCCCGAACCGGCGTGAGGCTCCTTCGCTCGCGATCCCGCGTGGTTTTGCTTTCGTTGGTTTTGCAAGAAAGGCACGGCGGCGGCGAGACCGAGCAGCGGTAGCACGGCGGCGTGCGTGGACGAGGCTTCGACGTGGCTCTTCGGCGTGCACTCAACGGCGTCAACTCTCGTTCGAACTCCGGCGCAACCGCAGATGCAGTCGGCTGGGTAGTCTTCTTCCGCGGACTGCGCAGCGCTTCTACGAGGAAACTTCGCTCGTGGGTTCGCCGGTGTGGCGGTGGAGTCGCGCGTGCTCACCTCGGTGGCGGCGGTTTCTGAGTCGTGGTCCCTGGCCGCGGTGAGCGACAACGTGAAGGGAGCGCCGGCTAGGTTTGAGTGAAAGAGGAGGAGATTGAGCCTTTAGGGTTAGGGTTTGCACATCAAGGAGAAGGAGAAAGTGTGTGTTGTTTTAGGGTTAGGGTTTGGGTTTTGATACAATGAGGAGTAGATGTGAAGGCTAGGGTTTCTCATGATCATGAGTTTATATACCATCTATCTAGGTCAAGTCATGTGCTAATGATCACCCTAATTTAGACCTAAATCACCAAAACGCCCTTAAAATTACCTTTCCCTTTAATTTTCATAGTTAATCTCATCTTAAAAGAAATAATTCACATAAGCTAAACAAAATTACGGCCTCCCTCTCGCCGAGCTTGATTAAAAATTACTAATCCAAATTAAACACAGCGTTTACTAGAGCGTTAAATAAAATAAATAATAATACCTGTGATGATGGTCGTCACAGGTGATGAATAAGATAGAGTATAACCTGACTACTCTCCTCAATGAGCTTCAGACTTTTGAATCCCTGATGAAATCAAAAGGAAAAGAGAATGAGGCAAATGTTGTCACTTCGAAGAAGTTCCTAAGAGGATCGTCCTCGGGGACCAAGTCTGGTCCTTCTTTTTCTAAGAATAAGGGTATTCGAAAAAGAAGAAGAAGGACAAAGGGAAGGGACAGCTCTCCATACGCAGAAGGCCAAGGCCACGGAAAATGTTTCCACTGTGGTGCGGGCAGACCTTTGGAAGAGGAACCGCCCAAAATACCTTGCAGAAAAGAAAGCTGAGAAAGAAAAACAAGGTAAATATGATTTACTCGTTATTGAAACATGTTTAGTGGAACATGATGATTCTTCCTCGATATTAGATTCAGGAGCCACTAACCATGTTTGTTCTTCTTTTCGAGAAACTAGTTCTGGCAAAGCGACTTACGATGGGGAGATATCTCTCTGGGTTGAAGCAGGAGAGGTTGTCTCAACCAAAGCGATGGGAGTCTGTGAAGTTGTTGTTTAGAGATAGATTTATTTTATTAGAAAATATACTTTTGGTTCTCCTGGAATCAAAAGAAATCTTGTATCTATCTCTTGTTTACTTGAACATATGTATAAAGTGTCTTTTGATCATAATGAAGCGTTCATTTGCAAAAGAGGTGTGCGAATATGTTCTCGCTAAACTTGAAAACAACTTATATGTGTTAAGACCAACAGTAAAAGCTATTTTGAACACCGAGATGTTTAAAACAAATGATACTCAAAATAAAAGGCAGAAACTTTCTCCCAGTACCTATCTTTGGCACTTGAGACTAGGTCACATTAATCTCAATAGGATTGAGAGATTGGTCAAGAGTGGTCTCCTAAGTCAGTTAGAGGACAACTCTTTACCACCATGTGAGTCATGTCTCGAAGGAAAAATGACTAAAAACCTTTTTCGAAAAAGGTTCTGAGCCAAAGAGCCCTTTGGAACTCGTGCATTCTGATCTTTGTGGTCCTATGAATGTCAAGGCACGAGGAGGGTATGAATACTTTATCAGTTTTATTGATGATTATTCTAGGTATGGTTATCTTTACCTAATACATCATAAGTCTGAAACCCTTGAAAGGTTCAAGGAATATAAGGCAGAAGTTGAGAACACATTAGGTAAAACGATTAAAACACTTCGATCGGATCGAGGTGGAGAGTATATGGATTTGAGATTCCAAGACTATATGATAGAACATGGAATCGTATCCCAACTCTCGGCACCCAAAGACACCTCAAAGAAAATGGTGTATCCGAGAGGAGAAATAGAACCTCAGTAGACATGGTTCGATCCATGATGAGCTACGCCACGGCTACCTAGTTCGTTTGGGGATATGCACGAGAGAAGTCTGTGCTGTATATATTTTGAACATGGTTCCTCTAAAAAGTGTTTGAAACACCCTATGAGTTATGGAAAGAGCGTAAAGGTAGTTTACGTCACTTGAGATTTGGGGGATGTCCTAGGCACATGTGCTAGTGTCCAATCCAAAGAAACTGGAACATCGTTCAAAATTATGCCTATTCGTAGGATACTCCAAAGAAACGAAAGGTGGTATGTTTTATGATCCTCAAGAGGACAAGGTGCTTGTGTCGACAAATGCCACGTTCTTAGAGAAAGACCACATGAGAGATCATCAGCCTCGTAGTAGGATTGTCTTAAGTGAAATTTCCAGGGAAGCTACAGATAAATCAACAAGAGTTGTTGATAAAACTGGTCCTTCTAAAGAGTTGAGAATGCCTCGACGTAGTGGGAGGGATGTAGACAACCTGACCGTTACATGGGTTTGACTGAAACCCAAGTCATCATACCTGATGATGGCGTTGAGGATCCATTGACCTATAAACAGGCAATGAATGATATAGATAGGGACGAGTGGATTAAAGCCATAGACCTTGAAATGGAGTCAATGTACTTCAATTCAGTCTGGAAACTTGTAGATCAACCAGATGGTGAAAGACCTATCGGTTGCAAGTGGATCTACAAGAGGAAACGAGATCAAGCCGGTAAGGTGCAAACCTTTAAGGCTCGACTTGTGGCAAAGGGTTATACCCAAAGGGAAGGGGTGGACTATGAAGAAACCTTTTCCCCTGTTGCCATGCTTAAATCCATTAGAATACTCTTCTCCATTGCCACGTTTTATGACTATGAAATTTGGCAAATGGATGTCAAGACAAATTTTTCTAAATGGCAATCTTGAAGAGAGTGTCTATATGGATCAACGGAAAGGATTCATAGTTCAGGTCAAGAGCAAAAGGTTTGCAAGCTTAAACGATCCATCTATGGATTGAAACAAGCTTCTAGATCTCGAATATAAGATTTGATCTTCACGATCAAATCTTATGGCTTTGAAACGAGAATATTGACGAGCCTTGTGTTTACAAAAAGATAGTCAATACCACTCGTAGCTTTCTTAGTTCTATACGTAGATGATATCTTGCTCATTGGGAATGATACAAGGTTCCTGACTGGCGTTAAGCAATGGCTAGCAACCCAATTCCAAATGAAAGATTTGGGAGAGGCTCAATTTGTCCTTGGAATCCAAATTGTTCTAATCGCAAGAACAAAACGCTAGCACTTGCCTCGGGCTTCTTATATTGACAAGATGTTGATTAGATATAAGATGCGAGAATTCCAAGAAGGGTTCATTACCTTTCGACATGGAATTCATTTGTCTAAGGAACAAGATGTCCTAAGACACCTCAAGAAGTTGAGGATATGAGACGCATTCCCTATGCATCTGCCGCCGGTAGTCCGATGTATGCCATGTTATGTACTCGACCCGATATATGCTATGCGGTGGGGAATAGTCGGTGAGATATCGATCTAATCCGGATATATGATCACCGGATCGCCGTTAAGAACATCCTCAAATATCTTAGGAGAACGAGGGACTATATGCTTGTGTATGGTGCAAAGGATTTGATCCTTGCGGGATATACCGACTCGATTTTGATGATGTGGATTCGAGGAAATCCACATCGGGATCGATGTTCACTCTTAACGGAAGAGCTATAGTATGGAGGAGTATAAAGCAAGGTTGTATTGTTGACTCCACCATGGAGGTTTTGAGTCGTCGCGACTTGCGAAAGCGGCGAAGGAGGTCGTATGGCTTAGAAAGTTCTTGATCGATTTGGAAGTTGTTCCAAATATGAATTTGCCTATCATCATTTATTGTGATAATAGTGGTGCAGTGGCAAATTCTAAAGAACCTAGAAGCCATAAGCGCGGAAAGCACATAGAGCGCAAATACCATCTCATCAGGGAAATTGTGCAACGAGGAGACGTGATCGTCACGCAGATCGCCGAAGCACAACATTGTTGATCCGTTTACAAAGCCCCTCACGGCTAAAGTGTTTGAGGACACCTAGAGAGTCTAGGACTACGGGTTGTACAAAGTGGGGCGCTTTTCTTTACTCAAAGATGTTTTACCCCACAGACGCTTTTAGTCCAAGTGGGAGATTGTTGGGTTTATGTCCTAAAACTCGTGGTTTTGTAAATCCCAATGTATATTCTATATCACAATAAAGTTGTTATTGAAATTTATTCAGTAAAGGTGTTATTGACTATTGTGTATTGTGTAAGCTTAATCCAATAAAGAACCCTTGGCTATATGATGAATACTTGAACTTTATGTGTGACATAAAAGTGGATCAAGTTCAAGTTATAGCCAGAACAGTCTATAGTATAAGGATAAGGTTGGGTGCCTTATCCTGGGGACACTATGGACGCGGCCCACTTTGTAGAGAACAAACGATGTGATCCTTAATCGTTCATGTGGAGACATGTGAGTGGGGGCGCCCTATGCAATGAGTTTGCATAAGACTGGACCGCGCAATAGTCACTTAGATTTTATAACTCCGTTTACTGTCTTAACTGACTATATTCATACGATAACCTAGGTAACTCGATCTTAATCCTGAGCGTTCTATGGACCCCTGTTTATTCGGATTATCCTTAGATTTGCATGGGTGAGAGTGGCTCAAGACTGCCGACTCAATAAGTCTCCCATTTCAGGGATAAAACCGGGTATATAGCTAGGAACATAGTTCGGCAAGATGGAATTCATTCCTACCCGCTTTAGGGATTAGTAGAAAGGTTGTTCCCTTAAGTACTGACTCCGGGTCTTGAACAATGGGCCCATCCCTCTCATTGGCCCGAGAGGGATTTGGTTTCTTGGTTGGACCACAAACCAATTGTTCATTAGAGGATCGGTGGAACTTAGGGAACAAGAGGTAATCTGACAGGGGTAAAACGGTAATTTTGACCCAAATTGTAATTACGAATGACCCGTGAAGGATCGACTTACTAATCATGGTTATATTGAGTGGACATAAATATATCTACAAATGAGGAGAGTGCAAAATACCGGGCTTTAGTGGAGTGTCCCGGTGGTTAACGAATGTTGATTAGCTAGGCTAAAGAGTTTGACCAGCTAATCTCGTATCGTTGGAGCTCATGATCAGTAGGTCCATTAGGTCCTCCTTACTAGCTCGGACTTAGCCTTATAACTTTTTGAGAGAAAAGAATTTGAATTGTTCAAATTCATGTTTGGGAGAAAGCGTTATTTATATGTGATATATTTAATCGAATCATAGCTTAATTATGAATTAAACTATGATTAATAAGAGGTGGTTATATTTAAATATGATTTAAATATCGGGATCGGTTTATAGCATGAATAAGGATTCATGTTCAAAAATCGATCGAGATCGGAAAATTTATTTAATTTAATATTTGATATTAAATTAAATTAAAAATTAATTAATTAAATTAATTTTGAATTATTTAATTAATTATATTAATTTTAATTAAAAATCAATTTAATATTGATTTTTGAATTAAAATTAAATGTAAAATGAGGATTTTCATGAAAAACAAGTTGCCAACTTGCCCAATCTTACTCATCTTCAAAATTCACCAAAATTGGCCACCTCCATCTCAAAGCATCCTCATCACCCTTGAGTTGTCACTCCATTGAAGCTTTTGAAAGCTTTATATAATGGTGATTTGAGGTGTTTTGTGAGAATTACACGAAAAATTCAATATTCCCGAATTAGTAACCTTTGAGGTTTTTCTACCAAATTCTCTCAACCAAGGATCCTGAATCCGTTCTAAGGCCCGAGGGTAGTAGGGAAGACTCTAACGGTTGTCCACGAAGTGTTCGTCTTTGAAAACCATCAACCGGGTGAAGAGAATTTGATCTTCAAAGTTGAGTTTTCTATCCCTCTGTTTTTCCAGCTTTGACAATGTTTTTTATTTTACAAAATTGATCAACTTAGAGTGTTCAAGATCCAAAATTGCTTCCGCTTTCTTAATCTAGACTCTTTCAATGCAAATCTCATTTGCATAACCATATAATATAAGATATCTCATATCTCATATTGCAAATCTCATTTGCAATAATTGTGGATTAACTAAATTGAATCACATCCAATTTAATTTCTCTCATTCAATTTCTCCAATTAGCCCTAATTCAACAATTAGGCTAACCTATAGTTTATTATGAATCTCATTCACATTAAACTATATATTATATCATTCATATCTCATATAAATGACATAAATGTCCTTAAAGTGAAATTGAACACTTCAATTTCATACCAAAATATTAACCCTTCTTTTAATCCAGGTGGAGCCAACCGAGGGACCTAATGGACCTACAGTGACGGGCTCCAATGATCCGAGATTAACCTTCCAAACTCTTTGACCCGGTTAACCAACATTCATTAGCTACGGTAACACTCCACTATAGCCCGTAGTTGCACTCCCGTCAGTGCAGAATATTACGTGTCCACTAATATAACCAATACCCATGAGTCGACCCTTCATAGGTTGTTCGTAGACACGGCTGGGTCAAATTACCGTTTTACCCCTGTGTCTACCTCTTGTTCCTTAAGTCCCCACTGCTCCTCTAATGAACAACATATTGTGATGGTCCAACCATACACAACACCCGTCTCGGGCCAGTGAGAAGGTGGGCGCCCGTTGTCCAAGCCCTGGAGACAGCACTTAAGGGAACAACTCATCTAGTTTCCCTAAAGACGGGAACGAGTGAATTCCATTTCGCGTAATTAAGTTCCCAGCTCCCTACTTGGTTCTACGTCCTCGAGAAGATAGACATATTGGGTGAGTAATCGTGACCACCCTCATCCGTATTAGTCAAAGAATGCACCCTCGCATGAGCGGAGTCCGTAACACGCTCGTGGATTCGTGTCGAGTCACTAATGGTCATCTACGGTTATTAGTCGTTCTTGTCACAACGGTGTTACATCGATGGTCTAATAAATCGCGGTCCTGGTCTTGTACAATCTCATTGCACAGGTGCCCCCACTCGCATGTCAACCACATGAACGAGTCGGATCACCTCGCTTTGTATCTAATACAAAGTGGGCCGCATCCACAAGGTGTATCCGAGGATTAGGTCTCCAACCCTATCCATATACATGAGACCGCTTCGGGTCATTAACTCGAACGTGATCCTCCCCGTGTGTCCACTACACACCGCTTCAAGCTCTAGTTCTCTCATAAATTCAATGACCACGGAGCTTAGTTTATTGGAAAAGTTTATAAATATTATGAGACACAAAGTGATGAAATGAATAACTCTTATTAATTTCAAACAATATATTACAAACACGAGATTAGGACAAAAATCCCAACAAACTCCCACTTGGACTAAGCTAGTGGAGAAAATACATTTCAAAATGTACATAAATTACAATGAAATAATACAATAAACTAGGGCATTGAATACCCGTTTACACATTTCCCACTTGCCCTAGTCGGGAAGCTCTCGAAGACCTAGACTCTCTAGGTGACCCTCAAACACCTTAGCCATGAGGGGCTTTGTAAATGGATCACCACGTTGTGCTCCGACGCCTATCTCGTGCGTGGACCGCCACGCCTCTCGCGGTGCACAATCTCCCGTATCAAATGATACTTGCGCTCAATGTGTTTGCCTCTCTTATGGCTCCGAGGCTCACGTGAGTTGGCTCTCGCACCACCGCTGTTATCACGAGCAGTGTGATCGGCAAGTTCATGTTAGGAACAACTTCCAAATCATCATGAACTTCCTAAGCCAAACAACTTCCTTTCGCACTTCACAAGCCGCAACATACTCCGCTTCCATAGTGAAATCGATGATGCATCTCTCGCTGATGTTTCGCCATACTCTGACTCCTCCATTCGAATTAAGGTTGACCTCAAGTAGATTTTTGACCCCAAGTAGATTTCCTAGAATCCTTATCGGTCGAAAATCGACTGCGTGTATCCCGTAAGGATCAAATCCCCACTACCATACACTAAGTCGTAGTTTCTCATTCTCCTAAGATACTTGAGGATTGCCTTTACGGTACCGCCCGGTGATCTAATCTGGATTGGACGATATCTACCGACAATTCCTACTTGCATAACGTATGTCGGGCCTAGTACACGCATGGCATACATCGGGCTCCCTACGGATGAAGCATATGGAATCCGCCTCATATCCTCAACATCTTGAGGAGTCTTAGGACACCGATCCTTGAACAAGTGAACCCCATGCCCGAAAGGCGCTAAGCCCTTCTTGGAGTTCTCGCATCTTATATCTAGACAACATCTTGTCAATATAAGATGCCCGAGACAGAACTAGCGTTCGCTTCTTCCGGTTCCGACAATGGGATACCTAGAACATACCGAGCTTCTCCCAAATCTTTCATTTGGAATTGCGGCTAGCCACT
Source organism: Trichosanthes cucumerina (assembly GCA_036507285.1). NCBI lineage: Eukaryota > Viridiplantae > Streptophyta > Magnoliopsida > Cucurbitales > Cucurbitaceae > Trichosanthes > Trichosanthes cucumerina. The sequence continues at coordinate 67,039,211 of CM071844.1, forward strand.
TCTTAACGCCGCGTCGAAGAAATTCTACCTCATTCCCAATGAGAAGAATATCGCCCACGCACAACACCAAAAATGCGACAGTTTTGTCAACGATTTTCTTGTAGACATAAGGCTCGCCGACATTTTGATCAAAGCCATAAGATTTGATCGCCTCATCAAACCTTATATTCCAAGACCTCGAAGATTGTTTCAGCCCATAAATGGACCTATGAAGCCGGCAAACCTTTTGCTCTTGGCCTTGGGTAATGAACCCTTTGGGTTGGTCCATGTAAATGGTCTCATCAAGTTTGCCATTCAGAAAGGTCGTCTTGACGTCCATCTGCCATACCTCAGGGTCATAATACGCGGCAATGGCCAGAAGGATCCTGATCGACTTTACCATGGCAACAGGTGAAAAGGTCTCCTCATAGTCAACCCCTTCAACCTGGGTAAAACCCTTTGCCACTAGTCGAGTTTTGAAGGTCTGCACCTTCCCATCTACACCACGTTTACGCTTGTAGATCCATTTGCAACCAATAGGTTTTACCCCCATCCGGTTGATCCACAAGCTCCCATACAGAATTGAAGTACATAGACTCCATTTCTTGGTCCATAGCTTTAATCCACTCGTCTTTGTCAACATCAACCATTGCCTTATCATAGGTCAATGGGTCCTCACAGTCATCATCAGGAGCGACAACTGAGGTTTCAGCTAAACCCATGTAGCGATCAGGCTGTCTCACAACCCTCCCACTACGTCGAGACATTTCCAACTCTTGGGAACGGATTTGACTAGACGTGCTAGGATCAACAACACTTGTTGACGTACTAGCCCCATCAGCAACTCTTGTCGATGTAATCATCCATTTCATTTAATACAATTTTACTCCTTGGTAAATGATCCTCGACGTGGTCTTCCTCTAGGAAAGTGGCGTTTGTCGACACAAGCACCCTATTTTCCCTAGGATCGTAAAACAGACCACCCCTAGTCTCTTTAGGGTAACCTACGAATAGGCATAATTTCGAATTGGGTTCCAACTTTTTCGGGTTTGACACCAACACATGGGTCGGAAATCCCCAAATCCTGAAGTGATGTAAACTGCCTTTACGTCCACTCTAGAGCTCGAAAGGTGTTTCACAAACACTCTTCGACTTAACGTTGTTCAAAATATAAATCTGCAGCTTCCACTGCGTACCCCAAAAAGAATCGTGAGACGAGCATAGCTCATAATCGATCGAACCATGTCCAACAAGGTTCTGCTTTCTCTCTCCGATACACCATTCTCTGGTGGGCATACCAGTGTTTGAGAGTTGAGACGTAATTCCGTGTTCTATCATATAGTCCTGGAATTCAGTGTCCATGTACTCTCCACCTCGATCCGATCGAAGTGTTTTAAGCGATTTACCTAAGAGGTTCTCAACCTCAGTCTTGTATTCCTTGAACTTTTCAAGAGTTTCGGACTTCTTGTGCATTAGGTAAATATACCCATATCCGGAGTAATCGCTCATGAAAGACACGAAATACTCATAACCACCCCGAGCTTTAACATTCGGACCACAGAGGTCAGAATGTACTAACTCAAGAGGCTCTTTGGCTCTATATCCTTTTCCACTAAAAGGACGTTTGGTCATTTTGCCCTCAAGGCATGACTCACACACCGGCAAAGAGTTTTCTTCCAACTCGTTTAGAATTCCACTCTTCACTAGTTTCTCAATCCTAATGAGATTAATGTGGCCTAACTGAAGATGCCAAAGTTGGGCATTTTCTTTTGGAGAAACTTTTGCTTTCTTAGTTCGTGTTTCTACAGTTTTAAACAATTCAGTATTCAAAACACTTTTGATCGAATTGGGTTTCAAAACATACAGATTATTTTCGAGTGAAGCTGAACAAATAACATTCCCTTTGAAAGAAATAAACGCTTTATTCAATTCAAAAGAAACGAAAATACATTGTTCAATTAAGCAGGAAATTAAAACAAGGTTTCTAGTAAACCCTAGAACTATGTACAGATTGTCCAACAATAAGTACTTCCCACCAAAATGCAGCTTCACCGTGTCGATCGATCGCAAGAGAGAGACAAGCTCTCCGGATCCAACCCGTAGAGTCACCTCACCCTCTCGCAGCGGCTGCCAGGAATCAATCCCCTGAAAAGAAGAACAAACGTGGTTAGTGGCGTCCGAATCCAATATCCAGGCAGAGTCACTACTCTCCACTAAACATGTTTCATCCACAAGTAAATCACATTTACCTTGATTCTTCCTCTCGGCCGAATTTGGGACGCTTTCTCTTCTAGTGACCGCCCCATTGCGGTGGGAAACACTTTCCTTTCTCTCGCAACCTCCTTGACCTTTCTTGCCCTTGTGGGCAAAAAGACGGCCGGTTTACCCCTCTTCATCCTCTTCTTCCCTTTCGGGCGTGAAGGAGCAACAGGTTTCGTCTCAGAGGTCGAACCCCTGTGATAAGACCTGTAGGCAACATTTGCCTCAGATTCCTTGACCCTGTTCAAGGATTGGAAATTCTGTAGCTCATTGAGGAGGGTAGTCGAGTGTAGCTAATTTTGTTCATAACAAAGATTGCTCTGGCCCAAAGGAAACTCTTCGGAAGAGTCTCCAAAATAAAACTGACCTGACTCGACTCGTCGATCAAAGCCCCGTTCATCTCGGCCAGATGAAAGTGGGTGATCATGTCTAGAACATGTTCACGGACAGACGACCCCTCTTTCATCCGTGCGTTGAAAACGTATTTGAGCAAGTCATGTCGGACCTGAAAGGACTGTTGTCCAAATATTTCCTGCAAGGACTCCATGATCTCCTTAGCGGAAACCATCAGCTCATGCTTCTTTGCCAAGACATAAGACATGCTGGCAATTATGTAGACCTTGGCCTTTTCATTGGCCCTGATCCAATGATCGATCGACGCATCGCGAACACTTCATGACGCCACGAGCTCCGCAGCATCTAAGGACACTCCTCATATAGCACGAACTTTATGTCGTCTTGTACCAAAATTGTATTAATGTTGTTTTTCCAACTCTGGTAATTATCTCCCACTAACTTATCTGAAGCGAGTAAAGCTATTATTGCGCTAGACATTTTTAGCTGAAAAATAAGGAAAACTTTGTATTAGTCTCGCAAAAAATTTTTGAAAACCAATCAAGTTTTAGCAAAAATTGTTTCATGATCCCTAGGTCATTTAAAATTTTGCAATGATACCCTAAAGGTTTAGAATAACCGCCACCGAAGGGTGAACAGAACACTCCTCCTCTAGGACGAGACTTTCTCGATCATACCCTAATTCCAGAATAACTCTTATTCCATTAGGCGTCCAATTACCATTGTTCGGTCGAATTCATTAACACTTAACGAATTCTGTGAGTGTCACCCTCAATCTTTAAGTTTCCAAGCATCCGTCCCAAACAATAGCCACTTTGAAGGGTGAACCAAGAAGGAAAACCAACCAGAAATCAGATCCCTTTCGAAATTCACGGTGTTCAGACTCCCATGATCAAGCCCTCCGAAGGGATTGTCCAGTCCAGCCAAACTAGCGAGCGGATCATAAGGGGTCTCACGGTATGAATCGAAAGAAGAGACCGTGGGTCTCGTTTTCACAAGTCCCGCTCTCACTCACTATAAGTACTCTCTCCATCCACGATGATATTGACCTATACAAATGCCATCCGAAGGGGAACGCTCCCATTTGCACCTCGAGGCCGAGTATAGATCTCACGGTGCGGACTTAAAGGAGATTTGTGGTTGGAAATTCAAATGTATCTCATACACTTTATTTCCTCCCACTCAGCACTTTAATTTTTATTAGGGATTGACCTAGATAAACCGGCTAAAAATTTACCTAAGTCTACCAATATAACTCTTATATGGTATTAACCTAAGTTTATAATCACATTATTAACTTAGGTCTATGTGAGTAAATTAATTAACACTTAATTAATCTAAGACTCACGAAAATATAACCTAAGAATCTCCTGACCGAATTCACTCCTGTGTCGGTTTCGGTGCAGGGGTGTTCCACAAGCGTCAACTTAAATACCCCAGCCTTAGACAAAACCTTCCTTAGACAGAGTTACTAATCAGTCTCCATTCAAAGGTTATATTTGATTTCCTAAATTTCTAATCTTATTAGAAAATTAAAAAACCTAAGTCTAATTATTCAAGTTCTAAAACACTTTAAAACTAATAATTAACTTAAGAAGGTTATATTTGATTTCCTAAATTTCTAATCTTATTAGAAAATTAAAAAACCTAAGTCTAATTATTCAAGTTCTAAAACACTTTAAAACTAATAATTAACTTAGGTTGCATGCATTTCTATGTTATTGTGCTTGCTCATCCATCACATGAATAATACTATATACTATAACATAATATAATTCATCACATGAATTAAATGCATGGGCATGCTTTTAATTTAAAAATATAACACTTATATTTAAATAAATTAAAATATGTAAACATTATATTATAACTCTTATAATATAATCCTATCATGCATACTATATATTATAACTCTTATAATATAAATGATGCATGAAATGTTTAACCTAAGGTGGGATTTTAAATCTATATGACATACATTATGCACATAGAAATTAATTAAAATATACATCTCATGCATAAAATAATTAAATAGCAATAATGGACCGATTTTTGGCACCTAGGGGCAATTATTTAATTAAATAACATTAATATAACAATTATATTAATATTATTTAATAAAATAATTAAATATAAAATAAAATACATTTTATAAATAAAATTAATTAAATAAAACGAAAAATAACCGCCTGGTGATGAACTTCCCACTTCTCGCGAAAAAGCGCGAAGAATCGCCTCAACGCGCATACAATAAGCGTTAACGTTGTCGCTTGTGGCGCGACTCGCGTTCTCAACGCCAATGTAGCGCATTAACGGTAGACGCCAGCGTTACTGTAACGCTGATCCGCTGCAGGCCTCCGTCCGCAAGAAACAGCGTTGAGACGCGAGCTTGGGCGCGCGTCTCTCAACGCCATCGACAGAACAACAAACACTTTGTTGTTCTTCCACCGATTACGCTTTGTTTCCGCTCCGATTTCTTCACAGCAACTCTTGCCATGAACGACCCGGACTTACAGACTCGATTTACAACAAAATGCCCAAAAACAACGGGTCCTTACATTGATCTCATCAACATAATTGTAAATCTAATCTAGTGCCAAAAACCGAAAACATCCATCATGCAAACCAAACATTCATCTCATGAATTATGGCAAAATATCCACCTAATTTTAACAAAACAGTGCATAAATGAAGAACCATCGAGATGGCTCCGATACCAATTGTAGGGAATGAGAATCCCCGCGCAGCGGAAGACGATCGAATCGTCAAGGTATCATTATGCTACTTGTACTTGTTAAAACGATCTAACACTAGATCTAGGCTAAACATGCTGAAAAAAAAAAGGAAGAAATTTACAGCAAGAAGGAGTGTACTTACTTGTTGTAGACAAACTTCAAGAATTTCTTTCTCGGATCATGAACTCTTCGTGCTTCTCGATCTCAACGAACTCTTCCCACGAACGAAACCCGAACACCACCACTTGGAGTCTCGGTTGTTCTCTTTTGGAGAAGGGAAGTTTGTGGGAACCTTTTGTGTTTTGGAGAGGGAGGAGAATTGAGAGAGAATTGAGAGAATTCCTCTTCTCTTCTTTGATGAAAATATATAAAAAAAATGATAGAATGTTATCATTCCTTCTTGCAAGAAGGGTTTAAATAGTGGAATTGATGGAGTTAATATCTCCTCATTATTACCACTTTACCACAACCATAGGTTATGCAAATCTCATTTGCATAACCATATAATATAAGATATCTCATATCTCATATTGCAAATCTCATTTGCAATAATTGTGGATTAATTAAATTGAATCACATCCAATTTAATTTCTCTCATTCAATTTCTCCAATTAGCCCTAATTCAACAATTAGGCTAACCTATAGTTTATTATGAATCTCAATCACATTAAACTATATATTATATCATCATATCTCATATAAATGACATAAATGTCCTTAAAGTGAAATTGAACACTTCAATTTCATACCAAAACATTAACCCTTCTTTTAATCCAGGTGGAGCCAACCGAGGGACCTAATGGACCAACAGTGACGGGCTCTAATGATCCGAGATTAACATGCCAAACTCTTTGACTCGGTTAACCAACATTCATTAGCTACGGTAACACTCCACTATATCCCGTAGTTGCACTCCCGTCAGTGCAGAATATTACGTGTCCACTGATATAACCAATACCTATGAGTCGACCCTTCACAGGTTGTTCGTAGACACGGCTAGGTCAAATTACTATTTTACCCCTATGTCTACCTCTTGTTCCTTAAGTCCCCACTGCTCCTCTAATGAACAACATATTGTGATGGTCCAACCATACACAACACCCTTCTCGGGCCAGTGAGAAGGTGGGCGCCCGTTGTCCAAGCCCTGGAGACAGCACTTAAGAGAACAACCCCTCTAGTTTCCCTAAAGACGGGAACGAGTGAATTCCATCTCGCGTAATTAAGTTCCCAGCTCCCTACTTGGTTCTGTCCCTGAGAAGATAGGCATATTGGGCGAGTAACTGTGACCACCCCACCCGTACTAGTCAAAGAACGAACCTCGCAGATGTGAGTTCCGTAACACGCTCGTGATTCGTGTCGAGTCACTAATGGTTATCTCACGGTTATTAGTCTCTTATCACAATCAGCGGTTACATCGCGAGGGTCTAATAAATCATTGTCTGGTCTTGTACAATCTCATTGCATAGGATGCCCCCACTTGCATGTCAATCACATGAACGAGTCAGATCACCTTGTTTGTATCTAATACAAAGCAGGTCGCATCCACAGTGTATCCAGAATTAGGTCTCCAACCCTATCCATATACTGTAGACCGTTCGGGTCATTAACTCGAACGTGATCCTCCCTATGTGTCCACTACACACTGTTCAAGCTCTAGTTCTCTCATAAATTCAATGACCCTGGAGCTTAGTTTATTGGAAAAGTTTATAAATATTGCGAGACACAAAGTGATGAAATGAATAACTCTCATTAATTTCAAACAATATATTACAAACACGAGATTAGGACAAAAATCCCAACAATCTCAAGAGAAGTATATTGAACAGGTACTTGGAATTTTCAATATAAACATGCTAAGCCTGTTGGTACACCGTTAGCAACTCACTTCAAGCTAGATAAGAGAGATTGTCTTACAATAGAGAAGGAGAAAGAAGCAATGTCAGCTATTCCTTACTCTTCTACAGTTGGTTCTCTGATGTATGCTATGGTGTATACTAGACCTAATATTACAGATGCAGTCGGTTTAGTGAGTCGTTTCTTATCCAATCTAGGTAAGGCTCACTAGGAAGCAATGAAGTGGATCTTCAGATACTTGCGAGGCACCTCCAAATTGAGTTTATGTTATGGAGGTGGTAAACCTATACTTCAAGGCTATACTGATGCAGACATGGCAGGTGATCTTGATAACAGAAACTCTACCTCAAGTTATGTGTTTACATTTTCAGGGGGAGCCATCTCATGGAAATCCAAGGTACAAAAATGTGTAGCACTGTCCACAACTAAGGCAGAGTATATTGCAGCAGTGGAAGTAAGCAAGGAGATGCTATGGCTTAAAAGATTCCTTCAAGAGTTAGGTTTGAAACAAGATGAGTATGTAGTCTTCTGTGATAGTCAGAGTGCTATGGATTTGAGCAAGAATTCAATGTATCATGCTCGCACTAAACACATTGATATTAGATATCATTGGTTGCGAGATGTGATTGAAGAGAAGAAAATGAAACTGAAGAAAGTCCACACCGACAAGAATAGTGCAGATATGTTGACTAAAGTAGTTCCTAGAAGCAAGCTTGAGCTTTGTAGTAAGCTTGTCGGGATGAAGTTCAAGTGATCATGAATGTGATTGTATCTTCCCCACAATGGGGTTGGAGGGGGAGATTATTATGGGTATCCAACCCATTTGTTAGAAAAACATGAGGTTTTCTTATGTTTGTGGGCCCAAAATATCGGGTTATATGTTTATCCCATTTGAAGTTAAATGAGTTGGCTTATCTAGAAAGCCTAGGATTTTTTTAGGAGGATATAACCTAAAAAGAAAAGGAAAAAACGGAAGAGGAATACAGAAAACGTTGGGAGATTAGTGCAGTTCGATTTTTCACTGACGGCGTTTACAAAGTTGTCGTTTGTTGGAGTTTCAACCGTTGAATTTTGCTGAAATTTTGTCAGCTTGTTTAGGACTCACCGGGCCTTGTTTTGAACGGTTGATCGTCGTTTGGAGCTTCAGTTTTTCAGATATTGTTGTCGGCCAGAAGCTGCAAAAACTGGCTGATATTTATCATTTTTCATCTCTCAATTATTGTTCTCTTATGTATGGAACTATTGGTGGGCTTTGAATATTTGTAAGACTGATTTGGGTTCTTTCTCCCTCAATTTTATTATAATAAGATAAGGTGATAAGGGTGGACTTCTCACAAGTCCCGTGGTTTTTACTCTTCACATCAAAAAGGTTTTCCACGTATAATTCGTGTCTTTCTTGCATTTAGATTTCTGCATTTGTTTATGGTTTGTTGTTGTCCATTGTTGGTTGTTGCTTGAGAATTATTTGGTGAATAATTTGTGATGGATTGAAGTATTATTTTTGTTGATTGTTTTAGAGAGATATTGGTGGGTTATTAATTTACTATTTTTGCCCTATCATTTTATTGATCACATTGTCAAATTAGAATTCTTTAGAAGAATGATATTTTATTTGTAATGGATCTGTTTGTGTGTTTTAAAATATATAATTCGTAATAGTCTAACTAAAAATAAATAACTAAAATAAAACAAATCATTTGTACATACATATGTACAAAAGAGAAAACTCACTTACTGTATTAGGCTAACCATATTGAAAAAGTAAAATATAATGAATATTGCACTTTAGCTTTCAATTGAAAATAAATCGAGAGATTATTCAATTTAACTAAAGTTTATTTTGTAAATATAATTAATTACATATGATTAATTATTACTGTTGTTGGAATAGAAATTTTGACCAACCCAAAATTGTTACGCCATTACCCAACATTGATGATAAAATTATATTTATTCGAAGATTAATTAAATTTGTAATGAACTCTAAATTAAATTAAAGCGAATCCAAGTACACAATTGGGTACTTTTAAATTTGGAAGACAAAAGTCTGAACTAGAGGCTCAAAACAATAAGGAAAATTGTAAGTAATGTCTAAAATAAATAACCTATAATGAAAAATGGATCGAAAGATTTCATTATTGCAAGATTGTCTACCTATTTTTAAGGAAGGTGTGTGAAGAAAACAGTATGCCCATTTTGCCCCTGCTGTATAATTGTATATACAGTCAACCCAAATCCATCCTAAATCTTGTTCAACCGATTTCTCCTAATCTTTTGCAACAATTTCAGTTAACTAGTTTTGGTAGGTGTGCTGGGATTTGTGCCCTAAACTTATGTAATTTTGATCAAATAAATAAAGAGTTATTTGTTTTGATAAAATTATGTTCTTGCTTTATAAATCCAATAAACTAAACTCCAAGGTTATAATGTATCTTGAAGTGTTCAATTAGGTTCCTCTGTTGGCTCAACATGGTAATATTGAGGGTATAAAGTTATGAATGAAATTGAAGTGTTCAATTTCATATATGAGGTATTATATCAATTATATGTGATACAATTGATATAATATATAGTTTTAATGTGAATTAGATTCACATATTAACTATATACTAATGAGAGAATGTAGGAGGGATAACATGGTAATTTCCATCCTATTTCCCTATGAGTAGTTGCATGAGATGTAACTTTAAGGTCAAGGCCTTTTGACAAAACCCTAGTATTCTCTCAAATTGTGTTGGAAAGAGTTCCAAACACAATTCCATAAGATCACTTCACCTCATCCTAAAGGAGCCCACCTTCCTCCCTCACCTAGAGAACAACAGAGAAGATCTGGTGGTGAAACTTCACATAGTTCGAGTTGTTGTTGAGATTGTAATCCATTGAGGAGGGATTCATGAAGAAAGTAATCTTCAAAGGTAATTTTCTTGTTGTCCTATGTAGAATTAGCATGCTTAATCGTATACGTTTTGTTCTTGATTGAAATCTGTATAACAAAATAAAGAACACGCGATTCACAATCGCTTTCGCTGCGGGATTCGATCCTTTCAATTCGAATCAGAGCTCAATTGTGTTCTTGATTTTGTTCTGGATTTATCAAGAACAAAGGTGGGGTTTACTGTTTTCATGTGATGAATGAACGATTTGCAAAATTAGATGTTTTCATTTTTGGCACATAGATTTACATAATTTCGTTGAATTGTTCAATGTAAGGACCTATTATTTTGGCATTTTATTATGTAAATCGAGTCTGTAAGTCCGTGTCGATCGAGGTAAAGTGGTTGCCAAGAAGAACGGAGCAAAAACGAGCAAAAAAAATACAAAGAGAGCTTACTATTCTTTGTGTCGCATTGCAACGCTGTTCATCAGCGTTGCAACGCCATTGAGGCGAATTCAGTCGCAGGAGACGCGCGGCGTTAACGCGCTCCTCGGCGTCTCAACGCTTGGACGATGAGGCAACGGCGTTGCAACGCCAAAGACGAGCGCCTCAACGCCGAAGCGCGCGTGCGTTTTGCCAAGCGGCCCAACGGGCAGAAATGGACGAATATCAGCGTTGCAACGCCATAGGCGTTTCAAGAGGGATCCAACGGAAGGGTGCCAAAAATGGTCTAATTTTGCTATTTAAATTATGTAATTGTTGTATAATTATTGTCATTCATAATGTATGCTTTTATTTTAGATATCTCACCTTAGGTTAAGTATTACCATGCATCATTTATAATATAAAGTGTTATATTATATAGTTTGCATGTATAATTAATATAAAGTGTTATATTAATTTATGGACAACATTGGCATGCATTATAATTCATGAGATGATTATACTATGTATATTTTATTATTCATGAGATGAATGATCAAGCACTATAACATAGTATGCATGTTACCTAAGGTTAATTATTAGTTTTAAAATGTTTAGAACTTGAAATTAATAGACCTTAGGTTATCTAGTTCTAATTAGATTAGAATTAGGAACCAAGTAATTTATAAACAATGATTAAAAGAGAAACTCTGTCTAAGGAAGGTTTTGTCTAGGCTGGGGTATTTAAGCTGACGGAAACGGAACACCCCTACCTAAGAATTGACCTGAGAGTGAATTTTAATCAAAGGGTTTATAAATTATAGTAACGTCAGCGGATTTATTAAGGGGTTAATAAACTAGAAATCCTAGGCTTAATATAAGGAGTTATATTATCAAACTTAGGATAAAATCAATATAAGAGTTATATTGATAAGTTTAGGTAAAACCATTAGCCGGATTTAGCCTAAGTAAATTTTCTATAAAGTTAAAGTATCCAATGGGAGGAAAAGTGTATATAATACATATTTTTCCACCTACGTTTCTCCGGAAAGTTCACACCGTGAGACTCATACTTGGCCTCGTGGCACAAACGGGAGCGTCGCCCTTCGAATGGTGTTTGTATGAGTCAATATCAAGGTGAATGGAGAGGGTACTTATAGTGAGTGGGAGCAGGTTTAGTGAAAACAAAACATATGGTCTCTTCCAGCCAGGTTCACACCGTAAGATCACTATGGTCAACCTGCTAGTTTGGCCTAGACCAGACAATCCCTTCGGAGGGCTTGATCATAGGGAATCGAACACAGTGGACACCCGAAAGGGATAAAGATTTCGTTAGTCTGTTTTTCAATCTAGTCCTCCCTTTGGCGGATTTTATTGGATGGGAACTCTAGGGTCTAAAGATAGAGGGTTACACTCACAAGGTACATAAGAAGTGTATGTATCCTGACCGAATAATGGTAACTAAAGCCTATAGGAATAAGAGTTATTCTGGTATTAGGTTTTGGTCAAGAATGTCTTGATCTAGAGGATTAGTGTTTTTTATTACCCTTCGTTTGTCATACATTCTAAACCTTTGGAGTATCATTCCAAATTATAAATGACCTAGAATCATTTTATAATTAGCTAAAACATGATTGGATTAGACAATTATAGCAAGAAACTTATACAAGTTTTTTTTGTAAATTTTCAGGAAAATGTCTAGCTCTATAATTTCCTTATTGGGTGCGAAAAAATTAACCGGAGAGAACATAATGACTTGGAAGAATAGACTCAACATAATCTTGGTAGCACATGATCTTAAGTTCGTTCTCAATGAGGAGTGTCCTCAATCCCCTGCTCAAAACACGCCTCAATCTGTTGAGTATGCGTATGACCGCTGGATCAATGCCAATGAAAAGGCAAAAGCCTACATCCTGGCTAGCATACCTGATGTTTTAGCCAGGAGGCTAGAGGGTAAGGTCTCAGCTCGTGAGATCGTGAATTTTGTGCTAAATTTGTCTAGACAATCGTCCAAACAAATTCGACATGAAGCCCTAAAGTACGTTTACAACGCGCACATGGAGGAGGGAACGTCAGTAAGAGAACATGTTCTCAATCTGATGGCTCACTTCAACATAGCAGAATTAAACGGGGCGGTCATAGATGAGAAAAGTCAGGTGTCGTTCATTCTAGAATCTCTTCCGAAGAGTTTTCTGCAATTCTGCGGCAATGCAGCGATGAACAACATAGAGTATGATCTGACTTCTCTGCTAAATGAGCTGCAAAATTATCAGTTTCTTATGGATGATAAGAGACAACAGAATGGAGAGGCAAATCTGTTTTCCCATTCCAAAAGTTCTCAGAAGGGTTCACCCTCTGGAACTAAGTACTGCAGTCATTCTTCTGAACTTAAAAAGATACAGAAGAAAAAGAAAATGAGCAAATAAAGAGCAATCGTCTGGCAAGAAAAAGGTTGTTATTTGATAACATGTATGTAGTTTCAAGGTTTATTAGAAACCTTATTTCTATCTCTTGCCTTAGCGAACATTGTACTTCAATTTCTTTTCAATTGAATAAAGTGTTTATTTTTTTGGAAAAGTATTGAACTGTGTGTTGCTCTTCTTGAGAATTATTAGTAATGGTTTAATTTAGTTAAAATAGTTTTAAACACTGAATTATTCAAAATAGCAAGTACACGAACTGATTTCTCCTAAAGAAAATGCTCATCTTTGGCATCTTAGATTGGGTCACATTAACCTCAATAGGATTGAGAGATTGGTAAAGAATGGACTTCTAAATGAGTTAGAAGAAAATACTTTACCTGTATGTGAATCCTGCCTAGAAGGCAAAATGACTAAAACACCTTTTAGTGAAAAAGGTTACAGAGCCAAAAAACCTCTTGAGCTTATACATTCATACCTTTGTGGTCCGATAAATGTTAAAGCGAGAGGAGGTTATGAATACTTCATCTCTTTTATAGATGATTATTCTATATTTGGGCATATTTATCTAATGCATCATAAGTCTGAAGCACTTGAAAAGTTTAAGAAATTCAAGACTGAAGTTGAAAATCAATTATGTAAAACAATTAAAACACTTCGATCAGATCGAGGTGGAGAGTACATAGATTTAAAATTCTAGAACTATATGATAGAACATGGAATCATGTCCCAACTCTCAGCTCCCGGTACGCCACAACAAAATGGTGTATCGGAAAGGAGAAATAGAACCTTGTTGGACATAGTTCGATCAATGATGAGTTATGCTCATCTCCCTAATTCCTTTTGGGGTTACGCAGTAGAGACTGCAAGATACATTTTGAACAATGTGTCATCAAAGAGTGTTTCTGAAACACCTTTTGAACTCTAGAAATGACGTAAATTATGTCATTTAAGAATTTGGGGTTGTCCAGCACATGTGTTTGTGACAAATCCAAAGAAGTTGGATTCATGTTCAAAATTGTGCCTATTCGTAGGCTACCCAAAAGAAACAAGAGGTGGATTATTCTATGGTACTAAGGAATATAAGGTATTTGTGTCGACAAATACCAGTTTCTTAGAGGAGAACCACATAAGGGACCACAAACCAAGAAGTAAAGTTGTGTTAAGTGAGTTAGACGGAACAATAGCAAAGGTTGCTAATAAATCTAGTACGTCAACAAAAATTGTTGATACTAACTTGTCTAGTCAAGATAGTCCATCTTAAGAGTTGAGTATGCCTCAACGTAGTGTGAGGGTTATAACACAACCTGACCGTTACATGGATTTATTGAAACCCAAGTTTTTATACCAGATGACGACTGTGAGGATCCATCGACTTATAATCAAACGATGGTTGACAAAGTCAAAGACAAATGGGTCATAGCCATAGACCAAGAAATGGAGTCTATGTACTTCAATTCTGTTTGGGATCTTGTAGATAAACCTGATGGGGTAAAACCTATAGGTTGTAAGTGGGTCTACAAGAGAAAGCGTGGTGTAGATGGAAAGGTGCAAACTTTTAAAGCTAGACTAGTAGCAAAGAGTTACACCTAGGTTGAAGGGGTTCACTATGAGGAAACCTTTTCACCTGTTGCTATGGTAAAGTCTATCCATATCCTACTTGCCATTGTCGCATATTATGACTATGAGGTATGGCAAATGGATGTCAAGACAGCATTCTTGAATGGCAATCTTGACGAGAACATCTACATGGACCAACCCAAAGGGTTCATTGAACCAGGACAAGAGCAAAAGGTTTGCAGGCTTCAAAGGTCAATCTATGGACTGAAACAAGCCTCTAGTGAAGGGAATCGAATCCCGCAGCGGAAGCGATTGGGAATCGCACGCTCTCGCTTTAGTTACAACGATTTTATTCAAGAACGAAACTAACTAGATTAAACATATAAACACAATATGGACAACAAGAAATATTACCTTTGAAGAACCTTTCTTCAAGTGCTCCTTGTAAACCCGAGATCTTTCTTTGGAACCTCCTTATTATCAAACAACAAAAAGGAAGAAGAAATGAATGCTTAAAACTTGGTTTTCCTTGTTTTAAAAAGGAAAGAAATGAAGTGAAAGGCAAAAGGAAAACAAGGAAGGAAAGTTTAAACCATTTTGGTTTGGATTGCTTTTAAGACAAAAGAAGAAAAGGAAATGAAACAATGTTTAATATACTAAGTTTGCCTTGTTTTGCAAAGAAAAGATAAGAAATGAAAAGATAAAGGAAGGAAAAAGAAAAGAAAAGAAAAGAAAAGAAAGGAAAGGAAAGATTGGATGGTGGATGGTGGGACCCCACCTTGTTTCTCTCTTTTTAAAAAGGCTTTCCCCATCGATATCTCCTCATTTTATGAAGTAAAGACAAGGGTTTCCATGGGAGAAGCTTTAAGGAAGAAGAAGAAGGTCGTTTTGGAGCTGGATTTGCAGAAGAGAGGGAGAGAACTCAAGAGGATTCTTTTTGACAGCAAGGTAATCACTCTGCCATGTTCTGCTATTTTGTTCATCACGAGCTCCACAGAAAGAGGTAAGAGCTGAAATTTTGTTTCATGAAAGTTAACTCATATTGGAACAAAAGTCGTGAAGGAAGCTCGAGCCAATTCTGATGTTAAGTTGCTGTTTTGTGAAGAGGAAGACAGAAGACAGAATTTGCTGTCAAATCCGAGAAGTCTCTGATGTTTTGGTTGTACTGACCTGTAGAATTGGAATCAGAAGCTCTATTAGGTATGGTTGGAAAGCTTATTGAATTTCCTATAACTTTCGTGAAGAATTCGTGATTAGAAAATGATTGGAAGATGTTGTAAATAGCAGGTCAAGTTTCGGGTTGCAGCAGAAATTCGAATCTGGAATAGCAGAAGTTGGTTCCGGGGAAAGAAGCCTTCGAGGTATTTCTGAACCAATCTATTGGGAATCTCATTTTCATGTCTTCATAAGAGTTTTAGAGGGTTCAAAAAGGAAGAGTTTGGTATAAAGTACATTATTTTTGGATAAGTAATGAAGAAGTTATGAGTATCTGAATACAGGGCATAAAATCTGTTAAATGCTGGAATTTTTGTTGGAGTGTTTTCTTGTAATTTTAAAGTTAAAACCATGAGCTCGAGGTTCTAAAACATGGTTTTGGTTTGTTTGACAGGCCAAGAACAAAAGGTCGAGTGTACGGGTGAAGACTTTAGTTCTAACACTGTGAGTGACAAAACAAACCTTGAAAATGGTTTATAGGCTTGTATTATGCTTATGAAATGCAAGGTTTTGCTAAAACGAAATGGTTTAGATGTTTATTGTTTTCTTGAACACTTGTTTATGAGCATTCATGATTTCTTAGAAATGTTTTAAAGTGTTCATGATGAGCCTAAAAGTCTTTATAAAGTTTATACATGAGCATATGTCCAATGGTTGCCAAAACTTATGAAAATGTGATGATTTCAAACAAGCATGTACTAGCAAGTATGTTTTAAAGATTTCAGTTTATGAACAAGCTAAGTAAGCTTGAGTTTTATGAAAGAAAAGATAAGCCGGCATGTTCAAATGTTTTCATGTGATCTTCTCGAGATATTGAGCCCGAGGCTATGTAGTACCGCAGCACACAGTCTTATTCTCGTTGTCGACGCGTTGAGTGTACTCTCGTGACAACAGCCATTGCTGTGTGAGTCTTTGGCGGGCCCCACTACGACAAAGACGATGGGAGTCTTTGGCGGCCCCACTACATCGTAGAATAAGCGTTGGTGTATCTTGGCGTGCCCTACACAACGTAGATTGTGACATGTTTTAAAAAGAGTTTATATCATTTACATGCCTTACGAGATTTTAACGGTGTCTTGCTTGTTTTCATGAAAAGCTATAATGATTACACGATTACTTTTAACGCTTGATTACGATGCATATGCTCATAGATGGCGGTGATATGATTTACGAGTTAATAGCTTTCTTTTAAACTCAAGTCACTCACTTTGAGCTTTATAGCTCATTCTTTCGATGTTTTTCCCACTTTTCGTGCAGAGATCGAGCTCCCTGCACGAGAACTCCGCCATAGTCTGCTGAAGCTTCACATGTTGATATTTTGTACGTGGGTGGTGTGGTTTAGCAAGTCCATATGTCTCAGAAATTATTTTAAGAGAACTATGTAGTTATAGTCGTTTGTGCTTTAGAGGTTGTGGTTGCTTAATTAGTGGTTTGACTGTTTGTGGTTCCGATGTTCTTGCCCATCTTAGTTTCCAGAGAGACCTTAAGAAGAGTTTCTCCTCATGTACGTCTTATAGATGTCCAGTTCACCGAGTTAAGTTTAAAGTGTTCCATATGCGAACATAGTTTGTTTTCGTGTAAAGTAGTGTCGCAGTATTGTTAAGAGGTAACAATGTCCATTGGCTTCATGCCGCCTCTCGGGCTAAGTTTAGCAAGTGGTTCGGGAGGGGTGTGACAACTTGGTATCAGAGCAGTTAGTTCTATGGGAATGAGACAGAGCAAGTTAGCTCTAGGAGAAACTGAAAAGTAAATAGCAAGTTATTGAGTTAGTTCAATAGAACTAGCAGAGCATGGTCCAAGTAAGGACAAGAGTAAGTCCAGTCAGGACTAGAATGTGAGCACAAGTCTAGAATTGTGCATTTGAGTTGAGTACTCATTACATGTCTAGTATGTTAATATGTTATAGAAGTCATGCCACCACGTACTAGCGGGACGCATGCGAGCAAGATCGGGGCGGGACGCAGATCCTACCCAAGATCAATCCTAGTGGAGATCTAGTGCCCGAGAGTTCGGATGGGGCCGAATTAAGCAAAGATGCTAATTCCTCACAGGAGGTAAGTAAGCCATAGGGAGCAGGGCTAAGTAATCCAGATAAGACATATAGAATAGATCACCTAAAAGAGTAAGGAGCCACAGTGTTTGAGGGTTCCAAAGATCCAGTTGAAGCTGAGGTTTGGCTAAATAAGCTTGATAAATGTTTTGATGTTATGAGTTGCTCTGAGGAGCGAAATGTTAAGTTGGCCACATTCTTGCTACTAAAGAAGGCAGAAGGATGATGGAGATCGATGTTAGCCAGTTGTAGTGATGCACGTACTTCACACTGGCAAACTTTCAGAAGCCTCTTCGAAGATAAATATTACCCTAGCATGTACCGAGAGGCAGAGAGGGATGAATTTTGTAAGAACTAAAACAAGATACACTTTCAGTGGCTGAGTATGAGAGAAGATATACCGAGTTTTCGCGGTATGTTGATGTGATTGTGGCATCTGAGAGTGACAGGTGTCGAAGATTTGGAAGAGGGTTACGACCTGAGATACGTACCCCAGTTACAGCCATTGCTAAGTGGGTTGATTTCTTCCAGCTGGTAGAGACCGCTCTCTACGTGTTGAGCGAGTATAGCAGAGGTGCGATCGATGAGGAAGCCTAGTTGTGAAGGCTTCGACAACAAGCGAGCTTCAAGATTGTGAGCAATGGAGGTTCACACTTGGAGTAAATGTTTCAAGTCAATATGACTTTAAGGAGCAAGCTAGTAGCCAAGTAGCAGCCGCATCGAGGCGGATGATTGTGGGTAGTGCCTATCGAGGCGCGGGGTTAAAAAGAACCTAATTAGTTTGTTTGATTAGCGTGCAAAGACGCAAAGAGGCAAGAGTCTATGCCCGTATAGCAAGGAAAACTCCATGTGTGATCTGTTGCAAGAATCATCAAGATCATTGTCTTGTGAGTGTTGGTACATGCTACCAATGCTGACAACCAGGATATGTCAAGAGGGATTGTCCACACTATGGGCCAAAACGCACCGAGGGACTAGGGAGTTGAGTCCCAGCTTAGTTGAGCAAACAAGAGTTTCTCAGGCTGCAGCAGAGAGGGCACCGATGGTGTTAAACTAAAGAGAGTTTTAGGGAGGCCTAGGCAACACGGAAAGGTCTAGGTTATGACTCAAAGAAGAAGTCGAGGATGCACCGAGATATGATTATTGGCACAATTACTATTTGAAATGTACACTGCTTTAATAGAACAAGGTGCTACACATTTCTTTGTTTTTAGTATGTTCTTGACTAAGTTGAATGGGAAGCTAGAACCTCAGTATGTAAAAGGTTAGTTATATACACTCCAGTTTGGTGATGCTTTATTAGTCAATTCAAAGATGCTAATTGTGAGGTCTTAGTTGAAGGTCTCAATATGTTAGTGGATCTTCTTCCACTAGAGTTGCAGTGTTAGATGCAACCCTAGGAATGGATTTCTTATTCACTCATTATGCTTCCAGAGATTGCCATATATCGGAAGTTGTTTTCAAGAAACCAGATTACAGAAGTGGTTTTATGGGATGAAAGAAAGACTATCCCTACGAGTTTGTTTCCGACATTCAAGGCTCGGGTTATTGAGGAAAGGTTGCACGACGTTTCTTGCACATGTAGTTGAGAGTGCGGGAAGAAAAGCTAAAACAAGAAAATGTTCTTGTTGTGAATGAATTTTCTTGTTGTTTTCTAGCGATCTATCGAGATTGCCACCGATAGGGAAGTTGAGTTCACCATTGAATCTGTTACCATGAATAACACCTATTTATGCAAGCTACCGTATAGAATGGCTCCAAGTGAGATCGGGGAGCTAAAGATGCGATTACAAGGACTAGTTGATAAGGGATACATCGGACCTAGTGTATCGCCTTGAAAGCTCCAGGTGTTATTTGTGAAAAAGAAAGATGGTACCCGTAGATTATGCATTGATTATAGACAATTAAACAAAGTCACGATATGTAATAAGTACCACTGTACCTCTGAATAGATAACTTGTATGACCATTAAGAGGTGCATCGATGTTTTGTAAGATTAATTTAAGATCGTGGATATCATAAGTTAAAGGTCGAGAATCGAGACATTCCTAAGACGTTATTCATAATGAGGTACGAGCATTACGAGTGTTTAGTAATGTCATTTGGTTTAACAAGGTACTAGTAGTTTCCATGGACCTCATGGGCAGGTTATTCCCCAGTATTTGGATAACTTTGTAATAGTAATTATTGATGATATACTAGCTTATTCGGTTGACAGGAAAACCCACGAGGAACGCATGAGTATTATTCTACAAACACTACGAGATAAACGAGTTAGACGCTAAATTCACCAAAGGTGAGTTTTGATTGAATCAGGTAGTGTTTGAGGTAAGTTGTTTCAACAAATGGAGTTGGTATGGGTCCACATAAAGTAAAAGTTAGGGTCAACTTAATGAGACCAGCTAAAGCGACAGAGGTACGTAGTTTCCTAGGCTTGGCAGGATACTGCAGATGATTTGTTGAGAACTTCTCACGATTAGTATTACCCTTACTTGAGCTTATAACAAGAAAGAATGCTAAGTTTGAATGGTCGATAAGTGTGGACAAAGTTTTCAAGAGTTTGAAAAAGAGATTAGTTACAACACTTATTCGACACTTCCTGTAGAATGAGAAAAGAGTATGTAATTTCTTCGTGATGCTTCGAGGCAAGGTTTGGGTTGTGTGCTCATGCAAGAGGGTAAAGTAATAGCTTATGCATCAAGGCAATTGAAAAAGCACGAATGTAATTACCCTACCCATGATCTTGAGTTAGCAACAATTGTTTTAGCACTCAAGACACGGAGACATTACTTGTTTGGTGAAAGGTGTCACATTTACCCGCATCATAAGAGTCCGAAATATATCTTTGATCGAGAGGAAGATGAATATGAGACAACGAAGATGGTTAGATTTGATTAAAGATTGTGATTGTACCATATAATACCATCTTGGTAAGGAGAATGTGGTAGCTGATGCATTGAAAGCGTGAAGTCAAGACTTCCTAGGGATGCCTTGTGTGGTATTCGAGCAACATTTTTTTTTTTTTTTAAAGTACTCTAAGGGATTCTAAGGCGGTTATAATCACAGAGAATTCAAAGGGTCTTTAGTTTAATTTCAGATCGTGCCTTCACTCATAATAGAGATTGTGAGAAGACAATCGAGAGAATAGTAACTTGCAAAAGATGTTTAGAAAGTCCAAATAGGGCCAAGAAGCAAAATTTAAAATGAGATCGAGATTTGAGCCATAGAGAAAAACAAGGAAGACTATGCGTTAAGTGTTAGTGAGCTTAAGAATGCTATTCTAGAAGAAGCTCACGAGCTCAACTCACGCTATGCATCCGAAAGCACCAAGATGTGTAAAACCATGAATGGGACTTATTGGTGGCACGGGATGAAGCGGAGATAGTTGATTATGTTGATAGATGTTTAATCACAACAAGTTAAACCAGCTAGACGAAGCAAAAAAGGACTCCTTAACCCATTGCTAGTGTCGAATGGAAATGGAAGCGTATTACTATGGTTTTCTGCTTAGATTACCACGTACTTCAAAAGGACACGATGTCTCACGCTTAATCAACTAGCTAAGCTTATGCGTCGCCGACAATTGTGAAACAATACTGAGTGCCTGTGTCCATAGTTTCGATAGGGATCCGAGATTTACTTCTAAGTTTTGGCCTAGTTTAAAGAAGGCTATGGGGACAAAGTTGAGTTTTAGTACAGTCGCTCCATTCCCGCATGATGGTCACCGAGAGAGGACCATCCGACCCTAAAAGACATGTTGAAAGCATGTGTTCTTCAAGTTAAGGAGAGCGGGATACACACCTATCGCTTATGGAATTTGCTTACACAATAACATACTTACCACGATCGAATATTGGCATGGCACCATTTGAGGCTCTAGATAAAAGACCGTGTAAACGCTCGTATATTGGAATGAACTAGAAGAACGGAAGCTAATCGGTCCCGAGTTGGTGTAAGTTATGACAAACATTATTAACGTGTCGGAGAGAATCAAAGTAGCACAAGACCGTTAGAAGAGTTATGCGCTTAAGCGTGAAAAGACTTAGAATTCCAAGTTGGAGATCAAGTTTTGGAAAGAAAGGTAAGCTAAGTTCCGGATATATTGGTCCTTATCAAGTAACGGGACAAGTTGGGCCAGCAGCCTACAGACTAGAATTGCCAACAAAACTATCTCAAGTACATGATGTATTTCATGTGTCCATGTTGAGGAAGTATATTCCGGATCCGACACATGTGTTGCAAGCACAACCAATTGAGTTGAAAAAAACATGAGTTACGTAGAGGATGCGCTTTCAAATCCTCGTGAGAAAAGAACAAGTTTTAAGAAACAAGACGATTCCACTCGTGAAGGTTCGTTGGAGACATCACGGAGTGGAGGAGGAGGGAACCTGAGAGTTAGAAGACTAAATGAGGAGGAAGTATCCAATAACTTTCACCTAAGAACTACTAAATTTCGAGGACGAAATTTCTTAAGGGGAGGTAGGTTGTAAACCCGAGATCTTTCTTTGGAACCTCCTTATTATCAAACAACAAAAAGGAAGAAGAAATGAATGCTTAAAACTTGGTTTTCCTTGTTTTAAAAAGGAAAGAAATGAAGTGAAAGGCAAAAGGAAAACAAGGAAGGAAAGTTTAAACCATTTTGGTTTGGATTGCTTTTAAGACAAAAGAAGAAAAGGAAATGAAACAATGTTTAATATACTAAGTTTGCCTTGTTTTGCAAAGAAAAGATAAGAAATGAAAAGATAAAGGAAGGAAAAAGAAAAGAAAAGAAAAGAAAAGAAAGGAAAGGAAAGATTGGATGGTGGATGGTGGGACCCCACCTTGTTTCTCTCTTTTTAAAAAGGCTTTCCCCATCGATATCTCCTCATTTTATGAAGTAAAGACAAGGGTTTCCATGGGAGAAGCTTTAAGAAGAAGAAGAAGAAGGTCGTTTTGGAGCTGGATTTGCAGAAGAGAGGGAGAGAACTCAAGAGGATTCTTTTTGACAGCAAGGTAATCACTCTGCCATGTTCTGCTATTTTGTTCATCACGAGCTCCACAGAAAGAGGTAAGAGCTGAAATTTTGTTTCATGAAAGTTAACTCATATTGGAACAAAAGTCGTGAAGGAAGCTCGAGCCAATTCTGATGTTAAGTTGCTGTTTTGTGAAGAGGAAGACAGAAGACAGAATTTGCTGTCAAATCCGAGAAGTCTCTGATGTTTTGGTTGTACTGACCTGTAGAATTGGAATCAGAAGCTCTATTAGGTATGGTTGGAAAGCTTATTGAATTTCCTATAACTTTCGTGAAGAATTCGTGATTAGAAAATGATTGGAAGATGTTGTAAATAGCAGGTCAAGTTTCGGGTTGCAGCAGAAATTCGAATCTGGAATAGCAGAAGTTGGTTCCGGGGAAAGAAGCCTTCGAGGTATTTCTGAACCAATCTATTGGGAATCTCATTTCATGTGTCTTCATAAGAGTTTTAGAGGGTTCAAAAAGGAAGAGTTTGGTATAAAGTACATTATTTTTGGATAAGTAATGAAGAAGTTATGAGTATCTGAATACAGGGCATAAAATCTGTTAAATGCTGGAATTTTTGTTGGAGTGTTTTCTTGTAATTTTAAAGTTAAAACCATGAGCTCGAGGTTCTAAAACATGGTTTTGGTTTGTTTGACAGGCCAAGAACAAAAGGTCGAGTGTACGGGTGAAGACTTTAGTTCTAACACATGAGTGACAAAACAAACCTTGAAAATGGTTTATAGGCTTGTATTATGCTTATGAAATGCAAGGTTTTGCTAAAACGAAATGGTTTAGATGTTTATTGTTTTCTTGAACACTTGTTTATGAGCATTCATGATTTCTTAGAAATGTTTTAAAGTGTTCATGATGAGCCTAAAAGTCTTTATAAAGTTTATACATGAGCATATGTCCAATGGTTGCCAAAACTTATGAAAATGTGATGATTTCAAACAAGCATGTACTAGCAAGTATGTTTTAAAGATTTCCGCTTTTATGAACAAGCTAAGTAAGCTTGAGTTTTATGAAAGAAAAGATAAGTGGCATGTTCAAATGTTTTCATGTGATCTTACGAGATATTGAGCCCGAGGCTATGTAGTACCGTGTGCACACAGTGTCTTATTCTCGTTGTCGACGCTTGAGTGTACTCCGTGACAACAGCCATTGCCGTGAGTCTTTGGCGGGCGGCCCCACTCACTCGACAAAGACGATGGGAGTCTTTGGCGGGCCCCACTACATCGTAGAATAAGCGTTGGTGTCTTTGGCGTGCCCTACACAACGTAGATTGTGACATGTTTTAAAAAGAGTTTATATCATTTACATGCCTTACGAGATTTTAACGGTGTCTTGCTTGTTTTCATGAAAAGCTATAATGATTACACGATTACTTTTAACGCTTGATTACAGATGCATATGCTCATAGATGGCCAGGTGATATGATTTACGAGTTAATAGCTTTCTTTTAAACTCAAGTCACTCACTGAGCTTTATAGCTCATTCTTTCAGTGTTTTTCCCACTTTTCAGGTAGAGATCGAGCTCCCGGTGCCTGAGAACCTGCCATAGTCTGCTGAAGCTTCACATGTTGATATTTTGTACGTGGTGGTGGTGTGGTTTAGCAAGTCCATATGTCTCAGAAATTATTTTAAGAGAACTATGTAGTTATAGTCGTTTGTGCTTTAGAGGTTGTGGTTGCTTAATTAGTGGTTTGGACTGTTTGTGGTTCTGATGTTCTTGCCCATCTTAGTTTCCAAGAGAGACTTAAGAAGAGTTTCTCCTCATGTACGTCTTATAGATGTCCAGTTTCCGCTGAGTTAAGTTTAAAGTGTTCCATATGCGAACATAGTTTGTTTTCAGGTAAAGTAGTGTCAGCAGGTATTGTTAAGAGGTAACAATGTCTGTTGGCTTCATGCCGTCTCCCGGGCTAAGTTTAGCAAGTGGTTCGGGAGGGGGTGTGACACTCCTCCTCTCTCACGATCAAGATCTCAACAACACGAACCATGAACAAACTAAGACACGACCACTGGATCTTCTCCGTTGTTCTCTAGATAAGGGAGGAATGTGGGTTCCCCTTAGGTAATATGAGATGTTGTGAGAGAGAGAAATTGTGGTTTTTGGAACCTTTCCAACAACACAATCAACTGGCACACTTTTTTCTTCACCTAGTTGCATCTCATGCAACCATATATGTAAGGAAATAGGATGGAAATGACCATCCTACCCTTCCTTTATTCTCTCATTAGTATATGGTTTATATGTGAATCTGTTTCACATTAAAACTATATATTATATCAATTATATCATATACAATTGATATAACACCTCATGTATGAAATTTGAACACTTCAATTTCATTCCTAACTTTATACCCTCAATATAACCATGTTGAGCCAATGGAGGGACCTAATGGATCTACAGTTCATGAGCTCCAATGATATGAGATTGACTGATCAAACTCTTTGATCCAGTTAATCAATATTCATTAACTACAAGTCACTCCACTATAGACTTGTAGTTGCACTCTCCTCACTGTAGATTATATTGTGTCCACTTATATAATCATTACCCATGAGTCGACCTTTCACAGGTTGTTCGTAATCAAAGTTGGGTCAAATTATCGTTTTACCCCTGTGATTACCTCTTTGTTCCTTAAGCACCACTGATCCTCTAATGAACAACAAGTCTAAGGTCCTACCATAGACTCATACCCTCATAGAGGGCGGGGCCCCGTTGTTCAAGACCTGGACTCAGTTCTTGTGACGACCATCATCCCAGGTATTATTAGTTATTTTATTTAACACTTTATTAGCCGCTGTGTTTAGTTGGATTGGTGTTTTAATCAGCTCGGCGAGAGGGAGGCCGTAATTTTGTTTAACTTATGTGAATTATCTCTTTTAAGATGAGATTAACTATGAAAATAAAAGGGAAAGGTAATTTTAAGGGCGTTTTGGTAAGTTAGGCCTAAATTAGGGTGATCAATAGCACACAACTTGACCTAGATAGATGGTATATATATCATGAGAAACCCTAGCCTCCACATCTACTCTTCATTTTACCAAACCCTAACCCTAAAAGAGCACACACTTTCTCTTTCTCTTTGATGTGCAAACCCTAACCCTAAAAGACTCCACCTCTCCCTCTTTCACTCAACCCTAGCCGATCACCTCTTCCCCATCACCTCCATGCCCTAGCCGCCGGCAAGAAGAGTACAGCAGCTTCCAGTCGTCCAAATCGCCTCTCCGCCGCAAGCTCTCGCCAGACTGCCCTCTCCTTCGCGAAATTGTACCCTAGCCGGAACCCAGATCCACCGTGCCGCCGCCAGCTGCCTCATCCGGAGCCCACGAACGCTGAAACCGACGTGGTCGTGAGGAGTACTCGTGCTGCACGACCGGAGAATCAACGAAGCCCTAACCTCATCGGCGAAGACCCACGGACGAACACCGAGCTGCAGATCCACCGAATTGCTGCTCGGGACTGTAACGCCGCCGCCGGAATTGATCCTCGTCCAGCCGTTCACGAGCAAAGGAGTCCCGCGTCGAAGTCCGGCCGCTGCTGCTGCTCGTGTCGGAGATCGCCGTCGAAGCCCTGCGGTGCCGAACTTCCTCACGCGAACTCAGCCGTCCGCGAGTTCCGCCGCCGCCGCCGACAAACCTGCACGGCCGAGAGCCCACGGAAGCAGCCGCACGCGAATTCCTCCCCTTCACCGCCGTCGTGACCTTCACAGCAGCAAGGAATTGTCGTTCGATGGCGCGATCGTGCTGGAAGTATCGAGTTCGGATGAGAATGATTTGTGTACCGTCGATTATTTAAGCGTTTTGGTTGAGAACTTAGGTTACGGGTTCGAATATCTTTTGTAGGAAGCGAACGTGGAGCGGGATTGATCGTCAAAACGGACTAAGAGTTAGTAGGTGTTCGCTTTGAGCTCGAGGTAAGCGGGACACGACATTTTAATGCGATATTTAGGTATCGCATGATTAGGGTTTAGTGAATACTCGGAGTTTAAATTCGGAAACTATGGTGTGAATCAGGTTTCACTAAAGGGAGGATAGGCGGGGAGTTCGATTAGGTTTTGGAGAAAAATCGAAGCTCGAGGTAAGGGACCTTGTGCCGAACTTTTAATGGGAGTAAATGAAAATGATTTTCATGATTTTATGCGAAATAGTTCATATTTCTCACATGAAAATCCACAGATATTATTTTGAGAATACGTGATATTTTATGTGCAAATACCTCGATGTATTATGTGAAAATGAACCATTATTTTATGTGAAAGTATTCTCGTATGTTATGTATAAGGATCCCATTATTTCATGTGAGAATAGGACAGTAGTTTGTATGAGAATGTTTCATGTTTCTTACAAAAGTATGATTTTCACACTTGTCCATGAGAAAGTATGAATGATATATTGATGATGATGTTTGTGATATGTACACCATGATTATGTGACTGATGGGACCTTATGCATGTTTTGTATGCCACGAAATGAATTAACGAATAGTGTGGACATTGGTTATCCTGAGATCGTTATGTGCATGGTCAAACATGCAATAAAGACCTATGGGTCAAAGTACGAGTGCATGAGGACCGAAATGAAATGACTCGGGATGACCATCGGCCTCACAATTAAATATCTGACCATGGATTAAAGACCTGGCAATTATATGAACAGCCATGGATTAAAGACCTGGCAATTAAATGAACAGCCACGGATTAAAGACCTGGCAATTGAATGAGCAGCCATGGATTAAAGACACGCAATCAATAAGCGATCATGGATTAAAGGCCTGACATTTAAATATGCAGCCATGGATTAAAGACCTGGCAACTCTAGAAAGTTTTAAATCCCATCTATGTATGTTATGAATGAGTTTAGAGATCATGATTGTATGTGTATGCATATCCCAAACCTCGGTAGCGAGGTTACTTACTGGGTATTGTTTTGCAATACTCACCCTTTCTTTTAAAAATGTCTTTCAGGTAAAGGGAAGGACGTGCAGGGCGTGTGACGGGGGAGCGTTACTAGGACCATGGGAACCAGCATGTTTTCCGCATATTATTATTTTGAACTATTGTGGTCTCTATGTTTTCATTTGAAGCTAAACTTACTTACAGTTTTTAATAGGCCAAGCTGATGTGATGCTTTTAAATGATTTGAATGTTTTGTTTTTTTTTTTTTTGGGATCCCTGGAACTGTTTACGATAATTGGAAATGGCTTTTAAGTTCTTTTTATCTCTCGGCCTATAAATGCATGCATGTGTAGTAATGTCCCTAGGAGTTAGTCATTTAAAAAGTAGGGGCGTTACAGTTGGTATCAGAGCCCTAGGTTTAAGGGTTCTATAGACTTGCTTACAGAGTAAGCACAGAGTAGTTCCCATGGTTTAACAACGCTTCCGATCGCGCGCAGTACGTCCGATATTTTACTAAGAAAGTAAATGATTATGATATGATACGCTTTTATGCATATACATAACCTTAAAAGCCCCAAGGGGTGATCCTATTTTTCGATTTGAAAGTAAAGGAAACTGAGTTAGAAACTCTCTATATTGTAGTTTTGACATAATGCCACCTAGAGGCCGAGGGAGAGGTAGGGGGCGTGGTAGGGGCCGAGAGGCAAGGGTAAACGTTGACGCCCAACCTGATTACCCCGGATCGGGAAGAGATTACTCCACCCGTTCGAGACCTCCCCCGGACCCGCTTTGACCGTCGGGAGAATGTACTGCAGCTTGCCCCAAAGCGGCGAGATCGGGGAGAACGCCAATGTTATGACTATGATGGTGGAGGCCATGCGAGCCTAGTGCGAGCTCTGATAGCCACCCACCGCCCAAGCAAATCGTCGCGAAACGACGCAACTCTCGAGTCTCGTTATCCGAAGGACTTGAGAAGTATGATCCGAGATCTTTCAATGGGTCTTCCAGTGACCCCACCGTATGCGAAAGTTATGGCCGCCCTCCATTGAGACCATCTTCGAGACTAATGAAGCGCCACGAGGACCGAGAGGGTGTCTGTGCAACCTTCATCGCCGAGGATGATGCGCGTACTTGTGGTGGGAGTCCGCCAAGGAACCATTGTTGCCAGCGAGAAACGATTACTTGGAATCTATTCAAAGAAGCATTCTCAGCGGAAATTCTATCCCGAGGCACTCGTTACGAGAAGCGTGCACTTCTTACAACGTGCGCTGCGTAACCGGAGGGCGTGGAGATATATGAGAGGGAATTTACCGTTTGTCCCGCTTTTGCCCCAGAGTGGTGGATACGAAGCAAAAAAGAAGACCGAGCGCTTCATCATGGGGCTAGATGAGAATGTTCGAGGCTTTATTCAAGCATTAGCACCTCCCGATTACGCCTCCGCAGTGAGAGTGGCGGAACCGATTGGGGTGCAGCTCGGGCTCGCAGCCAAAGTGTGGTAGTTAACTCTGGGCGGCCATTGCGAATCATAAGAGGAAGTGGGACCAGCCCAATTCCACTCACAGCGCCCCAAACAGACATCGCATAGACGAGGGCATTTTCGATGCAGTTCCGGCGAGAAACCACGGTGTCAACGGATCGGAAATAGCGGCGGAGATAGGCCACGAGTGCAAAAAGAATGTGGTAGCGACCTTTGGGTAAATGTATGGCCTTGTCCCGAGCGTGTTTCAAGTGTGGAAAGGAAGGGCACAGAGCTAATAATTGCCGCCCGAGTCAAGCCAAAGACTAGCCAACCACGAGTTATGAATAGTGGGCTCTGCTTGTGAAGCCGCCATACATCGAGGAGAGCCTATGCAAGCACCGGTAGAGACATCTATGGCTCGCACTCAGGTGGTTCTGGTACACTTCCATTACTTGGGCACCTCGCCTTTGTACTATTTGATTCTGGTTCTACACACTCTTTTATTTCTGCATCCTTTGTAAGTCAAGCTGAGTTAGAACTAGAACAGTTACAGTATGCCCTATCTGTCTCCACTCCTGCGGGAATAAATTTGTTAGCCAATATGAAAGTCAAGGATGGTAGTGTGACCATCGCAGACCATGAGTTAGCAGTGAACCTAGTGGTCTTAGACATGTTTGATTTTGATGTAATATTGGGCATGGACTGGTTAGCGCAGAACCATGCGTGCATTGATTGTTTCAGGAAGGAGGTAGTGTTCACTCCTCCTAACCAACCAGCTACAAAGTTCGGAGGTACGATAGCGGGAAGTAGGCCTAAGGTAATTCACGCCTTAAGGCCGAAAAGTTATTGCATCGGGAGCTTGGGGCGTCTTAGCTTGCATACTAGATGCAAGGTGCACAGAAATCTCAGTGACATCAGTACCAGTAGTGAATGAGTTTACAGACGTCTTCCCCGAGGACCTCCCCGGAATACCTCCAGTCAGGGAGGTAGATTTTAACATCGGATTGGAATTGGGGACGACCCCGATATCCAAGGCCCCGTACAGAATGGCACCAGCAGAGTTGAAAGAACTAAAAGTACGCTTCACGACGAGACTTGCTAGACAAAGGGTTTATACGCCTGCGCTTCACCACAGAGCACCGGTATTGTTCGTGAAAAGAAGGACGGATCCATGCGCTTTGTATAGATTACGAGGAGTTGAATAAAGTTACCATCAAGAATAAATATCCTCTCCCGTGATAGATGATTTGTTCGATCGATTGCAAGGAGCGCACGGTGTTCTCTAAGATCGATCCGAGATCGAAGCTACCATCGATTGAGGATCGGTGAAGGGGATATCCCTAAAACAAAGATTCGAGATCACGTTATGGGCATTACGAGTTCACGGTGATGCCGCTTGGTCCGACCAATGCTCCTGCCGCCTTCATGAACTTGATGAACCGCTTGTTCAAGGAGTTTCTTGATACATTCGTGATTGTGTTCATCGATGATATATTGATATACTCCGTGTGATGAAGAGCATGAAATGCACTGAGAAAAGTCTTACTCACACCGAGAGAGAATAATAGTTGTATGCAAAATTCTCCAAGTGTGAATTTTGGCTCGCAGGCATATCTTTTCTAGGGCATGTGGTGTCCGGCCGAGTCTCTGTTGATCCAAATGAAGTGGAGGTCATCACACACACAGCTGGCCTCGTCCGACCACCGCTATACAGAGTACGTAGTTTTCTCGGGTCTTGCAGGATACTATAGGCGCTTAAATGCGAGATTTTGCCAAGATAGCCATGCCTATGACTCACGGTGGACGCGTAAAGGAAACCCATTTGTTTGGGATGATGCTTGTGAGGCGAGTTTCGGGAACTCAAGCACGACTAGTGTCACCCCGATCCTCATAGCCTCCCGAGGAACAGGAGCTTTGTAGTTTACAATGATGCTTCTAAGAAAGGGTTGGGCAGTGTGTCTGATGCGACACGGTAAAGTAATAGCTTATGCATCCCGACAATTGAAGACGCACGCAGAGGAACTATCCAACTCATGACACGGAACTAGCAAAGATGGTATTTGCATTAAAGATCCGGAGACACTACAATGGCGAGAAAATTCGATTTTTACAGATCATAAAAAGTCCAAGTATCTGCTTCACTCGTAAGGAATTGAACATGAGGCAACGCAGATGGTTGGAATTAGTGAAAGATTATGATATTGACATACAGTACCATCCCGTAGAAGGCTAATGTAGTGGCCGATGCCCTCGCAGAGAAGCTTGATGCATACTTCGCGCGAGTGACAGCATGCCAGCAGAGTTACTGAGCGAGTTTGCTGCTCAGCCGAAATTGCGAGACTAGTAGGAAGGACCACGGCTCAGTTAGCCCAGTTAACAGTGCAACCGACCTTGAGGCAACGTATTATAGAGGCTCAGCAGGTGGACCCTCAGTTAGTGGAAAAACTTACTGCAGTAACTACAGGTGAGTTGACAGAGTTTTCCCTATCCACAGATGGAGGATTGCTATTTCAGGGACGATTGTGTGTGCCAGGCGACGACAAACTGAAAACTGAAATTTTGAGTGAAGCCCATAACTCACCATTTTCTATGCATCCTGGCAGTACCAAGATGTACCGAGATCTGAAACAGTCGTTTTGGTGGTGCAACATGAAGCGCGACGTAGCTGAGTTTGTCAGCAAGTGTTTGACTTGTCAGCAGGTGAAGGCACCTAGACAGAGACCCGCAGGATTGCTGCAACCATTACATGTGCCTCAGTGGAAATGGGAGGAGATCTCTATGGATTTCATAGTTGGACTGCCTAGAACTTTACGAGGTTACACAGTGATTTGGGTCATAGTGACAAAGTTAACAAAGTCAAGACATTTCATACCAGAAACCCACCTATTCTACAGATATAAGTGGCGCGCTTTACTGAAAGAGATAAATCCGTTTGCATGGAATTCCAATCGAGATTATATCGAGCATGGGATCCACGCTTCACCTCCAACTTCGAGAAGTTTACTGAGAGCGTTAGGGCTCGCGATTGAACTTCAAGATGCGACTTTCATCCACGAGCGGATGGGCGATGCGAAACGATTAAATCGAGATATTAGAGGATATGTTGCGAGCTTGCACTTTAGACTTCCCGGCGGTTAGGACACTCATTTGCATCCGATGGAGTTTGCTTACAATAACGATTACGATGACCATCGGAATGGCTCCATTTGAGGCTCTCTATGGAAGACGTTGCGTGACTCCCGCTTTACGCGGGAGGAAGTTGGTGAACGCCATGATTGTTGGGCCCGCATTAGTACAGTCACGAATGAGGCAATGCAAAAGATCGGAGCACGAATGCGGACCGCCAAGTCGGACAAAAGAATTATGCCGACACGAGACGAAGGACCTAGAATTCGAGGTTGGGGACCACGTGTTTCTTAAGGTGGCCCCAATGAAGGGAATTCTAAGGTTTGGCCGAAAAGGAAGTTGAGTCCGCGATTCATCGGACCATTTGAGATTTTAGAGAGGATTGGTGCGAAGGCCTCTGATTAGCACCGCCGCCTTCTCTTTGGCGGTTCATAACGTATTCCATGTCTCCATGTTGAGAAAGTACGCCCGCACCCAACTCATGTCATAGACTTCAACCATTGCGCGCAATGTAAGATCCGAGTTATGATGAACGCACCAGGTACAAATTATTGCAAGAGACCAGAAAGACTCTCCGTAACTGTGAAATCACTTTAGTTAAGGTATTGTGCGAGAACCACCGCATCGGAGGAAGCTACTTGGGAGCGAGAAGAGGAAGTGCGAGCTAAATATCCGTAACTATTTCAAGAATAGGAACTTTCGAGGACGAAAGTTCTTAAGGAGGAAGATTGTGACGACCATCATCCCGTATTATTAGTTATTTTATTTAACACTTTATTAGCCACTGTGTTTAGTTGGATTGGTGTTTTAATCACTTCTGGCGAGAGGAGGCCGTAATTTTGTTTAACTTATGTGAATTATCTCTTTTAAGATGAGATTAACTATGAAAATAAAAGGAAAGGTAATTTTAAGGGCGTTTTGGTAAGTTAGGCCTAAATTAGGGTGATCAATAGCACACAACTTGACCTAGATAGATGGTATATATATCATGAGAAACCCTAGCCTCCACATCTACTCTTCATTTTACCAAACCCCTAACCCTAAAAGAGCACACACTTTCTTTCTTTCTCTTTGATGTGCAAACCCTAACCCTAAAAGACTCCACCTCTCCCTCTTTCACTCAACCCTAGCCGATCACCTCTTCCCATCACCTCCATGCCCCTAGCCGCACTGGCAGTGAAGAGAGTGGCAGCAGCTTCCAGTCGTCCAAATCGCCTCTCCGCAAAGCTCTCGCCAGACGCCTCTCTTCGCGCGAAATTGTACCTAGCGGAACCCGGATCCACCGTGCGTGCGCCGCCACCCTCATCCGGAGCCCACGAACGCTGAAACCGACGCGTGTCGTGAGGAGTACTCGTCTTTGCCGCACGACCGGAGAATCAACGGCCCCTAACCTCATCGCGAAGACCCACGGACGAACACCGAGCCGCGCAGATCCACCGAATTGCGCCGGGGTATCAGCTGCCGCCGCCGGGTTGATCCTCGTCCACCCGTTCACGAGCAAAGGAGTCCCGCGTCGAAGTCCGGCCGCTGCTGCTGCTCGTGTCGGAGATCGCCGTCGAAGCCCTGCGGTGCCGAACTTCCTCACGCGAACTCAGCCGTCCGCGAGTTCCGCCGCCGCCGCCGACAAACCTGCACGGCCGAGAGCCCACGGAAGCAGCCGCACGCGAATTCCTCCCCTTCACCGCCGTCGTGACCTTCACAGCAGCAAGGAATTGTCGTTCGGTAAGCGATCGTGCTAGGTATCGAGTTCGGATGAGAATGATTTGTGTACCGTCGATTATTTAAGCGTTTTGGTTGAGAACTTAGGTTACGGGTTCGAATATCTTTTGTAGGAAGCGAACGTGGAGCGGGATTGATCGTCAAAACGGACTAAGAGTTAGTAGGTGTTCGCTTTGAGCTCGAGGTAAGCGGGACACGACATTTTAATGCAGTATTTAGGGTATCGCATGATTAGGGTTTAGTGAATACTCGGAGTTTAAATTCGGAAACTATGGTGTGAATCAGGTTTCACTAAAGGGAGGATAGGCGGGGAGTTCGATTAGGTTTTGGAGAAAAATCGAAGCTCGAGGTAAGGGACCTTGTGCCGAACTTTTAATGGGAGTAAATGAAAATGATTTTCATGATTTTATGCGAAATAGTTCATATTTCTCACATGAAAATCCACAGATATTATTTTGAGAATACGTGATATTTTATGTGCAAATACCTCGATGTATTATGTGAAAATGAACCATTATTTTATGTGAAAGTATTCTCGTATGTTATGTATAAGGATCCCATTATTTCATGTGAGAATAGGACAGTAGTTTGTATGAGAATGTTTCATGTTTCTTACAAAAGTATGATTTTTCACACTGTCCATGAGAAAGTATGAATGATATATTGATGATGATGTTTGTGATATGTACACCATGATTATGTGACTGATGGGACCTTATGCATGTTTTGTATGCCACGAAATGAATTAACGAATAGTGTGGACATTGGTTATCCTGAGATCGTTATGTGCATGGTCAAACATGCAATAAAGACCTATGGGTCAAAGTATGCGAGTCCGTGAGGACCCAAATGAAATGACTCGGGATGACCAGTCGGCCTCACAATTAAATATACAGCCATGGATTAAAGACCTGGCAATTATATGAACAGCCATGGATTAAAGACCTGGCAATTAAATGAACAGCCACGGATTAAAGACCTGGCAATTGAATGAGCAGCCATGGATTAAAGACCTGGCAACTGAATAAGCAGTCATGGATTAAAGGCCTGACATTTAAATATGCAGCCATGGATTAAAGACTGCAAACTCTAGAAAGTTTTAAATCTCATCTATGTATGTTATGAATGAGTTTAGAGATCATGATTGTATGTGTATGCATATCCCAAACCTCATTAGCGAGGTTACTTACTGGGTATTGTTTTGCAATACTCACCCTTTCTTTTAAAAATGTCTTTCAGGTAAAGGGAAGGACGTGCAGGGCGTGTGACGGGGGAGCGTTACTAGGACCATGGGAACCAGCATGTTTTCCGCATATTATTATTTTGAACTATTGTGGTCTCTATGTTTTCATTTGAAGTTAAACTTACTTACAGTTTTTAATAGGCCAAGCTGATGTGATGCTTTTAAATGATTTGAATGTTTTGTTTTTTTTTTTTTTTTTGGATCCCTGGAACTGTTTACGATAATTGGAAATGGCTTTTAAGTTCTTTTTATCTCTCGGCCTATAAATGCATGCATGTGTAGTAATGTCCCTAGGAGTTAGTCATTTAAAAAGTAGGGGCGTTACAGTTCTTAAGGGAACAACCTATCTAATTCCTTAGTGTAGGAGTGAATGAATTCCATCTTGCACAGTTAAGTTCTCAGCTACCTACGAGGTTTTGTCCCTGAGAAGGTAGGCTTATTGAGTCGGCTACAGGCCACTTTCACCCATACTAGTCTAAGGACAAACCCCTATAAGCATGAGTTCTTAACTTGCTCAGGATTCAGGTCGAGTCACTAATGACCATCTATAAATTACTAGTCTTATCCTGTTAACGGTGTTACACTGGTTAGACTAATAATTTTTGGTCCGGTCTTGTATGAACTCTTCATACAGGATGCCCCCACTCGCATGTCAACTACATGAATGAGTTGGATTACCTCATTTGTACTAATTACAAAGTGGGTCGCATCCATGGTGTTACCAGAATGAGGTTTCCAACCTTATTCTATACCATAGACCATTTAGGTTATATTCTTGAACTCAACCCAAATAGTGTCCACTACACTGATGTTCAAGATATATGTTATAACCTTGGAGCTTAGTTTATTGGATTTATAAACCAAGACTATAATTCTATCAAAACAAATAACCATTTATTTAATTGATCAAAATTACACAAGTTTAGGGCATAAATCCCAACATCTAGGTCCTGGAATATAAGATTTGATGAGGCAATCAAATCTTCTGGCTTTGATCAGAATGATGATGAACCTTGTGTCTACAAGAAAATCATAAATAGTTCGATCGCATTCCTAGTTCTATATGTGGATGATATCCTACTCATTGGGAATGATGTAGGTTATCTTACTAACATTAAGAATTGGCTCGCTACGCAATTCCAAATGAAAGATTTGGGTGAAGCACAGTTTGTTCTTGAGAACCACATTGTCCGAATCATGAGAATAAAACACTAGCCCTGCCTCAAACATCTTACATCGACAAAGTGTTGTTGAGGTTTAAGATGCAAAACTCCAAAAAGGGTTTATTGCCTTTTAGATATGGAGTTCATTTGTCTAAGAAACAGTGTCCTAAGACACCTCAAGGAGTTGAGGATATGAGACAGATTCTTTATGCATCAGGTGTTGGGAGCCTGATGTACGTCATGTTGTGTACTAGGCCGACATCTCTGCTTTGCGCTTGGAATGGTCGATGAGGTATCAATCCAATCCAGACTCAACACACGGATTTCGGCAGCTAATACAATCCTTAAGTATCTACGGAGAACAAGGAACTACACGCTTGTGTATGGGGATAAGGATTTGATCTTTACAGGATACACAGATTCTGACTTTCAAACTGATAAAGATTCTCGCAAATCTATATCAGGGTTAGTATTTACTCTTAACGGAGGAGTTGTAGTATGGCGAAGCGTCAAGCAAGGATGCATCGTTGATTCCACCGTGGAGGTCGAATATGTAGCAACTTGTGAAGCAGCTAAAGAGGCAGTTTGGTTAAGAAAATTCATGTTAGATTTGGAAGTTGTTCCAAATATGAGTTTGCCCATTACGCTAAATTGTGATAACAATGGTGTTGTGGAAAGGGAACCCCAAAGTCAGAAGAAGGGAAAGCATATTGAGCAGAAATATCATCTCATCCGGGAGATCGTGCATCGAGGAGACATGATCGTCACGAATATAGCCTCAGAGCACAACATTGTTGATCCTTTTACAAAGGCTCTCACAACTAAAGTATTTGAGAGTCACCTAGAAGGTCTAGGTTTACAAGTCTTCCCCAACTAGGGCAAGTAGTAGTATATTGTAAGCCCTAAATCCTATTCTCTTTTATCATTGAGCACTCGTTCATGATGTTTTGAAATATGCAAAATCGTATAGGTTGCACTAAACGATGTCGTGATCGAATTTGGGAATCTATTGAATTTGGAGCTACAATGTGTCTAAACTTCATAAAGGGATAGGTAAACATTGAAATAAGCATATTAAAAGTTTCATTGAACTAAGTTCAAATCATTAGCAATTTGGAGAAGTTTTAGGTGCATCATGTATTGAATGGAAGATCATATGTCTCACAGACTTGGGATAAGTTGGCTAAATGCTTAGGGTTTCTTTTTACACTTATTTTGGTGTTTTAAAAAAAGAAAAGAAATGAAGTGAAGGATAAAAGAAAACAAGGAAGGAAAAGCTCAAGCCATTTTGGTTTGGTTTGCTTTAAAAATAATGAAGAAAATGAAATGAAATGAATGGATATAATATTGTGTTTTGTTTTGTTTAGGAAATAAAAGGAAAGAAAAGAAAAGAAAGAAAGGGATAAAGGAAAGGAAAAGAAAAGGAAAAAGAAAAGAAAAAAGCAAAAGGAAAAAGACAAACTTTGCCTCCTTGGTTTATAAAATGACTTTATCTTCTCCATTTTCTTCTTCATTTATCAAAACCAAGCTGAAATTTCGTGGGAGAAGGAGAAAGGAAGAAGAAGGAAGCCATTTTTCATAAACTTGGAGCTGTAGTTGCAGAAGAAAGGAGAAGAACTCAAGGGGATTCTTTATTGCAGCAAGGAGATCAACTCAGACCAGTTCTGATGTTTTGGTCTTTTCGAGCTCAAAAAGAAGAGGTAAGAGTTGAGTTTTTGATACATGAAAGTTAACTCAATTTGGAACAAAGTTTGTGAAGGAAGCTCGAACTAATACTGAAGTTAACTTACTGTTTTGTGAAGAGGAAGACAGAAGACAGAATTTGCTGTCAAATCTGGGAAGTCTCTGATGTTTTGGTTGTTCTGATCTGTATACTTGGAGTTAGAAGCTCTAATTGGTATGGTTAGAAAGCTTATTTAATTTCCTACAAGTTTCGTGAAGGAATCGTGAGAAGAAAATGATTGGAAGATGTTGTAATCTTCATGTCAAGTTTCGGGTTGCAGCAGGAAGTGAAATCTGGAACAGCAGCAGATTCATTTTAGGGGTTAAGCTACTGAGGTAATTTCTAACCCATACGTTAGGAATCTCATTTTCATGTCTTCATAAGAGTTTTAGAGGATTCAAAAAGGAAGAGTTTGGTATAAAGTACATTCTTTTTGGATAAGTAATGAAGAAGTTATGGCTGTCTGAAAACAGGGCAGAAAATCTGAAAATGCTGGAATTTTGAAAGTGTGTTTTCTTGCAAGTTTTAAGGTCAAAAATCATGAGCTCAAGGTTCTAATGATTGATTTGGCTTGTTGACAGGCCAAGAGAAAATAGGTCAAGTTTACAAGCCAAGGTTCCAATTCTAATACTGTGAGTGACTCTATCTTAGAACTACGTTTGACCTATATTTTTCTTCATGAACATAAGTGTTGATAATTACATCTTGTTTGAACTAGTTGTGAATGGCTTCATGGAGTTTTCTAACATAAAGTTCATGATGGAACCTAAGCATGCTTTGAATTAGTTGTAACTATAAATCAAAGTATGGAAACTAAATTATGAAAGTATGCTTTCCTTTAGAGAATGTTTTGTGTAAATCCACTTGGGAACATGTTTAGATGATAATATGAAATTGTCAAGAAATCGTTGTATGTGTTATAAAGACTTGATTACCATGGTAAACAAGTTATGCCCTTGATTTGATTAACCCCTAATCTTGAAGGACATTCGAGAAGGTACTTAGGGGGTAATGAATCATGATATCCCGATACTGAAGGACAATGAGAAGGTATCCGGGAAGTAAATGGTTTTACCTAAATACTGAAGGACAATGAGAAGGTATTTGGGTAGTAAATGGTTTTACCTTAATACTGAAGGACATAGAGAAGGTATTAGGGAAAACCAAACGACCAAAGGTATTCCACGTGCACGTGAGAGAGAGAGAGAGAGAGGTATGAACCTTATTGGAATAAATGTAACTCTACCACCTCTATGGTTTGATGTGGAGTCATGTCATGTGCTTTATTGTTATGAGCTTTTATATTATTGATTTATCTACCCTCGAAAAGTTAGTACATTTCAAGTTGTGTGCTATGCACAAGTGGTGACTTCAAACTCAGAAATTGGAAGCATGGTTTGTTAATGTTTACAAACAGATGTTAAGCTATTTTGGACTTATAATCTGCCATTATTATGATTCACCCAGTGAGCTTATAATGTTTTAAAGATAGACACTCACCGAGCTTTTTAGCTCATTCTTTCAATGTTTTCAAACCTTTTGGTAGAGATCGAGCTCACAGTACTGACATCCCGCCATAGTCTGCTGGGAAGTTCATAAGTTGTTAGTTTGTACGTGGTGGTGTTGTATAGCAAAGTCGTTATGTAGTTATAGAAGTCTTATACATTAGCGGTTGTATATACAATGAGTTGTCTTGTGTTGTTTTGATGCACTTGACTTTTAGTTTCCAAGAGAGACTTGTGAAGGGTTTCTCCTTGTGTATGTTTAATAGTTGTCCAGTTTTTGCTGTGTTATGTTAAAATGTTCCATATGCAAACATAGTATGTTTATCAATGATCAGAGTCAGCAGTATTGTTAAGAGGTAAACAATGTCTGTTGGTTTCACGCCGCCTTTCGGGCTAAGTAGCAGGTAGTTCGGGAGGGGGTGTGACATATATTGTACAAATTGTTTAAATACCCTAGTTTATTGTATTTTCATCATTGTAATGTTTTAGTACTCCACAAGCTTTAGGTCAAGTGGGAGATTGTTGGGATTTGTGCCTTAAACTTATGTAATTTTGATCAAATAAATAAAGAGTTATTTGTTTTGATAAAATTATGTTCCTGCTTTATAAATCCAATAAACTAAGCTCCAAGGTTATAATGTATCTTGAACATCAGTGTAGTAGACACTATTTGGATTGTGTTTAAGAGTATAACCTAAATGGTCTATGGTATAAAAATAAGGTTGGAAACCTTATTCTGGTAACACCATGGATGCGACCCACTTTGTAATTAGTACAAATGAGGTAATCCAACTCATTCATGTGGTTGACATGCGAGTGGGGGCATCTTGTATGAAGAGTTCATACAAGACCGGATCAGAAATTCTTAGTCTAACCAAAGATAACGTCGTTAACAGGATAAGACTGATAATTTATGGATGGTCATTAGTGACTCGACCTGAATCCTGAGCAAGTTAAGAACTCCTGCTTATAGGGTTTGTCCTTAGACTATTATAGGTGAGATTTTCTTGTAGCCGACTCAATAAGCCTACCTTCTCAGGGACAAAACCTCGTAGGTAGTTGGGGACTTAACTATGCAAAATGAAATTCACTCATTCGTACACTAAGTAATTAGATAGGTTATTCTCTTAAGAATCGAGTCCGTGTTTTGAATAATGGGGGCTCCACCCTCTAAACTGACTTAAGAGGGTATGAGTCTATGGTAGGACTATAGACTTGTTGTTCATTAGAGGATCAGTGGTGCTTAAGGAACAAAGAGGTAATCACAGGGGTAAAACGATAATTTGACCCAGCTGTGATTACGAACAACCTGTGAAGGGTCGACTCATGGGTAATGATTATATCAATGGACACAATATAATCTACAGTGAGGAGAGTGCAACTACAAGTATATAGTGGAGTGACATGTAGTTAATGAATATTGATTAACTGGATCAAAGAGTTTGATCACTTAATCTCACATCATTAGAGCTCATGAACCGTGAGGTCTATTAGGTCCCTCTCATTGGCTCAACATGGTAATATTAAGGGTA
Organism: Trichosanthes cucumerina; assembly: GCA_036507285.1. Taxonomy (NCBI): domain Eukaryota; kingdom Viridiplantae; phylum Streptophyta; class Magnoliopsida; order Cucurbitales; family Cucurbitaceae; genus Trichosanthes; species Trichosanthes cucumerina. The sequence continues at coordinate 67,080,305 of CM071844.1, forward strand.
TAAAGTTAGGAATGAAATTGAAGTGTTCAATTTCATATATGAGGTGTTATATCAATTATATGTGATATAATTGGTATAATATATAGTTTTAATGTGAATTAGATTCACATATTAACTATATTCTAATGAGAGAATCTAAAAGGGATGGGATGGTAATTTTCATCCTATTTCCCTATAAGTAGTTGCATGAGATGCAACTTTAAGGTCAAGGCCTTTTGACAAAACCCTAGTATTCTCTGAAATTGTGTTGAAAAGAGTTTCAAACACAATTCCATAAGATCACCTCACCTCATCCTAAAGGAACTCACCTTCCTCCCTCACCTAGAGAACAACGGAGAAGATCCGTGGTGGAACTTCACATAGTTCGAGTTGTTGCTAAGATCGTGATCCATTGAGCGAGGATTAATCTGAAGAAAGTAATCTTCAAAGGTAATTTTCTTGTGTCCTATGTAGAATTAGCATGCTTAATCGTATATATTTTGTTCTTGATTGAAATTTGTATAACAAAATAAAGAACAAGCGATTCACAATCACTTCCGCTGCGGGATTCGGTCCCTTCAAGGTGTGGTTGTTCATGGGACTGCAGAATCTCTCTCATGGAGATTGTTGGATGTTTTCTTACTGCCCACGTTCATGAGTTGGTTCATATCGATCAAAACTATCTCTCAAATTATTCATTGCATTTACGACTCCTACTCTATTAGTTTCCATCACTAGAGACCAAGGAGAGATGAAACAATGTTAAAGATCGAAGAAAATTGAATTGATAGGAGAGTTTCAAATGAAATGGGTTGTTAAAGATGAAGAACATTTTTCATTGTTTCTTTAATTTCCTGAGATGCAACGTCCACAAATGAAAATCGTGTTTGGGGTAAATGGAAGGAAAGAAACTTAGAAAAAGAAACTGCAATAATGGAGAAATCGATCGAACACATTCTATTTTTGAAAGTTGAAACGACAGTAGATAGACATATATACCTCAAGATTGACATTTTCATATTGTAGATACTAATTTATATAGGAACGAAACAAGCCTAAAGGAATTAGTAAACAAGAGAAAATACTAACAAGAGAGATTGTTGTATATATCGTTGATAACATATAAATATGTTATCTGATTTCCTTTGTTTTGGCTAGTTTTTAAGTTATAAATGTGTGCTTTTAGGTCTTTTGAGGGTAAATATGTCATTTTGGAGACAAATGATCAAGTTTTGGCTTAAATTGAGTGTTGGATGAAGAGAAAATGAAGTTTGAAGCTAGCAAGGTTGCAGAACCCATGAGCTTGGTGTCGCAACGATGCTTGTAGTGTTGCAATGCTAGAGGAATGTGTGCGTGTATCTTCCCCGTCCATAGTGTTGAGGCGCTACTTATAGCGTCTCAATGCTACCATGGGCATCATTGCAACATTTGCCCTAATAACAACCATATAAATTCATCTTTTCTCTTTGAATTAGGGGAGACCATTCTGAGGGGCACAACCTAATCTCGATTCAATGCTAATTTTGGGAGCAATTGTGAGTGGATTTGAGCGAGATTAAAGACTTGGAACTCGGGTTCGTGGTAGATCACCACGGGAACTCGAGATCGACATTTCGTTTGCTATTCTTCTCTTTAAACCTCAATTTAGCTACTATTTAGGCTTCATTTAGGGATTATTGGGTTGTAATCTGTTTATATAGAGAATTATCCTTAAATTACTTTAGATTTAATTGTTTTTAATAGATTTATGCTAAATTGTTGGAATGTATGGTTTACTTATTAATTAGATGTTGTGGTTGTTATGACTTTGATTTCATTTATGTTTTGCGTGTTTAATGCCATTAACAAGGTAAGGAATATGAGATAATTGATCCATAGTTTAATTGAGCTCGACAGAGTAGATTAAACTTAGTTAACAAAACATAATTGTAGATTAATTACCTGAGTGATAGTAGGATTAATAATTAATCTATGAAGGTCAGTGACGAAGAGTCATAATGTTGGATGCCAATTAATTAATGAGACGGACACGTAATTTAATTAATTGCATTTTAGATTAGGAGGAGACCGACAAGAGAGTCCTAAATCTTAGGCTTCTAAACTTATGAGTTCATAGTCTTTTTTAGTTGCATTTGTCTAATTAATCTTTTAATTAGTCCTTTATCCAAGTTTCCCTTGAGTTTGTGTCTCCCATTTAATTAATTTCTAAGATTAGATTTTATTTTTCCAGTATCTTTTCTCACCTTTTGTTCTCTAAATAAAGCATAAGCAAAATTATCTGTAATAATTAATTGAATTAAAAATTAATCCCTATAGATACGATACTCGGTACTCGAATACAATTTTATATTACTTCGATCGTGTACGCTTGCAGGTACACCGATCAATCGTGTGTCGTCACCCAAATAAAAAATTGCAGGAATGAAGAAATCGATCAAACACATTCGATTATTGAAAGCAAAAATGACAGTAGATAGAAATATATACCTCGAGATTGACATTTGTATTGTAGATACTAATATACACAAGGACGAGACAAGCCTAAAGGAACCAGTAAGCAAGAGGAAATACCAACAAGATAGTGCTTGTATATACATGGGTCATCAAGAGGAAGCAGTAAATAAGAGGAAATACCTATGTTCCAACAAGCAATTATATAGTAGTATAAACAAGGAGGAGGTGAGGGGGTTTCAGGTGAAATATGAATTATGACAAGTGGTTAATGATGACATTTTTACCCTGGTTAATGACGTGTATGAAGTATCAATTTTTATATTCAATTTAATTTTTGCATGCTTAATGGATAATTACACATATTTCTATTTCATTAAATCAGTATAATGTATGGTTTAGTATATACTATTAGTTAGATGTAAATCCAATAGCAAGTCATTTAAATATACCGTTGTATTCATCTATGTAACCTATGCATGTTTTTTTTCCTTAAGTTTGTTATATTTTGTCAACTACAATTCTCTCTCCCCTTAGAATCCTGTTATTTTTATATTTGGTTAACTATAACATCTTTCTCTCCCTGTGTATATTAGGGTAGAAAATTGAGAATTTGTAATGGGTAGCAATTATGGTTTTAGTATTTGTAGATATAGCAACATTTTAAAAGAATTGCAAATATGGCAAAAGTCTTTAATTTTTTTATATAATTCCAATTATACCCTTGGCTTAAACATATTCCCTCTTTAATTGGTATTTGTTTTTCAATTGGTATTTGTTCTTCACGGTTACTTAAATATTCCTTGTTATTTTTATATTTTTATATTCAAAACAAACATGATTATGCCGGACATTTATATTTTTTATTATTTTACAATTTTAAGCATTTAAACATTTCAATTTTCTAGATTCTCAAACAGTAATACATATTTAACTACTTGTAAGGCTCTAAATTCACAGTCAAATCAAATGAGATGTATTATAATTTATTTAATATACCTATTTTTTTAGAGAATTTGCAATTGGTAGTAATTATGGTTTTAGTATTTGTAGATATAGCAACTTTTTAAAAGAATTGCAAATATGGCAAAAATCTTTAATTTTTTTTATAATTCCAATTATACTCTTGGCTTAAACATATTTCTTTTTTAATTAGTATTTGTTTTTCAATTGGTATTTGTTCTTCACGGTATTTTTCTTCTTCTGATTTTTGCGACAACATCTTCTTGATTCTAGTCCAATCTTCCCAAACTCTTCTCGATTCCAGTCCAATCTTCTGTCGAGTCGCAAGTTTGAGTATCTTCTCAAATTCAATCGGAGTCGCAAGCCTTCACCTATTCGATCGGGTATTTTCTAGTTTGATCTGTTGAATTGCAACCCATGAATTTTCATCGAGTTTGTTTGATTATCTTCTCCAATTCGATCGAAGTCGCAAGTTTGTCTGATTATCTTCTCCAATTCGATCGCATTGTAGTATCTTCTTATTCGGTCGAAGTATCTTCCAATTCGATCTTTTCGAAGTCCAACGGAGCTTTTTTCGTGGGTATTTGATTTTTTCAATCAACATTTTTCGTGGGTATTTCTTATGTTCATTTTGTTACATCACTATTTTTCTGCTTTGGAGTCGCAAGTTTTCTTCATTTTTGTTCTATCAACAATCTTTGTTTCTAGATGATCGACGATATATACATGACATCGATGATATCTATCATTGTTTTCTAGATATGATCAATAGATATCAGTTATATCAGTGATATCAGTAATCAATAGATATCAATGATATTAGTGATATTAGTGATATACGAGTGACTATTGTGCTTCCAATTAGTGATATACAATCTTCTGTTTGAGCTCTTTTCGTGGGTATTTGAGTTTGTCAATCAACCAGATCTTTTTTCGTGGGTATTTTTTTTGTTCATTTTGTTATATCACTGTTTTTCTGCAATGTTTTGGAGTCGCAAGTCTGATTTTGGTGATTGTTTTGTTTTCTAGATATGCTAGAGAATACATATGACATCAGTGATATCTATCATTGTTTTCTAGATACAATGATATCAGTGATATCATTGATCAATATATATGATATCAGTGATATCAATGATCAGTAGATATAAATGATATCAGTGATACACTGTTTTCTAGATATCAATGATATCAGTGATCAATAGATATCAATACTATCAGTGATATCATTAATCAATGATATACGAGTGACTATTGTGGTGATCGATTTCTATATTACTTAATATTGTTAATGTTGTTATTACTTTTCGTAGGAACTATGATAAAGCTTCCAATAGTTATTTTTTATAGTAGGCAATGGAATGAGAAAAATTTCTATAAGAATTACAAGACCATTGGAATTTTTGTTGATGAGATGATGTGTTTTGATGATTTTATTTATCTGATTGTGAAAGAAGTTCGAATGGATAGTTCCATTTCTTTTATAGAATTGTCGATGTTATTAGGTTAGGGATAAATGATGATCAGGATGTGGTTAAAACTCAAGAAGATAAAAATGTTGTTTGGTTTTTAACTTTAGTGAAAGATCAAAATACAAGATATCTTTTAGTTTCTCATATTACAAGAAGTCTAATAGAAAAGTTATGAGTAATAGGTAATAGATAGGTAGAAGTTTATCAGACAACTATCATTGATAGAATCCTATGACTTCTATCAGTGATAGTAGTCTATTACTTCTATCAGTGATAGTAGTCTATCACTTCTTTTTCATTAACTTTTATCAATCATTAACGGGATAGTAGTCTATCACTTCTATCGCTGATGATGAGGCGATATAAAGTCGAATAGGAACAAGATGTCTAATAGATAATAGAAAAGTTATGAGTAATAGGTAATAGATAGACAATTGTGGTAGAATTCTATCAGACAATTATCACTGATAGAAGTCTATTACTTCTATCAGTGATAGATATCACAATAGTAGTTTATCAAAATTAGAAGAAAAAATTAGTTATTAAATAAACAGACAAAAAAATTACTTATTAAATAAACAGACAAAAAAATTACTTATTAAATAAACAGACTTCTATCAGTGATATCACTGATAGAATCTCATCAGTGATATCACTGATAGCTTCCCATCAGTGATATCACTGATAGCGCGTTGATCATGCGTGGGGTGTTTTAGTAATTTCAATTTTTCTTTTCAAATTTTTGCTATTTTTGCAAATAAATTGAGTCATTTGCTATATGGACAATTATATTGGTCCTTTTCGCTACCAACCCAATTGCCCCTAGAAAATTTGGTTAACTATAACATCTTTCTGCTATTTTTATATTTTGTCAAATACTCCTCCATGGAATCTTGCTTTTTTTTTTTTAGGTTTTTATTTAGTAGTTAGAGAGTAGAAAATGGAGGAGTATTTTAGTTGCAACATAAGTATAGAATTGTAATATAAATAATGTAAAAAAATAGACATTTTTCCAAATATAAACTATTTTAGTTATTTTTTAGTATCAATATTTAGCTATTTTTCTAATTGCTCAATTAATAAAATTCCAGTCACTAAACCCAAAGTCAGGTTAGGCCTAGTCTCGCTAAATATTGATATCTCCAAATTTGAAAATAACTAAAATTGTTTCTTATTGAATTTTTAAATCTTTTTCTTCATAATTTATATTATAATTATTGTTGGGATATGTGCCCTAAACTTGTGTAATTTTAGTCAAATGAATAAAGAGTTATTTGATTTGATAAAATTATATTCTCGCTTTATAAATCCAATAAACTAAGCTCCAAGTTTATAATAGATCTTGAATATCAGTGTAGTTGACACTATTTGCATTATGTTCAAGAGTATAACCTAAATGGTCTATGATATAAGAATAAGGTTGGAAACCTTATTCTGGTAACACCATGGATGCGACTCACTTTATAGTTAGTACAAATGAGGTAATCAAACTCATTCATGTGGATGACATGCGAGTGGGGCATCTGTATGAAGAGTTCATACAAGACCGGATCAGAAATTATTAGTCCGACCAATATAACGTCGTTAACGAGATAAGGCCCGATAATTTATAGATGGTCATTAGTGACTCGACTTTGAATCTTGAGCAAGTTAAGAACTCCCGCTTATAGGGTTTGTCCTTGAGACTAGTATGAGTGAGAGTAGCTTGTAGCCGACTCAATAAGTCATTGGGATTTGTGCCCTAAAACTCGTAGTTTGTAATTATGTTCTAATTAATGTAATAAAGTGTTATTATTTCAATAAAATGTTATTGTTTGTTATCTACTGAGTTTGCCTTCATTCAAACCCTAAATCTAATAAACTAAACATCCAAGGTCATTAAGTGAATCTCTAACCAATGTAATGTACATAAAAAGGATCTCGGTTAGAGATACAACCTAAAGGTGTATAGTTAGGGATAAAGTTTGGATACCTTACCCTGGTTAAACTATGGATATGGACCACTTTGTATTTGATGCAAACACAGTGATCCTAACTTGTTTGTGTAGATGACATGTGAGTAGGGATATCCTATGTAATGAGATTACATAAGACCGGACCACGAAATAGTAACCTCTAACTGTAACTCTGTTGACTAGTTAGGTTTCTATTTCACTAGGATGACTTAGGCAACTTGATCTCAATCCTGACAGCGAGTTCACGAACTCTGTTGCGAGGGATTGTCCTTTGACTAGTATGGGTGAGAGTGACCAGATTCGCCAACTCAATATGCCTACCTTCTTGGGGACAAGACCGAGTGAGCGGCTGGGAACTTAACTTAGCAAGATGGAATTCACTCCTTCCCGCCTACCAGGGTAAGTAGATGAATGTTCCCTTAAGTGGTGTCTCCGAGACTTGAACAAAGGGCCCGACCCTCTCATTGGTCCGAGAGGACTCTGTTTGTTGGTAGGACCACAAACAAATTGTTCATTAGAGAGCACTGGTACTTAAGGTACAAGATGTAACCTGTGGTAAAACGGTAATTTGACCCACCGTGTGTTATTACGAACATTCGTGAAGGATTGACTTGCTCATTATTGGTCATATCCATGGACACGAGAAATATATCTGCGATGAGAAAAAGTGCGCGGTGTGGGACTTTAGTGGAGTGTTCCCGATTAACGAATGTTGATTGGGAGGTTAATGAGATTAACAAGAGCAATCTCGTATCGTTGGAGCTTACGATCAGTAGGTTCATTAGGTCCACCTTCTAGCTCGTAAAGGTTCTTAGATCATTTGAATTTAAAATGTTCAAATTCATTAGGGAATATATTTAATGTATTTAGATACAATATAATATATAGTCTTGGAACTATATATTATAACTTTAATATGAATATGATTCATATTAAATTATATGAGAGAAATGAATATTTGAAAGAGTTCAAATATTATATTAAATGTGAATATGATTCACATTTGAAAACTATAGGTTAAAATTTAATGTGCAATTGAATGTACATTAAAACTATAGGTTAAAGGGGTAATGTGATTAAATGAGATTTAATCCAAATTAAATATATGATATTTAATTTGTATTATTTAAATATGATTTTAATTAATAATTAAATTTGATTTAATTATTATATTATTATTATTATTATTTTAATAATAAAATAAGGGAACGTGTCATCCAGACGCGTTCCCACTACCCCCCTATTTCTCCCTATTGATAGTACAACAAGGGGAAGGGGGTTGCTCTTGTAGATTGATCGATCAACTGAATTATTCAAGCAATTGGAGAATTGCTCTCTCTCTCACTCTCACATTCCCAAACCTTTTCCAATTGTTGGATTACCTTCCCACTGATCTAAGTGGAATCCAGAGAATAGGAGGTTTGCCATTTTGGTGGTGTCCTGTTGCTGGAAGAAAACAGAGAAGTTTAGTTCTTGTGTTCTTTGAAAAGCTAGGAGCAAGGTGTTGCTGGAGAATTAGAAACTACAAAGGTAATTCTTTTCTCTTCTTAATTTAACAGTTAAATTTAGGAATGTTTGCATGTATATCTCCATATCTAATTAGATTAGAATTAGCATGCTTGTTCTGTATGTTTTTGTCAATGTACTAGTTTTTGTTTCAATTAAAACAATCAAGCAAATTACGATCCCAAACACGTTTCCGCTGCTCAAGGAGATCCGATCTCCATCATAAGCCTACCTTCTCAGGGACAAAACTTCGTAGGTAGCTGGGGACTTAACTCTGCAAGATGGAATTCACTTGTTCCTAGACTAAGGAATTAGATAGGTTGTTCCCTTAAGAACTGAGTTCAGGTCTTGAACAACGGGGCCCCGCCCTCTAAACTAGCTTAAGAGGGATTGAGTTTATGGTAAGACCATAAACTTGTTGTTCATTAGAGAATCAATGGTGCTTAAAGAACAAAGAGGTAATCACGAGGGTAAAAGCAATGAATTTGACCCAACCGTGATTACGAACAACCTGTGAAGAGTCGACTCATGGGTAATGATTATATCGATGGACACAATATAGTCTATAGTAAGGAGAGTGCAACTACAAGTCTATAGTGGAGTGACTTGTAGTTAATGAATATTGATTAATTGGATCAAATAGTTTAATCAGTTAATCTCACATCATTGAAGCTCATGAACTGTAGGTCCATTAGGTCCCTCCGTTGGCTCAACATGGTAATATTGAGGGTATAAAGTTAGGAGTGAAATTGAAGTGTTCAATTTCATATATGAGGTGGTATATCAATTATATGTGATATAATTGATATAATATATAGTTTTAATGTAAATTAGATTCACATACTAACTATATACTAATGAGAGAATGAATATGGGATATGAAGGTAATTTCCATCCTATTTTCCTATAAATAGTTGCATGGGATGCAACTTTGAGCTTAAGTGATTTGACATACCATTTGTGTAAGACTTCTCTCTAAAAGATCAACATCTCATTCATCCCACCTTCCTCCCTCACCTAGAGAACAACAGAGAAGATCTAGTGGTGGATCTTCACACGTGTCGGGTTCGGGTTGTTGAGATCGTGATCGTTGGAGAAGGAGTACGTGAAGAAAGTGTTTTTCAAAGATATGTTTATTTGTTGTCCAAACTAAATTGTATGCTTAATCGTAGTTAATTTGTTCTTGATGTTAATCCATGTAATGAGATCACGAACACGCGATTCACAATCGCTTCCACCGCGGGATTCAATCCCTTCAATTATGTTGTGATTAAAATACCTTAATTACAAAGGGAGAGAGAAATTGTACTTAACAAAATATAACAAACAAATCTAAACTATTAAGTTAACATCATTTGAAGAAAAGAAAACAATAGGGTACATAGATGAACATGAAAATTTAAATGACGAGATTTGGATTTATAACTAACTTATCGTATATACTGGACCACACATCTATATTGATTTAATGAAATGAAAATATGTGTAATCACCCATTAAGTGTGCAAAATTAAACTGAATATAAAAATTGATACATCATACATGTTTTTAATCAAGGTAAAAATGTCATAATTAACTAGATGCCATAATTAATACTCCACTTGAAACCTCACGCTTCTCTCGTTGTTTATAACACTGTATAGTTGTTTGTTGGTCTATTAGGTATTTTTTTTATTTATTGGTTCCTCTTGACGACTCGCAGTATACACAATGACCAATCTTGTTAGTATTGGTTGATATTTCCTTTTGCTAATTGGTTTCTTTAGCCTTGCCTATCCTTGTGTAAATTAGATCCAACACAAGTGTCAATTTCGAGGGGACCTCTCTTATTGATATTTCTTCTTGCTAGGCTTGTCTCGTCCCTATATATATTTGTATCCAAAATGCAAATATCAATCTCGAGGTATATAATTTGTATCTACTATCAGTTATACTTTCGAAAATCAAATATGTTCAATTGATTTCTTCATTCCTGCAGCTTCTTTTCTGGGTTATTATCTGATTCTTTTTTTGTTTCTTTTTCCTCCATTTAGCGAATAACAATTTTTCAATTTTTATTAAAAAAATAATGAAAAATGTTATTATTCTTCCCAACAACCCATTTCATTTGAAACTCTCATATCCATTCAATTTACTTCGATCTTCAGTATTGTTTCATCTTCCCCTTGGCCTCTATCATGGTTGTTTCTGCTTCCAAAAATCAAATGATCTTGTAACTTCTTCTCTGTGTTTTTTCCCCTCACAGTTTCCATTTGTTGAAAAGTTAAAGAATCCACAAAAAGATGTTGAGAAATGAGATAAAATATTTGAAAATAGAATTTCAAAAAGTAAGAGAATCTTAAAATGCATATATTTAGGAGGCAAGTTAGTAATGATGAGAGATGTGAGAGAATATTCAGGATATTTATTAAAAAAAAAAGAAATCTATTTTGTGAGAATGTTCACCGTGAATACAAGTATGTATGAAGAGTATAGATAAAACAAACAATATTCCATCTCTCCTCCTAAAATCATGGTAGCCATAAATCCAAATATGAAACATGTTTATTTTTTTTATTACTAGGTATTTATCTGTAGACATTACTTAGAATTTTCCTCGTGCAAAATGTTGGCTCAAAGTCAACCAAACCTTGTCCAATGTTTGACTCAAAATCAACTGGGCTCAGTTCGCTGAGTGTCACAACCATGACAGTCGAATGTAGGTTGTGACCCCACGAGTATCGTGATGCAACCGAGAAGGACGGTGCATCATCTAACACACCAAGATAGGTGGGCTTGATGGCTAAAGTGAGGGCAAACAAGATTAGGGACAACCATGTAGTCGAAGGGGTCGATGTATGGGCGTATGATCCCTCGCCATATTGACGTGCAAGGGTTTCAGACCTAATAATGCTCATAATATACCATAGGGGGTAACATTGTGTCGATTCTCCACCACCCCTAGGCTCGAGGGCATAAGTGAGTCACCCCGTGGCACATTAGCGTGTCATGGTGTGGGCGAACGTTACAAGACGAGTTCTCATAAAAAAAAACGTTACAAGACGAGTGTCTTACGCGACCTCCTTTGGAATGAGTTTTCAAGAGACAGTGTCAGACGAAACAGATGTGCCCACGTTGCACCCCTTTCCATGGCTTGAAGGTTCCAATATAGGGCCAACTAGCGGCCAACGATCCGAGAATGTCCTGTTAAAGCCAACTCATAGGAAAGATCGAGTGCATGTACACGGATGGCGACGTATATGATAAAGTTATGTTCCGCTGCATATTTACATGATGCTTGGTTGAGGATGAAAGAATCTCGCTTAAGATCTGGCGAAGCCACAAAGGCCCCCCAGTATCTCATTCTCAAAAAATTTAGCAACCAACCTTTCATTTTGTTGAGGAGAAACCCTCTCCCACGCTATAGGACTTGGTAAAAACCTCTTTCCCTGGATTGAATATAACCCATTAAAAAATTTAATTACTTCCGGTTCAATTCCATTAGCCGTGACCAATACTTCTCCCTCCAAGCTTAGCAACTTAACAATCATCTTCTTCCTTCTTTTAGCCAAGGTTGTTAACTCATGAAACGGAACGAGTATCGAAATTCAATTTTAGTGTATCGTGTACCGTAAGTTTGAGTTAGTAAAGAATATTGAAATATAAATATAAATAGCAAAGACTGAAATAAAGAATTCCAAATATTAAATAATTCCAAAATAAGATCAAAACATAAATTAACTTTAATGTTCAAAATACCCAAGAAAATTAAACAATACCTTCAAAATAAGTTTAGAAAAACATTAAAAACAATTGAATTCCTTTGTTTCCAAGTTTCAATATTCGGAATAAACATTAAAAAACTTTTCATATTCTATCTAATCTATAATGGAGACAAAAAGTCAATTAAAAAGAATAAACAAATAATAATTTAAAATAAAAAAGTGACCTATTTAGAATAATTTTTTTTTGATAAAAACGTGTAGAGGAAAAAAAAAAGGTTTAACAATATATTTTAAAATAATATTTATTTATTAATGGATCACATCACATCACTCCCCTTTTTTCAATATGAAATGACTTGTCATCATTTCATTTCTATTTTTAATGCCATCATTTCGTTTCTCTTTCTTGACATTTAGGAGCTTTTACAAATTCCCCAACAATACAATTTCACTCTCCCATTTTTCTTCTCTTTCTTCTTTAACTCTTTTTTTCGAAAACCTTCTTCTTCAACCTTCAAACCTCCTTCTTCAACTTTGGATTTTCATTTTCTTTCTTCTTCTTTGCGCAAATAACAAGAGCACGTCTTCTTTTCTTTGGTGAACTCCGTCTTCTTCTCCTGCTATCACGCCGCGAACCACGGTATTTTTTTTAATCGATTTGTTACGATTTTAAGCGATACATACGATTCCATCTTCCGCATCGTACGATACCTCCCATTTACAATTCAAAATCACGAGTTGAATCGATTTTGGTCTGTTTCGAGTTTAATCATACGATTCAACTCGTGAAACGTACGATTTTAACAAAATTGCTTTTAGCAGCTAGCTAAGAAGCACAGATACAGATACGAGACACAGATACGATACGACACGGACGCAGCGACACGCCATTTCTTAAAAATTTAGGACACGGACACGGTTAGGGCACGTTTATTAAATATAAATTTTTTAAAATATATATTATTTTTATATCAGAAAGAAATTAAAGTTAATAAGTTTATGTATCTATATGGTTAAAAAAATTGATTTTGATGTATTTCGTTCTCAAACTTCATTATTTTTGTCATATATTACATGTACCTATTTAGTATACTTGACCTATATTAACTTTGTACAACTAGTTTCTAACCCATTTATAATGCTAACAAGTGTCCGATACGTGTCCAACAAGTGTCGGAGTGTCCAAGTGTCCGACACATGTCGGACACGGACACGCTAGCCAAATTAAAGTGTCCGTGCTTCTTAGGCAGCTAGAAACCTGTGGAAGAACCCTGTATTCTCATCACCCCCTTTTAACCGGCTCAACTTACATCTCTGGAGCAAATTACGCTCTTCTCTAACAAGTACAAATTGGCTAATTCACCCAAAGCCGCCATCTGGCAGAAACTTCTGAGGATGTCAACCCACCCAGGTCTGCCTTTGCATCCAACCAACCAACTTCATTTAACAACTCAACCTCCTTTTCCTTTTTTAGTTTTTCCACATTACCTGACCATTTCTTGAAAGCATCTTTTACATTGCGAAGCTTTAGAGAAATTACAAATCCAACCCAACTATAAGCTCTATCACTCTTCAAGGATTCCTCAATAATTTTAATACAATCCTGTATATTCAACCATGAATTGTAAAAACGAAAGGGGGAGGGGCCCCATTGGAAGGAACCAACCTCCAATGTGAGAGGAAAATGATCTGAGAAAAGACGATCTTTCCTTGAGACCCTTTGAGTTTTCAAAAACTTCATCCCATTCACGATTTATAAAGAATCTGTCAATCAAAGATCTCAAACTCTCATTTCCTGGCTTCGACCAAGTAAAGGTTCCATTTGAGAGAGGAAGCTCTAGCAGATCAAGCTCAACAATAATTTTATTGAACCTTTTTCATACATTTAGTCATCCTTCGTTGAGGCAGCCTTTCATGAACCCATTTGGTTACATTGAAATCTCCTCCCAAGCACCAAGGTCCTTCACAGTAGTAAGAAAGAGAACGCCATTCATCCCACACAAATTTCTTTTCTTGATAATGATTAGGGCCATAAAAGTTAGAGATCCAAAAAGATTTGCCCTGCAACGAAACCACTCTAAACGAGATAGAGTAACCACTCTTCAATACTTCTTCCACCAATATCTTAGTTGAGTTTCTCCCTTTTGTATTATTTCATTTCATCAATGAAATTTTTTCTTATGCAAAAAGAAAAAAAAAAAAACATTGTAGTTTTCTTTTTCTTTAAATAAGGGGCCCTTGTTTTCTTTGAGTAAAGTTATAATAAAAAAGAAAAATAGTGTTGGTATGAGTTTTCTTTTAGGTTCAATGGTAATTTAACCTAGCATCAAAATAAAAGGTCTTGAGTTCAAACTCTTACAACATTATTTCTGAAAGAGTCTAGATTAAGAAAACGGAAGCAATTTTGGATCTTGAACACTCTAAGTTGATCAATTTTGTAAAATAAAATGCATGCTCAAAGCTGGAAAAAACAGAGGGATAGAAAACTCAACTTTGAAGAACAAATTCTCTTCACCCGGTGGATGGTTTTCAACACGAACACTTCGTGGACAACCGTTAGAGTCTTCCCTACTATCTTCAGGCCTTAGAACGGATTGTGGGATCCTATATTGAGAGAATTTAGAAGAAAAGACCTCAAAGGTCACAAAACGTGAATTCTTTTAATTTCTGCAAAAATCCTCCCTACATCCCTCAAATCACCATTATATAAAGCTTCAATGGAGTGACAACTCAAGGGTGATGAGGATGCTTTGAGATGGAGGTGGCCAATTTTGATGAATTTTGAAAATGAGAGGGATTGGGCAAGTTGTACTTTGGATTTTATTGTAAATCCATGAAAATCCACTTATTTCCATTTAATTTTAATTTAAAAAATCAAAATAAATTGATTTTTAATTAAATTAATTAATTAATTTTTAATTTAATTTAATATAAAATATTAAATTAAATAAATTGCCCGATCCCGATCGATTTTCCGAACATGAATCATTATTCATGCTATAAACCGATCCAATATTTAAATCATATTTAAATATATCCACCTCCTATTAATCATAGTTTAATTCATAATTAAGCTATGACTCGTTAAATATATCATATATAATTAACGATTTCTCCCAAAAACGAATTTGAACAATTCAAACTCTTTTCTCTCAAAAATGTTACAAGGCTTAGTCCGAGCTAGCAAGGAGGACCTAATGGACCTCTGGATCATGAGCTCCAATGATACGAGATTAACTCTAGGCCAAACTCTTTAGCATAGCTAATCAACATTCGTTAACCACCGGACACTCCACTAAAGCCCGTGTGGCGCATTCTCCTCACTGTAGATATATTTCTGTCCACTCGATATAACCATGATTAGTAAGTCGATCCTTCACAGGTCGTTTGTAATTACAGCTGTGTCAAAAAATACCGTTTTACCCTCAGAATTACCTCTTGTTCCTTAAGTCCCACCGATCCTCTAATGAACAATTGGTTTGTGTGGTCCAACCAAAGAACTGAATCCCTCTCGGGCCAATGAGAGGGGTGGGCCCATTGTTCAAGACCTAGAGTCGACACTTAAGGGAACAACCTCTCTACTAATCCCTAAAGCGGGTAGGAGTGAATTCCATCTTGCAGTAACTATGTTCCCACTATCTACCCGGTTTATCCCTAAAATGGGAGGCATATTGAGTCGGCGAGCCTCGAGCCACTCTCACCCATGCAAATCTAAGGATAATCCGAATAAACAGAGTCCATAGAACGCTTCGAGGATTAAGATCGAGTTACCTAGGTTATCGTATGAATATAGTCGATTAAGACGATGAACGAGTTATAAAGTCTAAGTGACTATTGCGCTGTCGATCTTATGCAAACTCATTGCATAGGCGCCCCACTCATATGTCTCCACATGAACGATTTAGGATCACATCGTTTGTTCTCTACAAAGTGGGCGCGTCCATAGTGTCCCTAGGATAAGGTACCCAACCCTCTATCCTTATACTATGAATCGTTTCATTATAACTTGAACTTGATCCACTTTTATGTCACACATAAAGTTCAAGTATTCATCTTATAGCCAAAGGTTCTTTATTGGATTAAGGTTACACAATACACAATTAAATTTCAATAACAACTTTATTGTGAAATAAAACATACATTCAGTTTACAAAACCACGAGTTTTAGGACATAAAACCCAACAATTTCCTCTCCTATTGATATTAATCGTTCATGTATTGTGTCTTGTGGGTAAATCAATGATCAAGTCCACACACAAGGAGAAGCAAGGATGAAAATACTAGGGGTAGGCATTGATTGGCCGGTGCAGCTGGTCTTTGATAGTTTTGCTTCCCTTTGGGGCTTTTGTACGAAGAAGTTTTATAATTATCCCCCTTTCAAATTATTCCAAAATAGATTTTCTTTTTGAAGGCTCATTTTAGAGTTCTTCTTGTGTATCTTTCTGTTGGTTTATGAGATTGTTTCTTTCCTTATTTGTATTTATTTGTTGTAATTATTTTGTAATTATGTGTTAAATTCTTTCCTTTTATACTTTAGAGTCTTCACCTATTTAAGATAGATTTGTAACATTAAACATTGTGAGAAATAGATTGTTGATATTTTGAGCACTTTCTTATTAATGAAATTTTTTATTCTAAAAAGCAAGGACATCCATTTTGTGTTGTGATTGTTCTCTGAGTAACAAATGTTATTAAAATATCCGTGCAGGGTTACTGTAATTTTCTACCAGAAGAGAGGTTACTCCAAGCTGTAGAAATTGGGCAGGTTGTTTACTTAATTTAAGTATGTAGCTTATTACTGATGTATTTTAAGTTAATTTCTATATTCGTTTAGAATTTATAAGGACACTTAGTGTATTTCTTGTTATCGTTTCAATTAAGTGGAATGCGTTATGCAGTCAAAGTTCACCTATTTTTTTTGTCTTGTCAAGAATCCCCTCAAATCTTGGTTTCTGTTGTCCTTTCGGCGTCATCTTGGGTTATTAAGTTTTTTCTGTTTGATTCTATTTTTTAAAAAATATTTTCTGTAACTATTATACATGCCAATTGCAGTTTTGTTATAACGCGGATGACACTTCTTTTGTAATTTCATTCGTATGAAAGAAGTTCTCTTATCTAAAAAATAAACATACTTCTTGGTGCACTATGGAGCAACATTTCTTATAGTTTTGACATTTCTTTCCTTTCCTTCAACTTATTATAATGTCCTCAAAGCAGTTTGATAGTGAACTAGCTAGTTGTAAACAAGTGTACTTTGTAATTTTGGGTACATTTTGTATGCAGTTTTGTTTACGTTGATATTTATGATTGGATATTTGTCCTAGCTAAAGTTCTCAACAACGTCTCTATTTCAAATCATTAAGAGTAGTTCTTTTGTTAATTTCAAAAAAGTTTTAAACAAAAGAAGACGTACATGTGAAAAGTGTTATCCTAATTTATATTTGATTCTCCTCGTAGTATTGAACTTTCTTTTGAACTTGTGCACTCAATGTTTTAGACTGGGATGATGAGTATGTATATGTGTACTTGTACAAGTGAAAGAATTTATAAGACAACATGATATATTATCTTTTATCATCAGCTGTAATTGATTTATAAATATGCATTATTTACCATCTTTCTAAGTTCTGCTGCTCTATGATGAGGTAGTTTATCTAGTTACCCAGAATAACAATACAAAACTCCCTCATGATATCAGAATGCTGTAACAGCAATTTGCAAAGAGGTGGATGCTTTAGTGAGAGAGCGTGGGAAACCAAAAATGCTCGATGCAATTAAACTTCCTC
The DNA here is from genome assembly GCA_036507285.1 of Trichosanthes cucumerina. Lineage (NCBI taxonomy): Eukaryota > Viridiplantae > Streptophyta > Magnoliopsida > Cucurbitales > Cucurbitaceae > Trichosanthes > Trichosanthes cucumerina. The sequence goes on from CM071844.1 coordinate 67,098,121, forward strand.
CTCCTCAGCTATATGAACATGTTGAAGTATGTATTTTGTCTCTCTCTCTCTCACTGAATAAGGTTGTGGCCAATCTTCTTTGCCTTCCAAAAAAATAATAATCATGTTCATGGTATATATTGCATATGGTGTTTTTATGAAATTTTCATGACACTGATAATTTCCATGACTGTAATTTTATAAAAAAAAAACTACATTATGGTAATGTCAACAGTCTGTGAATACACATTTTGCTGTTTGCTCCCAGTATTGGAGCTTCCAAGTCTCAAGCCCTTAGAATCTGTGAATTCTGATTTATTATGATTTTAAATTGAAGACATTTCATTGATCTTTAATGTCCATTTGTTTTGTGAAATTCCCTTTATTCATATGATTAGGTGATTGCTAAAATAATTTTTCTTTCGTAGGAGATTGCTGGAAATGAGTTAGAAAAAATTCTGCAAATTAGAAACAAAATTCCCCGACGGAAGAAGAAAAAGTTATCACTATATTGACAGAAGAAGGTTACGTCAGTTTAGATACCACTTCAGGGGGTCTAGAACCCATACCTGATTTGGTGGAGGATGAAGACGAGGATGATGAAGTGGTGGTGGATGGTGAAGTTGATGAAGGTGATGTCCATATTAAACCAACTTCACGCAAGCCTATTCCAACAGTAATGCTCACCTCTTTTACCTTAGTTATATTTGGTTGTTTGGATAGTATTTTGTGATTTCTTCGAGTTTTATCCTATTCCAATACTAATCTGGACATGATATATGATTATAAACAACCCCCAACAATATTTCTAATCCTAGACATCACTGAGTAAATTAGAAAATGCTTGCCTGACAAGGAGAAACAAACAAGTTGAGAAAATCGATTCCAGAACAAATCAACCCCCTCAAACGTCTAAAAGGGGATTGTTGTTAATTATTGCATAATATATTCAACCCATCTTGAGGGGGATTGTTGTTAATTATTGTCAAAGTTAGGGCAATCTTGTATTTTTGTATTTTAGGGTTATTTATCTCCTTTTAGTGAATATTCAAGTATTTTTAAGATTTGATTAGGTAGAATATTCTTTCCTTTTATGTTTTAAGTTGTCCCTTGTATTTATTTTAATGTTTTTGTAAACAATATTAATAAAGTATTTTCTGTATATTTACTATGAGGGAAAAAGATCTCTCATATAGGAGAAAACCCTTATTTACATAAAAGGAAAATAATAACACCAAAATATTCTCATTTAATATATAAGGAAAAATATCCAATAAGGCAATAACCTACACTCCCTCTCAAGCTGGTTTAAAGATATCTCCTACTACCAGCTTGGTGACCATCTTGTCAAATTGTAACTTAGGGAGACCCTTTGTTAACACATTCGCTATCTGCTCTGTCGTAGGGAGATAGGGGATACATATTACTCCTGCATCAATTTTTTCCTCTATGAAATGTTTATCAACCTCAATATGTTTTGTCCTATCATGAAGGATTGGATTGTGAGCAATGGAAATTGCTGCCTTGTTATCACAGTAAATACGCATTGGCTTCCTTTGAGAGAACTTTAAGCCACCACATTTTGTTTTTTGCTTCTCCAGGTAACTAAGTTATCCCAACAAAGGAACCATACCCAGAGGTAGATTGTCTATCTAATGTACTCCCTGCCCAGTCAACATCAGTGTAAACTTCAACATGTAGGTTATCATGCTTCTTAAACATCGTGCCTTTTCCCGGAGTTCCTTTCAAGTATCTTAGGATCCTGTAAACTGCTTCAAAGTGAGTTGGTCCTGGGGCATGCATGAACTGGCTTACCACACTTACTCCAAATGCAATGTTAGGACGTGTGTGAGACATATGACTGGAGACCCTTTGTTAACACATCCGCTATCTGCTCTGTCGTAGGGAGATAGGGGATACATATTACTCCTGCATCAATTTTTTCCTTTATGAAATGTTTATCAACCTCAATATGTTTTGTCCTATCATGAAGGGATTGTGAGCAATGGAAATTGTTGCCTTGTTATCACAGTAAATACGCATTGGCTTCCTCTAAAAGAACTTTAATTCTTCTAATAACCTTTTTATCCACATGCCCTCACAAATTCCGTGGGCTAGAGCTTTGAATCCAACTCCAACACTACTTCTAGCTACCACATTTTGTTTTTTGCTTCTCCAGGTAACTAAGTTACCCCAACAAAGGAACAATGCCCAGAGGTAGATCATCTATCTAATGTACTCCCTGCCCAATCAACATCAGTGTAAACTTCAACATGTAGGTTATCATGCTTCTTAAACATCGTGCCTTTTCCCGGAGTTCCTTTCAAGTATCTTAGGATCCTGTAAACTGCTTCAAAGTGAGTTGGTCCTGGGGCATGCATGAACTGGCTTACCACACTTACTGCAAATGTAATATCAGGACGTGTGTGAGACAAATAAATGAGCTTCATGAAATCTGCGATCTTTGGAGCTTTGTGCAGTCGACGAGGAGATCTTGGGTGGTGCTATGCAGACGATCGACGATGATGGGTAGGAGCGGCGGTTGGCGGTAGGTGATCGAAGATGCAGTAGGTGCCCGCTAGGGTTTCTAAAGACGGATGACTAGGGTTTTTTCTTTTTGAAAGTTTAGGGTTTATTGCTCTGATATCATGAGCAAGTTAAAGAGAGTTAATATTTTCTCTATATTTTATTATGAGAGATTAGGGTTTCTTAAATAGAAGAAGTACCCATGTACACATAAGGAAATAAATTTCCAGCAATATAATACATTAAGTACAAATATACTAATGAACCATAGAAGGAAAAAATCAGAAATAACCAACATGGAGAATTTAAATGCTTGGAAAAGTTCCTGGAGATTGTTGGTAGCTTTTTGGTGTTTCATTGCAAATGAAATAGACTTGTCGTGATTATCAGGAGTAGAGCATGCGTAGATTGAAATCTCTGGCCTTATTCAACAATCTTCTGCAATCGCATTTCATATGACTAGGCTTATGACAATGTGACAAACAATATCTCCTGAGTTTGCTCTCTGAGTGTTCGAGTTTCCTCTGGACGTGTTGGATCCGACCCCCCTATTTTCTTTATATTCACCTGTCTGTCCAACCAAGGCACTATTAGACTCAAATGGCAAGCTTGCTTGTGACTTCTCAGTACGAAGCATTCGAGTATAAGCATCTTCCAATGACAACATTTCTGAACTAGACAGAACCTGATCTTTGGGCATATCATATTTAGAGGCAAGGGCAACCAAAAAACTCATATTGGATAATTGTTCACGTTGAGCAATCTGAACTTTCACATCAGTACTAACAGGCAACAAAGTATTAAATTCTGCATATGATCTTTTGCACTCCATAAAAGAACTAGTTAACTTTTTCTCACCTTGATCAGGTTGAAATAGAGTCTAACACATATCGAATACTCTACTAATGTTCCCTTTCCCATAATAAAGAAATTCCAAATATTCTAAGAGTTTGTGAACAGATTCACTATGATTAACCAACCCAACTATGTCGCTCTCAATGGAGTTCTTTATGTGTAGGATAAGCCTAGAGTCATCTCATAACCAAATCTTCCTAGTATCATCAATCGGTGGTGATTTTTCAGTTACATGATCATCCATATCAAGACTCCAAAGGTAGTGACGAATGTTTGTCCGCCATACATAAAAGTTAGACCCATTAAGCTTATGTTATGTAATCTTTGAAACCATAGAAATCATCTCCGACACCACTATACCTTTACTTTCAGCCATAATGATAAAAACAGGCCAAAAAATTCAGATTTAAATCCCAAAACAGTGTCAGACACGAAAAACCTAGGGGTTGTTTGGCCCCCGCCTTGGAATCAAAACCCCAGGGTTGTTCAGGGGTTTCAAGCCCGGAATCGAGTTGTGTTTGAGGTGCAGTGTTCTGAAGCCCGGGAATAAGAAAACAGTGTTTGGGGTGCAGTGTTCTGAATCCTGGGTTTATGCTATTTTTTTCCCTTTTCTTTAGCTGTTTTGTTCTCTTATTTTCTCTTCTTTTTTAGTGGATGTTTTGTCAATTGTAGAAACTCTTGTATAACATGAATGAGTTACAAAATTGAAACTCTATTTTAGAAATTAAGAAATTGGAAGTCTATGTAAGAAATTAGGGAATTTTAAACTCTATTTCACAAGTATTTAGAAAAGTATTTTTGGAACTCTATTTTTAGAAATTAAAAATTGAAAGTCCATTTAAGAAATTGAGGATTTAAAACTCTATTTCAAAAAATATTTAGAAAAGTATCTTTGGAACTCTATTTTAGAAATTAAAAAAATAGAAGTTTATTTAAGAAATTAGGGAATTTAAAACTCTATTTCACGTAGTTTTAAGAATTCTACTTTAAAATTAAAAAAATTGGAAGTCTATTTAATAAATTAGGTAATTTGAAACTATATTTTATAGAGTATTCAAAAACTTATTTTTGGAATTCAATTTTAGAAATTAAAAAATTGGAAGTCTATTTAAGTGATTAGAAAATTTAAAATTTTATTCCACAAAGTATCCAAAAACCTATTTTTGGAACTCTAATGAGAAAAGTGGTGATGTGCGCAAGTTAGGTCGTTAGGGTTGTTGATTGCTCGAGTGATCGGGTTGTTGGAGTAGGCGTATACAAGTATCTTGAGTGGTTGTCGAAAGTAGTCGTTAGTGGTGGTTAGGTCGCCGATGTAGTCATCAGAGTTGTCGTCGAATGTAGTCGTCACGATGGTTGGGGTTGCTGGTGTGGTCGTCGGAGGTAGTCGTCAGCGGTGGTCGGGGGTCGTCGATATGGTTGTCGGAATTGTCGTCGGAGGTAGTCGTTAGCGGTGGTGGGGTCGCCGGTGTGGTTGTCGGAGTTGCCACCGGAGGTAGTCGTCAGCAATGGGCGTTCTTGCGTGTGGTCGTCGGAATTGTCGCGGAGGTAGTCGTCACGCCATGATGGGGTCACCGTGTGGTCGTCGGAGTTGTCGGCGAGGTAATTGTCGCAGTGGTCGGTCGGCCGAAGTTGTTGTTGCGAGGTAGCCATTAGCTATAGTCGGTCACCGATGTAGTTGTTGGAGTTGTCACCAAATTGTTATTGAAGTAATCAAAAATGGAAGATGACAAATAAAATAAGAAAACACTTTAACAAACCCATGGGGTTGCATCTTGTTGTAACTCAGTGGGGTGTGTTTCAAAACCAAGGGTTTTGAACACATTGGGCCAAACATGGTTTTGGATTTGGAATCTAAAACCATCCAAATCCAAAACATTCATCCAAATCCAAAACAGGGGACCAAACGACCCCTAGATTTCCAAAGGGGTGTTTCTTCTACCAACCCTAAATCGAGCAATATATGATCAAAACAAGTTGGCCACTGGAAAGAGCACCACATTCCAATTAAGAACGGAAAAAAAAAAAAATTTGGCCAAATCGGGCTGCGGTAGTGGCAAAATCTTACCAACTCGGTTCACAAAGCCACAAAACCCAAAAGAAACAAATGGGCTCTAAACTCAAACCCTAAAGTTCTCAAAACCCTAGGCTCACCAAAGAAAAACCCTAATTGATCTAATTCTCTGATACCATGTTAATGCTAAAGGTTTTAGAGAGTCAATGATCATTCCATTAACTCAAAAGATGTATTTATACAAGTAAATAAGGCTAACCTAAATAGTATGATGTAAAAAAACAATAAAGGACAACCTAATTAATATATATACACAAAATACAATTTTACTAATATAAGGACTCTAACCGTCTTCAAGTTGATGAGATTGTGGAGTTCCAGAATTATTTTGGGGGAGTTTTGTTTTTTTTTTTAAGGATATTTTGAAGCAGGTTTCTAGTTATTGGTCCATTTATCAGTCATCTGCATTTTCGCGAACAATTTATGAGATATTGTTGTGTTGTTTCTTTTTTGGTTCTCTAGCTATTCATTTCTTCTGTTTCTTCTCAAAGTTGTTTCTTCCTAGTGCGTTCTTTCTTTATCTCTCGATGGTTTTTCTTGTTATGATATTAGTTCGAATTGGCTTGCTTTTATGCTTTGTGTTCATTTTTCTTCTTTTTGGTTCTCTTCTTTATGGAGTTTGTATTTTTATTATTAGCCTCTTTTTATTAATTCAATGAAATCTTTGTTTCCTGGTAAAAAAAACTCCCAATATTTCATGGTAAAAAAAACTCCCAATCTTTGTTTCCTTGCTGATTTTGGCATCCTCCTCGACCCCTTGGAATTTTCACCCCTGCAGATCCTCACAGGCAAGAAATTGGAGAATGGGCTAAACTTTTACAAAAGCTTGAACAATTTGTTATCAAAGAGTCTCCGATTATTGGTGGTGGACTCTAGAAAAGCATGGTGGCTTCACACAAGAAGATCGCTTGCCACTTCTTTTATTCTCGGGTCGAAAAGGACACTAGGGACCTATATAGGGCGATTTGGAAAGCTCCTTATCCTAAAAGGGTGAAGTTTTTCATGTGGGAGCTCAACCATTCTTGCCTAAATGCACTAGACAGATTCTGAGAGACGCCTACCCCAATTTGCTCTATCTCCATCTTGGTGTATCATGTGCAAACAAGGAGGAGAATCACACAGTCACCTCTTTATCCACGACACACAAGCAACTTTTTCTCGGAACTTTATTCTAGATGCTTTCGGTTGGCAAACTACGTTCCCCAACGGTAATGCCAGGATTTCATTGCATATCTTCCGAATGGACACCCTTTCCAAAAGAGAAAAAGACTCTGTGGAGGAACTTTGTTCGGGCTTTCTTGTGGTCTACTTGGTTAGAGCGAAATTCCAGATTTTTTGCTGATTAGTCACATGCCTCTCACTCTTTTCTCTCATCGACCACTTTTCTTACTCTCAATTGGTGTAAATTGGTTCCTCCTTTTTGTGATTAGAGTTTATCTAATCTTATGACCAATTGGAAAAGTTTTTTGTAATCTATTGGAGAGCACTTTGTATTTTGATCATTTCATATTATCAACGAAATTGTGGAGTTTCCTATTAAAAAAAAAAACTGCCAAAATTTATTTTTCTCGTCCAGCAGCAGACCCCTTAAACTAGCCTACCCTTTAAAATCGTCATCCGCACGAACGACTAATTTCTTCTTACCCCTAGAGTTTTGGACTTTTGTGATTTCCACGAAGTTTCCTCTTCTATTTGTTTCCTTCTGAATCCAAATAAAGTCGTCAACACAGTCCATCTTCTTGAAAACATTTCTGTGTTTGTGGAGTCAACAGGAGGTTTTCTAAAGCATCGACAAGCCAAACAATAACACCCTCTTCGACCGACAAGGCAAAAAAGCTCTTCCGATGCTTTTTTGTAATTCTGTCAGACTCTTCCTTTTTTTTCTCTATCGAGACTACACGCAAACCACTTACTTTCTGTCTTGATTGAAAGACTATTTTGAAGCCATAGGAAACCCAAACCTCTCTACTGACTTGCCAAAACATGGTTGGAGACGAGGATTAAGCGGGGGGGACAGAAAGACTTTTCATCTTTCAAGACTAGCTCTCAAGGACATATTTGATAATATATCCTTTTTCCTTTTTTTTTTTGTTGAAGATGAAGCAGCGTGTATATTCTTATTTGATAATATATCTTATATAGATGTTGCCTAATGTTCTGTTTCATACTGCCTCAAATTTTTTTTTAATTTGATAACATATCTTTTATTATGTAATTTAAACACCTCTTGCAGAACTTTTATGTTTGTGTCTAATTGGTCATGACTGTATCTGTTTATATTTGTATTGTGATGTGCTCTTCGTTATATTAGAGTCATTATTTGTTTTAGGTCGGCCCTGCTTTTTGCCCTGTTTTTTTGGACTGGTATTTTTGGTGTCCATTGTATTCTTCCATTTATCCATGAAAGCTTGATGTTTCATATAAAAAATAAAAATTATGATATGCTTTTCATTTAGAAAATGTCTTCATTTGGTTGCCCTGTTTCGGAATAATTATTTTTTGTTATTTGCATTCTTTCGTCATATGATTCTTTACATTATATAGTTTTTTAACACCACATCAATCTATTTCTAATAGCTCTTTTCTGAGGTGGACGTAAAGTTAGTATTTAAAGAAGTGACATCCAAGTTTCTCCGGAGACGCATTGTGGAGGTATGATTGCTCTATATTCTGTGGAATATGTTCTCCGCAATGTAATCTTCTTCCCTTTAGCAAGTGCCTAATGAGTTGGGAGAGGCTTTATTGGATAGGATTCTACGTCTAACTTTATCCAAACTTTTGTTCTGCCAACATAAATTTGTACATATGTTTTCTCTTGAAAAAATTATTCTGGTAGAGGTTGGCATTAGTTCCGCATTCTCATTTATGGAATTCTTGCATGACTTCTTGCCATAACTGTGTAATCACTCAGGTACGTGTCATTGGTAGCTGTTGTTCTGAATCTTCTGATCATATAATTTTCGTTCAATTTGAAAGAGTATTGCACTATATTTTAGATCAGAAAAAATTTCCTTAACATTGCCCCTGATTTTCTGTGTTGGGCAAAGAGAGAATTTTTCTTAATGTAAGTATGTAGTGAAATAATTAACCAGGACATTACCAGGCTATTATCGTTGACTTTCCCTGCTCGAAGTTTTGGGTCATCAGTGGTTGGTTGCTTTGTACCTCCATGTAGATACCGATCTTTCATTTTCCATTGATGAAGAGTAGCTTGGATTTCAACCATTGTAGATGCTTTTTTTCATTCAATTCGTGGCCTGCAATTTGGAAAATAGTGTTGCAATATGGAGTGAATGGATAGAACTCACTAACTTTGAATCATCTCCCTTGTTTGTTAATTACACCTTCAATGTTTCTCTAATTAAAGTCATTTTTTCTTATCAAAAGGTGATTTTGTATCCCGAACAATTAGTTTAACTTATTCGGTAACTAAAACTATTTCCATGTCAGTCACCATGAGTTGGCTTAGTGGTCAATAAAATGAATGTAAATAATAAAGGGTTCAAAGGGAATGGGTTCAAGCTGATCCATGAGAATTCTTGAGGGACGGGCAAGTTGGCCCGAAAACTCTCGGATATTAGAAGGAAAAAAAAAGAAATTATTCTTGTGTCAATGTTTTCATATGCTCTCTGGTTGTTACTGTTAGGGTGGAAGAAGAAGTGATGGGAGGACACCCGTTGAGATACGTCCAATTAACTCAAGATGTGGGTTACTTCCTCGGGCACATGGCAGCACACTTTTCACTCGTGGTGAAACTCAGGTTGTGGAAATCATTTCTGCTTGTGTGTGTGTTACCTTACCTATTTCTATATTATACTATGCTTATTTAGTACCAGATTGTTGTGTGAATGTACCTGCCTCTTTATAACTAATATAAATCAATCAAAGGTCGTTTTTGCAACTTCTTTGACTTTGCTACCTCTCTTTCGTATCTATCTAGAAAAGAAAAGGGAGTGGAATGAGAATCCAATCCAAAAAAACTGGTCTTATTTGGCTTTTTAGTTGGAGAATCTTCTTACTTACTTTTCTTTTTGTTTTGTCGTTTCATCTGAAACTAGTGAAACTAAAGAAACTCTCAAGTCTGAGTCCTACCACAAATAAAACAAGGAATGGAAGGATGTTAAACGCAAGTAATTCTTGGTCCCGCCCCTTAGTATACCAGGGCTGATTTAGTAGACGGGAAAGTATCAAGTCATAGTAGCATCAAATTTTCAATATTTATATGCTCCTTTTTTTTTTTTCAGTCACTTGCAGTGGTTACGCTTGGGGATAAGCAAATGGCACAAAGAATGGACAACCTTGTTGACGTGGATGAGTTGAAGAGGTTCTACCTTCAGGTTGCTTCAAAAATTTTTTTTTTCTTTTTCTTTTGTAGGTTCTAATATTTCAAGTTTTCAACCTATTCAATGGTAGTGATGAAGACTCTTACGTCTATATGATTTTCACTTTTTTTTTTTTTTTGAGATAAAAAACGATCAATGATTTGCACTGCTTTAACCATCATATATTATTGTTTTCCTGTTCCAATTTATCTAATCAGGTGTAGTGTCATTTCATTTTAGAAATATTCCGCAAGCTACAAAAGCTGAAGGCACAAGACATTTGTAGGAACCGGGATGTAGATGCAATTGGGGGACATATATTATATATATATATATTTCATTATTGTAATGAAATTACAAAAGGGAAGTAAACCTCCCAGGCTAATGGAGGTTATGGAAATCCTCCAAAGAATCCCCTCCTATTTTTAAACAAGAAACAAGATTTTCCATTGAAGAAATGGAAAGAGACTAATTTGTATCCCCAAAAAATCCCCTCCAATTTGTATCACTAAGAGTAATTAGAGAGGGATTTATCTAGCTTGCACCAAGTGGAAGCTGTATACAAAATAAGGTCAAATAAATAAGCGAAGTTTCCCTCCTTTCCTCAAAAGAATCCTCTCCAATTTTAGTTGTGTGTTTATTGTGACTAATGGTGTGATGGATATTCGCTTTTAAATACCTCATTAAGATGGTGTTGAGTTCTGATAATGTAGGGTGATTGTTACTAATAACTAGTATCTGTATTTAGTACTCATTTCCCCCATCATGTGTTGGAGAAGTTGGGCGTATTGGTGCACCTAGTCGAAGGGAAATTGGTCATGGTATGCTTGCAGAGAGAGCACTTGAACCATCTTTACCTTCTGAAGATGATTTTCCTTACACTATACGTGTTGAGAGTACAATCACAGAAAGCAATGGCTCCTCGAGGTTAGTTGATTCATATGTTTTTTTGCTTTCAAAACCTTTTTTTTAGTCTAATGCTTTCAAAACATCTAAACCATGGTATGTTTGTTCATTATATTGTATATATAATTTTGGAAACTCTTTAAGATTTATTCACTTTTTAATATTTGTTAGTTTTTTCATGTTAGCATGGCATCCGTTTGTGGGGGGTCATTAGCTTTGCAGGATGCTGGAGTTCCAACTACATGTCCCATTGCTGGTATAGCGATGGGGTTGGTTCTTGATACAAAAGAATTTGGGGGAGATGGAACTCCACTTATTCTGTCTGACATAACAGGATCCGAGGATGCTTCTGGGGATATGGATTTTAAGGTATTATTTTAAAGCTTTAATTTATTTTTTATGCAAAAAAAATTCCCACATCGATGAAAAATGTTAAAACAGTTTCTACTAACTCCAAACATTATGCATAAAATTGGTGTTTTACAGGTTGCTGGTAACGAAATAGGCATAACAGCATTTCAGATGGACATAAAGGTACGCTATTCTTAGATTTTACCCCATTTATGTCATTTGTGATTTGTGAATATGTTCACTTGGTATGTTCAAAAGTCCTCGAGAAGATAAGAATCTGTCTCAATATGATAGGTGGGAGGCATTACTATACCCAATTATGCGAGAGGCGCTCCTGCAAGCAAAGGATGGCCGTAAGCACATTCTCGGTTAGTAACCTGCTTTGGTTCTCCTTTTCTAGAACTTGTTTATAATTGTAATTTTTTGTTGAAGGAGAAGTTTGATTCGTTGTGCCATATTCATTACTTTCTAACAAAGAGAAATTTTGGCAGTTAGCAAAAGGTTTTCTTGCATGGAAAGATTAATTTTAAATTTTTTTTTTTGGTTTTGCAAGGTTTACCTCTTATTTCAATGTTCATTATACGTTGTAGGTTGGTTATTGCTTTTACTCGTCACTTACGAGAATACTAGGTGCACAATAGTATTTTTAAAACACAAGGTACACTCTAAGACAACAAGACTTTTGATTGAATAAAGGTGAGAGGCAATGAAGGGATGCACACATTAGTAAATTAATAAAAAGTATTAATTCGTATGGTAAATATAGAGATCTTACTTAACCTTTTGAAATCTGTATCCAGCTCATCACTTTTCCTTCCAATTATAACTTCCTCATTTCCTATGCTGATTTGTTTGATTTTGAGCATATGAAAGCCCCACCTAAATAGCAGACCACTGTGTTTAATGTTTTTTTAGGTCTTTTCATTTCCGCCCCACCCTTTCCTCTTTTCCTCTTCATTTACTGCTTCATCATTCCTGCCTTTTTGTTTTCCCGTAGTAACCCCATTAATACGTTAATCTGGATTGGTCTTCAACGAAATTTATTCTTCACCAAAACTACCAGTTGCACAATTAATGCCTTCCACATTAATTGCCATAATGCCATGTTCATGTAATGGTACTAATAGGAGTAGCATGGGGTTAGCAAGGGCATAAAGGTAATTAGATAGGGAGTTAGTTAGTGTTGTTGGGTTATAAATAGAAGGAAGGGGATTGAGGGAAGGCATGCAATTGTTGAGTGGTTTTTAAGGCTTGGGTTAGCATACTCAAGAGGGAGGTTCCAAGTGCCTTATACTTGGTTTATCTTGTAGTTTTTAACTTTTTCATTGCAATATATTTCAGTTCTTTGTTCTTGGTATTTGGGTTCCTAATATTTGGCATCAGAGCACGTTCATCTTGGGCATTGTTTTTGGCAATGGATCAAGATCATGTGTTGTTGAAAATATAGGTAATCCTCGAGGAAATGCAACAAACATTGAAAAGAATGCAAAAATAGTTTGAAGACAATGATCGCCAAAAAATAGAGGGGGAACAAAGGAGAAAGAAGGAAGCTGAAGATGCGTTGAAAGAAACAGAGAGTAGGCAAAATTTGATCAAACAGAAAATGAGCAGCCAAAGTGTTCAGAAATCACCTTGTAGTAGTCAAAAAGTGGGTGGAAGGCGTCGATCTTCTGCGAGGGTACTCCCAAAAATGCAAAAGAAAACCATTTGAGAAATCACGCAAGTGTTTTTATGCAAGAAATCGTTGAACGCGTATGAGAAGTTCAACTCTGAAAAGAGGAAGAACAATAGAGAGAACAAGAAGCAGAAGAAAAGTAAGAGTTAGAAGAATGGTATCGTATGGAAGCAAACGAGAAATTGCAAAGGAGAAGGGACTAGAAAAAATGGCCGCTGGAAATGGAGAGGCAGATCAGATTGGGGAGATCGATTGGTGGTCTATTGGAGGTCGACAACATCGTGCGACGGGGCGGGGGTTGCATCAGACAATTCGAAGCTTGGTTTTTCGAAGGGGAGTTGCCGATCGAGGAGGAGAAAAAAACATATGGGTAGCCGCAAGATTCGAAAGAAAAGAAGGGACAAGGTCGATGGAGACGATGGTCGACAACGCCGACGTGGGGGGCGAGAGACGGAGAATTACCGACTCAAGGAACGTGGAGAAGTTGGGGATCAGAAGTTGAGGGTCATGAAGAAAAAGAAGATAAAAGAAGACCACTGTCGGATGGAGGCCGACATCGGCGACAAGAGAAACCGCGAGCAGAGATTACGTCCATTAAAGAGCACCAATGCAACATTCGTGAAGAAGAAATCGAGGGGAGGGAAATTGTTGGCCACGCGCGTTGTCAGAAAAAGGAAAAATCGGGAAACATGTTGGTGATTCTTGGGCATAGCCCTAATTATCTATTTTGGAATGGACCACAATTGAATAAATGGGTTGGAATTATTGAGAGTGGGCTGGTCTTGAATGAACTGGCTGATAGTTGTGGGTTGGGAGTGGGCTGAATAAATATATTTTTTCCCCTTAGACGGCAAGTTATGAGTTTTGTTTAAAAAAAAAAGTATTGTTATCAAAACATACTCTTTTTGTGTAGCACTTAGAGGAGCTAGTATACTAACTCCAGTCGTTATTCTTCAAATCCGGTTAAATATTTCAATAAAACATAAGAAATAACATTACTCTTTTTGTGTTGAGTCTTGTAAGCACACCTTGAGGACAAGGTGTTTTGAAGGGCCCGGTAATGTAAGGGTACTAATAGGAGTAGTATGGGGTTAGTAAGGGCATAAAGGTAATTAGATAGGGAGTTAGTTAGTGTTGTTGGGTTATAAATAGAAGGAGGGGGATTGAGGGAAGGTAGACAATTGTTGAGTGGTTTTTAGGGCTTGAGTTAACATACTCAAGAGGGAGGTTCCAAGTGCCTTATACTTGGTTTATCTTGTAGTTTTTATCTTTTTCATTGCAATATATTTCAGTTCTTTGTTTTTGGTATTTGGGTTCCTAACCTTTATTACTAGGAGCCTAACATTTGTTCAAACCAACCCAACATCGTTTGCTTTCCCTTCTATGCATACTTCCGTTGACAAAACCTGAGCCATCCATACACCCTTTTCAGTTCCTCATCATATATTCTCTCAACATGCTCCCTTCCTAATATCCCACTTTCCCTAATAATGACCATACCAAAAAGTCCTGTTCCTTAATCATTTGAGATACAATTGGCCTTAAATGATTTGCCGCCAGTCTCCCTTCAATTATCTTCCATGGAACTAAGACTAACCTCCTTCATCAATGAAATTCGAGGGATGAAAAACTTCATTAATGAAATTATTCTCCTCTCCTCAAGTTACTTCAAACCCTCCTACTATCTTAGCCTCAACCCCATCCGATATATTAATGCACTCTCATTTGATTGGACCAAGCCATAGCCACCCACATCTCTATTTTCTTGTTGTTTCAACTTCTTTTCTTCATCCACATCACTATTTTTTTCTAACCATTTCATATTTTTTTCCACAACTGGTGAGCCATCTTTCCTTTTATCTCCCCCCCCCCCCCCCCCCCCCAAGTCCCACAACCCAAGGATTATTCTCTCTAAGATACCCACCTCACTATTATTCTACAATAGCAAGGAGTGCACAACAGACATAATGGCGAGTGCCATGTTGAAGGCGCTTGCCATTGTTCTAGGGCCAAACTTACTTTTATCATGGGAGTGATCATAGACAAATGATTTGCAATGGAATATTTTTAGTGGTAATTAAAGAAGAGTCTAAAAGAGTTTGCATAGGAGTTTTGAAATGTAAAGTTATTGCATGCGATTTGTGAGATGCGTGGCAGTAAGTACAACTCCTCAAAAGATTTTTGGAGCATTAGCGGTGTACATTAGAGCCCTCATCTTGTGATGATTTTTTCTTTCAGCAATTTGTGAACATAGTAATGACGTATTCGAGAAAGGGAAAAAAGGGGTAATAGGAGGAAAAAGAGATTCAGTGGGGCCCAAGTTAGTTATGGGCACGTGAGAGGTTGTTTTCAGGAGGGTTCTTATGGAAGGGAGTGCGGGGAAAAGGGTAGGCATGTTGTAGGAGGTCAGGCTCTGGTGTAGGAGAGTTTTCAGCTCTCTCGAATAGCTGAAGGAGTGTTTTTCTTATATTTCCTTTCTTATCTTGTAACTAGAACTTTATATGAATCAAATAGCCACTGTTTATTGCAAAGAAGTCAATAGAACAGTGTTTTCCAGTGTTTTCTTGAGCTTATCAGGTTGTTTGTGAGTTTTCTGCTTGCAAGGGAGGTTCAGATACCTAACAATTTGGTATCAGAGCACGTTCATCATGGGGAGAACGCGAAAAATGGCGCAAAGACAAATGGAGGAGAGGGTAGAAGGAACGGAGAGGGAAGTGAATGATCTGCGAGCAACCATTATGGAATTGACAAAAAACATGGGTGTGTTGTTCGATTGAGTAAACGAGAACCAGGGGAACTCGGAGGAGGTGAAGGAAGGGCAACACAGATGTGTAGAAGAGATGAGAGAAAATCATAAAGCGTTAATAATGATGATGGCAGGGAAGGGAAAATTGCAAGAGGAAGGTTCTGCAACACTTACGACTCAATACCAAGCTTTCTCCAAGGTGGGGGAGAGTTCAGGAGCCCATACAGAGCGATTGTGGGGAGGCGCCACGAGCCAGCCACACAACGAAACCGTCGAACGATCGAGACAAGTTTAAGAAACTGGAAATGCCCGTTTTCAATGGGACCAAGCCAGACTCGTGGCTTTTTCGAGCAGAAACATACTTTGAAGTTCATCCACTCAACGATGTGGAAAAAATCAATGTAGCAATCGTTAGCTTCGACCCCGACGTTATCGAATGGTACAGGTACACGAATTGTCGATCGAAGGTGATCTCTTGGGAAGACATGATATCGAGAATTTTCGAACGTTACTGGCCGACTCAGGAAGGTAGTATTTGCGCTCGTTTCTTGGCGATTAAACAGGACGAATTGCTAGCTGACTATCGTGAGAAATTCGAGGTGTTTTCAGCGCCGATCATGGCGATTTTGCCGGATGATGTTCTTCAGAACACGTTCCTTAATGGTCTCTGGCCATCGATTAGGGCGGAGGTGATAAGTAGGGAACCAAAAGGGTTAGATGATAAATAGTAAGGCAGGCCCAATTGGTCGAGGACCGCAACCTAGCCCTGCAGTTGGCGTACGAAGAGGAGGCCCAATATGGGAGCCCAAAACCTGGCCAGGGAACGAGCCCAATGCCGAACAAGCCAATACGGGCCAAGGTAAGGACGTATATAATAACGGGTTTTCTACCCTTGCAGGGAAGTGAAATTCGAAAGTCGGGGAGTTTACGAAATCCATATCTATACCTGAAAGAGAGGGATGATACGAAGGGAGCCGTCGAAGAGATTATTAGACGCCGAATTTCAAGGTAAGAGGGAAAAAGGGTTGTGTTTCCGTTGTGACGAAAAATACTCAGCCAACCCCCGTTGCAAGAACCGCGAGGTCCGAGAATTGAGGGTGATGCTGGTAGGGGAGTTTGGTGAAATTGAATTGATCCAAGGGACTGGGTCGGAATTAGAAGCAGTGGGCAATCAACCTGAATTGGCCCAAGCCGAGATGGTCGACGCAGTGGAGTTAGACCTAAAGTCCGTTCTGGGATTTTTCACTCTGGGGACAATGAAGGTCCGAGGAAGGGTGGGTGAGAGAGAGGTGATCGTTTTGATCGATAGTGGGACCACTCACAATTTCATCTCGAAGAAACTTGTGGAGGTATTAAGCCTACCAGTGACGGAGACATCGAATTATGGCACCATTTTGGGTAATGGCGAAGCAATCAAGGGTAAAGGAGTATGCAAAGAGGTGGTTGCCCACCTTAAGGAAGTATTGATAATAGAGAATTTCCTACCGCTCGGGCTTGGATGTGTGGAAGTCGTTTTGGCGATGTAGTGGTTGAAAACTATGGGATATATGGGGGTTGACTGGAATAATCTGACCATGACGCTGGGAACAGGGAATTCCACAGTAACAATTCAGGGGGATCCGTCGTTAACAATTGCCGAAATATCTATCAAGATGATGGCCAAATCCTGGTCTGATCAAGATTGTGGTTATGCGATTGAGTTCAGGGGAATCAATGTTGAAACGGATGATTCCGAATTAGAGGCCGAGGACAAATGGACCAGAGAGGAGTACTCTCCAGGGGTGGCAAGGCTATTGGAAGATTTCGACACCGTGTTCCACCTTCCCCAGAAACTTCCTCCTAGTCGAAAGGTTGACCACCGAATCTTGTTGAAGGAAAATAACCAATCGGTGAATGTCAAGCCATATCGGCATGCTCACACCCAAAAGAATGAAATCGAGAAGTTGATAGGAGAAATGTTCGAGTAATAGTCCTTTCTCTAGCCCCGTGTTACTGGTTAAAAAAAATGGTGGCTGGAGGTTCTGTGTGGACTACCGAGCACTAAACCAAGCGATGATTCCCGATAAGTTCCCCATTCAGATTATCGAAGAATTGCTGGATGAATTCCACGGTTCTCAGATTTATTCCAAGCTGGATATCAAGTCAGGTTATCATCAGATTAAAATGTGTGAGCAAGATATACCCAAAACGACCTTTAGAACACATGAGGGCCACTACGAGTTTTTGGTGATGCCATTCGGCTTGACCAACGCCCCAACCACCTTCCAATTCTTAATGAACCAGATATTTAGACCCTTCTTGAGACGGTTTATATTAGTTTTCTTTGATGATATTTTGGTGTATAGCCCAGATTATGTCACACATATGAAGCACCTGGAAATAGTATTCGAAACGCTCGCGCAAAATGATTTGTTTGCCAATCAGGATAAATGTGTCTTTGCTCGGGACCGAATCGAATATTTGGGGCACTGGGTCTGAAGCTAAAGGAGTGGAAGCAGATAGGGGCAAGGTTCAGGCGATGTTGGATTGGCCTCAGCCGAAATCAGTTAAGGCATTGAGGGGATTTCTTGGGCTCACAGAATATTATCGTGGGTTTGTTCTGAATTATAGTCTTCTAGCCGGGCCACTCAACCAACTTCTTCGAAAAAATGCCTTTCATTGGATGGAGGAAGCGACTCGAGCATTTGAGAAACTCAAACAAGCCATGGTGACACTTCCAGTATTAGCATTGCCTGATTTCTCCCAACCTTTTGTGATCGAGACAAATGCTTCGGGAGTTGGGGTAGGAGCCATCCTATCACAGAAACAGAATCCCATCGCTTACTTCAACCAAGCTTTATCAATGCGGTCTCGCCTTAAACCGGTTTACGAGCGTGAACTTATGGCTATAGTTCTACCGGTCCAAAAGTGGCGCCATTACACTGTTGGGCAAAAAATTCACCGCTTTGTCTCGATCAACAAGCACTCAGGCACTTGCTAGAACAGAGAGAAATCCAGCCTGAATATCAAAGATGGCTTACGAAGCTTCTGGGTTACGACTTCGAGATCAAATACCATCCGGGATTGTTGAACAAAGCCGCAGACACCCTATCCCGATTGCCAAGTTTTGAACACAAATCTAATGATGCGGAAATCAGTATGTTGTCGGCTCCTTCCATTATTGACCATGAACTTATTCAGAAGGAAGTGGAACATGACGATGACTTAGTCAAAATCAGAAAAGAGATGGAGTTAGATTCGACTACCCACCTCAAATTCTCAATTCAGCAAGACCAATTGCGTTATAAGGATCGACTTGTCATCTCTAGTAAGTCCTCTCTAATACCTTCGATCCTTTCTACTTTCCATGACTCTGTTTTGGGTGGACACTCGGGATTTTTGCGCACATATAAACGGATCACAGGGGAACTATATTGGCGGGGAATGAAAAAGGATGTCTAGAAGTACGTTGAACGTTGTGTAATTTACCAAAAGAACAAGGCTACCTCCTTATCTCCTATCGGGTTGCTCCAACCCCTACTAGCCCTAGATGCGATTTGGGAAGACTTAACAATGGACTTCATTGAGGGCCTGCCGAAGTCTCACAGACAAAACTCCATATTTGTTGTAGTGGATCGCATGAGCAAGTATGCCATTTTATGGCCTTACACCATCCTTTTTCAGCAAAGGAAGTGGCTTTACTCTTCATTAAGGAGGTGGTGAAATTACACGGATTCCCAAAATCTATAATTTCTGATCGTGATAAAATTTTTGTCGGTCGATTTTGGAATGAACTATTCAGGTTGCAAGGAGCACAACTCAGGCGCAGTACCTCGTTTCACCCTCAAACGGATGGTCAATCTGAACGTGTGAATAGGTGCTTGGAGAATTATTTATGTTGCTTCAAGGCCGACATAGTGGGAGCGCTGGTTACATTGGGTTGAGTACTGGTATAATACCACTTATCACGTGTCAATTAACACCACCCCTTTTAACATAGTCTATGGGCGCCATCCACCTCCCTTACTTTCCTGCGGGAATAAGCAGACAACCAACAATACACTCGACCAAATGTTAGTTGAAAGAGATAGGGCCATGGTCGTCTTGAAAACTTATGGCTAGCACAAGAAAGGATGAAGAAGCAAGCAGACGAAAAGAGGAGGGATGTGGAATTTCAGGTGGGCGATGTTTTCTGAAATTATAGCCGTATAGGCAGAGGTCCTTGGCAAGGAAAAGATGTGAGAAACTCTCTCCAAAATATTTTGGCCCATACACCATCCTCGAGAAGATTGGAGCCGTGGCATATTGATTGCAGCTACCTGATGAAGCATCTAAACATGATGTCTTTCATGTATCCCAACTCAAGAAAGCAGTAAAGAAGGATGTCAGGGTGCAATCACAACCCCAGAGTTTTACTCCAGATTACGAATGGACTGACATCCCAATGGCACTTTTGGGCATACGCTGGAATGAAGATTTGAATGAAGAACCGTGGTTGGTTTCATGGAAAGGGGGGATGGATTGTGATGCAACGTGGGAATCAACCCAAGCGATTAGAGACCAATTTCCTGATGTTCACCTTGAGGACAAGGTGCCTAAAAATCCGGAGGGTATTGTGAAGCCACCAATAGTAATGACGTATTCGAGAAAGGGCAAAAAGGGGTAATAGGAGGAAAAAGAGATTCAGTGGGGCCCAAGTTAGCTATGGGCATGTGAGAGGTTGTTTTCAGGAGGGTTCTTATGGAAGGGAGTGCGGGGAAAAGGGCAGGCATGTTGTAGGAGGTCAGGCTCTGGTGTAGGAGAGTTTTCAGCTCTCTCGAATAGCTGAAGGAGTGTTTTTCTTATATTTCCTTTCTTATCTTGTAACTAGAACTTTATATGAATCAAATAGCTACTGTCTATTGTAGAGAAGTCAATACAACAGTGTTTTCTTGATGTTATCAGGTTGTTTGTGAGTTTTCTACTTGCAGGGGAGGTTCAGATACCTAACACAATTCTATTTTGTTTCGAGTATCAGTTCAAGTGTTTTGGTGAGATATAACCCTTCTTTTTAAGAACTCACCCAAAGTAGTGTTAAAGCAATTTCTCACATTATCAATTTTTAGTATTTGAACTAGCGTTGGATTGAGTTCTGACAATACTGCAGAGATTTTGTAATATTCTAGTGACTTCAGTTTCTTCTTTCATTAGGAAGATCCACGTGAGTCTAGTATGATCATCACCAAAGGATCAAACCATTTAGTTCTTGTAATGTTTTATGCCTACCTGATATCACTAGGTTGTCATATAACTTATCACAACCGAGACATTAGTGTACTATTTTCTACTTACCAAATCGTGTAATTAAGATCTGTAGTAGCTGGTGTAGTAGCTGGTTTTGTTGTGTTGGCTTTTTTCTGTTATTTTTTCTTTTGTATTTTGAGCATTAGTCTCATCTCATTATATCAATGAAATCTCTTTTGTTGCCTTGTCAAAAACAAAAAAAAGATAAACAAGGGGGCTTGAGATGGATAGAGAGAAGTACCTGTTGCATGCTTGATTGAATCTCAACCATATCTAATATGTTAAAAGTATTGATATAAGATAAGGATTAAATTTACCATACTCAATCCACTTAAGTTTTTAGGTTGATTGGTGATTTAACATGGTATCAGAGCATGAAGTTTTGGGGTTCAAACTCTTGTAATGTCATTTCCTCTCCAATTAATATTGATTTCTACTTGTTGGGACTTCTATAAATTTCAAAACTCACAAGTGAAGTGGAGTAGTGTTAAGAGTATTGATACATGTTACATCACCGATCAACCCAAAAGCTTGTGGGTTATGGTGAATTTAATTATACCAACACTCCAACACTCTTCCTCACTTGCGGGCTTAGAAATTTGTAGAAATGTGCAATAAGTGGAAATCAATATTAATTGGGGAGGACACCACTTTACAGGAGTTCAAATACAAGACCTCCTGCTCTTATACCATATTAAATCACCAATCAACATGGTTTCAGAGCATGAGATCCTGTGTTCGAATCTCTGTAAAGTCGTTTTCTCCCCAATTAATATTGATTTCTACTTGTTGGGCCTTTCTACAAATTTCAAGCCTACAAGCGAGGGAGAATGTTGGTATAATTAAATTTACCATAACCCATCAACTTAAGCTTTTGGGTTAACGGTGATTTACAATATAAAATTATTTTATCATAACCACCCGCTTAAGCATTTAGGAAACACTAATGTAATCTGATTTTTGTTTTATTTTGTCAGCCTTCTAATCACCATGATATGATTTTTGTTAATTCTGTCTGACCTTCTAATCACCAATTCATGGTGATCGATGACATTGGTAAGTTAGTAAAGTTCTGCCATGTTCTTGAAGTTTTATGTTTTTACCTATAATATGTTTTCCATTGACAGCTGAAATGTTGAATTCTTCTCCTCCTCCTTCGAAAAGGCTTTCACAGTATGCACCATTGATTCATGTCATGAAGGTTTGTTGATGCTTATCTCAAATGTTGTAGCTTCGCCTAGTTTATTGATAATAAAATTTGAATTTTACTGCTTCTCTCATTTGCTGCTGATTCTTTGATAGGTCCAACCTGAAAAAATAAATCTAATCATTGGTACGGGTGGAAAAAAGGTGAAGAGCATTATAGAAGAAACAGGAGTCGAGGCTATTGACACTCAAGATGATGGGATAGTATGTTAAGAAGAATTTCATTTTGCCAACTATGACACTTTTGACTGCAATTTTGATATCTTTTGCTTTTGTAGGTTAAAATTACTGCAAAGGATTTGTCAAGTTTGGAAAAATCTAAAGCTATTATTAGCAATCTAACAATGGTTCCAACGGTTGGTGATATCTATAGGTAATTACTTCTAATAATTCTTTACATCGTTTTCCTTTCAAGGAAGGTGCCATATGGGAGGAAGGACTTCTAGTTGGGATGGTTTACACTTCAGTTGACTTTTTTTTTTTTGGGACAAAGAAAGTGAACAACGATTTTATTGATGTACTTCAGTTGACATAGGCTACACATAATTTCATTTTATCTTGCCTTACATTTCTATTTTTGGTGTAGCCTAAACAATGAAGGAGAGAATTCTTTGGGAACTCTAATGAAGTGAATGGGCATGAGCGGTTTTTGCGGTGGGAGGCCTATTTATGGAAGTTAGTCATCCTTACCATGTGGATTGTTAAAATCACTAATTACCAATCAACCCAAAAGCTTAAGCTAATAGGTTATGGTAAATTTAATTATATCAACAATCCAACACGGATAACATCCTTATAATCACCTCGATTCTAAAGTTGTGTTCTAGCTTGGTGGTTTGTGTTGAACATCTTCCTCCTTGAATCGGGATTGCCCCCGAATCTCTCTAAAACCTCTTTTATCAGATCAACATCATGACCAAGAGGTGGGTGAGTGGTCGCTGCTCGTTTGGGTTGTAGTAGGCCAAGTTAGGTAAATAGTCATATGCCTTGAAGAAGATGAGGGATTAGTCTTATTGACTGTCTTGAAGAAGATGGCCACTTGATGATGCCTTGAAAGACGAAACGACTTCCTCTCAAGCTTGAGTTTGCAGATTTGGTTAAGAAGGAAACCATAAGCTTGAGACAAAAAGCTAAAATGAGATGGGCTAAAGAAGAGGATTTCAATTTTGTGTTTCTCCATAGGGTGGTGACACGTACTAGACTAATTTAAATATTTCAGCAATAAAATGATCGTCTATGCCCAGGTGTACACAATACACATAAATTGTAGCAAATGTTAAGTAAATTATAGTCTCTAAAATGATCGTCTATGCCCAGGTGTACACAATACACATAAATTGTAGCAAATGTTAAGTAAATTATCGTATCCACGGAGACTAGTAATTTTCTACTCCACCACAAATTAACTCTCAACAAACTTGTTTTGTAACCAAACAAATTTATCAAGGAGAACGAAATAATAAAAGCAACGACACTAGAATAAAATACTTGCTAAGACAGAGAATAACAGAGGAAATGAAGAACGACTGGAACTTGTACTTTGAGCTAATTAAAAGACTTGGATTAGGTGTAATTTCAGGTTTTAATCGATTCTACAGTTTAAGTGTACTTTTGCTTCTCTCAAACCACGACGACTTACACAACATTCTCCCGAATTACCTAAAATATATTATTTCATTTCCATTACTACAACATCCATTAAACCCAATCAGTAATGTAAAAGCATTAGGTGATTGATTGATTACCTTAATCTCCTCACTTAGTTAATTACTAACCTAAACAAGGAGCTAACGTGGTTTTAAGCTTCCATCCCCTCTTATTCTTCCTAGAAATCAGAGGAACGTTGTTACAATTCAGTTGGCGAGGCAAAATTGAGCTAAAGAAATAAAAACTCTTAAAAACCAGATTGAGATAACATGTACTCAACTATAAAATTCATCAAAAACCATCGACCCCTAATCCTCACCTTTAAAGTGGTTAGTTCATAGTGAGAAATACAACAAATGAAATGAAATACAGACATAATGTAAAACAATGCAAGGAAACCAAATAGAAGAAGAAGAAGAGATGAATAGAATGTTGCTCCAAAAAGCTTGAAACAACACCAACTCCAACTCAACGAAAAATTCCTTCCTTCTTTGAAAAGCATTTGTCACCTCCCTCCTCCCAACAACTCCTCTTTCTTTTCTCTCTATTTTTTTTTGTTTCCTCTTCCTCCCTTGGAAAAACGATTGCTCAACCTTTTATACTTCCCAATTTGTGCAAATCAAGACTGATTGGACAAGACCCATGAAATGGCGAGCTTCTTTTGGCTAAAACAAGTTGAATATTCTGACATTCTCCAGTTCATTTAATGAGTTGCTTTTCTCATGCGCAAAATTTATGTCAACTAGAATTACCAAATATACTCTAGCTAAACGTTATATAACTATTGCCCTTAACTTCAAGAGTTTTGCCCTTAACTTCAAGAGTCTTTCATCAACAATAATTACCCAAAACTTCAATCATGTCTTGAATTAACAAATAAAACTTGTAAACTCCATGTTCATGCTCAAATAAGAATTTTACTTCATCAAAATTAAACCTAGACTCTCGTCCCGAACATCCCTTCCGACGTTTCTTCTTCTATGTTTCCCTGACCTTTCGTTCTGATTCCTATCATCTACCTCTTCCTTACTTTTTCCTTCGATGTCATCTTACTTTGTGTCCTTGAAGTTTCCGTTCTTGGAAGTTTTACATTCGTCTACCCTAAACGAAGCTTTCTTTTGTCCTTTCGTTCGGTCTCTGCGTATTCTTTTTTGGTAGCTTCGATTCATTCGTCCTCATCGGGGGTTGATTCACGAATTTCCATTCAATGGAAGTGAGAAGCTGATATATTGATAATACTTTCTTTAGCATTTGGAATGATGGTTATTCTTGTTTCATTGAAGATACTTTAAATGGTCACAAGCTTTCTATGACTTGGGTGCATCATAGATGGTTTGAAGTGTTTTTGGGGTCCTTGTGAGATCGTCAGGGGCTTCCTTCAATCGGGAAAAATTTAGAGATAAGGAAGGAACTCTTGGACTTTTCATGAGTCGAAGGTCTTCTTGTCCTTCGGTGTACAATGCGTCATTTGGCCTCCTTGTGGGGGGAGAAAGTGTTTCCGAGTTTCTTTGGGCCTTCATGGAAAAGGGTTGCTGGTTTTTTGGGAGATGATATTTGACTTTATCAGGTTAAGGTTTGGGTCGTCATCCTCTGGGGCTCACGTTCGATTCACATCCACTTTGGGTTGGGCATTGATGCCAAGGGGATCTCGAAGTCGTGGCACAAAACTTCGATCAAGGACTTTTCGAAGAGTAAGGAAGTGTTGTGTAAGCAGTCCATTTGGGTTAGGAATCATTAGGAAGTTGTTAAATTAATTTTGAGAGTTTGTTGGTGGTTTCTCGCCTTTTCGCTCACATTTCGTGGTTAGAGGTGTTGGTGTTGATATAATTAAATTTGCCATAACCTATCAGCTTAAGTTTTTGGGTTAATTGGTGATTTACATGGTATCAGAGCCTAGGGTTTTCTAGGGCAATTAGGGTTCTTTGTTTTTGTTGTCCTTAGGGATTTAGAACTAATTAGGGTTTGAGATTTGAAGGTTAAGTCCTTTGTGTGTGAGGTTTGCTTGTTGCCACAACTATCAGGACTCTCTTCACCGCCGAAATCCGTTGTTGTTGTCGCCAGAAACCGCCGCCGCGAAAATCTGCTATTTTTTTTTTTTTGGTTTCGCTCGGTTTTGCATACTCTTTCTAGTGGTGTGCTTGTTGCGGTCATATCCCTCTCGGTTTAGGGTCGGTTTGAGACACCCCTCTTTGGCAATCTAGGGTTTTTTTCTTTGTAAATCACCAATTAACCCAAAAGCTTAAGCTGATAGGTTATGGCAAATTTAATTATATCAACACCAACACTCCCTCTCACTTGTGGGCTTACAAATTTAAACAAAGGCCCAACAAGTGGAAATCAAACACTCCCCCTAACTTGTGGGCTTGGAAATTTGAACAAAGGCCCAACAAGTACAAATCAATATTAATTGGGAGAAAACGACTTCACCAGGGTTCGAACATAGGACCTCCTGCTCTGATACCATGTAAATCACCAATTAACCCAAAAGCTTAAGCTTTTGGGTTAATTGGTGATTTACAAGAGGTAAAGGAAGCATTGGAGAGCCTTGGTCCCTGAAGTACTTGCCAACGAGGCTTGAAAAGCTTTTGGGGTGACCTCGTTGGGCACTCGTACAGTTGATGGGGTCCTTGACACAAATAACAAGAAAGGGGCCTTTGGCGAACACTATACTGTTGAGTTGTCGCTAGTCACGTCTCTCCCTCTTCAATTTTTGGCTTGTTCCCTCCCCAACTATGGGAGAGCTAGGGTGATAGTTTCTAGTGTCTCTACATAAGGAGGTTTGGCTTCGTCTCACATCTTGAGATTGTTCGTCACTTAGGTCGTTGGTTAGGTCGAACAAACGTTCTGTGACCGCATAAGCTTCAAACAAGCTTTGTACTCTTTGTTCATAAAGTTTGGACTTAGCCCACGATTGCAACCCTTCAACAAAACAAAGACCTTGTCCTTCTCCGACATGTCTCATATGTCCAACATCAACCCAACAAACTACTCGACGTATTTTCCAATTGTCCCGGTTTGTGTTAACTCTCGCAACTTGCATATTGCCAATATCTCAACATTTTTTTGGGAAGAACTGCGAGCGCAATTCTTGCTTCAACTTTTCTCACATATCAAAGGTACATCACCCCTCTTAGATGCCTATATAATGTGTTCACCACCATAACTTGGCATCATTCGTTCGATGCATTGTCGCCAAGGTTACTTTTGACTCTTCCAATATTGTACTTGTGGCCTTGAAATATTGTTTCATGTCAAATATGAAATTCTCCAGGGCTTTCGCATCACGAGCCCTACAGAAGGGCTTCAATTCAAGTATTTTAACCTTGTTGACTTGGACTACACCTCCAGTTGGGGTTTGGTTTCCCATCGCTCTCATGGTGAGATTAACTCAAGTGCTCAAATTCGTCACTTCTGCCCTCACAACATCTAGAACAACTCTAACTTCTTCAAACAAGTCTGTCACCATTTGTGCAATCACTTTTTGGGAGTTGTCTAAACCTTAGATGTGCTCCTCCATGCGGGCAACAAACCCAAATGAGCTACCCCCTCGCTCGAAGCTGCAACACCGTGTGACTTCGTCCTCTAGGGTCTCAACCCTCATTATAAGCTCTCAGACGGGCATCCCATGTAAGCGACCAACTACCATATCAAACTTATTGGCTTTGGCCGCAATCTCATCCAGACGAGATTCCAAAATCAACATCCTACTAGGGACTTCTATTAGGAAGAGCATTTGCCCCTCGATCACATCCAATCGGTCAACATGGGACTTGCCCATCTTCTCTGTCGCAGACATTATCATTGAATCTAGTTTTTAGAAGCCGACTCGACTCTAATACTAATTGTCACAATTGCACTTTCTTGAAATGCGCAAGGCGATTTGCAACACTTACTTTCTCCCATGAGTAAATCAGCCAGCTCAAATTCAAATCGTCGGTTGCCCAAAGGTTTTCGAAAACGAGATTAGAAAGAATTATGGAAAACAATTTAGAAAACGTTTTGAAAGTAAATGTTATACACCAACAAGGAAAAAGACCACAACTACAACTCGATAGCATATAACTCGAGTAAGATTTGACAACTAGTTGTATCCCCTATAGTACATTCTGAGCCATTTTAGGTCTGACACCTATGCACGTCAAAATGACGAGGAGTCATATGGGTACAAAATGAAAGGAAACTAACCTAAGATACAACATGAACGAAATAAAAAGGAAAGCGTGATAAAAGGGGGTTGAAAGGGACATGCGACCCTGGGCAACTGGCCCTAGACAAGCCTGACCATGACACTGGGCATGATTGTCTTATTTATTCCAGCTTGAGGGGGAGTGTTATAATATATATTAATATATATAGTCGTTTATTGTAATTGTACATTCTTTAGCTTAGGGTTCTCTTGTGACCTGTGTATGTGACTCTCTAATGTAGAATACATTGAGTATTTTTCCCAACATAATATCCAAATGATTATAAAGTTAACAGAGCTTTGATTTATTTACTTACCTGTGCATTTCGTTAAATAGATAATAAATAAAATATTGGAGTGACCTCAGAATTTCTCTTTCTTTTTCCTTCCAGGAATTGTGAGATCAAAACGATTGCTGCTTATGGTGTTTTTGTTGAGATAGCACCTGGACGAGAGGTATAATGGCATTTGCCTGGCAGAAACTTGAAACTGTTTTATGTACATATGGCAGAGACCTTTACGATGTAGTGTAATAAGTAGTAACTTTGTAATGTTTAGTTTGTGTTTTTTAGTTGTTATTTTGTTTGTAGGTTGGTTGTTAGGTTGTTAGTTTGCTTACGACTTGATTAGTAGGCTTAAATCCTCGAGATTCTTTGTCGTGGTGATATTTTTCTTAGCCAGTTAATCACCCATCAACTCAAAAATTTAAGTGGATGAATGGTAAATTTAATTATATCAACACTCTAACACTCTAACACTCTCTCTCACTTGTGATCTTAGAAATTTGAAGAAGATCCAACAAGTGGATATCAATTTTAACAACTTTACTAGGGTTCGAACATAGGACTTCCTGCTTTGCTACTGTGTACTCTATATTGAAAAATATTCATTGTAATTTACATTAGAGAGTTACTAACATATATATAGGTACATAAGGAAGCACTAAACTAAAGCACGGGACAATTACTATAAAGGACAAATATACATAATAATATAACAGAGCTAGCGTTTTTCAGATCCTTGTTTAGGACAATTAAGCCTTCAAAATCTCTACCTCGCTGTGATATTTTCCATTTTTGGGCTAAGATTATGCATAATTTGGTTTCTATTTTTTCCCCTTATAATTAAAAAAAAAAACCCTCCTAGAAGTGAAATAAAGTGAAGGAAAGGAAAAGAAATTATGAGTCACTAGTGGGGGAAAGTAAATGCATATTGATAGACATTTTTCCTTACTTACCTGTTGGTTATTTCTAATTTATTCTTTTCTTCCATGGCTAATTAGTATATTTGTATTTGATGTAGTATAGTGCTGGAAATTTATTTCCTTATTTGTATATGGGTATTTCTTATATTTAAGAAACCCTAAACTTCTCATAATAAATATAGAGAAAAGATTATCTCTCTTCATATTTTGTTCATGGTATTAGAGCAATAAACCCTAATTGTTTAAAATAAAACAAAAAACCCTAATCCTAGCCGTCAACCTCTAGAAACCCTAACCAGCACCGCCGACTGCATCTCCGATCATTGTCGTCGACCGTCCGCTCAGCCAACGTCGCTGATCGAGATTACACGACCTTCCTTGCTCGCGCCGACTGCTGCTGCTCGCATCCTTGCTCGCGTCACATACCAACCATCTGCTTCGCGTCCTTGCTCGTGTTGAACGACATCTGCTTCCCAACCATCTGCTTATCTCTTTGCCGCCGCCTGCAGTCTGCATCGCCGACGAACTGCAACCCACCACCGCCGCCGCCAGCAAGGCAAGAATGTCGGAAAACAAGTCTTCAATTGTTAAAGCATCAGATAATCGCATTCATTCCAATATTGTTCAAATCACCACCATTCGGCTTAATGGTGAAAATTTTCTTCGTTGGTCCCAAAGTGTACGAATGTATATTCGGGGACAAGGAAAGATCGACTACCTCACTAGAGATAAAGTGGCACCAGCCAAAGACGATCCTTCATTTGCCGAATGGGATAATGAAAATTCCATGTTGATGACCTGGCTAGTTAATTCTATGGTCGAAGACATAAGTTGTAACTATATGTGTTACACAACTTACACTACCGCAATGGAGCTTTGGGAGAGCATGACTGAAATGTATTCGGATTTGGGCAACAAATTTCAAGTGTTTGAGCTAAATCTGAAATTGATTGCCATATGATAGGGAGGTAATTTTATTACTCAGTACTTTCACTCCCTCAAAAGGATTTGGCAAGATCTGGACCTTGTTTGATACCTATGAATGGAAGTCTACCGAGGATCAGAAGCACTACAGGGAAATTGTTGAAACTGGTCGTATTTACAAATTCCTAGCTGGTCTTAGTGTTGAATTTGATGAGGGTAGATGTAGAATACTTGGTAAAACTAACCTACCAACTAATAATGATGCTTTTTTTGAAGTACGCAGGGAGGAAAGTCGTTGGAATGTTATGATGGGGAAAAACAGATTGATTTATTTGAAAATTCTGCTTTGGTAGTTGAGACTTCTGCACAAAAGGCCTCTGAACAATCAAACAAGAACTATGAAAAACCTCGTGTATGGTGTGACTACTGCAACAAACCTCGACATACTCGTGACACATGTTGGAAACTCCATGGAAAACCTACAAATTGGAAAAGTAATCGCAAAGTGAGAACCACGATTCAACATTCCTCCTGTGCTAATGTTGTTGAATCCAGTCAATTCAGTAAGGAGCAAGTTGATCAAATTCTGAAGTTGTTAAATGTCAACTCATCATCTGGTAATCCTAGTGTTTTCTTGGCACAAATAGGTAATTATCCTCTAGCTCTCTCTTGCCTTAATTCATCTCCGTGGATTATAGATTCCAAAGCTTCCGATCATATGACTAGTTCCTCCAACCTTTTTGAATCATACTCTCCTATGTATTGTAATGAAAAAATTAGAATTGTCGACGGTAGTTTTTCTTCCATTGCTGGAAAAGGAAGTATTACCTTGACTTCACACATTACTTTACACTCTGTACTTCATGTCCTAAAGCTTGCTTGTAATTTATTATCAGTTAACAAAATCTCTAAAGATATTAATTGTCGTGTTACCTTTTTTGAATCCCACTGTATCTTTTAGGATCCGGAATCGGGGGAGACAATTAGACGTGCTAGGATACTTGATGGTCTCTACTACTTTGATGAACAGTCTTCTAGTCATAAAAAAGTTCAGGGCTTAAGTAGTGTCAGTTCTCCTTCTGTTAGAGAAACTATAATGCTTTGGCATCGCAGACTAGGACATTTGAGTTTCTTTTATTTAAAGTATTTGTTTTCAAACCAATTTAAAGGAATTGATTGTTCTACTTTTCATTGCGAAAGTTGTGTCTTTGCAAAAAATCATTGTTCTACTTATTTGCTGAAACCTTACAAGGCTTCTGCACCTTTTTATTTAATTCACAATGACGTGTGAGGACCCTAAAAAATTTTGACACAGTGGAAAACGATGGTTTGTTGCCTTTATTGATGATCACACTCGCTTAACTTGGGTTTATTTGTTAACAAAAAAGTCTGAAGTAAAAGAGGTTTTTATTCGTTTTTACAATATGATTGAAACTCAATTTCAAACCAAAATCAGCATTCTTCATTCTGATAATGGCACTAAGTACTTCAATACCTACTTAACTAACTTTTTACAAGTTAAAGGGATTGTGCATCAATCTACATGTTGAGACAATCTCCAACAAAATGGTATTGCTGAAAGGAAAAATAAGCATTTACTTGATGTTGTTCGTGCTCTTATGTTCTCTATGCATGTACCACATTATTTATGGGGAGAAGTTGTCCTTACTGCTACATATCTTATTAATCGGATGCCTACAAAAATTCTGGATTTTAAAACTCCTTTGGATCATTTTAAAACTTTTTTTCCCATTGTCCGCCTGTTCTCTGATTTTCCAATCAAAGTTTTGGTTGTACTGCATATGTTAACATTTCTAATCTTTCTCGGTCTAAACTTGATCCTCGGGCTGTCAAATGCATCTTTTTAGGGTATGTTTCTCAAAAAAAGGCTTATAAATGTTTTGACCCAATGACTAAAAAATATTTTGAAAGTGTGAATGTATATTTTTTGGAAAATCAATCTTTTTTCAGCCCAGATTCTCTTCAGGGGGAGATCTCTAACTTAGAAGATAATTTCTGGGACACCTCACCCCTTCCTAATATCATATGTCCCGAGGTTTCTAGTTCTAGTTCTTCAATGCCAAGTATGAAAAATACTTCTTCAGGGGGAGAAACACTGCAAAGTGATAGAAATCCTGAGCTTCAAGTTTATACTAGAAGAGCATTAAATCAAAGGAACCAAGACCACACAGGAGACCTAACACGAAGCCAATCTGATGCTCTGACAAATGATTCTGAAGATCCAGGTATCATATCTTTTATTCCCATTTCCTCACCTATTCACAACAATTTACCTGATACACTTGACCTTGACATTCCAATAGCCATAGAAAAGGTACCCGAAACTGCACCAAATATCCTATTGCCAATTATCTTTCTTACCGTAGGCTATCTCAAGTCATAGAACTTTTACATCCAAAGATAACAAATTTGTTTGTTCCGAGAATATCTGAGAGACCACTGAATGATTTGAACTCGAAGTTAGTAGTTATGGAAGAGATGGATGCTCTTGAACAAAATCAAACATGGGATATAGTAAAATTACCAAAGGATAAGAAAACAGAGGATGCAAATGGGTCTTTTTATAATAAAGTGCAAAATGATGGTAGTGTTGAAAGAATTTCACATGAAAGTTACTGAAAATGAGAAAGCAACTCTGTAACGATTTTTCATTAAATATAATCTGTTAGAGTCCTTATATTAGTATAATTGTATTTTGTTAATATAACTCTAAGGGTGTCCTTTATTGTCTTTTTACGCTCTTCTATTTAGGTTAACCACATATACTTGTATATATATATATCTTGAGTGAATGGAATAGAACATCTTCGATTCTCTCCTACTTTAGCATTAACATGGTATCGAGCCTGTGGTTTTCTAGGGCAATTAGGGTTCTTTGTTTTGTTTGTCCTTGGGGATTTGGAACTAATTAGGATTTGAGATTTGAAGGTTTAAGTCCTTTGTGTGTGAGGTTTGCTTGCTTGCCACTACTATCGTGACTCTCTTCACCGCCAAATCATTTCTTTGTTGTCGCCGGAAACCACCACCGCCGCCACGCATGAAATCTGTTTTTTTTGGCTTCGCTTTCTCGGTTTTGCATACTCTTTCTAGTGGTGTGCTTGTTGGGGTCATATCCTCTCTCGGTTTAGGGTCGGTTTGAGACACCCCTCTTTGGCAATCTAGGGTTTTTGGTACAATTCTATTTTGGGCCTTTCAATCTGCTTTTTTGTGGTCCTTTTTTTCTTTCTTTTAGTTATGGTTGACAAGAAAGGTATGGTGATGACGGAGATGATCCCTATGGTGTCAAAGATTACGAGAACATAAGCTTAATGGGTCTAATTTTTATGCATGGCGGACAAACATTCGTCACTACATTCGAGTCTCGATATGGATGATCATGTCACCGAAATTCACCACCGACCGATGATACTAGAAAAAAATTGGTTACGCTGATGATTCTAGGCTTATTCTACAAATAAAGAACTCTATTGAGAGCAACATCGTAGGGGTTGGTTAATCATTGTGAATCTGTTCACGAGCTCTTGGAATATTTGGAATTCCTTTACTCGAAAAGGGAATATTAGTAGAGTGTTTGATGTATGCAAAACTCTCTTTCAACTTTGATCAAGGTGAGAAATCTCGACTAGTTACTTTATGGAGTGCAAAACATCATATGCAGAGTTTAATGCCTTGTTGCCTATTAGTAATGATGTGAAAGTTCAAATCGCACAACGTGAACAACTGCTTCATCATGAGTTTTTAGTTGGTCTCACTTCTAAATATGATATGGCAAAAGATCAAGTTTTATTTAGCTCGACATCTCCTCATTGGAAGATGCTTATACTCGCATACTTAAATCTTCGAGAAGTCGCAGGTAACCTTGCCACTGAGTCAAACAAAGGCCTTGGTTGGGATGAGACGGTGAGTACAAAGGAAACAGAGGGTTGGACCCAATGCATATAAAGGTAATTCGAACACTTAGAGAGCAAACTCGGGTGATATTGTTTGTCACTACCGCCATAAGCTTTGGTCATATGAAGCGTGATTGCGCATTTATTGTTGAATAGAGGCGGAGGTTTCCATCTGCGCATGTTGCCTCTACACTGATAATCCCGATAAATCTATCTCGATTTTTGCAGAGGAGTTTGCTCGATTCCGCCATAGATCAAGAGTCGCTTAAAGGCGTCATCCTCCACTCCTATTATCGCTATTCACGACACACGGGTAATACATCTACGTGTCTTCTTTCCTCCTCTTCCAAATGGGTCATAGACTCGCGCCTCGATCATATGACAGTAATCCAAATTTATTCTCTCATATCCATCCGTATAAATCTTCACCTAATGTTACTATATAAATGATGGGACCACCTCTCATGTTTTAGGGTCGAGCACCACAATCTTACCAAGTCAATTTCCTTGTCTTCTGCTTTAAGTTTACTGCAGCTTCTCCTTTAACTTGATTTCATTAGTAAGCTCACTCGAGATCTAAATTGTTGTGTCTTTATTCTTTCCTTTCACAGTTATGTTTTTATTTCGTGATCTTTTGACGAAGAAGACTATTGGTAAAGAAGAGCACGAATCGGGAGGTCTCTATATTTTTGAACCACACATATCCACAAATAGTTCCATGCTCTCTACAAATGACCTCTCCTTTTGAAGAACATTGTCGTTTGGGTCATCCATCTTTTCTCTGCTTTGAAGAGTCTTCGTCCTCAATTTAATCACTTGTCTTCGTTAGATTGCGAGTCATGTCGGTTTGCTAAATTTCATCGCCTAAGTATGTATCCTAGAGTCAATAAACGAGCTAATGCTCCATTTGAGTTAGTTCATTCTCGATGTTTGGGGTCCTTGTCCCGCTGAGTCTAAGCGAGGGTTTCGGTACTTTGTTACATTTGTCGATGATTTTCTCGTGTCACGTGGTTATATTTAATGAAGAATCGCTCTTCCGAGTTACTTTCTCATTTTCGCAATTTTCATGCTTTCAAATTGCACTCAATATCATGGTTCTCTTAAAGTTCTCGCAAAGTGATAATGCTAAGGAATACTTTTCTCATGCTCTTAGTTCTTATCTAAGTGAACATGGCATTCTACATCAATCCCCATGTGTTGATACTCCGCCTCAAAATGGAGTTGCCGAACGCAGAAAGAATCGCCATCTCCTTGAAAACAACAAGAGCCTTAATGTTTCGGATGAATGTCCCCAAACAATTTTGGTGATGCTATATTGACGGCTTATTTCTTAATCAATCGTATGCCCTCGCTTGGTTCTTAAAGGTGAGATACCTTATCGTATTTTGTGCCCCAACTCTCCTGCGTTCCCTCTCCCCCACCAAAAATCTTTGGTTGTACTTGCTTTGTTCGAGATGTTCGCCTCTTCTCACCAAACTCGATCCAAAATCTTTAAAATGTGTCTTCCTTGGTTATTCTCGTGTCCAAAAAGGGTATCGGTGCTATTCTCCTAGTCTTGATCGTTACTTTGTCTCTCCCCGATGTCACGTTCTTTGAAGATTCTTCTTTCTTTACTTCATCTTCGAATACGTGTCGTGGGAGCATCGAGAGAGGGCGAGGATGATTTTCTTGTTTATACAATTTTCTCCTCTTGTGAGTCTTCTGTGCTTCTTCTCCATCTCCATCCGTTTGTATTAACCCACCTATCACTCAGGGTTTATTCTCGACGACGACCTCCTTCGGATGCATGCCCCTGTACTGCAGGCTTCTTCGTCATTGGATTCGGAACAAACGATGATCTTCCTATTGCACTTCGTAAAGGTAAACGTCAATGCACATATCTTATTTCCTCTTTTGTTTCATATAACCATTTGTCATCTTCTACTTGTTCATTCATTGCATCCTCCAATCTATATACTGCTCCTAAGACTGTTCTCAAGCTTTGTCTCATCCCGGTTGGGCGTCTTTGCAATGGTGGAGGAGATGATCGCTTTAGTTGACAATTGTACTTGGGATTTAGTGTCTCTTTCCTGCAGAAAGAAATCTATTGGTTGTAAGTGGGTTTTGCGGTTAAAGTCAATCCGATGGATTGGTTGCTCGATTGAAAGCTCGCCTTGTTGCTAAAGGCTACGCACAAACTTATGGGATTGACTATTCGATACATTTTCTCCTGTTGCTAAAATGACTTCACGCCGGTTATTCATTTCATTAGCATCGATTCATCACCGCCATTGCATCAACTTGATATTAAAAATGCCTTTCTTCATGGTGATCTTGGGAAGAGGTGTATATGGAGCAACCTCCGTGGTTTGTTGCTCG
This sequence comes from Trichosanthes cucumerina, assembly GCA_036507285.1. Lineage (NCBI taxonomy): Eukaryota > Viridiplantae > Streptophyta > Magnoliopsida > Cucurbitales > Cucurbitaceae > Trichosanthes > Trichosanthes cucumerina. The sequence continues at coordinate 67,134,250 of CM071844.1, forward strand.
GGGGAGAAGGGAAAGGTATGTCGCCTTCAGTAAATCCTTGTATGGATTAAAGCGAGTCCACGAGCATGGTTTGGGAAATTCACTCGTGTGATTGAAAGCTTTGGAATGAGAAAGAGCAAATCGGATCATTCTCATGTTTTACAAGCATGCGAGAGTGGTGTCATCCCGTTGGTTGTGTATGTTGACGATATTGTGATTACGGGGAGATGATACATTGGGCATCCAATCTCTCAAGACCTTTCTCCATAGTCAATTCCACACGAAAGATTTGGGAATGTTGAAATACTTTCTAGGAATTGAGGTAATGAGAAGCAAGAAGGGAATCATGCTATCACAGAGAAAGTATGTTATTGACTTGTTGATCAAACAGGGAAGTTAGGGGCTAAGCCATGTAGTACCCGATGATGCCTAATGTACAACTCACAAAAGAGGGAGAATTATTGAAAGATCCCCAACGATATAGAGGTTGGTGGGAAAACTCAATTATCTTACAATGAATCTCGACTGGACATAGCTTATTCAGGTGAGTATTGTGAGCCAAAGACATGTCTTCTCCTACAATTGATCATTGATACAGCAGTGGAACAGATTTTGTGTTATTTGAAAGCAACTCCCGGGCGTGGTTTATTATATAAGAGCTATGGGCATATGAACATTGAATGTTTCTCGAGATCTTTGATTGGGCGGATCTAAGGAAGATAGAAGGTCAACGCGAGGATATTGTGTATTCGTTGGTGGTAATTTGGTTTCTTGGAAGAGTAAGAAACAAAATGTGGTTTCACGATCAAGTCTTTGAGTCGAATATAGAGCAATGGCACAATAATCATTCTGTGTGGAATTAGTTTGGATACGTCAACTTCTTATTGAATTGGGATTTGATATCACAACACCACCAAATTGGGGTGTGATAATCAAGCGACTTTCTACATATAGCATCTAATCCAAAGATTTCATGAGAGAACTAAACACATTGAAGTTGATTGTCATTTTGTACGTGAGAAGATACAACAAGGTTTGATATCGACGGGATATGTGAAGACCGAGAGCAATTAGGAGATATCTTCACCAAAGCATTGAACTGAGCACGAATTGATTACCTTCTCTAACAAGTTGTGCATGATGGATATATATGCTCCAACTTGAGGGGAGTGTTAGAGTCCTTATATTAGTATAATTGCATTTTGTTAATATAACTCTAAGTGGTGTCCTTTATTGTCTTTTTACGCTCTTCTATTTAGGTTAACCTCAGATACTTGTATATATATATATCTTGAGTGAATGGAATAGAACATACCGATTCTCTCCTACTTTAGCATTAACAATAACCATGTTACATGAGAAAAATCATCGACAAAGATAACAAAATATCAAAACCCTCTCTTAGACTCAGTAGGACAAAGGACCTCAAACATTAGAATGAACTAATTCAAATGGAGCACTAGCTCGTTTATTGACTTTGGGATACAAACTCAGACGATGAAATTAGACATGACTCGCAATCTGAAGAAGACAAGTGATTAAATTGAGGACGAAGACTCTTCAAAACGGAAAAAGATGTTAACGCAGGCGACAATGTTCTTCAAAGGGAGAGGACACTTTAGAGCAAGCAATGACTATGGGCATTTATGATTAAAAAATGTAGAGACCTCTAGATTCATGCCCTTTATCAATAGTTTTCTTCGTCAAAAGATCCTGAAACAAACAATAACCAAGAAAGAATAAGACAACAATTTAGATCGCGAGTGAGTTTACTAACTGAAATCAAATTAAATGAGAATTGTGGTAAACTTAGAACAGAAGACAATGAAATTGAGTTTGTATGATTGACAGTGTCAGATTCTAAAACAGGAGAGGTGGTCCCATCAGCTATGGTAACTTTAGGCGAAGATTTAGACGGACAAATATGAGAGAATTGTTGGGTTTTTATGTCCTAACTCGTGGTTTGTAAACTAAATATATATTCTATTTTGCAATAAAGTTGTTATTGAGGTTTATTCAGTAAATGTGTTATTGAATAAAATGTATTGTATATTTCGAAACCCTAATCCAATAAACCAAGAACCCTTGGCTATAAGATGTGTAAAACAGAATTGAGAAAGAAAGTATTCATCCTATTCACATTTGAGCTCTACGACAAATATATATAGCTTTACAAAGAAACCCTAATACTAAACAATGTACAATTATGATAAAAGACAATAATATATATATTATAACCCTCCCCCTCAAGCTGGAGCAAATATGTCAAACATGCCCAACTTGTTACATAGATAATCTATTCTTGCTCCATTTAAGGCTTTAGTAAGAATATCTCCCAATTGCTCTCCAGTCTTCACATATCCTGTGGACACCAATCCTCGTTATATTTTCTCGCGAATAAAGTGACAATCCACTTCAATATGTTTAGTTCTCTCATGAAACACTGGGTTAGAAGTAATGTGAAGTGCGGCTTGATTATCACACTACAATTTAGCTGACATAGACATACTAAATTCAATCTTAGACAAAAATTGATGTATCCACACTATTTCACACACAGACTACGGCGTAGCTCTATATTCTGACTCAACACTCGAACGTGATACCACATTTTGCTTCTTACTCTTCCACGACACCAAATTTCCTCCTACAAAAACACAATATCCAGATGTTGATCTTCTATCTTGTTTAGATCCTGCTCAGTCAGCATCAGAAAAACATTCAATCTTTGTATGACCGTGATCTTTATATAAGATCCCGCGTCCAGGTGCAACTTTTAAGTAGCATAGAATTTGTTCAACTTCAACCCAATGATCCACAGTAGGCGAAGACATATATTGACTCACAACACTTACTGATAAGCTATGTATGGTCGTGTTACTGACAGATAATTAAACTTTCCAACCAATCTTCTGTATCTCTCAGGATCTTTAAATGCTTCTCCTTCTTTGGTGAGTTGCAAATTAGGTATCATCGGAGTGCTACATAGTTTAGCTCCTAGTTTTCCTGTCTCAGAAAGCAAATCAAGTACATATTTTTGTTGCGACAAAAAGATACCTTTCTTGTTTCTCATCACTTCAATGCCCAAGAAATACTTTAATGTTCCCAGATCCTTTGTATGAAACTGACCCTGAAAGAAAGTTTTCAAAGAGGATATACCTGAAATATCATCTCCAGTGATAACGATATCATCGACATACACTACAAGCAGTGTAATGCCTTTCTCAGATCGTTGATAAAAGACATAATGATTGGATGTGCTTTTCTTCATTCCAAACTACTCAAGTGTTTGACTAAATTTATCAAACCATGCGCGTGGGCTCTGTTTCAATCCATACAAAGATTTTCTAAGACGACAAACTTTATCACTCTCTCCCTAAGCAACAAAACCAGGTGGTTGCTCCATATATACTTCTTCCTAAAGATCGCCATGGAGAAAGCATTTTTAATATCAAGCTGATGAAAGGGCCAACGGTGAGTAGCAACCATAGAAATAAATAATCGAATAAAAGTTAATTTAGCAACTGGAGAGAATATGTCAGAATAATCTATCCCATAAGTCTGAGCATAACCTTTAGCAACTAGGCGGGCTTTCAAGCGAGCAACGGATCCGTCGGGATTAACTTTAATGGCAAAAACCCATTTACATCCAATAGCCTTCTTTCGTGCAGGACGAGATACCAAATCCCAAGTACCATTATCATCTAAAGCATGCATCTCTTCGATCACATTACGCCAGCCAGAATGAGATAAAGCTTCATGAACAGAGTTAGGAAGAAAGGTAGAATCAAAGGATGTAATGAAAGAATATGTAGGTTATGACAATTGGTGATAAGAAACACAAGAAGCAATAGGGTAAGTGTAGGTGCGTTTACCTTTAAGAAGGGCAATGGGGAGTTCATCACAAGTTCCTGGATCAGATGCCGAAGAAACTTCTGGTATAGGATATGTGTCTGAAGGTTGTTGTGGTATTCGTCTGATGTAAACTTGAGTAATAGGCAGACGTTGAGGGATAGGTGCTGAAGGAGACGGAGTAGGGAGAGATGAAGGAGAGACAATCTCATACATAAGTGTGACGTCCTTTCCCTGACATGAACTCGACGATGATGGGGTAAAGGGTAAATCCTAAAAAAAAAATGTAACATCAGGAGAGACAAGATACTTGTTAAGACTAGGACAATAACAGCGATACCCCTTTTGAACACGAGAATAACCCAGAAAGATGCATTTTAAGGACTTAGGATCTAACTTCGTACGATGAGGACTGATCTCTCGAGCAAAACAAGTACAACCAAATATTTTGGGTGCAATTAGGAACAAAGATTTAATTGGACAAAGAACACGATAATGGATCTCACCATGAAGAACCGAGGAAGGCATTCTATTTATCAAAAAACAAGTTGTGGAAACTGCATCTGCCCAAAAATGCTTTGGAATGTTCATTTGAAAGGATAAAACTCTAGCTGTTTCAAGTAAGTGTCGATTTTTTCGTTCAGCGATCCCAAGAGTATCAGCGCAAGAGAATTGATAAAGAATGCCATTTGTACACAAGTAAGATCCCAACAGGTTAGAAAAATATTCACCCGCATTATCAGTTCCCAAAATTTTAACAGAGACATTAAATTGATTCTGAATCTCAGCATGGAAATTGCAAAAATGAGTAACTCAGAACGACTTTTCATTAAATATAACCAAGTCAGACGTGAAAAATCGTCGACAAAAGTAACAAAATATCGAAATCCAGTTTTAGACATTACATGACATGGACCCAGACATCTGAATGAACGAATTCAAACGGAGCATTAGCTCGTTTGTGGACCCTAGGACTCGAACTAAGACGATGAAATTTTGCAAACTGACACGACTCATAATCCAACGAAGACAAAGAAAGAAACCTAGGATACATTTTCTTTAACGTGGGCAAAGATGGATGACCTAAACGACAATGGACCTCAAACGGAGATGCAACACTAGAGCATGCCACAACTTTCGGTATCTGCTGATAAAAAATGTAAAGGCTTTCAGACTCATATCCTTTACCAATAATCTTCTTCATCATACAATCCTGAAACAAGCAATAACCAGGAAAGAATGAGATAAGACAATTAAGGTCATGAGTGAGTTTACTAACAGAAATCAAATTAAACAAAAGTCGAGACAAATGTAATACAGACGATAAAGAGAGTGAGGGTGTGAGGTTAATGGTGCCAAATCCAATAACAGAAGATGTCGAACCATCTGCTAAAGTGACAGATGGAAAAGGTGCAGAGGACAGAGAGGTACAAAATAGGCTAGAATTACCTGTAATGTGAGTTGTGGCACCGGAGTCGATGACCCATTTGGTGGAAGATGTAAGGAGACAATGATTCTTATCTGATTCAACAATAGTTGCAATAGGATTCAATGAAGAAGATGCTTGAAATGAGTCATGGTACGACTGGAATCTAGCAAAATTGTCTGCAGAAATAGTTACTGTTCACTTAAGCGTATCATTTGTAGACGCAAGCTGAGCTACTTCAGGTCTTTACTCCCTATTCAACAACTTCCAATAGTTACATTTCATGTGACCCGACTTACGATAATAGTTACATATAATCTCTTGTGACTCTTGTCGTCGATGATGATCAGAACCAAGTCTCTGATGGTTCCCGACAACGAAATCGTGTCTCTGATGATCAAAACCAAGTCTCTGATGACCCGACTTACCATTCATTCCTTTAGTGATGACCTTAGGATCATTGCAACTAACTAAAGCACTGTTGGACTGAGAAACAGACGAACCAAATGAAGAATTTTATGTACGGAGAACTCTACTAAAAACTTCATCCAAAGAGGGGATCCCGGATCCTGAAAGAATTTGTGATTTGGCTATATCAAATTCAGAGGAAAGGCCATTAAGAAAACTCATGACACCCATCTTTTCTCTTTGAGCTTGTTGAACCTTTATGTCTGTACTAAATGGGAGTAAAGTGTTAAATTTTGCATGTCTTCCTAACTTGAATAAAATAATTCGTGACAGATCGATCTCCCTGTTTCGCATGAAAAAGAGTTGTGCAGACTTCATACATTCGGTTAACTTGCTCTTTTCCTGAGTATAAGAATTCTAAAAATTCGAGCAGTTCTTTTACAGAATCACAGTGATTTACCAATCCAACCACCTCACTCTCAATTGAATTCTTGATTTGAATGTACAAACGAGTGTCATCGCGCAACCAAGTTCTCCTTCTATCGTCCTCTGGTGGATCCTGATCGATATGATCATCCATCTCAGTGCTTCGTAAATAGAACCTAATTGTTCGACTCCAATCATAATAGTTTGAACCATTCAACTTATGCTCCGTGATCTTTGACGAGAGGGGAACCAAGTTGGGTACAACCATAGGTTTAATCTCAACAATTCTTAAAGAAACAATAGGTTAATTTCAAGTGAAACAACAAAAAAAAACAAATATGAAATAGTACCCAAAACAGTGGCTTAATCTCACCCAAAAGCAAAAAACCTAGACAAACCAAGTGGCTAATGCCGAAACCAAGGTAACAGACATGTCGGAAATACCAAACGGAGACGAACCCAAGCGGCAGCGGACCGATCGACATGGTCACGCGCCCCCACGCGCTGATGCGTGGCGATGAAGACAGTAGCTTCCGGCGGCGCGTGAGCCTCACGCGCGGCGACTTTTGGTGAACGAAGATTCTCCTTCCCTAACGGCAGCGCTCCTCCTAAGGTAGGTGGTGTCGACAAACGACCACCCTAAGATGATGACCCAAACTTCAAACCCTAACCTTACTTAGGAGGAAGAAACCCTAATTCTCAAATGCAAACCCTAAACCTAGGGGCTTCTCTGATACCATGTAAAACAGAACTGAGAAAGAAAGTATTCATTCTATTCACATTTGAGCTCCATGACAAATATATATAGGTATACAAAGAAACCCTAATACTAAAGAATGTACAATTACGATAAAGGACAACAATATATATAACAGGATGTATACTTGAACTTTATGTGTGACATAAAAGTGGATCAAGTTCAAGTTATAGTTAGAATGGTCTATAGTATAGGGATAGGGTTGGGTACCTTATCCTAGGGACACTATGAACGCGACCCACTTTGTAAACTACAAACGATGTGATCCTAAATCGTTCATGTGGAGACATGCGGTTGGGGCGTCCTATGCAATGAGTTTGCGTAAGACCGAATCGAGAAATAGTCACTTAGACTTTATAACTCCGTTTACTGTCTTAAACTGACTATATTCATACGATGACCTAGGTAACTCGATCTTAATTCTGAGCGCACTATGAACTCCTATTATTCGAGATTATCCTTAGATTTGCATGAGTGAGAGTGGCCCGAGATCGCCAACTCAATAAGCCTCCCATTTTGGGGATAAGACCGGGTAGATAGGTGGGAACATAGTCCTGCGAGATGGAATTCACTCTTACTCGCTTTAGGAATTAGTAGAGAGGTTGTTCCCTTAAGTGTCGACTTTGAGTCTTGAACAATAGGCCCACCCTCTCATTGACCTGAGAAGGATTCGGTTTGTTGGTCGGACCACTAACCAATTGTTAATTAGAGGATCAACGGGACTTAAGGAACAAGAAGTAATTACAGGGGTAAAACGGTTTATTTGACCCAGCTGTAATTACGAATGACTTGTGAAGGATCGACTTAGTAATCATGGTTATATCGACTTGACAAAGTCACAGAAATATATCTACAGTGAGGAGAGTGAAATCACTGGGCTTTAGTGGAGTGTCCTGGTGGTTAACGAATGTTGAGTAGCTAGGCTAAAGAGTTTGGTCGGTTAATCTCGTATCGTTGGAGCTCAGGATCTGGGTACATTAAGTCCCCCTTACTAGCTCGGACTAAGCCATGTAACAATTTGAGAGAAAAGAATTTGAATTGTTCAAATTCGGTTTTGAGAGAAAGTGTTAATTACATGCGATATACTTAACGTTTCATAGATTAATTATGAATTAAACTACGAAAGAAGAGGTGAACATATTTAAATATGATTTAAATATTAGTTCGGTTTAAAACATGAATTGGGATTCATGTTCGAACGATCGATTTAAGAAATCGAGATTGATCCAATTATTTAATTTGATATTTGATATTGAGCAAAATAATGATTCAATAATCTATATTATTTTGAGAATGGAATTGGGTTCTTAAGAGACCACCCATGTACAAATATGGAATTTACAACTAAGGAAAATAATAATCTTGCATATCTACAATAAAGACACAAAAATACATTAAAGATATTATTTAGTTAAATAAGGAAATAGTTAAACCAACACTCCCCCTCAAGCTGGTTTGAAGATATCTTCCATTGCCAGCTTGCTTGTCATCTTGTCAAACTGTGATTTTGGGAGTCCTTTTGTGAATACATCAGCGATTTGTTCAGTTGTAGGCAGGTAAGGAATGCATATTACACCTGTATCAATTTTCTCCTTTATAAAGTGTTTATCAACCTCAATGTGTTTTGTCCTATCATGAAGAACTGGATTGTGGGCAATTGAAATTGCAGCTTTATTGTCACAATAAATCCGTATGGGTGCCTTTGTGAAAAATTTCAATTCTTCCAAGAGTCTCCTTATCCACATGCCCTCACAAATACCATGTGCTAAGGCTCTAAATTCCGCTTGTAGCTACTCGCTCGCCACTACATTTTGTTTTTTACTTCTCCAGGTGACTAGATTTCCTCCAACAAACGTCACAAGACCTGTAGTAGATCTTCTATCTATGGTACTACCAAATTGACCCAGTCTGCATCGGTGTAAACTTCAACATGTAGATGGTCATGCTTCTTAAACAAAGATACCTTTTCCCGTGTACCTTTCAAGTACCTTAGGATTCTATGAGACAACCTCAAAATGAGTAGATCCGGAGCATGCATAAAGCCGACTTACCATACTAACAAATGAAAGAGATGTCGGGCGTGTGTGAGACAAGTAAATTAGTCTTCCCACAAGTCTCTCGATATTTTTCTCTGTCTTTTACCTCTTTCTCTCATTGCGATTTGTAACTTTAAGTTTGGTTCAATAGGTGTCTCAAAGTGATTCTACAACCAAGTAATCCAGCTTTCTTCAAGCAAGTCAATGATATACTTCCTCCGATTAACAAGGATGCCTGCTCTAACTCTAGCAAATTCCATTCCTAGGAAGTATTTTAGTGTTCCCAAGTCTTTGATTTGGAATTCATTAGCTAGTCTTTTCTTGAGATCAATCAATTCAGTCTCATCATTCCTCTGAAGGATAATGTCATCAACATATACTATTAGTACAACAACTTTGTCTTTCCCAAAGATGTTTGAAAAAATAGTATGATCGACTTGGCTTTGAAGAAATCCATAGCTTGTGACAGTTTTTCCGAATCGTTCAAACCACGCTCTCGGAGATTGTTTGAGGTCGTATAAAGCCTTTTTTAACTTACATACTTTGTTACGCCCCAGATTTTCCTCAAAACCAGGTGGTAAACTCATGAATACCTCTTCTTCAAGTTCTCCATTGAGAAAAGCATTCTTGACATCGAGTTGATAAAGTGGCCAATCTGCATTTACAACTTACGGATAACGTAACTCTAATGGAGTTAATTTTTGCAAGCGGAGCGAATGTTTCTTGATAATCAATTCCATAGGTCCATGTGAAACCTTTAGCAACAAGTCCGGCTTTGTACCTTTCAACACTTCTATCGGCCTTGCACTTTATAGTAAACACCCATTTGCACCCTCTTTCGTTTTCTTATTCTTTGGTAATTCTACAACATCCCATGTGCAGTGCTCGCTGAGAGCATTCATCTCTCCATAATCGCTAATTTCCACTTCGAGTCATCTAGGGCCTCTCAGATATTTCTTGGAACAAATGAGATTTGTTATCCTACAGGTGAAGGCTCTCATGGCTATCTGACGATCTATGGTAAGAGAGATAGTTTGCAATAGGATATTTAGGGCAATTTCGAGTACCTTTCCTATGGGCTATTGGAATGTCAAGATCGGATATTTCAGTGAACAATTCGATAAAGGAATGGGATTCGGAGATATGTTACACGAATCTTCGAGATCATTCATCTGAGTATTAGATTGGTCTTGTGATAAATTCACCGTCTGTCCCGATTCTTTTGACTTGTTGACCTTCTAGTATAAACTCAAAGTTGAGTATTTTTATCAATTGGTAGTGTTTCTCCCCAACACAAAGTTTCCATACTTGGCATTGGAGAACTGGGCTGGAATTCTCAAAGCCGTAATGCTAGGAAGGGGAAGTCTCCCAAAATTATCTTCTAAGGTAGTTGTCTCCCCACAGAAGAGAAGTTTTGGTAAAGAAAGGTTGATTTTCCCAAAAAGACACATCTAGACTTTCAAGTACTTTTGGTTCAAGGTATCAAAACATTTGTAGGCCTTTTTGTGGGAGACATACCTAAAAAATGCATTTCACCGCTCGAGGATCTAATTTAGACCGTGAGAAACTAGGTACATGAACATAGGCGAGACATCCAAACACCTTAATCAGAGATCGGAGAACAAACGAACATTGGGAAAAAGGTTTTGAAGTGGTCCAGAGGTGTTTTAAAATCCAAAATTTTTGTAGGCATTCGGTTTATAAGATATGCAAAATAGATTAGAATAGATTCTCCCCATAAATAAGCGAGGACATTCATAGAAAACATAAGGCACACGGCGACATCAAGTAAATGACGATTTTTTCGCTCAAAGAATGCCATTTTGTTGGGGTGTATCTCTACACGTAGATTGATGAAAAATTCCTTTAGCTAGCAAAAATCATTTAACTGCTTCATTAAAATACTCGGTGCCATTATCGAGTGCAAAATACTAATTTTAGTATGAAATTGAGTTTCAATCATGTTATAAAACCGAATAAAAGTATCTTTCACCTCTGATTTTTTGTTAACAAATAAATCCAAGTTAAACGAGTGTGATCATCAATAAAAGTAACAAACTATCGTTTTCCACTATATGTGTTAAAACTTTAGAGGACCCCACACATCACTATGAATTAAGTAAAAAGGTGCGAAGTCTTGTAAGGTTTGGGCAAGTAAGAAGATCTATGATGCTTTGCAAAGATGCAACTTTCACACCTGAAAAAAAGCAATCAATTCCTTTAAATAATTTTGGGAACAAATATTTTAAGTAGAAAAAAGCTGGGATGTCCTAGTCTACGATGCCAAAGCATGATAGTTTCTTGAATGTAAGGAGAACTAACACTACATAAGCCTGAACTTTTTATGACTAGTTGGAGACTCATCAAAATAGTAGAGGCCATCGAGCATTTTAGCACGCCCAATCATCTCCCCCGAATCCACGATCCCGAAATGTGCAATAAGAGTCAAAAAAGGTAACACGACAATTAGCATCCTTTGAGATTTTACTAATGAATGACAAATTACAAGTTAATTTTGGGACATGAAGGGCGAGAATGTAGGGTAATATGTGGGGTTAAACGAATCATTCCTTTACCTAGCAATAGAATTAAAACTACCATCCGCAATTCGAATTTTTCATTGCAAAGTACATAGGAGAGTATGAGTTAAATAGTTTTGAGGAACCAATCATGTGATCGAGGCTCTAATCTATAATCCACGGAGAGGAGTTAAAACAAGAGAGGGCTTTAGGAGAATTACACTGCTTGTGCCAAAGAAACACTAGGATTACGAGAAGATGAAGTAGTCTTTAGCGGCTTGAGTTGTTGATCAACTTTGCTTTTGCTAAATGGGTTGGAGTCAACAACATTAGCACTTGGAGGATTGTTGATTGCTACTTTTCTCACTTTGCTTAGAACTCTTCCAATTAGCGGGTTTTCCGTGCGGGTTTCCAACAAGTATCCCGAGTATGTCGGGGTTTATTACTGGTGGTCACACGGACACGAGGTTTTTCATGGTTCTTATTTGATTGATCGGAGGCTTTGTATGTCAGAGCTTCAACCACTAACGCTGAACTTTCAACGAATCGATAGGCTTCTTTCCAATCATCACATTTCGACGACTTTCTTCCCTACGCACTTCGTAAAAAACTTCATTAATAGTGGGCAAGGTGGTCTTCACTGAGTATTCTCGCCTCGACCTCATCAAATTCAACATTAAGGCCTCGCGAGAAAATTTATAAATCGACCATCTTCTACGAGTTTCTGTAGTGTTTCGATCATCTGTAGACTTCCATTCATATGAATCAAACAAATCTAGGTCTTGCGGATCCTCTTTAGGGAATGAAAATATTGCGTAGTTGAGTTACCTCCTTGTCGTATGTCATCATCTAACTTGAGATTCAAATTTCAAATACTTGTGACTCGATTACCCATATCTGAATACATCTCCGTCACACTATCCCATAGTTCCTGTGCGGCAGAGCATAGCACATATAGTTAGAACTAATGTCTTCTACCATTGAATTAACTAGCCACGTCATCACCATGGAGTTTTCACATCCCACACAAAGAAACAAAGGATCATCTTTGGCGGGTGCCGCTTTGTCTCGATAAGATATCCAATCTTCCTTGTCCACGAATATACATTCGAACACTTTGAGACCAACGAAGGAAGTTGTCTCCATTAAGCCGAATGGTTGTAATTTGGACATGAGGGATCATTGGAATGGGTGCGATTATCTCATACTTTTAACAATTGAAGACTTATTTTCGACATTTTAAAAAAAAATAGTAGCGACGAAAGAATCCAAACAACAAAAACAAGACGGATCAAGAAAGATTCAAGTGACCCAATTAGGATTCTTGAATAGTTGACCGAGGATGACTGGCCGGCGGTCAACAGTGGAGCGGTACAGAGGCGTCTACTTGAATCGGAGGGTCGCGGGACTGGTCACAAGATGAAAGCGAAGCGTCGACGTGAAACGGCGTCGAGACATGGGCTGCGCACAGTGGAGCGGTTCTGTCTGAGGGAACTGGCGATTCACGGCTGTGACTTGAAACGGTGAAGACTTGCGGTTCTGTCTGCACGACGTGAATCGCGGTAGTGGCCGGCGTCGACTCGCGAACGGAGGTGGCCCGGCGGCTCTGGATCTGCACGACTTGATCGGCGTCGACTCGCGAACGGCAGTGGACCGGCGGCTCTGTCTGCGTTGATTAAGGGCAGCATTAACGACTAGTTGGAAAGCTAATATACTTGACTCATACTTGACCATATATTAGATTTCCCGTTAGTGTGGTAAGTCAATTTCTAAACAAACCTTCTAAAGAACATATAAAAGTTGTGTATAGAATACTGAGATATCTAAAGAATGATCCTGGAAAGGGACTTATGTTAACAAAGGCCATAAATTGATTGTTGGAAGTTTACACTGATCCAGATTGGGTCGACTCTCCTATTGATCGTAAGTAAACCTCATGGTATTGTTCCTATCTATGAAAAAACTTAGTTACCTGGCGAAGCAAGAAACAACAAGTTGTAGCTTGAAGTAGTGTTGAAGTCGAGTTTCGATCACTGGCTCATGGGATTTGTGAAAGAATTTGGTTAAAACGCCTTCTCACTGAACTCAAGATCAAGACAAAAGGTACCATAAAAGTATTGTGTGATAATCAATAAGACATAACAATTGCAAAGAATCCAATACATCATGATAGAATGAAGCATGTTGAAATATATCACCATTTTATTAGTGAGAAAATTGAGACAAACACTGTTGCACTAAGATATGTGTCATCCCAACAACAAGTCGCAAATATATTAACTAAAGCTCTACATAGATCCAACCTCGATGGTTTATTCTTCAAGCTCGACATGACAAGCATATATCATCTAGCTTGAGGAGTAGTGTAGAAAATCAAGTTGTAATATAGGGTTTAATATTTGAATTGTTTCCTTGTATAGCTGTATTTTTCTTTTCCATATAGGTTTAGATTGATTGCATATTTTCAGCTTATTAGATGGAGAATCTCTTGTATAAATATAGCTCTTTTATAGTCAATGACATAAAAAAAACATATTATCTGTATACATAGCTTCATATCTATTTAAATGTATATTAAAAAATATTTTGAAGTTAATATAATTTTTTTGAAGTTAATATAAATTTTTTGAAGTCTTGTTTTTTTTTTAAAAAAAAATAGTTTTGATCACATAAAATTAAACCATAGAGTAACCTATGGTCATTTGAAGGATTATAACTCTCTTTCACATCAATACCATGAAGTTCACTAGCTATATTGTAACTTAAATCATTGAAAACATAACTTTAAAATTTAAAATTACATAAAAAAAACCATAAATCTGAGATTGATGTCTCTTTGTTAGCTTTGTAACTCTTTGTAACCATCTAAGAGTAAATGAAGTACATCTTGAAGTATCTTGAAACTCTTGTTCCATAAATGAAACTTTGATTGTTCTCTAATGGATGATGAGTTACAGTTGAGTTCATTAAATGCTGCTTATGTTCAATTTTCATGAAACTTGACTTCATTGAATGTTACTTAATTGAGATGTGTTGGTTCATATCATAATCAATCTAATTTAGATTAAGAATTTCAATTCAAGACAAGTAGTGAATGCACAAAAAGAGTCAACTCAATTGCTCCAACACAAAAATAATACATGTGTTTATGACAAAAATTACCCCACATTTTTTTTTTGCAATATCTCTCACATTAAGTATTCATTTTCCTATGATAGTCTTTAAATAAAAAGAAATGTGATTGAAAAAGATTTCAATCCATTAATTTAAAAGAATTCAAATAAATTTTAAGGTTTTTTATGTTTTTATTCTCTCAATTCTAGAAATAATATGAATTTGTTTCCGACAATCCTAAATTTGAGATTTTAAACTATATTATTTTATGAATATTTTAAAATTTTTTTAAACACTTGTTTTCGTCAATTTTAAAATTTTAATTTAAAATTCATTTTTCAAGCTTAATAAAATATTTTTTCTGTGTATAATTTAATATTTTATTTTTCTAACTAATCAATATAATGGATTATTTATAGTTTGATTAATTTGAGAATAATATATTATTTGAAGTTTTAATTAACTGAGTAAAAAATAAAATATCAAATACTTATGTTATTTTAAAATAACTAAGTTCAAAATAAATATATATTTTTTAACACCACTTAAAATGAATATCATATATACTTTTGTTCATATTACTATATATTTATGTTACTTATTGTATAATTTTATTTTAGTAAGTTTGGAAGGAGAAATCATTTGTCTTTTTTACTTTGATTATGATTAATTTGAATATCCAATTGTTTTTAATAAATTAACATGTTCAATACTAATTTCTTAAATTCTAATATGAGTTAGTTTAAAATATGTTTTTCTTATCCTTAAATCATAAAATTATATATACATTTTTAGCTAATAATAATAATAATAATAATAAAAAGATATGATTGTTATTTGTTATGAGTAATTTTTGTTTAAACTTAAAAAAATTGTAATGACGTGTAGATGAAGTGAGTTAGGGAGATTTTTATCAATTAAAAAAATGTTATGTAGTACTCTAATTTACCATAAGAATTTTAATTTAAGTAATAGTATCATAACTTAAACATTTATATATAATTTATATTTAAAAAAAAAAGTAGAGAATAAAAAGAAAAATATTTTTGTTAAAAATATATTAAAATTATAAGATAAAAATAAAAATATTTTAACAAAAATATTTTTTAATAAATATTTATATGTAATTATTAATAGAAATAATGATAGGAAAATTTATATAAAAAATATTTTTTTTTAATTAAGAAATTAAAAAATTATGTAAAAAAATAGAGAGATAAAAAACAAAATAGAAGAGAGAGGTAGGAGGAGATGAGGTGAAGAAAAAATAAGATAGAAAAGTTGTGGAACAAAAGTTGGAAATGGAGTTTAGGGTCGAGTTCACAAAAAAAAATTAATAAGCTCGGGCCAAATAAGGAGTTTGAAGATTAAGGACCTGTTTGGTATGCAATCCGGATCCTGTTTTAGGGTGTACATAAGCCGCGTTGGGTTGGGTTAAGGAAGTTTTTTGGACCAACCCGAAAATTCGAGTTGATCATTTCTTCAATCCAACCAACGAGTGTAACCCAACCCAACCCAACCCAATATTTTTCGAGTTGGGTTGGGTTGGGTCACTGAGTTGATTTTTTTTTTTTTATTTTTTAATTATTTAAAATATTTTTTTACTTGAATTAATAACTAAAATCACATAAAATTCAAATATGAAACTTCAAAATTCATACCATCTTAAGATTTGTTAGAAGTCTAGAAAAAAACATAAAAATTGACAAATAATTCATTTATAAGTATATATGTAATTAAAATAAAAAATATAAACTTTGGGTTGAGTTGGGTCAACCCGAGCCTAAAAAACCCAACCTGAGAACTGACCCAAACTTTTCGGTTCTCCAAAATTCTAACCAACCAAACCCCCCCAAAAAACCTAACCCAACCCAACCCCTATGGTTTGGGTTGGGTCGTCCGGGTTGCTCGGGTTACCGAATTAGTTGTACACCTCTATTTTGTTTTATGTTTTAGGATTCACTGAATTCAGTGAATATGTGTTTAAGTGAGAATATGTTTTTAAAATCTGCTTTGGATTACAGGATCCAAATAGTAGAAATTCTAAAAACAAAATTTTTATGTTTTCATTGTATCCAGATTCTAAATTTAAAATTTTAAAATGCAGAATTATATTAAACAAAAATAAAAATCTTAATAAATACAATATTTCATTTTATGAATTCAATTTACTTTGGTTAAATTAAAGGGCAAAATACCTTTTTCGTCCCTCAGTTTTGAGTTTAGTTCCATTTTAGTCCCTCAGTTTTCAAACTCAACAATTTAGCCCCCGAGTTTTGCATTTAGTTACACTCTTGGTCATTCAATCCAATTTTCCGTTAGTCCCTAACAAAAAACTGACGTGACACCTATTTATATATATAATAATAAATTATTTTATTAATATTTAATTATATTTAATTTAAAATTTATTTTTTATTTGACGAAATACTTTTTTAATCTCTCAGTTTTGTATTTGGTTCTCTTTTGGTCCCTAAGTTTTCAAAAACTCAACAAATTTACCCTCAAGTTTTGAATTTAGTTACACTATTAGTCATTCTATTTAATTATTTTTTATTTTTATTTAATTAAATTATAAAAAACTTATCAAAAAAGGAGATCGAACTAAATAATAAAAAATAAAATTTTAATTAAAGACTGAAAATAATTAAATATTAATAAAATAATATTTTTAATAAAAAAATAGGTGTCACATCACTATAAAAAACTTATCCAGGAGAACTAACTAAAAAATAAAAAATAAAATTTTAATTAAAGACTAAAAATAATTAAATATTAATAAAATAATATTTTTAATTAAAAAATAGGTGTCGCATCACTATTTTAGACTATCGAAAAATTGAATGGAATGACTAATAGTATAACTAAATGCAAAACTTAAGTGTAAATTTGTTGAGTTTTATTAATATTAATAATTAAATATTAATAAAATAATTTATTATATATATAGAAATATGTGTCACGTCAGCTTTCCGACTAACAGATAATTAGATGGAAATGCAAAACTCAGGGGCTAAATTGTTGAGTTTGGAAACTGAGCGACTAAAAGAGAACTAAACACAAAACTGAGGGACCACAAAAATATTTTGCCCTAAATTAAAATATGTATAATATAATATATTATAAATGATATAATATTATGTTATTAAATGATAATTCTATAAAATTTACAAAATCATTTCATAAATTAATTAATAATGACTTATATTCAATATAATAATTGATTTTGCAACTACCACTAATTTTATGATCTATAAATATGTTATAAGACACATTTTAAACAACTGTTTATAATGAAATCAAAATTTTAAATTTTCTACCAAACACATATCTTAAAACATGAAATATAATGTTGTTTTCATTGAATTTTTTATTTTCAAAATTTTTGTTTTCGGATTGGTTACGAAACTATAAATCCTCTCAACATCCCAATCCTAACTAATTGTGAAAAAGTATTTTTTTAAAATTTAAAATAAAATGACAAATTTACGTGTGTTGCGACTAGTTGGAAGAAAATAGGGATATTTGTACGGAAGACCCCTTTTTATTATCATTAACGTTGAATGACCTGGTGCTCGGAAATAATGAAAACTAACCTATTCTGACGTAGCAACATGCGCAAAATTACGCCGAAGGGTAGCTTCTCGCCTCGCAGGAACGCGCACGCCTTCTCGAAAGAACGCGCACGCCACGCCTTCTCGAAGGAACTCGTAGGAACGCTCACGGTTACTCACAGGCACGCTCCCGCTTACTCGTAGGAACGCTCCCGCTTACTCGTAGGAACGCTCATGCTTACTCGTAGGAACACTCACGCTTAAACTCGCTCTCGCTTTGGAAATTGGAAACAAAAGATGCAAATATCTAAACAACCATAATATATTCATTCACATGTCACAAAAAAAATACATTAAGAAAAATAAAAAACACATAATAAGGAAGGGGAAGGGAAGCCTGCATCTCCTAATCTGACTCACTGGAGGAGTCGATTACGACCGAGGGGGCCGACCGTCTGGCCCTCTTCTGTAGGAATGTTAACAGAACATTCAGAAGGCGCGTCGGTTGCGCGGGGAGGGATGTCAGAATCAGCAACCGTGGCGTCGGTTGCCTCAATGGGGTGCTCGGAGGTCTCCTCAGATGACTCCTCTGAGGACTCATCGGATTCCTCCCCAGAGGAGTCATCCGAGGACTTGCTCGGTGGCTGTCCCGGATAGTTGAAAAAAACTATCCTCTGATGATTGTGGTGTGGAGGCATAAAACGACTTTTCTATCTCTTCATTGTCAGAAATCGTTTTGTCTGAACTGTACTCAGTTGTGTTTGAATTCATTTTGAAGGGAAGAATATGAAAGAAAGGGTGAAGAAGATGAATAGAGGTTAATTGTCGTTTAGGATGAAATTTGTATAAGCCACACCCTATATTAATACTAAAAAACTCAACGGTCGAACTTAAAGACGCCTGATCACTAATTAATGCGCCTATTTGTTTCTCCAATTAACAAGTAACCGTGAGCGAATAACGTGAGCGTTACTGTATGTATGCATGAGCGAGTCACCGTTTCGAGAACTCGTGAGGGTTCCTGCGAGTAAGCGTGAGTGTTCCTACGAGTAAGCATGAGCGTTCCTACGAGTAAGCGGGAACGTTCCTACGAGTAATCGACTCCTCCAGTGAGTCAGATTAGGAGATGCAGCCAGGGGTGATAGTCTTAACCAAAAACCGATCAAACCGAACCGAACCAAACCGATCCAATGGTTTGGTTTGGTTTTTTAGAAGAAAATTGGATATCTCGGTTTTTATTTTAGAAAAACCGAAAAATATTGGTTTGGTTCGGTTTTCGTTTAGAAAAATCATTAAAAACCGAACCAAACCGAAGTATATATATATGTACCTAAAAAACTCCAAATTGAATCCTTATCCATTATTGCGTCGTTTCATCCGTTTTCTTTTAATTAATTCTAATATAACAAAATGAGATTATTAGCTATATGAATTCTTATTGAGGTATTGAAAAATTTAGGGACAAAAAATATTAAAATAAGATGAAACTAAGAAATAAAATAGCATAAGATTTGTAAAAAAAAAACCGAAACCGAACCAAAAAATAACCAAACCAATGGACAACCGAACCAATGGTTTTGTCATTTATTGGACTTTGGTTTGGTTCCTCTTTTGATGAAACCAGTCGGATCGGTTCGGTTCTCGGTTTGGCCTAAAACCGATGAAAATCGAACCAATATCACCCCTAGATGCAGACTTCCTTTCCCCTTCCTTATTATGTGTTTTTTATTTTTCTTAATGTACTTTTTTTGTGACATGTGAATGAATATATTATGGTTGTTTAGATATTTGCATCTTCTGTTTCCAATTTCCAAAGCGAGAGCGAGTTTAAGCGTGAGTGTTCCTACGAGTAAGCATGAGCGTTCCTACGAGTAAGCGGGAGCGTTCCTACGAGTAAGCGGGAGCGTGCCTGTGAGTAACCGTGAGCGTTCCTACGAGTTCCTTCGAGAAGGCGTGCGCGTTCCTGCGAGGCGAGAAGCTACCCTTCAGCGTAATTTTGCGCATGTTGCCACGTTAAAATAGGTCAGTTTTCATTATTTCCGAGCGCCAGGTCATTCAACATTAATGATAATAAAAAGGGGTCTTCCGTACAAATACCCCAAGAAAATAGTGGGAAGATGACCTATATATGAGGGTGAGGTCATATTTCATGTTGGGGAACTAAAACAAAAGGAGAAAACAAAGAAAAGAAAAAGGACGCGACGCGACGCTCTTCGGCGAGTTTCGATTGACCACGCTCTGTTCGGCCTCAAAATAGATAGATACTACGACGCGACGGCTTCCGTTCTGCGATTTTCGAACCTAATCGAACACCATCAGCAAGGGTTCGAACCCTTTTGTATAAGATTCAGTGGGTAATGATTGCTCTAAATCTCTTTCGAACTCTTTTGAAGTATGTTGGTTCAGTTTCTGACCATTGCACCCCCTTCTCTCGTAGTTCGAATCAATTCCAAGTTTCTTCGAACACCTTTCAGCAAGGGATCGAGTCCGTTTTGGGTTAGTATAAGGTAGTAGTGTCCTGTTCAAACCTTTCCGAAATAAGTTAAAGAACCTCTAATCAATTCCTAATGCTTGAGACTCTTTGTTTTAGGATTCATTTTAGTTTCAGAGGGTTCAAACTCAATTTAAGGACGTTTTGAGTAAAACCATTCCTCTTGAACAATTTCTAATTTGAATGAGGATATCGAACTCAAACCTAACCTCTAAATGTTGTTCCTCTTGTATAGGAACCACTTGGTTGTTCTAGGGAGCGCTTTAGGACGTGTTTGTGAGTAGTTCTTACTTCTGGAGTCAGTTTGACTGCGTGCTAACATGCTGTATTCCTTATTTATGTTGCATACGACCGATATGAACTGAATTCTAAATCGTTATGTGTTCTGGTATGGTTAAGCATGCTTGAATTGTTGTTGTGGTTTTGTGTTGTGGTGTTGAGTTATGCACCCTTGCATTGCTAAGCATGCTGAATGTTGTGATTGCTTGAGATTATATGATGTTATAATGCTTATGTCGAAAGCATGATCATGTGGTTGTTGGGTTGGAAGCATGGCCTAGAAAACATGTTTAGGATTGCATTATGGGTTGTTGTGAGGCTGATTAGTAGAGGTCAGAGGTCCTTGAGTTTGTGATAAAAGAGGATGCTTGGGTTTCGGGTATAAATGGTCGAGGACTAGCATTGAGATAGAAGGTGGTGGGAATGTCAGGGCCTTGATATAAATGGTCTAAGGCTGATATTGTTTTAAAGAAAGTAAGAAAAAACTAAAGGCTAAAATTTCAGTTTAGGGTATTTTGACTTTGGGCTATTTACCTGTGTGATTGAAGTTCCTTAAATATAGAAAGGCACTGAAGCAGATACTGCAATATCAAACTTTCTGGTGGAACCATGAAGATCGTACGCAAACAGCTTGATCCGAATGGACCTGGTAGCGTCAAGGTATTGCCACAAATTTTTAAACTCGATTCAAAATTTTATTGTTACTGCTACCCTTTACTAGTTCAATCTTCTTTTTCTTTTCTCGAGGCGAGTTTCTTTAAATGAAAATGCATATTATGCAACTCCTCTTTTTATGTCGAATCCAATCCACCAACATATTTTTGTGGATAATTTCTGTTCTGGAATCTTGTTGGGCAGATGGTGCCAATTGATTCAGATGATCTATGGCATGCGTACAATTTGATAGCTCCGGGAGACACTGTTATGGCCGTCACCGTTAGGTATCTCCTTCGGCTATGCCCAAGTTCTTATTTCTTATTTAATAATGTGTTTTTTGTTTTAGTACAATTTTATTTTGGGTTTATTTTTCTGACGTAAGTTTGGAAAGAAAAGTACGTTAACACCAACGGTTAACTGAGTGAGTAAATTTCAGCACTTGATCTTTGAAGTTTATTAAATTGAACCCTAAACTTGGATGAGTAGTGAGATTAGTACTTCCTCAAATCTATAAAATTGAAAATTATCCACGAATCAACTACGTATTTACACAAAATTCAACGAATAAAACACTATGAATCAAAGCACAATAGTTTTTGAACCCAACTATGAAAATATAGGAACTTAGCCACAAAATGAAGCAGGTTAAAAGACCTTCTAACTATGCTATAAAATGCCCAAATCTAACCTAAAAAAGACTAGAAGAACCAATACTCACAAAAATGATTTCATAAAACCACAATAATGCTCACATGTAGCTACAAATCTTAAGAAAATGAAAACTTAAACAGAGAGTTTTTGCCTCTTATTAAGTTTAGGTTCTAATTTGATAATATTGAAGGTTTTAAGGTTAAAATTGTTTTATTGTGCTTAGTACGAGTTAGGTATAGGGTTAAAAATGAACTCTCCCCTGAGATCCTTAGCGTTCTTATTTATATATACTCTTTTTGAATGCATATGATTGATGACAGGAAAGTCATGAAAGAGAGGGCTTCTGGAGGAAGAGATGCAGAACGAGTGAAACTCAAGCTAGAAATAAAAGTTGAGGAGGTATGAAATTCTAACAACTTAGCATTGGCATGGCAAAACGAATGTAAGAATCAGTTATCCTGTGAGAACTGTTGGAAGTACTACATGAGTTCAGTTGTTTAAGTGCATTGTTCTTTTGTTCAAGGTACTAAGAATAGTTAAAATCTAAAAGGTAGTGCTTAGTTGTTCAACACCGTCCAGGATATGTAGAGCTCCTACTACCCCTATTCTGCAAATGTAGACTTTTCTTATAGGAGATAAATAATATATTAGTAAGTAAAAAGTAAATTACAGAAGAAGGTGAGAAATCCTCTTGGAAGAGCAAACTAGAAGTAGCAATCCCATTTGTTTTGAGATAAAAATTCTAATTAGAAGTTAGAAAATTCACGCAAACTTTGGATACCAAGATACAGATACTAATGGATTTCTAAACCAACTTTTCTTTTTGCTAAAGAATCGAACTTTTATTGAGAAAGAGTAAAAGAATACATGGGCATACAAAAAACCAATCCCACAAAAGGGAATTCCTCTACAGGAAGGGACTCCAGTCTAGTAAAATTAGATTCAAAGAATAATTACAAAATAATTGCATCACCGGTGTTATAATCCATGATTTGGGTTGAACCCCCGAGTATGTCATCGAGGACGATGACGAGATTAAGTGGGGGAGAATGTCACAATCATACTAGAAGAGCGTATGTTTGTGAACCTCACAGTGGCAAGTCGTGCCATGATGCGATCGAGGAGGACGATGCATCATCTAACACACCAAGATAGGTGGGCTTGAAGGCATGTGAGACTGGGGCCAACCGTGTCGTCGGAGGGGTCGAAATATTGGGTCTTCCTCCCTTGCACGTCATTTTGGCGTACACGTCGCCCGTCTGTGTACTTGCACTTGTCTTTCCCATGAGTTGGCTTTGACGGGACATTCTCGGATCGCTGGCCGCTAACGGGCCCTATAGCTGAACCTCCAGCCCATGGGGAGGGGCACAATGTCGGCACACCTGTGCCGTCCGACACTGTCCCTTGAAAACCCGTTACAAAGGAAACGCCCAAGACACTTCTCTTGAGACACTCGCCCCAACCATGACACGCGAACGTGCCACGGGGTGACTCACTTAGGCCCACAAGCCCAGGGGTGGTGGAGAGTCGACATCATGGTACCCCCTATAGTATATTATGTGAAATATTGGGTCTTCCTCCCTTACACGTCATTTTGGCGAGGAGTCATACGCCCATACATCGACCCCTCCGACGACACGGTTGGCCCCAGTCTCACATGCCTTCAAGCCCACCTATCTTGGTGTGTTAGATGATGCATCGTCCTCTTCGATCGCATCATGGCACGACTTGCCACTGTGAGGTTCACAAACATACGCTCTTCTAGTATGATTGTGACAACCGGCACCCAGAGAGAAACATAGGAAACTCACAAGAGACCACACCTCACAAGGATCTTTCTCAACTCCTCTAAATGTTTATTTTATTTCTCTCACCCCATCGGCCCCACAACATAGCACAAATACTTGCCTGTCACAAGAACTTCCCCTTCTCCCGAAATGGCGGATGGAGAAGGAAATCCTTCAATGTTACGCTGAGGTCTCTGTGTCTAGCAAACTAAAAGCCAAACCTCATTGAAACGTAAGATTGTAATCCCAAAAACAATTACTTAGAAATATAAAATAACAAGAATAATTTTCTAGTTTGGCATTATGCATTTGATACTCATACATATCCTTATTCAACATTGATTTTGTGTACAATTTATATATTTAGATTTCTTTGAAGATGCCATCCCATAAACTCTTGTTCACATGGAACATCTTTTAGGTGGTAGATTATGACAAAGTTGGATCTGTTTTGCGGATACGTGGAAAAAATATTCTGGAAAATGAGCATGTGAAGGTAACTACAATGTTATATAAGTCAGAGTTTTGCTGCTATCAATTTATTTCCTAAAAGATTAGCCATATATTACAGTTGGATATTCAGAGATGGTTTAGCTTATTAATAACCAATGTTTCATTTCAGATAGGGGCTTACCATACTTTAGAACTTGAGCTGAATCGGCCATTTGTTTTGAGAAAGGTAAAATACATTGTGTGACATATAACTTCTCAATCTCTGCACATTTCCCGAAATGTTGTTTTTCTGCCAAATGTGTACCCCCTCCAAAAAATAAAACCTTTCAACTGATGGTTTGATGTTTGGAATTAGAGTTCATTATGATACTTCTTTCCCTCAGCCCTTAGGTTTAATTCTCTTGGATTCGTGCCATTTTGTGTATAGCTATTTAGCGTTCATTGGGCTGAATTTTTTTTCCTCCCTGTGCTCTTTCATCTTTCTATCATGAAAGCCGGATTCTCATAGACAAAATATATTGACAAGGATCAAACTTTTCCTCATTTTCAGGATGTTTGGGACTCTTTTGCACTAGATGTTCTTCATCAAGCTTCTGGTATGTTTCTGGGTAAACTATTACTGCTTTTGTAATGTTATAATATAATTTAAATGTGGTTGAATTGGTAATAGTGTGCATAGAGTTTTTCATATAAACTGAAATTACTATTTTTGAATTGAACAACTTGTAGGGGGTGAGAATTTGAACCTTTGACCTTTTGGTTGAGGATATAATGTCTTGACTAGTTGAGCTATCTTCAAGGTGGCTAGAGCAAAATTACAATTTATAAGAAATCAGTATGGTTGATTTTATTTTATTGTTAAAAATACCTTCACTACATGAAGGTAAATTTGATTTTAAGTTTATTTTATGATCAACCTGGATAGAAGGTTCTACTTTTCTGATTTTGAAATAGTTAGGGCTCTTGCACATCAAACTTCCAAATATTTTTATAGAATTCTTAGACAGTGATCAGCTAGCTAGGGTAGGCATTGCCTTTGTTATAATTATAATTGCTATCTATAATCGTTTTTAGCGTATGTTGAGGAGGCTGATGAATGGTTGCTGACTTCTATACACCTCAGATCCTGCTGCTAGTGCTGATTTGGCCGTGGTTTTAATGCAAGAAGGATTAGCACATGTTCACCTTGTCGGGAAAAGGTAAATTTGTTGTTATTGGGATAACATGTGGGTTTTCCACGCAATTATATGTAATCAGTCATTTTGACATACAAATGGACGTGGAGTTTTTCTAGCCTATTTATTCTCAGCTTATCTAGAAACACGTGTGGATATTTATTTGAATATATGCTTGGTCTTGTTAATTGTTTTTAATATTGTTATCTATGACTATGAGGATCCTGGTCTGCCGTGGATTATTATTTTCTCTATAAAAACAACTATTTTATTAACAGGAACGAAATATTTATAAGACTTCCCAGGATATTAGAAAGAAAATAAATTCAATGGGAGGATATGAAAGAGGGAATAATTATAAAACAATTATATGTTGACATGGAGTTGAAATTTATTAGCAAAAAAAAACATATAAATGATCTTTGTGGTTTTGAGAGAATAAATGATCTTTATGTTAAAAAAGGAATTATAATAGATACATTTGAAAAGCATGAAAGAAACGATAGAAACGATTGGGGAAGTTGAAATTTGACTCTTCCACAATCTATTGTATTTCGCCTGCCCTGCAATTCTTTCTATGTCAATTGATTTTTTTGTTAATTTTCAGATTAAAATTCTAGTTCAAGGGTCGAAACCATGTCTAACAAGTGTGAAGTATGTGGGTGTTCAGCATGGATTAATTAGCCAAAATTAAGTGCGCTAACTCATTTTTTCCATTGAAATTCTTGTTCACATCTAATAAAATGAGCAATTTCTCTATTCAAAGTTCACTTTCTGTCAGAGTGCTATCTACATGTTGCAATGCTGAGCAAGTGATATTGGTTTTCTGTGTTTTATATTATGGTGATATTTTTGCAACAGTATGACAATTACTCAAGCCCGAATCGAAACTTCAATTCCTCGCAAGCATGGGCCAGCTATTGCTGGTTATGAATCGGTATGATTCTGCTAGCTGGAGTAACTTTTCACTTCGCTTAAGATCAGTGTAGCAGACAATAATGTTCTAGTTTTTATGGTTAGTAGGTTAGAAACTGATATCTCCAAGTCCTTTTTTTCTCTTCCACAGGCCTTGAATAAATTCTTCGAGAATGTTTTGCAGGTATATCAAAATTTAATGTTTTGCGGCCTTTAATAAGTATTGTAATGTGTTGAATATGTTCTCACGTCAATAAACAAAATTAGGCGTGGTTTTTTATGTTCTAACTGCTTTTTATGCTCTACATGTAGGCTTTCTTGAAGTATGTTGATTTTAATGTTGTACGCTGTGCAGTGATAGCTAGTCCTGGATTTACAAAGGTCTGCGTTAAATCCAAAATAATCTCTCTAAAATAATAAAAAGGGAACTTGAAAACATGCTTTTGGTAATGAACCTTGTTTTATTTTTGGTTTTGCTATGCGTGCGCTTCAGGACCAGTTTCATCGGCACTTATTATTAGAAGCTGAAAGAAGACAGCTAAGACCTATTATTGAGAACAAATCCCGCATAGTTCTGGTACATACAAGCTCAGGATACAAGTATGTTCTATATTTTCTCTCTGTTGCTGATTTATTTATAAGAAATTTAATATGTGCATAATCTCAAGTAGTTGACAATATTATCTTATTGATAGGCATAGTTTAAGGGAGGTTTTGGATGCTTCAAATGTCATGAATATGATAAAAGACACTAAAGCAGCTCAAGAGGTTCTTTATGCTCTATATTACAACGTTCACATGTACAACCGTGCATTAGTGTGCATTAATGTCCTCTTCAAGTTAATTTCCGTTTTTTCTTTTGCTCCCTTTTCTTCTTTCTAGGTGCGAGCTCTAAAGGATTTCTTCAGCATGCTCTCAAATGTGAGTTTCCAGTTCTAGGTTTTCTGCATTGA
This sequence comes from Trichosanthes cucumerina, assembly GCA_036507285.1. Classification (NCBI taxonomy): domain Eukaryota; kingdom Viridiplantae; phylum Streptophyta; class Magnoliopsida; order Cucurbitales; family Cucurbitaceae; genus Trichosanthes; species Trichosanthes cucumerina. The sequence continues at coordinate 67,161,682 of CM071844.1, forward strand.
AGTTAGTTATCAAACATATCTCGTATCCGTAATGATTTTGGACTTTTTATTTATTTATTCATTTCTTATTATTTTTTTAATGTATTAACATCTTGTGGTTGTCTGCGTATTTATGTCTTTAATTAAGACAAGCTTATAGACTTCATATTCATCTCTCTATTATTGCATTTATGGGGCAACATTTATGTGATGCCTATTTTGAAAAGGTGATCCAAATCAAGTTAAAACAAATTATGAAGGTTTTTATCATCTGTATCAAACCTGATTTGGGTTGAATTTAAATGATGTTAGAACTTAGAACTAGGAAGAATGGGAGCCTATAGGTACCGACTCAACAAATGATGTCCTCGATTTTTTTGAAAATTCAAAATCTCTCTTGAAAAGGATTTCTTCATATTATTGTTTTTAAGTGGTTTGTCCACTCGTTGCATCCTACTTTGTAGCACACAAGGATGGAAACTAAGTATAAATGATTCATTGGATATAGAGAAGCTGAGGGGATTCTGTTCAGAGTTTTTAAATTTCTTAAGGATATTGAGGATGATATAGAGAAGCTGAGGGGATTCTGTTCAGAGTTTTTAAATTTCTTAAGGATATTGAGGATGAATGAGGCCTATACTATTCTGAATCATTTTAATGGTACTTTGTTGCTGTCTGCTTCGTAAATGTCCTTGAGACATGAATTAATGGTGCATTTTAAGCGTTGATATGTATGTATGATTATGAGATAGGATTTCATACTGAGTTGGCGATCTAAAGCTGATTGTTTTTTCTCTGTTTAGCTTAAAAGATACCCACTTCTATTTTGTCTTGATTTTGTTGAACTCATTTCCCCACCGCGCAGGACCCAGATCGTGCTTGTTATGGACCAAAGCATGTGGAGGTTGCCCATGAACGAATGGCTATTCAAACGCTTCTTATTACTGATGATCTCTTCAGGTAGTGTTTCCATGTTTCCTTTAACCATTTTGTGATGAGTTTCTCTGTACTGTTGTGTGGATGTGCAATCATATTAAGTTGCTAAAGCAAATTTGCATGTTAGATTTTATCTGAGCATTCGTGAAATTTAATAGAATTTCATGCAATCTTTGTTTTCGTTTGGGTTAGTTGACAGGTACAAAGTTTAGCTTCATGAAGTCTCATTGTACTGTCAGCATTGGCACATTTTCTTAGAAGAAACAATAAGATACACATTTTTACATTGTTGTTTATTTTAATAACATAATATTCTGCAGGAATAATGATATAACAGAGCGACAAAAGTATGTCAAATTGGTTGATTCGGTACGAGACTTGGGTGGCACCGTTCATATATTTTCATCCATGCATGTCTCTGGAGAACGTAAGTACATGTTTGTCTAAAGCTTTCATTCATTTGCTGGAGTCTGCTAGTGGTTATCAACAAACATAAAATCACATTTAGGATAATGAATTATGAAAACCAGAAATTAGAAGGGATAGGATAACAATTATCAATCACATTCTGTGTTGATTTAAAAAAAAACCTTACAGTTTGCAAAATTTAGAAATCATACCCTTTTTTACATTTTATCATTGATGCTATTGCTTATAACAATATTCTTCGTGTATAAAATTTCATTGAAGTGACAGAAAGACACCTGATATAAGATTTGCAAACTGCAAGGGAATTTGAAACCATTTCTAAAACACAGAATGTGATTTGCAAAGTAGCGACAGACATGGTCTAAGTCTAACTTACACTTGTTTCTTAACAAAGCATGCACATTCAAAACACTTACTCGTTCATCGTTAACCTTTATCTGTTGGATGAATACATAAATGGGTCATGTTAATTCCTCTATTTATTCAAAGTTAAATATCTCGTTGCATGATGTCTCATTTAATTTCCTTCCCATTTAAACAAGGAAAAATAGGAGAAAAGTAAAAAATAACTGCACAGAGTTTACTAACTATTTGTTGTGCTACGAACAGAACTTGCACAGATCACTGGAATTGCAGCAATCCTACGATTTCCTCTGCCGGACCTTGAAGATATTGAGATGTAAATGCAATGAGGATGAACTTTTATAAAGTAATTTTTTTGAAAAAATTTAATTTACGACCATTTATTTGCATGTAATAAAATGTCGTTATCTCTGTAAATCTGTAGATTGATTACAGTTTACCTCTCGAGTATATGTATATGTTCAACTTACGAAGTATGTGTTCTATTGCTAGACAACCTTGCCTCTCATCGCTTTCTCCTTCAAATCGAGTCAATGGGCAACCATTCGTGCACATAGTGGACGAGGAAGAAAATCTCTGAATGCCAAGTAGGGTACAGGGTGTTGTAAATTTGGCCAAGGTCATATACCAAAACTGGATCTGCAAGGTTGAACAACTTCCCCTATGCCATAAGGGTCGCAACCTTATATATACCGGGCGGAGCAGACTTGTGTTTTGTAAGGAAAGATGAAAACACAACTAACAAGGGAGGATAACAACCAAATAGGTCAAGTCCTTCCATTCCTCTTCTATGCTAAGTAATTGAAACACTTCTTGTTCTTTGGCAACTTAATCCACATATGGGTGGTGGAGCCATTGAGATTAAGGGTAGAGTGAGGGCGAGAAGTTTTCCATGGCCTACGTGCTGGAGGCTTTAGATACCTCAGGTCACCTTTAAACCAAAAGGAAATCCACGAATGCACAGGAATTTGTTGCCTCTCTATTTGTTGAGATGCAATATGGTGGTAAGCTTGAAATAGGTGACTACAACTTCTTGGTGGAGAGTTAGCTTGGTCATGCGCTCCCACCAATTCCTCGCAAGCAAGAATAGTCTTGTTATAAAATTTTTTCTTGATGGTCAGACCTCTTAATTTCCACATATCTCACAAAGTATGAAGGGTGTTGGTTGCTGGACTCCAGACTTCACAAAAAGCTCATATAATATCTTGATTACGGTCATAAGTATATAGGGAAACCATCACAGCTCCTCGCAAATTGGAGCCTCGCAGGACCTTCTGGTTCAGAGCCACAACAAGGCCACAACAAGTTCAAGTCATTTCCAATAAAAAGGATATGGACGAACTCTTCGTTTAACTTCAATTGGGTTGGTCAAAATTTTCATTCCAACAAATGCCCCTTTTCGAGATCTATACACAAGTAGGAGTGTGAATTTCGAAAAAGTTATTTTGGAATCAAAAGTTGTTTGCTCCAAATTTGGACTCCCTTTGATGTGCCAATTTAAGTTCGTTGTTAGAGCCCCCAATTGAAGTTAAATGGAGAGTTTGACTATATCCCTTTTATTGGGAATGACTTGAACTTGTTGTGACTCGGAACTAGAGAGTCCTGCGAGGCTCCAATTTGCTAGGAGTTGTGATGGCTTCCTTGTACACTTGTGATCATAATCAAGATATTATTCAAGCTTTTTGTGAAGCTTAGTGTCTTGCAACTAACACCCTTCATACCTTAGCTAGAGAGATATCCTTATCTTTGTGGGATATGTGGAAATTTAGAGGTCTGCTCGTCAAGGAAAATTTTACGATGAGACTATGAGCTTGCTAGGATTTGGTGGGGGCACACGACTAGGCTAACTCTCTGTCGAGGAGTTGTAGTCACCTATTCTACATTTACCACCATATTGCGTCTCAACAAATGGAGAGACAAAAAATCTCTTCTGCATTCGTGGATTTCCTTCTGGTTTAGTGGTGGCCCGAGGTATCTAAAGCCTCCAACATGTAGGCTAAGGAAAACTTCTCGCCCTCGCTCTACTTTTAATCTTGATGGCTCCACCACCCATATGCACGAGTGGTAGCCAAAGAACAAGAGGTGTTTCAATGAATTGAAAGTGTGGATCTATTTGGCTGTTTTCCTCTATTTTTGGTTGTGTGTTTTCATCTTTCCTTACAAAAGCACAAGGTTGCTCCGCTCCTATATCTTTAAGGTTGCTACCCTTATGGTAGGGGGGAGGTTGTTCAACTTTGTAGTTCTAGTTTTGTTCAATATTTACCATGGTCTTGACCAACTTTACAACACCCCCACACTCTAGATTTTCTTTCCCGTCCACTTGTCCATGGATGGCTTGCCCGTTATTTCGACACACATTACAAGCCAACCACCAGAGTGAAGGGGCCTTGGATGACTGATTATTCAGAGAAAAGTTGTGCAAAATACTTTAGCCCTATGAAACTTGTCAGTTGATCTACTAGGGTGTATCCATATTGTAGGATGTGAACGTTGCCTCTAGAAAGAAGGTCGAGACGTTCTGGGATGTCAAAAGTTTGTCATTTTTGTCTTTTTTTTTTTTCACAAGTCTTTGGTCATGTTATCTATCCTTTTGGCATGGAAAGTTATTGACCATTGATGCTTACAGTCCTTATCACTTTGGTCGATAATTTGGTTTCTACCAAGATGTGTCCAACGATGTGCATGAGGATCCTCCTCGCATTGACATGGATGGAGAATGTCGTTCATTTCTTATGGCTCTATATCGAGACATTGACTTTGTCATATGTGTATCTTCTCATGTTTTAGTTTGAACCCTGTGCTCAAACTACTCAGGCTTACAAGAGTTGGCAATTATAAAAACACGATAACTATCTCGGGGAAGACCTGCAACTTTTGGTGGACAACGTTCCCACCCCTAAGCATAAGTCTGCGAAATATTTAGGTGCTACTAGTGTAGTTTAGAATGTTTGTGAGGTTTCGATCGAGACACTAGGTAAAGATCCATGTATGAGTGGCAAAGGAAAAAATGTCTGTGAGGCTTCGATCGAGACACTGGCCAATCAGGGAGGTGCTCCTGATGGTGATGATGCTAGCCATAGCAATGACGAACACCATTAGAAGAGGCCAAAAAATGGGGATGTTGACGACTCCCAACAATGACCCTTTGAGGGTATTTCAAAGGTCTCACTGTTTCCTGAGCCTTCTAGACTTTTGGTGGGGTGTCCTCATCTTTTGCTCTTTTCCTTGTATATATTAACTTAAACATAATTTCATACTTGGTAGGAATCTTGGAGATCAATCACCAACAAGTTGTCACGTTTTCGACATTCTCCCTACACAGGTTGAGTCATTCAGAGCCCCAACCAACATGATGATGGCCTCGATACCCTCAACTGCTGCTAATACAAAACCTCGATAAGAGCCAAGAAAGTGCAAATTGATGCTTCAGAGGCTTTCATCTTCAATGTTGTCAACATGATTTCACACTTTTCTAGCATATAACGTCAGGCTGCACAAACCATGTAGGAGGTTGCTTAAAAGAAACTTGCTCGTGCTCCCTTTGAGAAGGTTCCCTTTCTCAAGCCAGAAATGAACAAAATATTTCACACCATCTCGAGTGTTGATGTGACCATGTGGAAAAGTATAGTGAGCTAAATGAAGGGATTTTGAATTCCCGCAGCAGAAGACGTTGTGAAACGTCGCCGTTTTGTAGTGTAATTCGTATCTTAAAATTGAACATAACACTTATATTCTAGGCTAAACATGCTTAAAAATAGAGAAAACAGTCAGTAATAGATATTAACCTCTTGAAGAACTCATATTCAAAGTTTTCTCCTTCTCGATCTCGATCCCTCTCGAATCAATGATCTCTACGAACTCGATCCTCGAACCAAATGGTAAGACACTTCCAAAATGTCTTCTCGGGAGGTTGAGGGAGAGTTGTGAGAGTCCCTTTGGTTTTGGGTTGGAGAGAGTTTGAGAGAGAATTGAGAGAGTTTGAGAGAATGACGAGATGCTCTCTTTGGATGAAAATCCAAAAAAATGGCAAAAAACACACCAAAGGCTTCTTGCAAGCCCTTTAAATATTAGTGTGTTTAGTGTGTGGTGGAGTTAAAACCTCCACCAAATCACAATTTTACCACAACCATATGATATGCAAATCATATTTGCATATCACATAATATAAGGTATCTCATATCTTATTATACAAATATCATTTGCATAATTGTGGAATTTTAAATTAAATCACATTCAATTTAATTTCTCTCAATTTCATTTCTCCAATTAGCACTAATTAATCAATTCTCTCATTCACATCAAACTATATATTATGTTATCTATATCACATATAAATGACATAAATATCCAAATAATGAATTTGAACACTTCAAATTCACACCAAACTGTAAACCCTCAATTTGCCCAATTTGAGCCAACCGAGAGACCTAATGGACCTACAGATGACGAGCTCCAATGATCCGAGATTAACTTGTCAAACTCTTTGACCTGGTTATTCAACATTCATTAGCTATGTTAGCACTCCACTAAAGTCCGTAGCTGCACTCCCATCACTGTTGGACAAGTTTTGTCCATCGATATAACCAATGCCCGTGAGTCGACTCTTCACAGGTTGTTCGTAGTCACAGCTGGGTCAAATTATCGTTTTACCCCTGTGTTTACCTCTTGCTCCTTAAGTCCCACTGCTCCTCTAATGAACAACTACGTTGCATGGTCATACCATAAACAACAACCATCTCGTGCCAGTGAGAGGGTGGGGCCCCGTTGTTCAAGCCCTGGAGACAACACTTAAGGGAACAACCCCTCTAGTTTCCCTAATTCGGGAACGAGGGAATTCCATCTCGCGTAGTCAAGTTCCCAGCTCCCCACGTGGTCCTGTTCGATAGGCATATTGGGTGAGTAAATGTGACCACCCTCACCCGTACTAGTCAAAGGACATACCCCCGCAGACAGGAGTCCGTAACACGCTCAAGATTAAGGTCGAGTCACTATTGGTCATCTACAAATTTATTAGCTCTATACTGTTTACGGTGTTACATCAGTAAGTCTAATAATTCACGGTCCGGTCTTTGTACAATCTTATTGCACAGGATGCTTCCACTCGCATGTCAACCACATGAACGAGCTGGATCACCTCGATTGTATCTAATACAAAGCGGGCTGTATCCACAACGTATTCAAGATTAGGTCTCCAACCCTATCCGTATACTGTAGACTGTTCGGGTCATTAACTCGAACGTGATCCTTCCAGTGTGTCCACTACACACGGTTCAAGTCATAACACAATGACCCTGAAGCTTAGTTTATTGGATTAAATTTATAAAATATGCGAGACACAAAGTTGGAATAAATAACTCTTATTTATTTACAACAATAAAATATTACAAACTACACGAGATTAGGGCATACATCCTAACACTAAAACAGTTGCATTCTTCCAAGTTAACCTTGAGACATCAAAACTTGGCAGAGCTTCAGAGTAGACTAGACACCATCTCGTCCAATGATAGCCTCTCTCTTGAAAGGAAAAACACACTCCAACAGGGTCCGAGCAGACGCTTCTTGAGATTGAAAGACTTAAAGTCCAACTCAAGACTTAAAAGGCTAATCATGAAAAAACCATACTATTTATCTTAGAAGAGAAATCTTCGGCTCAACGACAACGGGAAGTCTCCCAGATACAAGAAGAAGTGAGTGCAATTGAAAACACCCCTATATATCTTAAGTGAACAGGACGTAGGGAGCTTTAAAGTGCTTTGTGATTACTTAGAGGGTTCGCGTCAAGAACAGTAAGATTTCAAGTATACAATTTAGCTTTATTTTTTTCCCTTCATTATTCTTTGGTAGAGGTTCTATTGGCCCAATTGGCCAATTTGTATTGTTATTTGCTCATGAAATAATAATATTTTCGAATTCTACTCATAACTTGATTTTTTTTTTGTTTATTGCTTTGACTGAACTTAATTTTTTTTTATTTCCTTTAAGTTGCTACATATCCTTTTAATGGAAGGGATCAAGTCATAACGTAGTTAACTAAATACACTTTTTTCTATAATTGGGCCATTAACCTTTTAAGCTAATGTGGGCCAAGAACATTATACAGTTTATACTCTTACGATTAGGAGTATTTACAATATTTTATGCAAAAAATTTCTTGAAAAACTTTTCATTGATGGGATCAATCCTTAAGCCGTCTTTGTCAACGATCTTGTATGCTCCCCTGGTGTAAACTTCTTTGACTATGTAGGGATCATCCCAATTAGGTGCGAACTTGCCTCTCGTATGTCACGTTGTGATGATTAGTCTTCGAACAACAAACACTAGATCACCAACTTGAAATGACTGTGGCCTAAGGTTCTTGTCAAAGGTTTTGGTCATTCGAGCTTGATAACATTCCAACACTTGTTGAGCATCTAGTCTTCTTTCGTTAAGCGCTTCCAACTCTTGAAGGCACAAGTTCACATTATCTTTTGTCGTAAACCCTCCTATATGACCATCCTTAATAATAAAATTTCTCTTTCCAAAAGGAGCACAACTTCTACTCCATAGACACCAATAAGGTGTGACTCCTGTAGGAGTGTGATACGTGATTCTTTAAGCTTTTCTTGCCAGTCTATTTTTGTCTTGGAAACCACCTTCTTCAATAGGTTTCACAAAGTCTTGTTGAACACCTCTACTAAACCATTTACCACAACATTATACATGGACGATTTGTACTACTTGAACTTGATTTTTTCACAAAGTTTGTTCATTAGATTGTTGGCAATTTTTCTTCTGTTATCTGTCACAATGCATGTTGGATGTCGTAGCGGTAGTGATGTGTGTTCGAACAAAATCTACCACATTTTTTTTTTTGCCTCCCTTAGTGCAACTTCTTCTGTCCATCTTGAAAAGTAATATGTTGTTGCAAGAATGTAAGAGTGACATGCTGATGACTTAGAGTTGTTAGACCAACAAGGTCGAGTCCTGAAGCTCCGAATGGCCATAAAGCAACAGGTAGAAGTAGAGGTTTCGTTGGCTGATCGATGAAATTTGCATGGAACTGACAAACTTCATACTTCTTTGCATACTCCATTGGTTATAGATCATCGTAAGCCAATAGTAGCTCATCCTTTTCAAATGGAACTAAAGTTTGGTCTGGACTGGTGAGCATCGCAAATGCTTGAATGTGCATCCTCTAATGCTTTTAGAGACTCTTATTTTCCTATACATTGAAGGAAAAGACCTTCATACGATCGTCGATAAAAAATATCTTTATAATAGATAAATTGTACGACTTTTCTTCGTATCTCAACCTTATGCCAAAAACTTCAGTGGGAAGCTTTTCGTGCTGCAGGTAATCTATAATAGATTGTCACCAATCTCTTCCTCGATTACATAGACAAATGTGATATTGACTACTTCACATTGATCTTCTACAGGTGGAACAATCCATTTTTTATCCAGATTGATATTTATACCGATATGGTTTGAAATTTTCAAAGCAGTGCCAAGTTTGTCAGTGTATCTGCCTTCATATTTTCTGATCTTGGGACATGCTCCAACACTATGCTGTCAACTTCTCTAATAGTTGTCTGGCGTAAACGAAGTAAGGCTTTAAATCTTCTTGCTTCACCTTGTATTGGAGTAAAAGTTGATTTACTATCAACTTTGAATCACCACAAACTTCTATATGCGCAATTCTAAATTTCAAAGTCATTTGAAAGATCGGTGATAAGTGCTTGATACTCTGCTACATTATTTGAACATAATTCACTCAAGATGAAGCTGTTCGACAACATGTGCTTTTTAAGTGAGATGAAGATGTCGACGCCTATCCCATTCGAAATTTTCATTCTTCTTCATCAATCTTGGAAAAGGTTATCATTGACCGTCTAAATTGGAAATGAACCTTCTAATGTAAGGCCAAACGACCTTGAAGACTTATCAAGTCATGTAAGTTTATAAGGTTTGACATTTTTTGGATGACATCAATTTTAGATTGATCTATCTCAATTCATCGATGCCTTACAACGAAACCAAGGAACTTTTCTGAAGTCACATCAAACGCGCATTTGAGAGTGTTCATTCTCAATTGGTATTTCCTCAAGCGATCAAAGACAACTTTAAGGCCTCCTAGGTTATTCATGTCGTTTTCTAAACTTAACCACAAGGTCATCTACATGACATTCAACATGTTTAGGCATTATATCATCAAATATCTTCTGCATGACACGTTGATAAGTGGCACCAACAATCTTTAATCTGAATGACACCACTTTATAGCAATATATCCCTTTTGGGGTCAGAATGTCGTATTCTCTGTTGGGGGTTGTGCCCTAAAACTCGTAGTTTGTAAATTTTGTTCTAATTAATATAATAAAGAGTTATTATTTCAATAAAGAGTTATTGTTCGTTATTTACGATATTGCCCTTGTTTTAACCCTAAATCCAATAAACTAAACATCCAAGGTCAGAAATGTCTCTTGAATCAAATGTAATGTACATATAAAGGATCTCGGTTGAGATACAACCTAAAGGGTCTATAGTAAGGGGATAAGGTTTGGGTACCTTACCCTGGTAACACTATGGATGTGACCCACTTTGTATATGATACAAACACTGTGATCCTAACGTGTTCGTGTAGATGACATGTGAGTGGGGATATCCTATGTAATGAGATTACATAAGACCGGACCGCGAAATAGTAACCACTAGATGTAACTCCGTTGACTAGCTAGGTTTCCATTTCACTAAGATGACCTAGGCAACTTGATCTCAATCCTGAGCAGGTTACGAACTCCTGTTTGCGAGGGATTGTCCTTTGACTAGAATGGGTGAGAGTGACCAAATTCACCGACTCAATATGCTTACCTTCTTGGGGACAAGACCGAGTGAGCGGCTGAGGACTTAACTTAGCAAGATGGAATTCACTCCTTCCCGCCTACTAGGGTAAATAGATGAATGTTCTCTTAAGTAGTGTCTCCGGGACTTGAACAAAGGGTTCGACTCTCTCATTGGCCCGAGAGGGACTTCTGTTTGTTGGTAGGTCCACAAACAAATTGTTCATTAGAGGAGCACTGGTACTTAAGGTACAAGATGTAACCTGAGGTAAAACAATAATTTTACCTAGCAAAGTTACGAACATTAAATGAAGGATTGACTTCTTTGTTATTGGTCAATATCCGTGGACACAAAAATATATCTGCAGTAAGAAGAGTGCGATTCATGGGACTTTAGTGGAGTGTTCCCATGATTAACGAATGTTAATTAGGAGGTTAATGAGATTAACAGAGTAATCTCAATATCGTTGGAGCTTACGATCCAGTAGGTCCATTAGGTCCACCTTCTAGCTCGTAAAGGGTTCTTAGATCGTTTGAATTTGAAATGTTCAAATTCATTAGGGAATAAATTTAATGTATATAGATAACGTTATAATATAAAGTTTTGGAACTTTTATATTATAAATTTAATGTGAATATGATTCATATTAAATTACATGAGAGAATTAAATATTTGAAAGAGTTCAAATATTAATTTAAATGTGAATGTGATTCATATTTAAAAACTATAGGTTAAAATTTAATGTGCATAAGATGTGCATTAAAACTATAGGTTAGGGGGGAAAATATGATTAAATATGATTTAATCTTAATTAAATATAAGATATTTAATTTAATTAATATATATAATAATTAATTAGATTAATTATTATTATTTTTTAATTTTAATATTAAATTAATGAGAACGTGTCAGGAGGACACGTTCCCCACTTCCCTCCAACTCCTTATCGGTAGGGAGTGGGGGAAGTTATCCCTCGAGATAATCCTTCTTCTCTTCTGTGAGAAGGGTTGGAAGATGATCGATCATTCCATTTTGTGCAATTGGTGAATTGCTCTAAAAAAACTCTCTCTCAATTTCCTTTCTTTTCTTCCAACTGTTGGAACCCTTCCCACAAAGGGTAGATCTAAGTTTCTCAGAGAATAGGAGGTTCTCCAAGTGGTTGTGTCCTGTTGGAGAAGAGAAAACAAAGAAGAACTTTGGGTGCTGTGTTGCTGTACTCTTGGAGCAAGGAGTTGCTGCAAAACTACAAAGGTAATCACCTCTTTCCTTTTAGTTTAATTGTTACACAACATGTTTGCATGTTTTAGTTCCATGCCTAATTAGATTAGATTACCGCTTATTCTCTGTTTTTTATCCAATGTACTGGTATTTCTAGTAAACCAAAAAAATCAAGCAATTACGATTTTAATCACGTTTCCGCTGCTCGAGGGGATCTGATTCCCATCATTCTCTTCATCTTTAAGAGCCATTCGAATTTGGTTGCATCTTGATGATCCATCCATGAAGGACAAAACTTCGTGACTTTAGTGGCATCTACCATAATTTCTGTAATAGGTAGTGGAAAATCATCTTTCGGACATATGTTGTTCAAATCACAAAAGTCAACAAAGATACGAAGTTGCCAATTATTTTTTTTTCACAGGGACTATTTGCTATCCATGTCAAATATTTAATTTCGTGAACAAATCTTGTCTCGATCAGGTTATTGACTACCACTTCGATCTGTGGGATGAGTTTAGGCCGAAAGCACCTTTGAGGCTGCTTGATTGGTCGATATCCCTTTTTACACAAGGCGATTGACAACTACTTTTGGGTCTAACCCTGAAATTTTCTTGTATGATCAAGCAAAAATGTCTTTATATTCAACAAGAAGACTCATATAATAGTTTTCCTCTTAACGAGTAAGTGATAAACTTATAAAAATTGGGTGTGATTCCTCTATCAAGCCAAGATTAACTTCTTTAAGTTCATCCACTGTCAAGTAGCTACCATCTTCGTTTGCATCCTCTTCGGATATCTTGGTTTATGTGATGTGGTGGCAAGAGGTCTCACCTTCATCGTGTTCTAAATCTTCCATTGCAGAATTGGTGATGACCATGTCATGTCGCTTTACCCTCAACGAAACTTTCGCGTTGACAACCACAAAACTCTCTCTGACTTAAGCATTGGATAAGTGTTTCTATATCTTTCATTTTATTTTTAAAAAACGCTTGAAAGATTGTGTAAGAGTTTCGAAAACAACAATATCTTATTTCTTGTTTCAAGCTTTTTCAAATCACAAATAAAAGTATTATTTTATCTTTTTTACTCATAGAACACATAATAAATGTCTAAACATGAATATAACATAACAATTTTGAATATTTAATTTTAAAAATTAATTTATAATAAAATTTTTACATTTTTAATTTAAGAACCAAGAAATGATATTTCAAGATGAAAAAAAGAAATAGTTACCAAATAATTTTTTTTAAATAAAAAAAACATGAAATAGTTGTTTGTTACCAAGGTAGTTCTGTCTTTCTATCTTTATTATAAAAGGGGAAATAGGAAACGGGAAGCAATAAGGAGGGGACATGAATGTTATTAAACAAAGCTTAAGGTTCTATCTCTTTGAGTTTCCTTACAATTTTAATTACATTAACATCTGCAAAGTTTCTAGTAATTATTTATGTTGTTGCCAAATTTCGGACAGTAGAATGCACCTGACCTCTATGTGACAACCATGATGAATTTGTATTCTTGGAAAAGAATACGACCGACAAGAAAATGAAAACTTTGACACCTATGTGGGGCAGGGCACACAGGTTTCGATGCTTAAGTTAGAGAGAGTTTTTAAAGAAAATTAGGAAGTCTAAAAATGTTTTAGCCGGAATGAACTTATCTTGCTCTCCGATGAGGAGAGAGCTTAAATACCTCATTCCTAGGGGTTTTCGTGGGTTTCCGTTGTCCAATGAGAAACAAAAGGACTAAACTAGGCTAGGAACTAAGGAAGGGTCCAAACGCGAGTCCAAGCTTGAACCCCCGATTGTCCATATATATATATATATTAAAAATAAAACAAGACTATAAAAAAATGGGGCGAAAAAACAGGGAATGGGGATTCGTTTAGTTCACGAGGAATTTTTTCCCACATTCCTCGGCGAGGATTCCTTATCCTGTTAAGGCGGGGTCCCGTCCATGCAGAGAAAATGGGCATTGTTCACACATGATTTTAAGGAAGAAATAGAAATAGGACACGTGTAATGAACTTGAAATTCTATTTTTATTAATCTTGTGTAGTGGATTACAATATCTAATATTTATCTTCTGATTCGTTCTCTTTCTTAAGTGTAATTCGTCCGAGAGCTTTGCAGCATGTTCTCATACATAGGTTTCATTCGAGGGCTTCGTAGCTTGTTCTCGGATGTGAATTTATTTCGAGGGCTTTGCATCTTGCTCTTGAATGTGAAGTTGTCGCGAGTGTTTTGTAGCTTGTTCTCTTCGAAGTCTCCTAGTCTTCAAGGCTTTGGTTCACAGGGTTTGATCTTTAAGAGCTTAAGAGTCTTTAGATCGTTATTTTTCTGTATTCTGTCTGGGTTTACTCTATGGAATCTCCAATTTCCAAACCTTTCAAATGGGGAAGAGCTCCTTAATTTACAGAGCCTCCTGATCGTTTGATCGAGCTTGGTTAACCTTGGGCCTAACTCTTGTTGGACTGACTTTAGACATAACTCTTTGGGCTAAGACTTTGTTGGATGGAGCAATAAGAAAAATGTCTAAATTTAATTCACCTAACTTAAAAAAAATATCTAAGTAAGTTTTAATTTGCAAATATGGCTAAAAACATTTTTAACTAAAATCTACCCGTTGCATTGGAACTAAAAATACTCATGTTAAAATATTTATAAGTCTATTCTACCTAAAAAAAGTGGCCAACAAAAAGTAGTGCATCAATGAAGAAAATACGTTAAATTTTTTCAAATAATTAAATCTATGATTTATAATTAGAAAAAAAAAATTTAAAGATTGAGATTAATGTTACAAAACAAATGTAACAACCATGAATAAAATCTAGGGATTGCAAATTAAAAAAAATATTAAATTAAGAAAAGATATATACTAATTATTTACTGACCCATTAATTCGAATTCCCCTACCCCAAATGTTGTTGTACTAAAAAAAATGTACATTAACAGATAAATAGATGTAATTATTTACTTAACGTTATAATACTCCACTTAATAAATCGACCAAATGTTGTTGTACTAAAAAAAATGTACATTAACAGATAAATAGATGTAATTATTTACTTAACGTTATAATACTCCACTTAATAAATCGACTCGGGAAGAATAAAATGTAAGACTCTACAATTTCATACCACACCAAATGCAACAAAAAAAACACACCACTCACATCTGTCAATTACTCTAACTTAAGGCCTCCATTTGGACTCAAATTTCATACACCTTTCAAATTTTTTACTTATTGGAAAAAATCAAATTAAACAAAAAAAAAAAAAAAACCTTCTGAGTGGTTAGTATGGATCCGCCTTTAGATTTGTCTAAATTAATTATAAATTTAATTAATCCCATCGAGCACGTACAAAAAGTCTATTTTTTTAATTACTAAAAAAAAAAAGTCTTTTTTAAAATCCTGGAATCATGCTTTTAGCAGTTATATGAGAGATGTTTACAGAAAAGAATGAATAATTGCATCTATCGGATTGTTCATAGAAATGAGATAAAATAAAATGGACATAATTTGCCCAAAGCTATATAATATCATTTGCTAATGCTTTGTTTAAACTTATTATAATATATTGAGTTCATAAAAATTAAACAAATAAGAATTAATATAGAAAATAAACAAAACTCAGAATTCCTTTGTCTGAGCCTCTCATAATAACATCATATCCGCCTTTGATGGCAGCCGCTTGAAGAAATTGACAGGAACAGACGGCAACTTCCTCCTGAATCTCGGGTGGCGGAGCATATACAGTCCGATCAGAATCGCCACCACCTGAAACGGCGTAACGTAGATGAAAACCGCCCACATCAACGAGAAGATGATGAACAGCGCTGTGGCCCTCGGATCCCTCCATCCCAGAATCGCCTGTGCCCTTTCCCCTTGCGTCGCCAAATCTCCGACCACCGTCTGCACTTTTCCGGCCACGCTCCTCAGCCGGTCGTACCTCATCCTCACTGTGTCGATGTGCTTCGTCGTTGGGAAGTTGTCGAACTCTTCGTCCAGTTCGTCGGGGTGAACGTGCTCCGCCTGCGACAATCTCGCGTCCATGTGCGGCGGATACCTCGGCCGGAACCGGTAATTCCAAATTCCGATCACGAATAGGTAGAGGAAGATGGTCGGGAGGATCAATTCGGGATAACAGACGAGAATCAAGAACAGGACATGGACGAGGCAGGTTGTGATGGGGTTTTTCCAAATGCACACATCGTTGAACCATCGGTAAATCGCTGAAATTCCTGAGAGAAGCGACATTATGCGATTGAAATTCGCTTTGCTTCTTCTGAGGCTAAACATGTGGTAATCCACATCGAGCATGTACTCCACCGCCTCTCGCCGGAGCGGCGGCTCGGCGCGGGACAGCCTCGCCGCCACTATGTTAATCGCGTGGAATCGGAGCAGATCGATGTGTCGGACTGGGATTGGTTGCAGATAGTGCATTTTAGGCAGCAATGGCTTCCCGTACTGTGTCAACATGTTGGCCCAGGCCGTGCAGGTGAATCTCAGAGCCAATTGAAGCTCTCCGTGCTTTTTCAGGCCAGACGGCTGAAGAACCAATAAGGGGTAATAATGCGTATATACTTTGTCTGTCTCTAATGTTGATAATCGAATCCTTACTTTTCCAATTCTCTGGTCTTTTGCGTCTTCTTTGCTTCCATTTGTGTGAGCGTTGTCGAAAACCCCAATTGTGATTACAGTGCAAGGATCGTAAACTTCCCATGTGTACTGTTCGTTCCAGCGAGGAGCGAGGGTGTCTAAAAGAGTTCTGGTTCGAACCCATTTGTTGCCGTATTTGGCCACGCAGTAAGCATCTGTGGTTCTTCCTTCTTTGCTCTTCATTGGAAGCAAATTCCGAGCGCTCAAAATCCCTAATTCCAGTACTCCGATGCTGTCCTTTCTGAGGATTTTGGAGGATGGTTGAAGATCGCTGCTGAAATGGGTTGATTCGTCTAGAACATGGTACCCTGAGTCGATCCAGAGACGGACATGGATCTTGCTGGAGAATTTTTCCTTCTTTTTCTCTGTTTCCTCTAATTGAGCGATGAATGGGCGGTGGAGATTGTACCAGCGGGCGTCTGGGAGCTTTGTGGACTCGATTCTCTGTGGAACTTCTCTTGATGGGACGAGTACTCTTCCTAGAATCTCCCCTGTTCCTCTGTCTTCAACAGAGATGACGATGAAATCTTCAAATGGCTCAGGTGCTACAAACATCAGTTCCTCGTTCCAAACTGGGTTGATCACTCGCATCTGTGAAGGTTTGGTTACTTTCCCTTGATTGCAGAACAATATTCTTACAAATGTGTCTGGAGGTTTGGATTTGTCTGATGGGATGAGGTCTTGAGCTTCAATCACTTGGGCTCTTAGATAATAGAGTTTAGGAGAGAAATAGACCTTTGATCTTGTGTTGGCAAGGTTGCCATGGCTGATGCTGTGAGCATCAGAATGCCAAGCCTCAGGGAAAGATTCATCAGCCTGAGTTCCCATCCAAACAGCAAGCATCACTTCCCCTTTGGCTTTGATCCCTTTCTTGTCAATTAATTTGTACCATTGAGGAGCCAATGGACTATCTGGAGGAACTCTCAATGGAACCTCAGGGATGTCAAAGAAAACTCTCCCAACAAAATCATCCTTCCCCAAATCCTTGTCTTTCACAGTCACTTCCAGTAAGCTTGCTTGCAATCTCTCTTTTGAAAAGGCAAAAATCTGTTTCCAAACTGGGTTTTGGTTCTTCTCCAAGTGCTTTGTGACTCCTTTGTAGTTCCCCACTTTCACTTCCACATAAGGGTCTAAACTCCCCGAAATATCCATCACTGGGAGATCTTTAGCTTTAACCACGTTTACATACAGAAAATGCATCTGCTCCACCATGTCGTAGGTGCTGATGATCTTGTCTTTTCCTCTGTAGCCGTACCGCAATCTTGCTGCTAATGGGGGGTTGGTCTCCACCAATGCGAACTCCGGATTCTGCTTTGGAATTGGCAAATGCATTACTGTCGCCGGAGATGGACCCGCTTGAGCAAAGTCCATCCGTGTCGCCATTGGTGGTGGCCGCTTGAATTCCGTCGGTGGAGGAGCTGCCGCCGCGGCCGGAGCCGTTCCTATGGAGTGGAAGGTCTTGACGTCCTTGTCCTTCTTCTTCTTCTCCTTCTTGCTCTCGTACCCATTACTACGGACATGCAGTTCCTCCGGATCGAATATGTTGGGATTGATTTCTTGCAGGGGGGTTTCGAAATCGGCAGATTGCGGTGGCGGCGGATGAGTAGGAAGAGGAGGAGAAGAAAAAGAAGCCGAATCATCATCGCGGATCACATACATTCGGAACCCAATATCACCTTTGATATGAGAGAAGAGGCCACGTTTGTCAAGTGGGTATCTCTGGATCTTAGCTTCCTGTTCTGAAAGGGGCACCGACATGCCGGAAATTCTGACACGACCGAGAAAATCCCGACGGTGGCCGGATTTTCTGTCGTTATAAACCACCACATCGATGGTCTTGTTGGGAAAATCCTTAGGGTCGGAGATGTTGAAGAGAATTTTCTCGTTCCAGTAAGGATTGAGGTCCTTGTGTTTGGTGAGAGTCCTCTGTTTTTGGCCGTCAAAATCGACCTCGACAAAGGGGTTAGCAGAGTCGCCATCTTTGGGCATGAGGTCGCCGGCGTCGAGGACTTCGACGACGAGCTTGGTCATGGCGGAGTGAAGAAGAGGGGATTGGGGTACACTGAATAATCTGAAACAGAAACAGAAACAGAAACAGAAAGAGAGGAGTGATAAAGAAGAGAGATAAAGGAAGAGAGGTTGGTATTGGTAGAAGGAAGAGTGAGAGTAAAGAAGAGGAGAGAAGAGAAATGGAAGAGGAAGAGGAAGAGGAAGATGAAGAGGAAGATGAGAAAAAAGATGATCATTTGGGAATGGAGTATGAAGACAGAAACAGATGTTTTTAGAGAGAGAGAGAGAGAGAGAGGTGAGTTTGGTGGTGTGTAAAAGTGGGCTCTGATTTTGATTGAGAGAGATTCTTCTGAATGAGAGGTTCTTCTCTTCTCTGTTTCTTAGAGAGAGAAACAGATGGTTGTTTATTTGGCTTGGCTTAGCATAGCATAGCATATTAGTAGTTACATAATTATGATAATAAATAATGGTGGGGTTGATGAAAATAATGATTTAGGTAGAGAAGTATGAGGATTTTTTTTATATATATATATAAAAAACATATCTTTTATTTTACATTAAATTATAAAATTAGTTACATATTTTTTAGAATTTAGATTGTATCCATATTTTGTAATTTTGTATTTCTAAGAATTTGTTTGTTTAATGAGTTTTGCCACGAATTTTGATATTTAATATCAGTGTTTTGATTTTTATTTTTTAAAGCTCGAGATATTATTATCTAGACAAGTTTAAATACTATCCAATATGAATATTTTTAGTTGAATATAATCTAGTTAATTAGTTAATTTATATTAATAATTAACTATTAATATCCATATATTTTTTAGACTTAATATAATTATAATTAATTAAAATAAATATCAACATTAAGTTCTCCTACATTAATTATCTTATCTATCAAAATACAGGTATTTAACTCGCAAATATTAATTATCTTCATATTCAAATACAATACGTCTCAAACATTTCAATCTCAAATATCTAATTCTTAAATATTTAATATAAACCATAATCCCAAAAGAGAGGTAAAAAGTTTTAATAAATCTCTAATTTTTTAGAGTCATGCTTATTTAAAACTTTCAATTTTGAAGGGCCCATTTGGGATGGCATAGGTATTATGTAAAATCAATTTTAAAAAAATCCTAATTGTGTTGCTTGTGTGGTAATAGAGATTTTTTTTTCAAAAAAATTTATATAAAATCACTTTTTAAAATTCTTTAATTTCTAAAATCTGATAAACAGTAGTTTTTAATTTTAGCATTTTTTAAAAAGATTTTTCGTCCTTTGGAGACTGGTCTTGTCAGGTTAGTTTTTGTCGCATATTTCTCTTCAATTCCTCTAGCCTATCAAAGCTTTCATACCATTTTCAATTTCTTAAGCAAATTCAAGCAAAAATAACAAGCTCATAATTTTTTTTTGTAACACAATCAAGCTCATAATTTTCTTTGCATTACCACCAACTCTTTTTTTTTTTTAAAAAAAAAAAAAAACTTAGCATAGTTGTCAACAATTATTAAGTTAGAGTAATCTCAAACAAAGCCTAACTGTATTAGTTTAATTAATTTTTAAAACAATTATTAAGTTATAGTAATCTCAAAGGGAGACTAACTTTATTAGTTTAATTAAAACTTGTACTATCTAAATTTATCTAAAATTAGCCGATCACATATCACATATTAATTAAATTATTTAATCTAGTATATGAGTTAAATAAACATGATTTTGAAAACTTAGAGACATACTAAAAACTTATATAAAGTACGTGTAATTAAACTTTTAATTTAATGAAGTAGAGACTAAATAGACACAATTCTAAAAGTTTATATGAAGTACGTGTAATTAAACTTTTAATTTAATAATATTTTACAAAAATGATGATTTTCATTGTATTTTAAAAATGATAGTACTTTGTGAATAAAAAAATCATCGATTTTACCTTTACTAGAAGAACAAAAAAAAACATTAAATAATACTAAAGTGAGCATAGCTCCAGACCTATCGAATGTGTTAACAACTAAGAGGTCTGTGGTTTGAATTTTTTCAACCCCTATAGTACTAAAAAAATAAAAAGTATATTATAAAATAAAAAATAAATCTAAATTCTAAGTTGAATAGATAATTTTAGTTAAATGGTTATCTTCCCTATCGTAAAACCACCTCTTGTTCAACATATGATTCTAAAGCACTATTTATTAAAAATGAATATTATTGTAATTTGCTATTCAACAAATAATTTGAGTACTTAAAAAATCATAATTCTAAAAAGTATTAACACAATAATCCCAAAACCCATGAGGAAGATGCTAAATATAAGAAAAGAATTTTATAAATTGTAGGATATAGGTATTCTAAATCTATACACATACATCCATTTGGTTTTAAATAAAAAAAAAACAAAAAAAATCTGTTTGATATTAATTGAAGCATGGATTGAAAAATTCTTGGCTATTATAGAGAGAGTTCTAAATTAAATTTTGTTTCATTTAGTTATCACTTAGTTTTAATTTTGATTAATATTTCTAATTTTGGTAAATAATCACTCAATTCAAATAATGTTAATTAATTTTAAAGTTATTTACCAATAAACTCTACTTAATTTCAAATTCTCATCTAGTGTTAATTAATTTAAAAGTTATTTACTAATATGTTTGGTTTTATTCCACCACTAAATGTTGCAATTAAATTAACGTATTAATTAAGTTTCATACAAATGAACGTTGATTTTTTAAAAAACAATATTGCATTAATTAAGTGTGTAGTCAAATTTGATTTCAAAACACAATTTATTTAAAACAATATTGCATTTTAATTAACAGATATTTCCCTTTCAAAGAATTAGGCTGATAAGTAAATAAATATTAATGTAATTAGGGAGATTGTTAATTTATTTAGCCTAAAAGGTCAGCACTATTATAATTATGCTTTTGTCCATGAAGAATGGGAAAATGTATAGAAAATTGGCCTTTAAAAATATTCATTAAAGATTCATCCTTTTAGCCAAAAGACAAATGGGAAAAGAAGAGAGAGAAAAGGGAAATAGTATATCCTTTGATTTTTATTTTTTATTTTTTTATTTATTTTTTTATTTTTTTAGGGTTTGCTTTGCATCAAATTCCTTTTCTATATGGTTTTGCTTTTTTATAAAGGTTGAGAGAAGCAAACAGGCTCTTAAATTTCAATCATTTTCTCATTTGGTTTCTCAAAAATCTTATGATGTTGTTAGAAGCAAAGTTTAAAATGTCGATGTCGATGGAAATATCGAGGTCTCAATTTTATGGAAATGTCGATGGAAATATCGAGAAAATATCGATGTCGATGGATATTTCTGGAAAAAAATTTAAAAACAAAAAATTTAAAAAATATTTAAATTAAAAAATAATCTTTTACACTTTTAAATAAGTTAAAATACTTGTTATACTATTATATTCACATTATGTTACATTTAGTTGTAATTTTCTTTAATATTTCATCAATTTTATACGATATAATGAAAATATCGATTCACCCTTGGTGTCGATATCGAGCCCATGGAAATGTGGAAATATCGATGGAAATGTCGACATATCGACGGAAATTTAATACCATGGTTAGAAGACTCTTTTTAGAGTTTTTTTTTTCCTAAAATTATTTTTAGTGAGGGAAGAAATCAAATTTTTACCCTCAAACGTGTTGTATCATTTAAATTTGAAAAAGTGTTGCAATTTTTATGTTTTTATCAGAAAATTTATTATTATTTTTTTCTCATATGCTTTCATTAAATTATAATACATAGGCTAAAATTTATATAAAAAACTCTTAAAATTTACTCTTTTGTTAAAAAGTATTCATATCCTTTAAAAAGTTAAAATATTATTCTTGACCTTTCGAAACATTTTAAAATTATCACCGAAGTAGAAAATTTGTTAGAATAATGTTGGACAAAAAATCAACGTGTCAGAGTTTCATTCTTTCAGACTTATTATAGGCAAGCATCTAAGTCATTGTCACATCATTCCTCATCACTGTCATCTTGACTTTTCATCCAACATTCTAAGGAATTTCTACTTCAAGAATAGTTGTCAAAGGTATATGAAAGGTCAATTGAAATATTGCAACTTTCAAAAGGATATGAATAGTTTTTAAACAAATAACAAACTTCAAGGTTATTTTTTTATATATAAATTTAGCCTACAACATACATTTGGTAAGAAATTGATAGGATTTCATTGAAAAACTATATTTGAGCTAAGTTTGGTAAAATTTTGTAAGTTTGACAAAGTTATTCAATGATTAATCAATATACTAGGCAAACTTAAATTTGTGCAAAATTTAATTATTAAAATGGGTGAATTTATGGAGACTTTGACATTGTTTTTTTTTTTTTTTTTTTGCTAAAATGAATACGAGCTAATTAACGAAAATTGAATAGATGTTATAAATTAAAATATTTAACTAAGTCTATTATCCAATAGGATAAAATTTAAATCTCAAGAGTAAAAACTGATTTTTTTTCCCTTTTACAAAACTATAAAACTGATTTTTTTTTTCTTTTACAAAACTATAATCAACTTGATGGTAAGAGTTAATATTATTATGCACTTGGAAGCTGGACATTTTTTTTAATAAACAAGTTATAAAACTTATCATAGAAATATTACACGTTTTAAACTAATTTTAAAATATTGCAAGGTTGTTTTTTTAAAAGACGACCTTGTCCACGCGATCTAAGGTCGTAAGAGACGACCTTTGTATATCTGGAACAAGGTCGTCTCTCCAAGAGACGACCTATGTGCACGTTGGCGAAGGGCGTCTCTTGAAGAGACGACCTTCACATAATGGTTTTTTTTTTCTTCTTCTTCTTATTCTTCTTTTCTTCTATTTCTTATTCTTCTTCTTCTAGCAAAGTACATTTGGTAATCACTTATTTTTTATTCTTTTTCTTCTATTTCTTATTTGTTAATCTTATAGAAAGGGCTTATTTGTTAATCTTATAGAAAATGGCTTATATTTATAAGAAGATTAACAAATAATCACTTATTTCGTTTGAAACTAAATTTACTTTACCAAAGTACTGTTATATTATTTTCAAATAAAAAATTAACAAATTGCTTGAAAATAAACTTAATAATAATCAGGAGAAATTGACAAACATCCGTACGTAATTAAAAGTTAAAGTTTACAAATTGATTAAAAAAACTCATATTCAGTGTGTGCCATAAGGTGGACGTCGTCTATTACAAGGGGGTTGTCGACGACGACCCCTTGGGGCTTCCTCTTGTTGCACCGGTGGTTCATCTAATTCTTCTTCATGTGAAGATGGATCATCATCATTATCTCGGGCACGAACGACATCATGTGATGATGAGGGGCCATGTGTGCCAGGAGTATGAATATATCTCATTCTAGGTGTGGGGATCATCATCATCGGGGTGGAGATAAGTTGTCCAACATCAAAAGAATATGCCCCGACATTGGGGTCAACCTCATCCGACACAGGTATGGGCAACTCTTCTTCTTCAATATCCTCCTGTTGAACACGTCTTCTATGCCGAGGACCAGGAGAAGGAGCAGTAGGAATGTTGTACATGTTATGTAGATTATCTAAATTGTTTTCTCCAACATCACACAGATTCAGTATCTCCATATTCTCCGAGAGATCTTGAATCTATCTAAAGCATGACCTCTTCAATTTTGAAGGGAAAAAATAGTCAATATTTATTGAAAATTTAAAATAGATATATTTAAAAAATAAATGCAATTCTTACCGTTTGCCCATATGATGCTCCTTCAGCAGTGATGAAACGCCTTGTAATGCTCAAATACCAATTTGCATAGTCTGGAGTGGTATCTCCGAATGCATCAACTGGTGGAGCTTCCGCTACGTGTTGTCTGCAAGCAAATGCCATCGCTCCCACATACGTCAACACGTACGCCCAATCTTGATGTCGAAAGTCGATAGCATGCAGGTTTGGGTCGGTATTGCACACGTCTGGGATACACTGTTTCATCCCAAATTGTCTCATCACTCGATTGGGTAAGTGCCATTCTATAATATGGAAGCATACGAGTGGAGTCACCGAACGCCACATGTCATGACCATTTCTACAATATTGTGGTAATGTGTCCATGACATTGTTGTATGGCTCCCAAATCATCTGAGAATACCAATATTTAGTTGATTAGTGACTTATAACATAAAAGAAAAGAAATTTAAGTATGTCATTCGTACCAAATTGGGTCTAAGAAGATCAAACATATATCTGTATTGTTTGATCACATGAGTGGATGATCCTGTAACACAGAATTGGTCTCTCCACCTACAAATTTAAAATTTGTCATTAAAATCTAAATTTTAAACATTTTAAATTATAAAAAGTAAAATTTGAAAACCATACCGAGCACCAAGTGGTCGCCTCACTAATGTAGCAAGATTCATACGCCGACGCTGAGGAGCCATCGTGGGAAATCGTTCCCAACCCCACAGTTGAAGAAGTATTACAGGTCCGATAATATCACGTGCATCCAACCGACTGACATTACATAATTGTCTGTATAACCATGCCAAACAGGCCTCACCCCATGAATATCTTCCAGCAATCTCAAAGTCTCATAGGAGTGGGAGAAACATTAAATGAACTTTATCCCCAGATTTATCGCAAAAGAGACTTCCCCCAAATAGCTGCAATATATATGCTCGAGCATACCTCGCTACAAGAACATCATCGACATCATCGTTCAACCAGGGACCGGGTCACTAACCAAGGTAAGCTCAACCTGGAGCCCTTAATGTGATTGTCCTGTGGAGTCACCCCGAGCAATTCAGCACACATCCGTTTCCAATTACAGCTCATGGGTCTAGTAAGAGGTTCACCATCCACTGGTAAACCTAGTAAAACTGCAACATCTTCTAGAGTGATAGTACACTCTCCTCCAGGCACATGAAATGTGTGAGTTTCCGGCCTCCACCTTGCCACTAATGCAGTTATATAGTGCCGGTCCAATTGAATAAATCCTAACCTGGCCACTCCCTCCAATCATGCACTACGAAGGTGGGTAAAATTAGGCGATGTAATGGGATAATGCGACCAACCACTGCTTCCCTCCGTCTACAGTGGAGCTCGCCTACATTTGGATCTTGCCAGATAAGCTGTGATCGATGAGATTCTTGTGCGTATAAAACTAATGTGTCAATTGGTCCTGGATTAACATCCATGATCTAAAGAAAAATAATTACATCAATATTTAGTAACAGATAAAATATTAAATTCAATGCATATAAAATAAATAAATAAATGATAATCAAACATTTAAACATTCTCGTTTACAATCCATGATGCATACAATTAAAGAAACATCATCATTCAAATACAAAATTATCCCATAAACATTTTACTATATGCTGAAGGATTTCTTTATTGTTACATACTAAACCCGTATACAATCTGTTCCCTTCAACAACTACTGGTTCTTGGATAGGATCATATTCGGTAGTGTTATCAAATATATTGTTATCCAACTCATTAAATGTGTTTGAAGGGATGTCATGTACACTATTCTCAAAATTCAACTCTTCAAATTCATTATCTGTTTCAGTTCTAAACTCTTTATATGTATTATTTGTAGCCATATCTTCATCATCACACGGTGTACCAACTATTTGAGAATCTGAGTCAAGACATTGATTGGATTCAACACCTAGGCTAGGATCAACAGATTGAATAGGCGTTTCTTCAAAGTTTCGGACATTCACATTCATCCTTCTTACATTGATATATAAATGTACTAAATTTGGGATTGACATCGCAATTGAGAACATTAAGTTCATTGCTTGATAGTTAGGGATTGATATTGGCATAAACTTTACTGATCCAGATAGCGTTAGTTCAGGGTGTCTATAAACTATGTCAATATGATTTGGCCTCACATCTACACCAAGCGACATGCCTATCATTTCCAGGAACTGTTCAAAGACTATTTCACTATTCACATTCAGAGAAAAACCACCACATGCTGGTTTGTCATAATCTACATCATCTACTCCATCCATCATAGACTCATTGATATGCAAAACAAATCTCAATGATTTATCTCCCATTTTCTAAAAAACAAATTAACCATATATAACTATAATTAATTTTTTTATGATCTATTACTTAATCCTCTACAATCAAAATAAGTAATAACTCTAAAAAAAATCATTTAAAAACCTAATATGCATCTATTAAAAAACATTTAAAAACCTAACATGCATCTATTAAAAAACATTTAAAAACCTAACATGCATCTATTAAAAATAAGTAACAAATCTAAAATGCATCTAAAAAAAATAAAAATAATTAATAAACCTAATATGCATCTATTAAAAAACGTCAAAATAATAAACAAATCTAAAATGCATCTAAAAAAATAAAAAATAATTAATAAATCTAAAATAAATCTAAAATTAAAATAATTTTCAATGAATCTACAACAAATCAAAATAATTAACAAATGTAAAATGCATTTACAAAAAATCAAAATACTTAACAAATCTAAAATGCGTCTACAATTAAAAAACATATAAAGTTACAATAATTAATTAAAAAAATAAAAAACAACTTACATTGTGAAAAAAATGGTGAATAAAAGCTTCATTCCTCCAAAAACGACAAAAATGGTGAACGAAACCTTCAATATTCCTTCAAAAACGACAAAAAAAGTGTTAGTTCCTTCAAATGCGACAAAAAAAATCTAAGTGTGGTACAAAAAATTGAATTTTTACCTAAAATGGAGAAGAAAAAAGTGAAGGAGTTAAGAGAGAAAATGAAAAAAAGAAGAGAGGAAATGAGAGAAAGAAAGTAGAAAGTGAGAATGGAGAGGGAGAGAAGAAGAAAGTGGGCAGACGAACGGTTCTGTGAAGGTTGTCTCTTCAAGAGACGACCTTCATTAAAAAGTACTACGTTGGAAATTGGTTTTGTAAGAGGTCGTCTCTTCGGAGACGACCTTCATTAATTTTTTTTTTTAAAAAAAATCTAAACGGCAAGACGACCTTCGCCTACGTGCACATA
Organism: Trichosanthes cucumerina; assembly: GCA_036507285.1. NCBI lineage: Eukaryota > Viridiplantae > Streptophyta > Magnoliopsida > Cucurbitales > Cucurbitaceae > Trichosanthes > Trichosanthes cucumerina. The sequence goes on from CM071844.1 coordinate 67,189,137, forward strand.
GGTCGTCTCTTGAAGAGACGACCTTGCTCCAGATATACCAAGGTCGTCTCTTCAAGAGACGACCTTAGACCGCGTGGACAAGGTCGTCTCTTGAAGAAACGACCTTGCAATATTCTTAAAATTAATTTCAAATCTATAATATTTCTATAATAAGTTTAATATTAAAAAAAAATGCCCCTTGGAAGCTACCCCTCCTTATAATTTTTTTTATAGAAAGAATTTTTTAGAAATTCTAGAAAAGAAATTGATTGCAGTTAAATAAAACAATTTCTAAACAAATTTTAAAAAGAAATTTGTTAGATTTTATGTCGAAAAACTCGTGGTTTGTAAAATGGATGTATATTCTATTTTACAATTACATTGTTATTGAGGTTTATTCAGTAAAGGTGTTATTGAATAAATAATTGTGTATTTTGAAACCCTAATCCAATAAACTAAAAACCCTTGGCTATATGATTTATACTTGAACTTTATGTGTGACATAAAAGTGGATCAAGTTCAAGTTATAGCTAGTTATAGCTAGAATGATCTAAAGTATAGGGATATGGTTGAGTACCTTATCCTGGGGACACTATGGACGTGACTCACTTTGTAAACTACAAACGATGTGATCTTAAATCGTTCATGTGGGAGACATGCGAGTTGGGGCGTCCTATGCAATGAGTTTGCATAAGACCAGACCAAGAAATAGTCACTTAGACTTTATAACTCCGTTCATTGTCTTAACTGACTATATTCATACGATGACCTAGGTAACTCGATCTTAATCATGAGCGCACTATGAACTCCTGTTTATTCGGGATTATCCTTAGATTTACATGGGTGAGAGTGCCCCGAGATCGCCAACTCAATAAGCCTCCCATTTTGGGGATAATACCAGGTAGATAGTTGGGTACATAGTCCTGCAAGATGGAATAAACTTCTACCCGCTTTAGGGATTAGTAGAGAGGTCGTTCCCTTAAGTGTTGACTCCGGGTCTTGAATAATGGGTCCACCCTCTCATTGGCACGAGAGTGATTCGTTTAGCTGGTTGGACAACAAACCAATTGTTCATTAGAGGATCAATGAGATTAAGGAACAATACGTAATTACAGGGGTAAAATGGTTCATTTGACTCAGTTGTAATTACGAACGACCTGTGAAGGATCGACTTACTAATCATGGTTATATCGAGTAGATCAGACAAAAATATATCTACAGTGAGTGCAACCACTGGGCTTTAGTGGAGTGATCCGATGGTTAACGAATGTTGATTAGCTAAGCTAAAGAGTTTGGTCGGTTAACTCGTATCGTTGAAGTTCATGATCTGTAGATCCATTAGGTCCCATTTACTAGCTCGGACTAAGCCTTGTAACAATTTGAGAGAAATGAATTTGAATTGTTCAAATTCGGTTTTGGAAGAAAGCATTAATTATATGCGATATATTTAACATGTCATAACTTAATTATGAATTAAATTATGATAAAAAAAGAGGTGGACATATTTAAATATGATTTAAATATTGGTTCAGTTTAAAACATGAATAGGGATTCATGTTCGAACGATCGATTTAAAAAATCAAAATTGGTCTAATTATTTAATTTGATATTAAATTAAATAATTTTTTAAAATTAATTAATTAAATTAAAAAATTGATTTGAATTTAAAATTAATATTATATTAATTTTGAATTAAAATTAAATGGAAATTCAAATTCATTTTTGAATCAAAATTGGAGCAATTTAATGCTTTAGGGGTTGTTTGAGGCGCAGTTCGAATCGAGAATCACAGGAATCGAAGCCGCGAGGTTTGTCTCGAGGGGTTCTGAAGCTTGGGAATCAGAAAACTGTGTTTGGGGTGCAGTGTTCTGAATCTTGGGAATTAGAGAGCTGTGTCTAGAGTGCAGTTTTCTGAACTTTAGGTTTGATACAATTTTGTTTCACATTTTTTCTTTTAGCTATTTTATTCCTTTTAAATTTTTGTAATTTGTTTTATGTGAATTGTAGAAGTTAATGTCTAACATAGATCAATTTTTTAAGTAACTTTTCCATAAATCTTTCAATTTAGGTTGTTGTTGAGGAATAAAAAAAAAGTTTTAAACCTTTAGTACAATTTTTAGCATTTATACGGAACTCAGCTATTCGGGTTGCAAATATCTTCAACCCAAACAACCCTAATTAAGTGATGAACCCAAATCTAACCCAACCATGAAACATTTGGGTTGGGTTGGTTTAGGTTGATACGTAATATATATATATATATATATATATATATATATATAATTAAGATTAGAAACTTCATCGGAGTTGTTATTGAAAAGATCGTTGAGGCAGCCATTAGTGGTGGCTAGTCACCGATGTGGTCGTTAGAGTTGTCGTTGTCTGTGGTCGTCAGAGTTGTCACTGGAGCTATTGTCGAAGTGGTGGCTGAAAAATGGTAACGACAAATGAAAGAGAAAATGGGAAACCAAGTGGTCGTAAGAGGTAACCGTCAACAGTTGTTGAGTCCCTGGTGTGGTCGTTGTAGTTGTCGTTGTCGGGTGGTCGCTGGAGTTGTCATCAGAGTTATTGTCGAAGCGGTCACCGATAATGAAAAGCGACAAATTGAAGAGGAAATGGAAAATCAAGTGTCTTTTGGAGGCAGTCGTCAACGGTAGTCGAGTCGCTGGTGTGGTCGTCGGAGTTGTCGTTGTCGTTGGTGTCGGGTGGTCGCCGGAGTTATCACCGGAGCTGTTGCAAAAGTGGTCGCTGGTACGGTCGTCGGAGTTGTCGTTGTCAGTGGTTGTTGGGTGGTCGTCGGAGTTATCACCGGAGTTGTTGCCAAAGTGGTCGTTGGTGCGGTCGTCGAAATTGTCGTTGTCGATGGTCGTCGGGTGGTTGTCGGATTTTTTATCGAAGTTGTCATTGTCGATGGTCGTCGGGTGGTCGCCGGAGTTTTTACCGGAGTTGTCGAAGTAGTCGATAAATGAGAAAAACATAGAACAAATTTCATGAGATTGCACTGTTGTAACCCACGAGGTTGTACTGTTGTAACCCATGGGATTGGATTTCAAAACCAAAGATTTGGAACACCTTGATCCAAACATGGGTTTTATCCAAATCCAAACCCATGGGCCAAACACACTCTTAGTGAATAACCTCCTTGCTTTATCAAATTCACCAAAATTGCCCACCTCATTCTTGAATTATCCTCATCACTCATGTGTTGGCATCTTCACAAAGCTTAATATAACTTTAATTGAAGAAGAATTGAAGAGGATTTATAGGATTTTGCTGAAAATTTGTTGTGTTCTTAGTTTTGACCATTCTCCCTTATTTTTCCAAATTCTCTCAATCAAAGATCGCACAATTTGTTCCAAAGCCTGAGAATAGTAGGGAAGACTCTAAGGGTTGTCCACGAAGTATTCTTGATCAGAAATTACCCACAGATTAGGAGAATTTCGAATTACAAAGGTATGATTTCTTATTCTCTGTTTTTCTGTTTTGAGCATATTGTTTGTATTATAAAATCGATCAAATTAGAGTGCTTAAGATCTAAAATTGCTTCCGCATTTTTAAAATTATTTTTACCATTTTACTTAGCCCAATACTTCAATTTGAACTCTAAATTTTGACTTTCATCACTTGAATATGTAGTGTTTCACCATCACCTCAAAAATGTTTTAAAATATTATCTACCTATGAATCAAATAAATGAAACTATAAAACTCTCAAAATTAATGTTATTATAAACTTACATAACATGATAAAAAGAAATGGACAACTAGACAAAATTGAGTGAGATAACCTATGAAAAAAATAACATAACTTCATTAAGAGGTAAAATGCACGTGTCACTTTATTTTGTCGAGTTGTCCAACTTTCTCATAAATCTTTTAGTCATATAATTATACTAAATCAACCGACATTTCTTAAAATAGAAAATAAGCATATTTAGTTTATGATATGAACAACCACTGCATGAGGTTTAACAATGTAGTGTTGATGATCTTAAGTTTAAAGACTAATAATAGATAAGATAAAAAATGGCTTAATAAAAATTATGGAAAATAATATGGAAGTTCTTTATTTTAGAATTAAAGAAAAATAATTTTAGGCTAAGAAAACATACTTTTGAAATAATAGGGAAGTTCAAGTAGATCTTTATCTCCTCCACAAAATCTTCCTAGCTATAACTCGAACACATGATTAAGACTAGTGGAAGTCTCTTGAAAGAAAATCCACAAGGGATTGGGGAGGAAAAGATCTAGAGGGAATTCTCTAATTTTCTATTGAGGAGATGTATCTCTCATGGTTCAACCAAGGGTCTTATTTATAGAGACTTAGGGCAAATTTTTGTCATAATTAAAATATTATATTTTAATATCTAATATATTAAAATATATATTATACTCATTTGAATCTCTTATAATATATATATTTAAATCTCCTAAAATATATTATATTTTAATATCTAATATATTAAAATATATATTATACTTATTTGAATCCCATTCAAATCTCCTACAATACTATCTATATATACGTATATTTCTTTAATATATCTAATATACCTTAACCGTTTTAATATTTAATGTATCAAATACAATAAATATATTTTTCTCTTTTATATTTAACATATTAAATATTAATTTGAACCATTCAAAATTTCTTTCAACTAAACTAATCCTTTAGTGTTACTATGAGCTAGCAAAGGGGCCTTATGAACCTACAGGTTATAAGCTCCAACGATACAAAAATAATTCATTAAACTCTTCGATTAATCAATTTTAATTCATTAACTCTACGGTCACTCCATCATAGACTTAAAGTTGCACTCTTATGCACGTAAAACAAGTTGTGTTCATGGATATAATCACTATATTCAAGTTGATCCTTCACGAGTTGTTCATAATTACAACTAGGTCAAATGTTTGTTTTACTCCTATAATTACATCTTACACATTAAGTACCATTGATCATCTAATGAACAATTTATTTATGATTTAACCATATACTAAGGTCCCTCTTGTTGGGATTTGTGCCCTAAAACTCGTAGTTTGTAATTATGTTCTAATTAATATAATAAAGTGTTATTGTTCGTTATCTACGAGTTTGCCTTTATTTAAACCCTAAATCCAATAAACTAAACATCCAAGGTTGTTAAATTAATCTCTAACTGAATGTAATGTACATAAAAAGAATCTCGGTTCGAGATACAACCTAAAGGGTCTATAGTTAGGGGATAAGGTTTCGGTACCTTACCCTGGTTAAACTATGGATGTGACCCACTTTGTATTTGATGTAAACACAGTGATCCTAACGTGTTCGTGTAGATGACATGTGAGTGGGTATATCGTATGTAATGAGATTACATAAGACCAGACCACGAAATGGTAACCTCTAGCTGTAACTCCGTTGACTAGTTAGGTTTCTATTTCACTAGGATGACCTAGGCAACTTGATCTCAATCCTGAGCAAGTTACGAACTTCTGTTCGCGAGGGATTGTCCTTTGACTAGTATGGGTGAGAGTGGCCAGATTCGCCGACTCATTATGCCTACCTTCTTGGGGACAAGACCGAGTGAGTGGCTGAGAACTTAACTTAGCAAGATGAAATTCACTCCTTCCCACCTACTAGGGTAAGTAGAGGAATGTTCCCTTAAGTGGTGTCTGCGGGACTTGAACAAAGGGCCCGACCCTCTCATTAGCCCAAGAGGGACTCTGTTTGTTGGTAGGACCACAAACAAATTGTTCATTAGAGGAGCACGATACTTAAGGTACAAGATGTAACCCAGGGGTAAAACGGTAATTTGACCCAGCTGGTGTTACGAACATTCGTGAAGGATTGACTTGTTGTTATTGATCAATATCCATGGACACAGAAATATATCTGCAGTGAGAAGAGTGCAGCTGTGGGACTTTAGTGGAGTGTTCCCGCAGTTAACGAATGTTGATTGGGAGGTTAATGAGATTAATCGAGCAATCTCGTATCGTTGGAGCTTCTGATCTGTAGGTCCATTAGGTCCACCTTCTAGCTCGTAAAGGGTTCTTAGATCATTTGAATTTGAATGTTCAAATTCACTAGGGAATATATTTAATGTATATGGTTACGATACAATATATAGTTTTGGAACTATAGATTATAAATTTAATGTGAATATGATTCATATTAAATTATGTGAGAGAATTAAATATTTGAAAGAGTTCAAATATTAAATTTAAATGTGAATGTGATTCATATTTAAAAACTATAGGTTAAATTTAATATACATTAGATGTGCATTAAAACTATAAGATAGAGGGATAATTCATTAAATGTGTTTTAATATAAATTAAATATAAGATATTTAATTTATTTTGATTATTTAATTAATATGATTAATTAATTAAATAAGGAACGTGTCAGGAGGACACGTTCCCCCTCTCTCCCAACTCCCTATTCGATAGGAAGTGGGAGATGCCCTCTACTGTGTTTAACTTCTCCTGGAGAGAAGTGAATGATCGATAATTTTGTGGGTTAAGCAATTGGAGAATTGCTGAAAAAAAAAAACCTCTCTTTCACTCTCAAATTCCCTTCATCTTCCAAAAGTTGGAATCCTTCCCACCAAGGAGGATCTAAACATTCAGAGATATAGGAGGTGATCCAAGTGGTGGTGTTGTTACATAGAGAAAAACAGAGAAGTTTTGCCTTGTTGTTGTTTATCGTGGAGCAAAGAGTTGCTACGAAAAAGCTACAAAGGTAATTTATTCCTCTCCCTTCTTAGTTTAATTGTTAAATTTTAATCATGTTTGCATGTACTACTCCATGCTTTAATTAAATTAAATGATGTATGCTTATTCTGTATTTTGTCAATGTACTGGTTTTTGCTTCAACCTAAACAATCAAGCAATTACGATCCCAAACCACGTTTCCGCTGCTCAAGGAGATCAGATCTCCATCACCTCTTTGGCTAGTGAGAAGGTGGATCCCATTACTCATGTCTCAAAATCAGTACTTTAGAAAAATACTCATCTACTTAACCTATACGGAAATTAGTGAATTTTATCTTGTGAGATTATGTTCCCAACTCTTTATTTGGGCAAGTCCCCAAAATGGTAGGTTTATTGAATTAGCTACGAAAGCCACTCTTACCCATGCAGATCAAAGGACAAACCCTCAGACGCAGTAGTTCTTAATTCACTCAGGATTAAGATCGAGTGGCATATGATCATCCTGATAAAATATTAATCTTCTCAATTAATGGATTTATAAAGAGAGATTAGATATTTTCATGGTCCAGTCTTATATAAACTTATTGTATGAGATATCCCCACTCACATGCCTCCACATGAACGATTTTAATCAAATTTTGTAACTATTACAAAGTGGGTTGTATCAATGGTATTACCAGGGAAAGACACCTAACCTTATCCATGTACTATAACTTTTTCGGTTATTACTTGAACATGATCTTCTTGTATGTCAACCATATACTATTCAAGATTACAGTAATAATCTTAGATTTTTCATATAATGGATAATATTATATTGCAACTAAAATAATAAAAAATTATTAAATAAGTTATTAATTACGAGGTTTTAGGGCATAAATCTCAACAAAACCACATGTTTTCCCCTACTTGGTGAAAACATGGTCGTTTATGTAGATGGCATGTTAGTAAAACATATCAAAGAAAATCATCATGAGATAGATCTTGTTGAAGCATTTTCGATACTTCGCAAATACAAAATGAAATTGAATCTAAGTAAATGCGCTTTTGAAGTAGCTTTAGGAAAATCCCTTGGATTTATGGTGCACCAGAAAGGGATATAAGACAATTCAGATAAAATAAAAGCTATCTTGGAGACGTCATCCCCAACCACTCTCAAACAACTTTAAAATCTCAATGGAAGAATTGCGACATTAACATTTTTTTTTAGTAGATCTATTGACAAATGCTTGTTATTCTTTAAAATCCTAAAGAATATTTAAGCTCGAGTCCTATCCTTATGCAAACCAGTTTTAGGAGATGAATTATTTCTCTATGTAGCAACCTCTAACACATTGCAGTGAGTTCAACCTTGATCAAAGAAGAAGATGGTCAACAACAACCAATTTATTACACTAATAAAGTAATAGTAGAGGCTGAAACTAGATACCTTCGAGTAGAGACGAAGCTTGTGCTTGCAATAGTTACATTGGCTCGAAGACTAAACCTGTAACGACCCTACTTTTTTATAACTCTTTTCCTAAGGTCGTTACTAACCATGCATTCATTTGAGACCAAAAACAAAAGAGTTAAGAAGTAAAACAAAAAATGAAATACCCTCTTTATTGGATCCCAAGAAAAACAACAGTTTAAAACCAAGTTCACTCAAACTAAAATGAAGGAAAACTCAAATTTGGCCTCTGTTCAAATAGAGTTCAACATATGACAGAAGGATTTAAATAAGAACAAACTTAAAACATGAAACAAAGTTCAAAATGTGCGAAATTCATGACTTTCCCAATCCCATGGCTTGTGCAACGTTTCCCCGTCATTCGCCTAGATTGCTTTTGCCTTTACCTGAAAAATATTTTTTTAAAAAACAAAAAGGGGTGAGTATTACATAATATAATACTCAGTAAGAGACCTCACTGTTGGGGTTTGAAAACATGACTTTATGTGGGACCCATAAATAATAAAACATATTTCATGGTTTTTTCTCTTCGGTTATCAATGGGAAATTAAGTCTTCCTGATTCATGGCCTTTTAGTTTAGGTCGACTCTAAGTCTTTCATGACTTACATAGCATCAAATACGTATATATATATATATCGAAATTTTGACCGCCACGACCTTCGTAAGCATTTTCATTGTATAAAATTTCTCTTCGGTCTTTAGTGGACGATAAAATTCTCCCGGATCATGGCCTCTCAATTCGAGTCGACTCTAACTCATTCATAACTTATATAATAAGTATTAACAGGAAGATTTCACCACAACCTTCGCAAACATTTTTAAGAAATATATGCTCAGGGTCCCAAATGAAACAGTAACAACATTCATGCAAAAATTTCATGGCATAAATATATAAAAACAAATCAAAATGCTCAATTTTAACCAACTACAACATGACATTCATGGCCTCTGAGATAAATATCAAGTCAACCAGATCATGGCATCTAAAACGAACCTCTCAAACAGATTATGACATTTATAAAGGACTTTTCAAACATATCATGGCATTTAAAGGAGACTTTTCAAACATATCATGATATTTAAAAGAGACTTTTCAACCCAATCATGACATTTATCAAGTAAAGCCCTTAAATTCCGAGTTTTAGAATTTGGCGTGGGTTCCCTTAGCTTAGCTTTGCTCTAAGACCTCCAAACTCAACCTCTAAGGCACAGTACTTTCCGAAACTTTGGGATGTCCTTAATCGAGAACTTCTTTAACTCGCGACCACGACGTTCTCAAGTACAACGAAGATCCAAAACAAGCTCGAAAGTTAAAATTGGGTCGGACCCACTCTGGCGAGCGCCGACCGGTGGCCGGTGGTAGCAGCGCGTGCGATTCAACTAGCGGCGATGAGTGGAGCTCGTTTTCTAGTAGATATTTGGTCGATCTATTCGGAACCAACCTCTAAATGGTGAAAACCGATTGGATTTGAGGTGAACCGCTCGAACCAAATGAGGCAACCGGGTTTGGATCTCACGGCGACAGTACACGAGCTGCAAATCTGAGGTTCCGGTGAAGGCACGTGTAGATCGGAACTTCCAACAGCTCAGATCTTCGATTGGACCTTCAGATCGACAGCGGATGGTGACTAGTCGACGATGACGTGCGGCGGGGACACTGAGCAACGACTTCAATTTCGGCTCCGACGTGATGTTTCGACGTGGGCTTCAGCTGACGGGTGTGGCTTCAAATTGGAGACGACGAGGCACGAGACTTCAGAGACGTGTTGACGAGCATGGCGAACGACACACTGCGAAGGTTGTCTAGCGGCTTGGAGTCCGATTGGGGTTGGTTGAAGCTCAAGGCTTCTTCCATGGAGGCTTGTGTGAGGATGAGGGAGAGGGGAGATGACAAGAAACACTAAAACATTCATTTACACTTTTACCCCTTGCCCCTTCAATTAATTACAAAAGTGCTCAAAGAACAATGTTTTCAATTAAAACAACCCAACATTCTAAATTCAAATTCCAACTTAACTATATTCCAATGATTCTCAAAGCAAAACTTCACAATTAAAGGTACATGAAAATCTCGGGCGTTACAAACCCCAACTTCCAAGCACACAAGATTACTGACTTCACCAATTTCTGTCTTAGACAGTTGCTGCAAAAGCCAGAAGCTTCAAGACACCGCATGAAGTGGCCAATTGAGCTTAGTAAATACGGTATTCACTACAAATTAATGACATAAAAAAAAGGACAAGCAATAGCAAATTTCACTGCTAAACTTACTCCACTATTGGTGAGATTGACCCTACAAGAGTTGAAACCGACCAAGGTAAGGTATAGGCTGACTACCTTCGACATGCCATGGAGGTCAATACCTTTCAAGCAAAAGAACATAGTTTACCCTAAAAACTTTTAGTTGATGGACCCTTTCAATCAAAAGAGGCCAGTTTACCCTAAAAACTTTTAGTTGATGGATCCTCCAATATAAAAGGGTGTGAAGCAGGAATCTTACCTTGAATCTCCTAAAGGAGAAAAATATGAATATGCTCTTAGATTTAATTTTAGAACCTCAAACATGTGATCAATGGCAAACATTTGCTCCTCTACTAAGATAACTACAAGAACCACGGACAAACATCATGAGTCTATGACCTTTTGTACAATGAGGAATAAACCTTATAGGACCCATTCTCTATAGGGTTTTCCTTATTTTGTTATATACTTTTTGCCTATGTTTTAAAAAAATGAAACCAAATTTTGATAATTTAAAAAAAAAATCAAAAATTTATTTTTATTTTTTGAATTTGACTAAAAATGTAAATGTGTTTCTTAAGAAAAATGAAATTCATTGCAAAAGAATAATGAGAAAACAAACACAATTTTCAAAAATTAAAAACTAAATGGTCATTAAATGGAGCCTAAAATATTAGTACACTAATAATTGAATATCTCATAAGAATTTTAGGAAAAAATCAATTTATACTTCTAAATTTTATAGGCATTATATCAATTAAAAATCTCAAATTAATAATTATATCAATTAAAATCCTAAAACTCCATAAATGAATCAATTTAGAACCTCTATTAGAATTTCCATTTTAAAATTGTTAATGCATAATCCTCACATGTGTATGGAAACTTTTGCGGAGATTAACATAATATTAGAGAAAAATGTTGGAATCAAATCGATATAGTAATAGCAGCTTTCATTAATATAAACAATTTTTCTTATTGTTTTCTTCCTCTGCTTATTTAGGTAAACGAATAATTTTATATAGATAATTTTGAGTTGATTTAAATGATTGAGAATTTACGATTTTAATAGATACAATTATTAGTTTAGGGTGGTAGGTTTGAAAGTTATTTTTTTATTGAAATTAATTAAATAATAATAATAATTTTCAGGTAAGAAAAAACAAAATTTAAAACATATATTTCTAAAAAAATTATAAATGAGAGGAGATTAAGTTTTTCTAGAAAGTTAACAATAAAGTAGTTATAGAGACTAATTTTAAACTTGATTGAAAGTACAAAAACTAAAATCAGACATGTGAAAATGCATGAACTAAAACTAAATGAAATATAAAATACAGAGACCAAAACAATATGTTTACTCTAAAAAATATCTAAATAGTAGGGATTAAAAGATGTATTTAGATTTTTTTTTTCTTTTTCTTTATGGGGCGTATTTAGCCTTTTTTTTTAATTTTATTTTAAAAGATTGGTTTTGTATTTAGCCTTTTAACTATTTTCAAAGATTTGTTTTCTTGGAATTATAAATGGGAGGAGATTAAGTTTTTCAAGATTGGTTATGTTAGGTTAAACAATAATCATAGTATTAAATTTTCATTGATATGTCGACATTTTCAATTTATGAATTTGACATCAACATAAGAAGTGGATCGATATTTTTATTATATGGTACAAAATTGATGAAATATTAAAAAAAAAAAGCATATAATGTGACATATTGTAAATATAATGCTATAACAAGGTATTTAACTCATTAAAAAAGGACAAAATATTTATTTATTAATTTAAATATTTTTTCAATTTTTTGGCTTTAAAACTTTTTTAGAGATATCGATCTAGATACTTATATAAAATTGAGACCTCCCTATTTTCATCGAAGACATTTTAAAGTGAGACGATAATGTGATTTTATTTTGAAGGCCATTTTTAAGAACTTCGTCGAATCTGATAAACTAAAAGCTAGGCCTCGTTTGATAACCATTTTATTTTTTGTTTTTAGTTTTTGAAAGTTGAGCTATTTTCACCTAATTTCTCTGCCATAGAAATCATCTCCCTTAAGTAACCATTTGAACTCTTAGCCAAATTCTAAAAACAAAGTCAAGTTTTTGAAAGCTGCTTTTTTTAGTTTTCAATAGTTAGGTTGGTTTTTGAAAACATAGGTAAAAAGTAGATAAGAAAGCATATAAACCCATTAATAGAAATAGTATTTTTAGGCTTAAATTTCAAAAACAAAAAATAAAAAATAAAATGGTTATCAAACATTTCTTTTATGTTTTTTAACTGTAACGCCCCGTAAATTGAACACTTCGTACTTGGGGCATTACTTCCAAGTTGTACCGCTCGCGCCAAAAATTCGGCAGCATAACGGTACAACCTGAACAAACCAAAAATTTATAAAGCCTGAACCTAAACAAAAACACTTTAATAGGACTCACGAGGGCACCCAACCTCCACCAAACTATAAAGAAACAAAAGGTTGGACTCCAATCCCTCGGAGTTAACAGAAAACCACAAGACAACAACACATGCTTTGAATACGAAGGAAACATAACAGAACATACTTCGATTCAAACGATAGGGAACATGACATGCTAAAGTTTAAAATACAACCTAAAAGAAGAAAAGTGCAACAGAAGAAAGAAAAAATAAATAAAAGAAACTTGTAAACGAAACTCCTAACTAAATCCTTCAAGCCTTCCATAGTCTCGCAGGGGTCTCGTCGTCGGTAGTCATCTCACTGCTTTACCTTAACTGTAACAAAAGAAGAAATAAACGAGGGATGAGTATAAAAATACTCAGTAAGCAACCCACTTCGTCCAGAATAAAGAACACAACACAACACAAAAGCCTTGGACCTAGCTAAGCACGACACCTAGCCCGCCACACAACCTCAACAAGTATCCTGACCCTATTTCTCACTCAGATTTCTTAGTTCTGTCCTACCCTTAGCTTCTGAACTAGGTTGACACAACTGACCACGAGATTCATTCTCGGGCCTACACTAGGGCGAAGAACTTTATCCAAACCCTCTGACTCTAAGGATCACACCCCGACTCTATCTAACCCCTCTAACTCTAAGAACCTGTTAGGTAAAATGATTAAAACACTTCGATTGGATTGAGGTGGAGAGTATATGGACAATGAATTCCAGGAATATATGATAGAACATGGAATTACGTCCCAACTCTAAGCACCTAGTATGCCACAACAGAATAGTGTATCGAACAGGAGAAACAAAACCCTATTGGGCATGGTTTGGTCGATGATGAGCTATGTTCGTCTCCCTGATTGTTTTTGGGGTTAGTAGTAGAGACTACGGTATACATTTTGAACACAGTTTCGTCGAACCGTGTTTGTGAAACACCTTTCGAACTCTGGCATGGTTGTAAAACCAGTTTACGTCATTTCAGAATTTGGGGATGCAACCCATGTGTTGGTGTCAAATCTGAAGAAATTGGAACCCCGTTCAAAGTTGTGCCTCTTTGTAGGTTACCCAAAAGAGACAAGGGGTGGTCTGTTTTACGATCCTAAGGATAATAGGGTGCTTGTGTCGACAAACGCCACTTTTATTGAGGAATACCACATCAGAGATCACTTACCAAGGAGTAAGATTGTGTTAAATGAAATGGACACTACATCAACAAGGGTTGTTGATGGGGCTAGTACGTCAACAAGTTTGTTGATCTTAGCTCGTCTAGTCAAGTCCGTTCCCAAGAGTTGGGAATGCCTCGACGTAATGAGAGGATTGTGAGACAACCTGAACGTTACATGGGTTTAACTGAAACCCAAGTCGTCACTTCTGATGATGACTGCGAGGATCCATTGACCTATGATCAGGCAATGGCAGACGTTGACAAAAACGATTCGATTAAAGCTATGGACCAGGAAATGGAGTCGATGTACTTCAATCCATCTAGGAGTTTGTGGACCAACCAGATGGGGTTAAACCTATTGGTTGCAAATGGATCTACAAGCGTAAACGTGGCGTAGATGGGAAGGTGCAGAACTTCAAACCTAGACTAGTGGCAAAGGGTTTTACCCAGGTGGAAGGGGTTGACTATGAGGAAACCTTTTCACCTGTTACCATGGTAAAGTCTATTAGATCCTTCTGGCCATTGCCTCATTTTATGACTATGAGGTCTGACAGATAGATGTCAAGACCGCCTTTCTTAATGGCAACTTTGACAAAACCATCTACATGGACTAGCACAAGGGGTTCATTACCCAAGGCCAAAAGCAAAAGGTTTGCCGACTTAAAAGGTCTATTTATGGACTGAAACAAGCCTCGAGGTCTTAGAATATAAGGTTTGATGAGGCGATCAAATCTTATGGCTTTGATCAGAATGTTGACGAACTTTGTGTCTACAAGAAAATTGTTAACAGTACTGTTGCTTTTCTAATATTGTATGTGGATGATATCCTTCTCATTGGAAATGATGTAGGATTTCTTACTGACATTAAAGAATGACTGACTTTGCAATTCCAAATGAAAGATTTGGGAGAGGTACAATATGTTCTAGGTATCCAGATAATCCGGAACCGGAAGAACAAAACGCTAACCATGTCTCAGGCATCTTACATTGACAAGATGTTGTCCAGGTATAAGATGCAGAACTCCAAGAATGGCTTGCTGCCTTTCAGGCATGTGGTTCACCTGTCTAAGAATCAATGTCCTAAGACTTCTCAAGAGGTTGAGGTTATGAGACGAATTCCCTATACTTCAGCTGTAGGGAGCCTGATGTATGCCATGTTGTGTACTAGGCCCGACATTGTTATGCAGTTGGGATGGTCAGTAGGTACCAATCCAATCCAGGATTAGATCACTGGACAACCGTAAAGACAATCCTCAAGTATCTTAGGAGAACAAGGAACTACAACCTTGTGTATGAGAGTGGGGATTTGATCCTTACGGGATACACAGATTCTAACTTTCAGACTGATAAGAATTCTAGGAAATCTACTTCGGGGTCAACCTTCATTCTGAATGGAGGAACTGTAGTGTGGCGAAGCATCAAGCAGGGATGCATCACTAATTTCACGATGGAAGCCGAAGTATGTTGCGGCTTGTGAAGCTGCAAAGGAAGTTGTTTGGCTCTAGATGTTCATGACGGATTTGGAAGTTGTTCCAAATATGAACTTTTCGATCACGCTGTTTTGTGACAACAGTGGTGCAATAGCCAACTCGAGAGAACCACAGAGTCATAAAAGGAACAAGCACATTGAGCATAAGTATCATCTGATACGGGAGATTGTGCACCGCGGAGACGTGACAGTCACACAGATAGGTTCGGAGCACAACGTTGCTGATCCATTTACAAAATCTCTCACAGCTAAGGTGTTTGGGGGTCACCTAGAGAGTCTAGGTCTTCCAGTGCTTCCTGACTTGGGCAAGTGGGAGTATTGTAAACGGTATTCAATGTCCTAGTTTATTGTATTACTTTTATTGTATTACTATATTGTCCATTTGAGAAGTGTATTATGTACTCCACTAGCTTAGTCTAATAAACTAAGCTCCAGTTATAGTTTATTGTATTATGTTCTCATCTCGTGTAGTTTGTAATATTCCAAGTTATAAATAAATAAGAGTTATTTATTTGAACTTTGTGTCTCGCATATTTCATAAACTTAATCTAATAAACTAAACTCTAGGGTCATTTTATTATGAGAGAACTAGAACTTGAACGGTGTGTAGTGTACACACAGGGAGGATCACTTTCGAGTTAATGACCTGAACGATCTACAGTATAAGGATAGAGTTGGAGACCTAATCCTGGATACACTGTGGATGCGACCCACTTTGTATTAGATACAAACGAGGTGATCCAGCTCGTTCATGTGGTTGTCATGCGAGTGGGAGCATTCTGTACAATGAGATTGTACAAGACCGAACCGTGAATTATTAGACTTACTGATGTACGTAACACCGTTAACAGTATAGAGCTAATAAATTCGTAGATCACTATTAGTGACTCGACCTTAATCCTGAGCGTGTTACAGACTCCTGTCTACGGAGGTCTGTCCTTTGACTAGTACGGGTGAGGGTGGCCATTATTGCTCACCCAATATGCCTATCTTCTCAGGGACAGGACCACGTGGGGAGCTGGGAACTTGACTACGCAAGAAGCAATTCACTCGTTCTCGATTTAGGGAAACTAGAGGGGTGGTTCCCTTAAATGTTGTCTCCAGGGCTTGAACAACGGGGCCCCGCCCTCTCATTGGCCTGAGAGGGTTATTGTTTATGGTTAGACCATGCAACGTTGTTGTTCATTAGAGCAGCAGTGAGACTTAAGGAGCAAGAGGTAGACACAGGGGTAAAACGATAATTTAACCCAACAGTGTTTACGAACAACCTGTGAAGGGTCGACTCACGAACATTGGTTATATCGATGGACACAACTTGTCCTACAGTGATGACCGTGCAATTACGGGTTTTAGTGGAATGTTATTGTAGCTAATGAATGTTGAATAACCGGGTCAAAGAGTTTGACAGGTTAGTCTCGGATCATTGGAGCTCGTCATCCGTAGGTCCATTAGGTTCTTCGGCTGGCTCAAATTGGACAAATTGAGGGTTTACAGTTTAGTGTGAATTTGAAGTGTTCAAATTCATTATTTGGGTATTTATGTCATTTATATGTGATATAGATGACATAATATATAGTTTGATGTGAATGAGATTCATAATAAACTATAGAATAACCTAATTGATTAATTAGTGGTAATTGGAGAAATTGAATTGAGAGAAATTAAATTGAATGTGATTCAATTTAAAATTCCACAATTATGCAAATAAGATTTGTATAATAAGGTATAAGATACCTTATATTATGTGATATGCAAATATGATTTGTATATCATATAGTTGTGGTAAAATTGTGATTTGGTGGAGAATTTAACTCCACCACACACTAGTATTTAAAAGCTTTGCAATAAGCCTTTAGTAAGCCAATTGCCATTTTTTTGGATTTTGATCCAAAGAGAGCTATCACCTCTCTCTCAATTCCCTCATACTCTCCTCACCCAAAACCAAAAAGAGTCGCACCTACTCTCCCTCAACCTTCTAAGAACAACCGAGAAGACCCTTTGGAGGTGTCTTGTTGTTCCGTTCGAAGACCGAGATCGAGGAGATCGTTGGTTCGAGAGAGATCGTGACCGGAGGAGGAAAGCGTTGAAGAATAGTTTTTCAACAAGTAAGTAACATGTTACCTTACTGTTTTCTCTATTTTTCTTCATATGCATGTTTAGCCTAGGAATGTATAAGATAGGTTCATTTTAAGATATGTTTTACACAACGAAACAACGACGTTTCACAACGTCTTCCGTTGCGAGAATTCATAATCCCTTCAATTGGTATCAGAGCCAATCGTTGTTGTTCGTTGTGTAATCTGTGATATCTTAAAATTAGATAGGTAGCATTAATTTTCATGAGATGAATGTTAATGGTTTGCAATTTTGGATGTTTTCGGTTTTTGGAATTTAGTTTAAATTTGCATTAAAGTTGATGAGATCAATGTAAAGGCCCGATCTTTTGGGCATTTTTTTTAATGTAAATCGAGTCTGTAAGTCCGTGTCATTTGTGACATGAGATGTTGTAGACAAATCAGAGCTAAAACAAGCGAAAAACGACGAAGAACAACAAAGGTGTTTGTTGTTCTTCCGACGGCGTCTCAACGCTGTTCATCGGCGTCTCAACGTTGTCCATGCTAATCAAGGCGCTGCTGCAGGTCAGCGTTGCAACGTTGGGTGTAGCGTTGCAATGCTGAGGCGTTGCACACGCGAGGTGCAACGCTGAATGCTGCCGCGTAGTGGGCGATTCTAGCGGCAGTTGCGCGAGACGTGCATGAAGTGGCATTAAGGGACAAATGCGGCGGTTCGAACCCCAACAA
The DNA here is from genome assembly GCA_036507285.1 of Trichosanthes cucumerina. Taxonomy (NCBI): domain Eukaryota; kingdom Viridiplantae; phylum Streptophyta; class Magnoliopsida; order Cucurbitales; family Cucurbitaceae; genus Trichosanthes; species Trichosanthes cucumerina. Next base: position 67,207,384 of record CM071844.1, read on the forward strand.
CAACACGTGTTTTATTTTTAATTTATTTTCTTTTTAAGATGACTTTTTAAATGTATTTTAATTATTTTAATTAATTAATATTAATATAATTGTTATATTAATGTTTATTAATTTAAATTTATGTCCCTAGGGTGCCAAAAAATCGGTCCAATTTTTGCTATTTATTTATTTTATGCATGAGATGCATGAAATATTTATTTTATGTGCATATAGTATGTCATATAGTTTTAAAATATCACTTTAGGTTAAACATATCATGCATCATATTTATATTATAAGAGTTATAATATATAGTATGCATGATAGGATTATATTATAAGAGTTATAATATAAGGTATGCTTTTTTTTATTTATTTAATATAAGTGTTATATTTCTTAGATTAAAAACATGCTCATGCATTTAATTCATGTGATGAATGTATGTTATAGTATAGTTTATTAATCATGTGATGAATGATCAAACACTATAACATAGAAATGCATGTAACCTAAGTTAATTATTAGTTTTAAATTGTTTAGAACTTGAATAATTAGACTTAGGTTTTCTAGTTCTAATAAAATTATAATTAGGAAATCAATATGACTTATGAATGTAGACTGATAAGTAACTTTGTCTAAGGAAGGTTCTTTCTAAGACTTGGGTATTTAAGCTGACGCTTTGCGGAACACCCCTACCTGGGAATCGGCCTGAGAGTGAATTTGGTCCGGAGATTCATAGGTTATATTCTCGTGAGTGCCGTTAATTAAGAGTTAAATAATTTACTCACATAGACCTAAGTTAATAATGTGATTATAGACTTAGACTAATCCAATATAAGAGTTATATTGGTTGACTTAGGTAAATTTTAGCCGGTTTATCTAGGTCAATCCCGATTATTTTAAAGTGAGTGGGAGGAAATAAACTGTGTGAGATACATTTAATTTTCCATCCACAAATCTCCGTTAAGTTTACACCGTGAGATCCATGCTCGCCCTCGTGGCGCAAATGGTAGCGTCCCCCTACAGGTGATATTTATATGGGTCAATATTCATCGTGAATGGAGAGAGTACTTATAGTGAGAGGGAGCGGGACCTGTGAAACGGGACCCACAGTCTCTTCTTTCGATTCAGACCGTGAGACGCCTATGATCCGCCTGCTAGTTTGTCATGGACCAGACAATCCCTACGGAGAGCCTTGATCATGGGAGTCGGAACATCATGAATTCCCGAAAGGGATACGATTTCCTTGTTGGTTTTCCTTCGTAGTTCTCTCTACGACGGCTATTGTTTGGACGGATACTTAGAAATTTAAAAATTGAGGGTGACACTCACATGATTAAGAGTTAATGGATTTAGATCGAAAAATTGTAACTGAATGCCTAATGGAATAAGAGTTATTCCGATATTATGGTATGGTCGAGAAAGTCTCGTACTAGAGGAGGAGTGGCTTTGTCTACCTTACGGTGACGGTCACTCTAAACCTTTGAGGTATCATTACATTTTTTAAATGACCTAGGGATCATAGGATAAAAATTTGCTAAAACCTAATTGGATTTTCAAAAGTTTTTACGAGACTAATACAAAGATTTTAATTTTTCAGCAACAAAATGTCAAACGCTTTTAACGCTCCTTTATGTTCCGATAAGTTAGTCGACTATATTTTTTCGTGGAAAAACAATATTGACACGATTTTTGTAAATGACGACCAAGAGTCCGCGCTCACTGAGGAGGGTCCTCAGGTGCTCGGTCGGATAATCCTATTCAACGATCTACAAACCTTCCAATCCTTGGTGCAAATCAGAGGACAAGAAACTGAGGCAAATGTTCCCTTTAGACCTTTGCACAAGGGTTTGACCTCTGAGACAAAGTTTGTAGACTTTTCAGGCCCGAAAGGGAAGCTGGAGAAGTTGAAGGAGGTTAAAGTTGACCGCGCTGCCGCCCTAAAAGACAAAAAGATCAAGGAAGTTTAGTGGAGGCTGGGTGCCCTCGTGAGTCCTATTGAAGTGTTTTTGTTTAGGTTCAGGCTTTATAAATTTTTAGTTTGTCTAGGTTGTACCATTATGCTGCCGGATTTTTGGCACGAGCGGTACAACTTGGAAGTAATGTCCCGAGTAGAAAATGTTCAATTTGCGGGGTGTTACAAATGGTATTACAGAGAAACCTCTCCAAGTAAGATGTGGTTCAGGGACGAACCAAGGCGGAAGCTGGTGGGCATGTGACGCCCGAGGAAAAGGGGTACATGAATGAACCGAATCCACATATGAATAAGAGGGATCTTGAGGAAATTAAAAGTATGGTGCCTAAGCAAGAGGGGTACATGAGAATGAGGTACATGAGAATGACCATGAATATGAAAGTAAAGTTGAGAAATGCTTAAAAAAATTGAATAGCTACTATCTATACCAATAAGGTGCACCTTCGTTTTCGGTGGCTCAATCATAAGAACTCCACAGTTAAGCGTGCTTGGCTTGGAGCAATCTTATGCTGCGTGACCGAATTTTCCTAAATAACATGTGAGTGAGGACAAAGTATCTTGAAAAGATTTTGTAAACCAAAGTAATCGATCAAATGGATTAATATTGATTTTGACTTTTGATTTCAAATACTGAAAAAAAAAAAAAAAACTAACGACACATTTAATAGATATAGAAGCATCCTTCTTTTTTTTCTTCGAAAATTGCAACAATTTCAAAGATTGAAAATCGAAACAAGATAATAAGAAAAATATAAAAACAAATCAATGGATAATTTATGAACCACACAAAAATAGTATATATATGTATCTTTCCAAAATTATTTTTCCCGAACTACCCCATGATAATATTAGGCTCATTTAATAATTATTCAAGTCTCATTTATAACCATTTAGACCCTTTCATTTTTAGTTTTTAGTTTTTAAAATTAAACTTAGGGTAAAATACACTTTTGGTCCCTAAGGTTTGAAGTTGATGTCTATTTGGTCCCTAAAGTTTCAAAATGAACACTTTAGTCCCTGAGGTTTGGAAAATAGTTCTAAATGGTCCCTGAAGTTAGTTGACCGTTAGTTGACTAACGGAAAAATGATGTGTCAAAATTTATATTTAAAATTATGTAGTTTTATTTATTTATATTTAAGATTATTTCTTTTATTTTCTTTTAAGACTTCTTATGTGCATTTTTTTCGGTATTCCATTTGTTACCTATGCATTTTGTTTTTTCTTTTTATCAAACCACAACTCTACATAATAAAAAAAATAAAACCACAAAAAAATAAGAATCTCATCGCAAAAATCGAATCAATTAAAGAAAAATTAAGACGTGGGTACTTCAAAGTTGTGGACAGAGACGTTTTTTTAGGATTAAGAAGGTGGGTCGAGTAAGTGCGTGCATCAGCGCGATGAAAAAAGTCTTTCTTTTCATCGCTGCGTTTTATATTAGTGTTGGAGCCAAGGAAATAAAAAAAGAATAAAAATAGACAAGTAAGAAGAAATAGAGATAAAGGAAGAAGAGAAAAGAAAAGAAGATGTAAGATGAAGAAAAAGTAAAAATAATTTTTTAAAAATAACCACATAATGTTTAAATAATATAAATTTTAACACCTCATTTAAAAATTATCAATTCAATAACATGCCACATCATTTTTCCATTAGTCAACTGACGGTCAACTTAATTCCATGGACTATTTAGAACTATTTTTCAAACCTCAAGGACTAAAGTATTCATTTTTCATTGCGTTGATGCAATGCCTTACTCAGTCCACCTTCTTAATCCTAAAAAATGTCTCTGTCCACAATTTTGAAGTACTCACGTCTTACTTTTTCTTTAATTGATTCGATTTTTGCGATGAGATTCTTATTTTTTTTGTGGTTCTATTTTTTTTTATTATGTAGAGTTGTGGTTTGATAAAAAGAAAAAACAAAATGCATAGGTAAGAAATGGAATAACGAAAAAAATGCATATGAGAAGTCCTAAAAGAAAAGAAAAGAAATAATCTTAAATATAAATAAAAAACAAAACTACATAATCTTAAATATAAATTTTGGCACATCATTTTTTCCGTTAGTCAACTAACGGTCAACTAACTATAGGGACCATTTAGAACTATTTTCCAAACCTCATGGGCTAAAGTGTTCATTTTGAAACTTTAGGGACCAAATAGACATCAACTTCAAACTTTAGGGACTAAAAGTTTATTTTGCCCTTAAACTTATAAATACTACTCTCTCATATATAAATTTACTTGTTTTGTTATCTATTTTTTACCTATGTTTTTTTTTAAAAAAAATAGTTTTAAGACTCCGTTTGATAACCATTTTTTTTTATTTTTGGTTTTTAAAAATTAAGCTTAAAAATACTACTTCTATCAATGAGTAGAATGTTTTTTTATCTACTTTGTACCTATGTTTTAAAAAATCAAGCTAAGTTTTAAAAACTAAAAAACAGAGCTTTAAAAAACTTCTTTTTTGTTTTTGAAATTTGGCTAGAAACTTAAGTGGTATCTTAAGAAGGATGAAAATCATTGTAGGGAACATTGACAGAAATTGTGAAAAACAAACATAATTTTCAAAAATCAAATGGTTATCAAACATGGCCTAAAAAACTTATTTTTTTATTTAAAATTTGGCTAAAAATTTAAATGTTTTCTTAAGGGGGATGAAACCATTATAAAGAAATTGAGAGAAAACTCTTAATTTTAAAAAATAAAAAAACTAAAAACGAAAGCTCTGTTTGATAAACATTTAGTTCTTAAGTTTTTAGTTTTTGAAAAATAAGCCTAATAATACTTCTCCCACCTAAAGATTTGCTTGTTTTTCCATCTACATTTTGCCTACATTTTCAAAAACTCAATCCATATTTTAAAAACTAAAAAAAAAAAAAATAGTTTTAAAAAACTTGTTTTTCTTTTTTATAGAATTTAGCTAAGATTTCAAATAGTTCCTTAAGGGGATGAAAACTATTGTAAAGAAATTAAGAGACAATCTTAATTTTCAAAAACAAAAAAATTAAAAATCAAATGATTACCGAATGGGGTCTAAATGTTTATCAAATAAAGTCTAAATTTTTCTCAATATTTGCGGGTTGGGGAGGGGAAGGGAATCTTTTTTTTTTGCTAAAATAAAAATGAAAACAACATATAATGCAATTTAGAGCTAGGTGTCCCTAAGAAAAAGACATTCGTCCGTCTTGTATTAAACTTTATATAGGCTATATGCATCATTGGCTTTTCATTTTTTGAATATGATATATATGTCCCCCTCAACCGACTCAATAATTTGATCCTCAATTCATTTGGGTAGAGCTTATCAACTTTGTTAGAGTGTTATTACCATTTACCTGATATTTTACACTTTTTTCTATTTTATTCCAACTTTGAGTAGATCAGAGTTTGAGCTAATTTTTATTTTGTTTTTATAAGGAGAGGGATAATTAATAGAGGATTTAACCCATCTTTATTTTTTAGTATATATAATTTAAGAGAACCTGAAGTGGTTGATAGCTAGCCTTATTCTTTTGTTCTCAGTTTCGCTCTGGTCTTATTCTTGGTTTGAATGTTGGCTCTCATGAGAACGTTTTATATTGTTGATTTTGTTAAAACGGTTCGTAATGTCCTACATTGATTAGAAAATAAAAAGATTCATAGTATATAAGTGAGAAACAATAATCTCAATTGGTACGGGACTTTTTTGAGAAACCAAAAATAAAAGCAACTTTATTTTTAGTAATGAAAGATTTCAGCAATAACACAACTTTATCTTCACTAGTGAGGCTTTATTTGGTTTTGTCTCTCGAGTCACCACAAGAATTACACTAGACATGATTTTCTTCAATTATAATATTCGGTTTCTTAAATTGTTTCGATAGTTTTTTAAGTTTTTTTTTTTTAATGACAATTTTTATGTTAATTTAAAGAGAGAAACAAACCAAAACTATAGTCTTCACACGTGTATAACCAATTTAACTAACAACATTTAATGAAGAGCAGAAATTGATACAAAATTTACAGTATAATTGATCATTATTATTTAAGAGTTTTAAATGATTTTATTTCTAAAGTTTAAAGTTTTAATTGATAGTTTAGAGTTTTAATCGATTTGAACCGTTAGTTTAGGAGTATAAGTTGTTTTTTTAAAAAATAAATTATGTAAATTTTAATAATGTGTTATCTTAGTAATTATAGTTAAATCAAAATAATATAATATTAATTTATCAAACACTATGATGTGCTTAATTTCTCTCGATTATAATATATTTTTAGGCAAAATACACTTTTGGTCCCTGAAGTTTGAAGTTGATGTCTATTTGGTCCCTAAAGCTTTAAAATAAAATGAACATTTTAGTTCCTTAGGTTTAGAAAATAGTTCTAAATGTTCCCTGGAGTTAGTTGATCGTTAGTTGACTAACAGAAAAATGATGTGTCAAAATTTATATTTAAGATTATGTAATTTTTTTAATTTATATTTAAGATTATTTCTTTTCTTCTCTTTTGGGACTTCTCATGTGCATTTTTTTTCGGTATTCCATTTCTTACCTATGAATTTTATTTTTTTTCTTTTTATCAAACCACAACTCTACATAATAAAGAACCACCAAAAAAATAAGAAACTCATCGCAAAAACCGAATTAATTAAAGAAAAATTAACACATGGGTACTTCAAAGTTGTGGACAGAGACACATTTTTAAAGATTAAGAATTGTGGTCTGAGTAAAGCGTTAAATCAAAACGACAAAAAGTCTTTCTTGTCATCGGCATTTTCGATATTGGTGTTGGAGGCAAGGAAATAAAAATAGAATAAAAAATAGACAAACATGAAGAAATAAAGATAGAGGAAGAAGAGAAAAGAAAAGAAGATAGAAGATGAAAAAAAGTAAAAATAAAATTTAAAAATATAACCACTAATGTTGAAATAATATTAATTTTAACACCTCATCTAAAAATTGTCAACATAACACATCAGTTTTCCGTAGGTCAACTAACGATCAACTTAACTTCAGGGACCATTTATAATTATTTTCCAAACTTTAGGGACGCAAGTGTTTATTTTGAAACTTTAGGGACTAATTAGACATCAACTTCAAACTTCATCGAACAAAAATGTATATTGTTTTATATTTTTTCTAATACTATAGTTAATCACAATTATCTTAACCATCGCCAAAATTTTAAACAAAGAGTAAAACTGGGTGGAAAAATAAAAGGAGGTCAAAGGAATTAAAAATGGTTAGAAGGACACAATAGAATTTGTTTTTGACATCACTACAATTGCCTTAAAATAATTTGTACTCGGCATGTTTAGTTATATATTATATATTACCAATTTCTTTGAGTTGCCGTCATGTTCACATCCTCATTAATATGAGTGCAGAAAATGTATAGAAATAAGAGAAGTCAAACACCCAAGATTGTGAAATCATGATTGGACACTTAGCTTTAAATAAATTATTAAAAGAAAAAAATAAAGAAAAATATCTTTTTTTTTAAAAAAAAAAAAGAAGAAAAATATCATTTTTAACATGTTAAAAACAAGGTGTATCATTTGATTGATAGTTTCCGCCAGTTGTGGTTGAATCTGACGCTCTAGATGTGGTGGAGGTGTTGAATAAGGTCCAAGACTTCTCTCAAATAATTTCAGCATTATCGTTGATGATATTAGTTTTTTATTTTTGGCAGAATAAATCCACGTGGCACATATTTGTAAGTGCAATCGTTTCGAGCAACAAACAAGATTACACATGGTTGAAGATTCCACGTTGAAAAAATTAAAGAGATTTCATAATGTATAAGATGCATATCTTACTTCTCTTATAATCAATTGGTTTTAAGATAATTTAATATGGTATAAGAGTTCATTAACTCCAAATAGACATTCGATCAAAAAATTAAAATGGTAATTCGATCCAAAAATGATTAAAATGGTTCATTAACTCCAAAGATAATTTTCATCTTTTGACAAATTTTTATTCAAAGAGTTGGTAAATTAACATTATCATGAGTATTTAATAAATACAATCTACGCGTCTAGAGCATAATTTAACTAGCATTAAACATAACTTATGACCTTCGAATCCCCCACTCCCAATTGTTGATGTACTAAAAAAAAGTTAATAAATAAACATTTTACACTTTTTAATGAGTTAAAATACTTGTTACAATCATAGTGTCAAATGTCACTAGACACAACGAAATATCGAGTGATATATCAGAATTTTCAGACCATAAACCTAGGAAAAGATATCTCTTTCCAAAATGTTGTTGAGATTTCGAGGAAATCTTCGTTTATCGTTGAAATTACAAAATTTCTAGAATTTTTTTCGAAATGTCGATACTGAAGCCTACAAAAGTCTCTAAACTTGACCATTGAACATGATAGAATACAAAAGCACAACTCCCTTACAATATTATATTCACATTAAGTTACATCTTTTGCTTTTTGTAAAAAAATATTTCATCAATTTTGTATGCTATAGTGAGAATGTTCGATTTCTGTTATGTTGATATCGAATTCATGAACATATAAAAATGTCATTGAAAATATCCACATGTTGACGAAAATTTAGTATCGTGACTTTGCATTTGTTAAAACCTATCTCTTCTTGATGTCTATTCTTTCTTTTATGTCAGTGTACTTAGCTACTGTTTGAGATTGCTTGTATATTAATTGTACCTAGCTTTTATTACTTGTACTTTTCTGCTATCCTTGTACATTCTCTCAAGCAAGGGTTTCTCCTTATTAAGGGAACCTTGAGCCTTGTATCAATTACAACAAACCAGACACAAAGTGAGACCAATTATTCTCTACCTTCTGTGAGTTTCCAATCTTCATTATTCAGCTCCTGTTTTCTCAATCTGGTATCAAAGCATCTAATGGCCGATACTAACCCTTCAAAGACAGATCCCAGACCTGCAACCGAAGTCCTCAATGAAGGTACCTCCAAAGAAGCCTCTGTTATTCCAGTAACTCCCAGATCTAAAGCTCAACCCGAAGGCAACAGGGAAAAAACTTGTTTCATGTATAAGGACACTCCTATCGGTAATATTCCTTTCACCAGTCTCATTAACCAAACCACATCTATTAAACTCGATCATACCAACTTCTTATTATGGCAAAGTATTGTGCTTCCACTGCTCAAAAGCTACAAGCTTGATGGCCACCTGACTGGAAAAACACCCTGTCCAGATCAGTCCATCATCATGCCTCCATCAGAAGATGATCCAAAAGGGTTAGTAATGGCTAATCCAGAGTATGATGTCTGGGAACAAACCGATCAGCTAATCGTGGGATGGCTATACAACTCTATGACACCTATCATGGCAGCTCAAGTAATGGGGCACAACACTGCGAGGACCCTATGGGAAGCTATCCTTGAACACTATGGAGTTCACTCTCGAGCTCAAGAAGACTTCAATCGACAGATGCTACAACAAACTCGTAAGGGGAACATGAAAATGGAGGACTATCTCACGCTCATGAAAAGGTATTATGATAACCTACAACTTGCTGGGTCCCCTATGGATATAAAGTCTTATTTCCTATGTCTTTGTTGGGTTAGATGAAGAATATAATCCTGTTGTGTGTGTTTTGAGAAGTGTTAATCTCCCTTGGGGAAGTGTTCAATGTGAATTGCTATCCTATGAACAAAGGCAGGAAAAACTTCAATCTCTCAAGAGCAATATCTCCACAGACCAAGCCTCCATCAATCTTGCCTCTGTTGAACGAGTTAGACAACCCACTCAAAACAACTCTAACCTAAACAACAGAGGAAATTATTATTCTTCCAATCGTGGAGGACGGTTCAAAGGAAGAAACCGATACAACTCTCACCCTTCAAACAACAGACCGACATGTCAGATATGTGGAAAAGTTGGTCACACTGTTGCAGTTTGCTATCAAAGGTATAAAAAATGATCCACAACCAACAACCAATCTCACAAACCCATCCACTTCAAGCAACAATCAGTCAACAACCCTAATGGCCTTTCCTGAGACTTTACAAGACTCTGCTTGGTATTTGGACAGTGGGGTCAGTCACCACGTGACTTCATAACTTAACAAACTCAATCAGGTATGAAGTCTATTATGGTTGGTGATGGTACTAAACTTACTGTAAATGGCATTGGTTCAACTTACTTGAAAAACAAAGCATTGAAGTTAGTCCTAAAGAATGTTTTACTTGTTCCTCAAATAAAGAAGAATCTGATTAGTGTGTCTCAACTAACTAAGGACAATGGAAACACTATTGAGTTTCATGATGTGTTCTGTTTTATCAAGGAAAAGAGATCCAAGAAAACATGGCTGATAGGGAGACTCGTTAATGGATTGTATCGACTCGAACTAAGTGCTGGAAAAGCCTCCTCTCCAACTTTTGAAGAACTCAGAAAATCAGAAAATCAAGTCACTACTAAAGAAATCACTGCTGTGCAGAACTCTCAAGCTGAAATCACTAAAGGATTAATCGCTAAGGAAGTGTGTGCTTTTGTAACATGTACTAAGAGTGTTTGGCACCAGCGTTTGGGCCATCCCTCTCACAGAATTTTGAGTCAAATCCTTTGTGATTGTAATGTTTCCTTGAAGAAAAATGAAAAGAATATCTTTTGCGAGGCTTGTAAATTTGGTAAAGTCCATAAACTTCCTTACTCCCTATCTGAATCCAGGGCCAACAAGCCACTAGAACTAGTTCACATGGACCTATGGGGACCAACACCCGTTCCAACACATCAAGGATTTAAATACTATGTTGCTTTCTTGGATGATCACAGTAGGTTCACTTGGATCTACCCTTTGAGACTAAAAAGTGATACTATTTGTGTGTTCAAACAATTTAAAATCCTTGTAGAAAACCAACTAAGCACCAAAATTAAGACAATACGGTGTGTTGGAGGAGGGGAGTTTACTCCTGTTGTAAGAATGGCTAAAGAGAATGGCATTGAGGTTCAAATTTCCTGCCCCTATACGTCTGCTCAGAACGGTCGAATTGAAAGAAAACATAGACACTTGGTGGAAACTGGACTTGCCCTTTTAGCTCAAGCACAAATGCCCCTTAATTACTGGTGGGAGGCTTTTCACACTGTAGTTTACTTAATCAATAGAATGTCATCCCCTGTAATTCATAAAAAAAACCCCTACTCCATTCTTAAACGGAAAAGACCTGACTATGCCCTGCTTCGAGTGTTCGGAACCACCTGCTATCCTAATATCTGTCCTTACCAGCCGCATAAGTTCAACTTTCACACTGAAAAATGTCTATTCATTGGCTATCATGACCAATGCAAGGGGTATCAATGCCTTAGTACCTCAGGCAAAGAGTACATCTCTCGACATGCCTACTTTAATGAGAGTGAATTTCCTTATTCACAACTGTTTTCCACGACCTCTCCACCTCAAGACACCACTCATTGTATCCCCCATGCTCCCTTGTGGTTTCCTCAGCCTCCTCTCACTGTTGACACTGTCTCACAGCCCTCCTTACCACAACCTCCCCTACCTTTACCCCAACCCCATTGCCCTCCTCCCACTCCTTCCCCCAGTCCTCTTCCCTCGCCTTCACCTTCCCCCTGCACCCCACAGTGTCACCTCTGCCATTGCCTCATACTTCTCCCAGCCCAACCCCACCACCTAGCTGCCCTCATTCCAACCTTCATCACATGACCACACGGGCCAAGTCAGGTATCTTTAAACCGAGAATCCCCTTCAGTGGTCTCACTCACGAGTCTCCTCTAGTGGATTGGGCCACTCTTGAACCTACTCGGTTCTTGGATGTTGTTGGTATTGCTCAATGGAAACAGACAATGGACACTGAGTTTGGGGCATTGTTACGCAACCACACATGGACATTAATACCCCCTCATCCCTCTCAACATTTAGTCGGTACAAAGTGGGTCTATAAAATTAAGCGTGATGCTCACGACTCTATACAACGATATAAGGCTCGTCTTGTTGTTAAAGGTTATCTCCAACAACCAAGGATCGACTATGGTGAAACGTTTAGTCCTGTCATCAAACCACCTTCCATTCGGTTAGTTCTCACCTTAGCCATCTCCAATGGTTGGTCGGTGCGACCGCTTGATGTCTCCAATGCTTTTCTTCATGGTACCTTAAAAGAAGAAGTTTTCACCTCTCAACCTCCTGGCTATGAAGATCCTCAACGTTCTCACTATGTTTGCAAACTCCATAAAGCTCTCTATGGGCTCAAGCAAGCCCCTCGAGCGTGGTATGAGGAGTTGCGTGCCAGGTTGCTCTCCTGGAACTTCCATCAGTCCACTGCCGATCACTCCTTATTTGTTTTTCGAAATGGGACTGACCTTGTTTATCTCTTAGTGTATGTGAATGATTTGATTATCACAGGCTCTCGGACTGCTCTCCTTCATCATTTCACTGTGAAGCTTCAATCTACCTTCACCATGAAGGATCTTGGCTCCCTTCACTATTTCCTTGGTGTGCAGGTTCAGTTTACCGCATCAGGGGTTCTCCTTACTCAGTCACAGTATGTCCATGATCTCCTAGCTCGTCTCCAATTTCACCATCTCAAGCCTACTCCCACACCTATGGTCTCAGGTAAACGGTTATCCAAGTTTTACGGCGAGCCTATGACTGATCCTCATTTATACCAGAGTACATTGGGCTCTCTTCAGTACCTTCAACATACCCGTCCCGATATTGCCTTCTCCGTCAATAAGCTCAGTCAATTCAGCCAGGCTCTCTCCGTTGCTCATTGGCGTGCTCTTAAACGCGTTCTTCGATACCTTCAAGGCACCCTGAACTACGACTTACTCCTTCAACCAGCTCCCTCCTTCACCTTATCTGGTTTTTCAGATGCTGACTGGGCTTCCTCTCCTGATGAATGTAAGTCTGTCAGCGGCTATTGTGTGGTTTTTGGTTGCTCCCTCATCTCCTGGTCTTCAAAAAAATAGGTCGTGGTTGCTCGCTCAAGCACCGAGTTGGAATATCGCGCCTTTTCCCATGTTGCATGTGAAATTCTATGGCTTCAGTCACTCCTCTCGAATCTTCATGTTCAGCTAAGTGCTTCTTCAATCACCTGGTGTGGTAATGTCTCTGCCACCGCTCTTGCTCGCAATCCTGTCTTTCATGCTTGGACTAAGCATGTGGAACTCGATGCCCATTTCATCCGTGACCAGGTGCTCTCAACCGCCTGGAACTCCGACACATTCGCTCTCATGATCAGATTGCCGACACTCTGACCAAACCGTTGGCGCCTCATCAGTTCCTGTCTCTTCGCAACAAACTCGGGCTCCAAGGATCTCCGCCCTCCTTTAAGGGGGGCTGTTAAGACCTATCTCTTCTTGTTGTCTATTCTTTCCTTTATGTCAGTGTACTTAGCTATTGTTTGAGATTGCTTGTATATTAATTGTACCTAGCTTTTATTACTTGTACTTTTTTGCTATCCTTGTACATCCTCTCAAGCAAGGGTTTCTCGTTATTAAGGGAACCTTGAGCCTTGTATCAATTACAACAAACCAGACACAAAGTAAGACCAATTATTCAATCTTCATTATTCAGCTCCTATTTTCTCAATCGCATTTAAATATGGATTAAAAAAAGATTAAAAAAAACAGTAAATTTGGTTGGGTCCCAGTTCCATCCCTAGGGACCACAATGGGAACACAAATGGAAGATTGAACGCAAACCAGTTTTTTTCACTTCCACATGTCCCCCTTCCCCAGCAAATGGATATGCTTTGGAAGAACCGGTGGGTCCCGCGGACAAATGCACCTTTTTATTTTATTTCTTTATCTTGTGGGGAATTTTTTATTTTATATTGGAAAGGGCGTTTTGGTAATTTTGTAAAGAATATGCAAAGGTGGCTGAAGTCTGTGTCAAAGGGCACTAACATGTTTTAACCTAACCACCCACCAAAAAATTATTTTGACCCATTACAATGAAATCTTCTCCTATCTTGATCACACGATGTAGCATAGTATTTGAAAGTCATTTATTCTCTTTTATAAATCTAAAAATTAACTACGATCATTAATCATTTGGTTAACTTCTATTACATGTCATCACAATAAAAGTGTTAGATTTTATGTGGAGACAAAATAAAAAGTCTATATATATATATATATATATATATATATGATGTTTTGTGTGTAGCTGCCAATAGAGGGAACAAAATTGTGTGTGACCAAATAGCATTTGTGAGAAAAAAAAATGTTTTTTCTCTTATGGGGTTAAAGGTTTTTTTTTAATTTTTTATCCCAAGCTATCGGGTTGTGATACTTGGGAGGAGGGGTTAATTTGTGGCGTTGAATTGTGAAACTCTGTTGTAATCTCCCAAAGTTAGTAGAAGTTGCAGTTGCAGAAAACTGGATGTAGTCCAAAACCAGTATAAACTTCGGTGTCGTTCCCTTTTCTCTATTTTTTAATTTTATTATTTGTGATTTTGATTTAGTTGGCTTATTTTGTGAAACGGGAGATTTAATATACTAGTAATTAATATTGTGTTATTATTACTATCACTATTTTTTCTCCCAACAAAAAGAAAATCTCATTGTATACTTTATTCGACTATTGAATAATTTCTCTCATCCAACCTTCATTCTTCGATTGAACAACAATATTTATTTTTTCTTTTTCTTTCTAAGCGAATATAATCCATGACTCCAACTTTTCTTCTCCATTTCGGTTGTCTATGACTATCCTAATTTTGCTTTAATATTTATATTTTAATCTTTTTTTTTAAAATTGGTATGACTTGTATTTTGAGGCATACCCAACATATATAATTAGACTTGGATAAGGTATTAGGTTTGGAATGGGTTGATTTAGGATTTTTAATGAATTAAGATGGGATTTTAAGAAATTTTAAGAATAAGAAGTAAAGTGATTTTTATGAATATAGATCATAATAACTTTGTATAAATATATATATATATAGTTGAAAACCCACTAAAGCATATCACACACTTTACTTTTTCAGTCATTATCCTGTACTAATTTAACACAAAGCTTTTCTCTAAGTATCCAAAAATACATTTCACCAACAAAATTATTTAATGTGGTCTCACATTGCGGTTAATCTATTAAACTATAAGTTTCTCTCTCCTACATCTAACAAAATAAAATTGTATTCAACAATATTATTCCAATTTTCTCTAATAGTTTCTCTACTAGAGTACTAATTAAGAGTTAGGCTCATATCATTCATCTCAGCGAATATTGTACTATGATCTCCTTGTTAGACTATGTTGATATAATTAAATTTGCCCCAAATTAATAGGTTAAACTTTTGGTTTAATTGGTGCAGATTTAATCAAATCAGTCATTATAATTTTTATTATTAAAAAAATAAATAAAAATCTTGATCAAAATGCATTGGACATTCGAAAGTAAAGTGACCAAAATAGAACAATACTCGAAACATAGAGACCAAAATGATATTTTAACCTATAAATGAGAAGTACATAAGCATGTCAAAAAAAAAATTTAAGTAAAAGAGATTTGACCATGAAAGTAAAGATACTTTTACATTAAAAATGGATGAATAATATTTCAAATCTATATTATCCCACCAATAAAATCACTCTTTAACATATTTCAACCGAGTAAGGTCTCGTTTGATAACGATTTGATTCTTAAAAATTAAGCTAATAAATACTATTTCCACTTATAATTTTTCTTGTTTTGTTATCTACTTTTTACTTATATTTTCAAAAACCAAATTAAATTTTTATAACTAGCATAATAGTTTTCAAAAAATTATTTTTGTTTTTGGAATTTGACTAAAAATTTAAATATTTTCTTAAAGAGATGACAATCATCACACACAGAAACTTAGAGAAAACATGTCTAATTTTAAAATTAAATAGTGATCCAATAGAGTTCTAAATTATTATAATTTCAATAAAAAAAAGTTTTAAGACAGTTGTTAAACTAAAAAAAAAAAAGAAATTATCCCATTCTAATTCTTTTAAAAATCACAAAACAGTTATAGAATCCAGAGGGGTAAAGTTGTTCTTGTCACCTCTGATTTTATTTTCTTTTGGAGTTTTTGTTTTGTATGAGTAGATTCTTTGCCTTCCTTTTCTTTTTGCTTCTTTCTAGTTTCATCTTTAATATATATTCTTATCTTTTGCAGCTGCACAGAGCTGAGAGTTAGTTCAATGTGCCTTTTCTTTTTTCTTTTTGTTTGTTTCTCTTTTTAAAGTACTTTGGAATCCAATTGCTCTTTGAATATTCCCATGCATGCAACAAATTCAACCAATTTTTAATTCATCTTTCATTTTTTTTTTTAATTTCCTTGTAGATTAACCTAAAAGATTTTCTAAATAATAAAAAAAATATTTATTTATTTATAAATGTGAAAACTGTTGTTAAACCCCACTTTCAAGTTCAACCACTTTTATAATTTTTAAGATGGTTTAAATCATCCAAAATTAAATATCTATTTTAGCTTTTAGAACTTAAAAACAATTTCTATTTTAGTTCTTAGGCTTAAAAAAAAATAAAAATTGTTGTTGCCAAATTTTGGACAGCAGAATACACTTGAGCTCCACGTGACAACGACGGTAAATTTGTAATTATTAGGGGAAAAACGCAACCTACAAGACAAGGAAAATCTAGACACCGGTGTGGTGTATGCCACACAAGCTCCGATGCTTAAGTCAGTGAGGCTCTCTGAGAGAATTATAGAGAAATTTTGTATAATGGTGACT